>CM023955.1:32296304-32372786 GCA_013407115.1 Glycine latifolia
CCTTGTGAAAATCCAAATCTCCCTCTAAGGCCAAGTCTTTTATAAGTTTTAATTTGAACTGTAGTACTTAATAGAATTAATACAAATGACTTGTATGTTCATAGGCCAACATAAAGGTCTTTCCCCTGATATGTTGTAATAATATGTGGTGCTTTCTTAAAATCTAGTTCTCACCTATTCTTACCTTCAAGACCATTTACAAAAGATAAACTCTTTAATTTAGATGTTTTCTTTATTTTATTTTTTAAAGTCATGTTGTGAAAAGTTTACATTTCACAGTCTAGGAACCTTAATAGCATGTTTTCATTTAAGTTTGTATAGCCATCACTGAGAAGACATGCACTACAATCTACAACTGACAGGATTCATCAAATAAGATGCTAGATTGTTATAGTATTCACATGCAAATTTGAGGCACTTTGAAGTCATGTAGATCAAATTACTATATTAAGACCCACATTGCATTAACTACTAACCCACTGTGATTGAAACTTCATATCACCCATTAATATATCCTACCAAAATTTTAAATGACTACTTGCTTCTCCATGTCCATCACTGAATGCAATGAGATGTCAACAGAGAAGTGAAGAGCATAAAGGTATAAAGAAAAATAACTAATTAAGGAATAAGACATACTTATATTCACATGTAATGCTTTATTTTCAAATAGCTTCAATGGTTGGGGAATACCATTGGTGATCCTGTGATGACAAATGGGTCCTTGTAGTCTCACCTGTTCTACAATGGTACCAGCTTCAGAAAGAGCTTCTTGGCTTTTACTAGATAGGTTGGCCAAGGTGGTGGTGTCAATGCCTCCAATTACTACTATTATAGGAACCATAACAAGGGTAACCAGTGCCAATTGCCAAACCGCAGTGAAACCCACAACAAAGCCAGAAACAAATGTAGCCATGTAATGAATGAAATTACCCAACTGCACACAAAGAAACCAAAATCAGTAATCATATTAAACACTAACAAGTAACCATACCAAGTACCAACAAAGGATCGATGAAGACCATGAGGTGGAGAGAAGAATGATGGGTGTAAAGTCCCAATATTCATGGTGAGGCACTTCATTCAACTAGATGACAGTTTTCTACGAAATCCAGAGACGGCGCAGGGGTTTCCTCAAACAAGCAACAAGGGAGGAAATATCAGCCCCAGTTCATTTCAGTAACAGAGTCCACTCCTCTAACCGGTTCTCAATGGAAGCTCTTTCAGTTTGGGAAAGCCACAGGGGAAGTTGCAAGGAACAATCCCATTCAAGAGGACAGCCATTAGAATCTTATTGTATTTATGAAGAGAAAGCAATGAATGAATGACATAATATATGAATTTGAATGAAAAATTAGAATGAAGAGTGTTACACGAAAGTCCTTAATGGCACGACTGAGAACAGAGGCCTAGATGGGTATAGTTTTAGATCTTATCAGGGAAGCGCTTTCCTCTTCGAGTGGAATCGACGATGATGTAGCCACCTGTTGGATTAAGGGGGAGCTACTTCAGGAATAAGAAGAAATTTAAGTCAAGATTTGGTTTTGAGCTTTCAACATGCAAAGGAAAACTTGAAGACAATTTAGGATTAAATTGTGTAAGAGAAAAGCAATTCTGGTGATCCAAGTGCATAGCATTCATTCAATACATATTCAAGTTAATCAGGCTAACAAAAATAACAAAGGCATTGGCACTCTTAACTAAGGATTTAAAATAATTCAAAGGTTTTAAGAAAAAGCATTTCTCACTGTAATAATCGATTACAGTAATGGCTTAATCGATTATTTTGTTCTTCATCAACTCTGGAAAATCTTTAAGAACAGTGTAATCGATTACCATGTCGAATTAATCGATTATTTGACCTACGCTTTCATATAAATTGCCTTGTTGAATTCTTTAATCGATTATGATGAAGTTGTAATCGATTACATGCTCATATCTGATTTTAACACTCCACTGCCATAATCGATTACCACATATAGTAATCGATTACATAGCCTTTGAAGAAAACCAAGTTTTACTAAATTAATCGATTACCAAAGTTCGTAATCGATTACACCTTGCTTTGAAAAAATTGTGCTGCACTGTCTTAATCGATTACCAGGATTTGTAATCGATTATCCAAGCTTTATGAAAATACACTATGACTGGTTTAATCGATTACCAGGTTCTGTAATCGATTAAACAAGCTTTGTGAAAAATACGCTTTGACTGTAATAATCGATTACAGCTCGAGATAATTGATTATGTTGCTCGTTATTCAAACCCAGAAAACCTATGAACATATTAATCGATTATAATGGCAATTTAATCGATTACCAAGGTAATTTAATCGATTATTAGGCGCGTTTAATCGATTACTGGCGGTTAAAATTTTCTGTTATAAATAGAACCCTTGCTCTGCTGTTTTTCTAACCTTGTGGAATAATACCCATTCGAATTTTCTGAGCTTAAACAGTCTTGTGAGCATTCTTAATTGTTTTCTGAGGGCTTGATTCAGTCTAGCTTCATGTTGCATTGATCATGTGAAATTGAGTCACTCTTGAAGCTTGAGGAAAGCTGTGTTTCTTGTGTTTTAAACATTCAACCTGATCTGGTAACTTCATTTTGCATTGCATACGTTGGATCATCAGGTTGTTTCTCTCCTTAATCTGGTTGTAATTTTTGTTTTGATTATTGTTTTGTAATTTGCTATTGTAATTGAGTTCTTACTTGTAATCTAGAGATAGGGTTTCTCTAGGGGTTGTGCTGGGTAGTGTTCTCAGTGGGTTTGTCTCTAAGAATCTAATAGTGTTTTAGATTTCTAAACTTTATCTAGGGTTGATAAAGGGGGGCTTTGTAATTGCTTGTAAGAACAGAAATTAAATAGTGGAACTTCAACCTAGTGTTGGTTGAAAGAAACTGGATGTAGCTTCATGGTTTTGAAGTGAACCAGTATAAATTGCTTGAGTGTTGTTTTCTGAATCTACTCTCCTCATATAAATTGTTTCTTAATTCATTTGCTTATCTTGAAAAGTCAGTTTTGATCCATTGAATTTTAAGGGGCTGAGCTACTTGATTGAATAAGGTTTCTTGGTTTTGAAAAGTGATAAAGATCCTTTAAAACTCTAATTTTGATTAAAGAATTTTTGATTTACCAAGGTCTAACCAATTCACCCCCCTCTTGGTTAAGTGTGAAGTATTCATATCATTTTCACCACCCTGCTATCCTACCTACCCAGATGAAAATCCATGAGAAAGGTTGCGTCTTTGACGAATGAGAGAGAGAGAGAGAGAGAGAGAAAAAGTGTACCGACAAGCAGGGCGACGTCGAGGTTGAGGCTAGCGGTGATGAAGGAGCAGTTGTTGGTGTGGCCATCGGTGCGGCACGAGACTCAGGGATGCGGGTAGTTCTTCTCTTCACAGAACGAGAGTGAGGCTAGGGCACGAGATATTTGGGGTTCTGTATGAGGAGAATGAAATTAGTCTTAGTGCCAAATACAAAGACGGTTTTCCATAACCGACTTCGTTAAGTTCAACATAATTACAAAAATGCCACCGATTAATTGAATTCAGCCTTTTCGTAGACGGTTTACGTTAGACTCGTCTTTGTTTTTAAGCTCATATTTACGATAATGCCACCGCCTAATATACGAAGACGGTTTTGACATAACCGTCTTCGTATCTGCATCGTCAAAAGCTATAGATCTTTAAAAAAATATTATTGCTTTGATAATTTTTATTTAATAAAATTATTTTAATATTAAATAAATAAATGATTAAATAATAAAATACTATGTTAAAATAAAGACAACACAATACATAAATATAAGTTGAACAATACAAATTAAGCCTAAAAACAACACAATACATAAATTAACTACAACATGAAATTTAAAATTTTACACAACATTAGATATTAAGTTAATTAAATTGACAATTATCATGATTATGTCCTTCAGTTCTACACAATGAGCATTTGTTAGGCTTATTTGAAATTGGTTCATCTATCTCATTATATATACGACTAGTAGATGGTCATTCTGATGTGTCTCGTCGCTTCAAAAGATCAAGTATAAAATTTGGCCCTGAATATCGAGACTAATATTATTCGCCTCCAAGGAAATGAAACTCATGTTGATAAACTTCATAAATGTTTTCCAAGTTGTATACGGGGTCAACATAGTCATGCCATTCTAAATTGCAAGAGGCACAAGATACAAGTGCATAAGAGCAAGGAATTCATAGTGCTTGAAATTCCCACAATCGTACCACCATTCTTTTAATTTGATAGTGCATGTCATTGCTCGTTGCCCAGCTTGAGTATTTGACATCTCTTGAACCTCAAACTCTCTTGTCTTTGTACATTCGAATGTAATGTGAACTCGCAATGCATCGATTTTATTGTATCATCACAAATGCCTCTTTAGAGTACCTATGTCCTCCTTTATTATATTAAGTACTAGCATCCCATTAGTAACAAACAAATCATTTATTTTATGAAATGTTTCATTCACTATGGCAGTAATAAGCAATGCTTGTGCTCCTTTCAAAACAAAATTCATCCACTCGACAAGGTTGGTGTAGTCATATGCTCATATTGTTTTCCTTCATCATAGGCTTGAGTCCATTTACTTTTGGGAATTTGCTTTAACCAATCTACTGCTCATCGAAACTCTTATTGTAGTGTGAGAAACTTTGACTTAAATTGTGATTTCCTCATCTCATATCCTATTCCAAAAAATTAAACATAATGACTTGAAGCTAAATTGAACATTAAATAATAAAAAATAGAGATTAAGTGCTTAAAAATTTATCCATATTGATCCCTTGTATTTTTAGCTCAACATTTTTTAACTCTTTATTAAAATTTGATGCAATGTGCTGAACGCAGTACACAGAATATACATCTAGTCTTGTCCACTCAACTCATTCTGATTACAAAGTAACTAACAAACTTGTTCCCCTATTTGATATAATGCATAAATTTGGCTGAGGTGTGACATATCTCCTCAAATAATGCAAGAACCACGTCCAAGCTTCTTTCGTCTTGCTTTCAACAAATGCAAAAGTGATAGGAAATATGTTTCAACAATCGTCTTGTGAAATGGCAGTCACTAAATTACGATGGTATTTTCCTGTAAAAAAATGTGTCATCAACTTGCACAATCGACTTACAATATGGAAAGCCTTCAATGCATAACTTGAAAGACCAAAACATACTATTAAGAACCAAAGTAGAGGAGTCATCATGGCCATCTTGAATTATACTTGATGTTTTGTATTTGACAATTGTACCAGGTAGAAAATGTTGAACAATATTTGCCCATCTTAGTAGATAACTATATGATTCTTCCCAACCTCCAAATTATTTTTTGAGTGCTTTTTGTTTTGTTTTCCATGCCTTTTTGTAACTCACAGAATAACCAAAATGAGTTTTCCCATGTGCAATCAAGGTTTTGATTGAGATACAAAGATTTTCCTTCATTATGTCAATAATATTATGAGCAATTATAGATGAGTCTAACCTAATGTGATATTGAGAAATGAATGAACTTGTGCAAGTGTGAATACTATTCAGTTTCTTTATCTCCCACCTTTTTTGTATTTTGTTGAAGGATGCTCTCATCCTCCATTGACATCCATTACCATATTGTTTACACTTAGTAACATACTTGTCACTCTTGTTTTCTTCTACATCATAATTAAATGAATGTAGAAATTGAAATTGCTTAATGGCATAGACAATTTCTTCTTTTGATTTGGATATCATGCCCTTGTAAAGTTTGTTTCTAGCATCCGTGTTGTCACTCCTACTTTGATAAGGATTTGAAAATTGTAGATCTTCTGAGAGTTGCCTATGAATAGTTTCAAAATATGAAGATGTAAATTGAGTTTGATTACTTGGTTCTCCACTATCGCGAACTTTGTAGTTGTTATCCTCGTCAATAAAGTCACTAACATTATCCCTTATTATTGGGACTTCTTCAACCATCTGTGAATAAAAACTATGTCTATTTAACATCAAATTATATCAACTAATTGATCAATATTTTCAAATTGCTAATTAACATTAAATAAAAACAGACTTTCTAGGAAAAATGAGTGTGGACGAGAGATTGTATGAAGAGAGAATGAGGAAAAGTAAACATGCAAAGAAAATGGGGCAATATACAGTGTATGAAGATAAATTAAGGCATATAGCAGCTAATGAAATAGAAGGAGGCAAATTCATGTATGATGTCACAACTTTAAAGTCATATGGCATGACACAACTTTCTTTTTACAAAAGTCATATAATAGGTCACGACTTCAAAGTCGTATGGCATGCCACGACTTTCATTCAAGTGTGGCATAGGAAAGTCGTATAATAGGGCATGATTTCAAAGTCATGGGGCGCAACACAACTTTCATTCAAGACAAGTTGTGTGGCATGGCACGACTTCCATTCGCAGACCGTGGTGTCGCATGCAGTTTACAACAGTTTGTGAAGAATCTTAACCTTGAAGAATCTTTACAAGTTGCTAACACTCCTACTCGTGAAGCACCTTGAAGACCATGTGTAATATGAATTATGCGTGAAGCACCTTGAAAATCTCTGTAAGTTACTGTTTGAAGACCAACCTCTATCTTTCTCCATTGAAGAACCTTCATTTTGCACATGTAAATATTCCTTCATTTTGTATAGTCTAATCAATCGAAACACCTCTAAGCTATGAGAATCTTTCCATGCATGAGAATATTACACGCGTGAGAATCTTATATTTTGAATATCACATGTGGCATATACTATGAGAATCTTATTCATGTGAGGATTGAATCATTAATCATTCTCACATGAATGTAGTCACTGCCAATGCCAACGCATGAAGCCAAAGCACTAACTAAGTGAATGATTTGTACACTACCAATGCCAATACTTAAGACACCTCACAAGATCATTATTTTTTTCTTACAACATCTTTCTTTCTCACCTTTGTCATTGACATATTAAGGTAAGTGACTTTATATTTTAAGTTTCTTACGACATCCTTCTTTCTCACCTTCATCACCTTTTTCGAGTACCTTGTGCATATCTATACCTTTTCTCGTTAATTTCTATAGCAATGGAATATCCATAGCCTAGACCTATTGATGGATCGTTATTGCACTTACAAGACAATCATATTTCCAATCTAGTGTGGGATGACACAGAAAAAATGATTTGTCCAAGGTGTCATTCTGTTTGGGCTTTTAACAATCTAGAGCGGATAGACAATCGTGTCTGACACTTAATAAACGAAGCTGGTTTTGGTAATGTTATAACTATTGGAAAGATTGAAATTAATCATCATTTGGTAACTTCCTTAGTTGAACGTTGGAGGAGTGAAACACACATTTCATTTCCCACATGGAGAGGCAACCATAACATTAAAAGATGTGGTCTTGCAGCTAGGCCTCAAGATTGACGGACTGCTTGTCACCGGTGTCACTACTGGTGATGTATGTCTTGTTTGTCAGGCCTTATTAGGAGACATTCCACCTGATAAGTATATCAAAGGAAACATGATTTCTTTAACTTGGTTAACAAAAATTTTCCAAGAACTTCCTACTAATGTCGATGATATTCTGATTACTCAACACACTAGACCTCATATCATGATGCTTATAGGTGGACTTTTATGTCAGATACATCAAGAGCCAAAGTTCATTTTATGTATCTCTTTTTGTTACAAAATTTGCAAGTTGCAAGAAATTATAATTGTGGTGCAGTAGTATTAGCATCCCTTTATCAAGGTCTAGATCAAGCAATAAAACCTACCCAAATTGATATTGGAAGATTTTTGTTGCTTTTACAATCATGGGTGACTTGTTTGACAAAGAAGTTGAAATGGATTCGACTTTCCTCTTACACGAATGTATGACTTATAATATTTGTAAACTTGCTTAATTAGTTATTGTATCATATTTACAATGACAGATGTTTTGTTTCCATATAAGATGGTCTTCGTCGATGAGCCACACAAACATTCTCACTCATGCAGTCAACCTTATTCAAGTCATATTTGATTTACTACATATGAATGAGGTTCATTTTTTTATTATTAATAATAAATACTTATTTTTTTTAATAATAATTAATAATATATTTCTTGCAATTTTTGTCGAAACCTTATGACCAACCTCAAATAAGGCTATTGATTAATAGTGTTGAGTTATCTACGATCGTTAGTGCAAAAATCCCTCTCATATGTTTCCCAATTGTGGAATGGCATGCAGTATATAGGGTCTTACGACAATTTGCGCTACGAAAATTTTTTATAGATGAGCCACCAAACCTAAACAAACTTCATGATATAGATATGAAAGGTAAAACATATATTTTTTTTGCCTCACCATCATCGTAAGTGGATTAACAAATGGAATAATTTGAATGATTATATAGTTCAAGGTTAACTTCACTATGGCATTTTGCATGAAAATTCATAATACATGTAGTGTTATATACATTGAACTAGACAATATATATTGCGTGGGGGGGGGACCACCTATCACACAAGTTTACTTTATAATTTTCCAAAATTACTATCTTATTATTATTCATTATTATTTCTAACTTCATAATCCTTATTTTTTAATATTATCATGCATATCATCACCATCAATCACATGTGGAACTCAATGTACCTCTAGGATAGGCTTCTGGATATATGCTCCAACATCACCAATCAGATGCCACAATCTAGTTATCAACCACCTAGCTTCTCTGATATATGCCTCAACATTATAAACATATTTTCAATCACCAAGATTCTCATCATATATGCCTCAATACTCGTTTCAAATTCCTTCCATTCCAAATGTTTTTGAAGTACGCTCGCAAATTTTTGCTACCACTTTCAACACTCCATCATCTGCATACAACTTGCCACCTTTCATAAAATGTTATTATCCAAGATTTGCAACTCAGATGGGTGCCATGCATCATAGGGATGATGATGACCACCAACTCCAATGCCAAAAATGATGATGATGATGGCGACGATGGTGGTGATGATGGTGATAATCAAGAACTCATGTCTTCACTCCAGCAACAAACACTTATACGTGTTTATCCTAGAACAAGAGGAGGAAGAGGTTCTAGAACAAGAGAAATACAACTACTAGCAAATTAAGTGCAACTAGATGAAAGACCACAACGTATATCTAGAAGAACACGGTGTGAGACATCATCTCACTATTAATTCCTTTTTGAAGAAAACTCACTTGTAAGGTACTCATTTATTTAAATTTATTATTGTTACGATTATATTAAAAAAAAGTAATTTTTACATAAATTAAACAAAAAAATAATAATTGATAATATTAGAAATAAAAAATAATTTACCACTTTTTAAAATAAATTAAATATACCATTATAACGAAAATTTTAATAATATTTAAAACAAAAAAACAATTTCCTATAGAAGTCGTGGACCAAGTCACGACTTCATTTTTGAATTATAAAAAAATTGAATTCGCAAGGTATATACAACTTTGTTTTTGTTTTTGAAAAAAAATTGTAACTATTGAAGTGACTTCTTAAAATTTGGTGAGTTGTAAAAACAATTACAACTTCATTTTTAGAAAATTAAAAAAAAATAAAACATCGAAAGTCATTGATGACGGTTCGACTTCAACCAAAGAGTCGTGCTTGATAATCACAACTTACCTCTGATCGGTTAAAATTTCAGAAACTACCTCCAATTGGAAATATTCGGAAAAAAAAATTACCCCCATGTGATAAAAAAAAGTCGTAAAAGTGTTGTCAATTGTATAAGAGAAAAAAAAATAAAGTATCTATAAAAAGATCTATTGACAAGATAAAAAAAAAAACTACAATGTAATAATTACTAGTTAGGTAAGACGTACTCATTAAAATTAAAAAGAGTGGGAATGATGGTCTATCAAGGAATATAGATCTTTATTTTTGAGTGAATTAAAAAACCTTTTAGTTAGTCTCACATTCTAGTGGTCTATTCTTCCAAAAATTAAAATATAGCAACGAAAAACTTGTAATATCCCGTCTTCATCACCTTATATGTGTGCTTTTGATGTTGGGATACATGAAAGATATAATCCAATGGTATTTTCTGACATTATCTTTTTCTATTTCTTGCTATATGTATATAATTTGAACCTTAGTTGAGTCACATATGAACCGAGTAATACACAAAATTTATCCAGACATGGTATATAGAAATAGGAAGAAACTAGAAGAGAAGGAATAGCTAAAAAAGAAGAAAAATTTCTTTCTTTCTTTCTTTTTCTATTAAGGGTTTGATGTAAGACCTAGTTGTGGGCTCAAAATGATATCTTGATTGCAGTAAATTCAACACAAGAATTAGCTTCCCTTGAAAGTTAACATAGCACACCCCACAAATTGATCTATCTATTTGTTAAAAATCTAAAATGTACTGCACAAAATTGGTAAAATTACATATGACCATTATTGTGGAGTTACTCTACACGTGTCCACCCTCCATGTCAGCCCTGCTATAGGAGCACGGACGTCAACCCTCTACAAGCCGGGTCTCTCCTGGTCAACAACATATTTGTTATGCTTATTTATTCAAATAATTGTAACCACTTTATCTCTTAGAATATTTCCAATTATCTCCAAGGGATTATCTACAAGTTGTTACTTATCTGCAAGTAACAACATATCTACAAGGGATTATCTACAAATTGTTACTTATCTACAAGTAACAACATATCTACAAGGTACAATTATCTCTTATTTAAATTACATAACTGCCTCCTATTATCTGTTATCTTATCAATAGATTAATTAACAAACAAAGGCCCAAGGCCCATACTTCATGCTATAAATACAGGTTCTCTCTAAATCTTTACTTACTCAATATTCACAATCCAAGACACTTATTCGGAATCTCTCTTCTCTTTTACTCAATTATGCTTCCATAATTGATGTATTTACTTGAGTGTCGGAGTGTTTTTCCTTTTTTTTTGCAGGTCCCTCTCCAAAACAATGTTGACTCATCTCTGACGTGTAGAGTTTGGAACCCACTTGGACCCCGTCCATCATCATATGTGGAATTTCCAAATTTTGGTAAGAACATTTGGTGCCCATCGTGGGGCCGTGGTAAAACTTACCCTACGGCCTCGCAATCTCCAAATCGTCGCATTCTCCGGACCACATTCTATGTCCACCCACGTCTATGGTTAGTACGCGCAACACTCCAAAGGAGACATCCAACCCTCCTTAGACGACCGTGACAAATGCCGACACCATCCAACAACTCCAAAACCGCATCACGGAGATGGAGAGAAGACATGAAGAAGAACTCAGATGGTTGAAGGTTGACCATGATTAGCTGGAAGTTCCGATGAGATGCCGTCAAGGTTACGAGCATTTTCCTAGCACGGGGGACGAACCTACTCAAGGGGAGTCCCACCATCGATAAATTGTCAACCCTCTGGACGGTCCAACTTAGCAAAGGCACATCGTCCAGCAAGGCGGACGACATGATGACACCCCTTTACTCAGGAAGAGTCACACCCTCGACAAACCGTCAACCCTCCGGATGGTCCCAACTCAGCACAGGTACACCGTCCAGCAGGGCAGATGACACGACGACATCCCTTTACTCAGGGAGATTCACGCCCTTGACAGATTGTCAACCCCCATGGTGGGCCCAGTTCATCACAGATTTACCGTCCAAAAGGGCGGACAACACAACGACACCCATTTGTCGATCATATTATGGAAGTCGACCTGCCCTCTAGGTGGAAATCTCTTCATCTAGAAAAGTATGATGGCAACATGAATCCTAGCGAACATTTGGATGCCTTTCTTACTTAGGCGAAGGATACATTCAGATGGATGAAATGTCTAAGTTTCGAAATGAAGTCAGACAAGCCAGACAAAAGTGACAAAAGCATGAAGAGACAGCCAAAGTCGACCCATAAAGGTCGATCATGAACAGAAGACAGGGGGAGACAGAGGCAACAATAGCCTAGACAAGAGCGTCAACCCCCTCGCCAACAAGAGAATGAGCCTACCTAACAACACATCTGAGGTGTAATCAACACCATCGCGAGCGGGTTCTCCCACGGAGGATCATCCAAATAGTCTCGAAAGAGACACTTACATGCTATATGGGACATTGACATCAATTATGTCGATGCTCCCTCACGATGGAGCCTCCCTCTTATCACATTCACAGACAAAGATTTCCAAGGAATCGACCTTGTCAACCAGGATGTTCCAATGGTGGTTTCCCTTGTAATAGCCAATATCAAGGGGAGAGAGTAGAGACCAGAGGCTACATGGACCTCATGACCACTTTTGGTCAAGGCCCTCCTTCAAGGAGCATTACCATCAGATCAAAAGCAAGCCAGACAATGCTACGCCGAGAGTTTAAAAGTGGCACTATATCCTCCCAGCAGGGAGCCGAGCAGATACCGTCCCACTTCGGGGGGGTACTAGCTAGGTCATGAGCATAGACAAAAGGTCCACCCCTTACACCCTAACTGTCTATACAACTTAGCATGACAACACATTCAGACCGTTGACAAAGGTCCAAACCCTATTGAAGAATTCATCAAGCTGCAACCTGGACTCAAACCTCAGCAGTGTACGTAGCTTTGCAGGAACCATACCAGCCACAAGCATAAACGCTTAGTTGATGTCCTACACAAGAACATGGGTCTATTCACTTGGCAACTATCTCACATGTCGGGTGTCCATCCCAACATCATACACCACAAGCTAGCCATCTCACACATCATTTGCAGGTATGACCTACCTACCTTACGCCATAATCATTGGCAATGACACACAGTTCGAAGCTCAGACCTACGAAGATTTTCTCATCGACTAGGTGCCAATCACCTTGTCACCTCTGTCGAACACCGCAAGACTAATGGTCAGGTAGAGGTAGCAAATCGAGTTATCCTCCAAGCCTTACGTATCTAAAGGTCTCTGGAAGGCAGAACTCCCCAGCATACTTTGGGCTTATCATTGCTCACTGCAGTCAACCACTCATGAAACCCCTTTTTGACTCACATATGGAACAGACGCCATGATTCCTATCAAAATTGGGGAACCATTGACAAGAAGGTTGCTATTTCAAGAGTAGCACAACGAAGAAAACATGAGGGCATAAACGCCACATGACACACTACGTCATACTCAATGGCGATTTATTCAAAAGAAGGCTAACGCCACCCTTGCTCAAGTGCCTCAACAGCCAACAACTATACAGAGACTTGAAAAAACCCAAGGTCTGCCCTTGGTGAATATCAACAAAACCCAGGATGAACGAGTTCCTGGTCACATCTTTAAAGGCTTTTCAAACTCAAGGTCTACCATTGGTGAGCCTTAACAAAACCCAGGACGGATGAGTTCCTGGTCACATCTCCGTAAGCTTGTCAAACCCAAGGTCCACCCTTGGTGAGCCTTGACAAAACCCAGGACGGACGAGTTCCTGGTCACATCTTCAAAAGACTAGACAAACCCAAGGTCCATCCTTGGAGTACAACCTTGCAGGAACATAGTATAATTCAGGACCATGTCCTGGTACTACTCTCCAAGGTGCACCCTTGGTGAGCCTAGACAAAATCTAGGACGAGCAAGTTCCTGATTGCATCTTTAAGAGGCTCATAAACCCTAGGTCCGCCCTTGGTGAGCCCCCTCCAAGATAAGTCTCGCCTTGCCAAAAATCTGAGGTATGAAAACTTTAGCTTTGCAGGGATACTAGTCCATAAGAACCTTGTCAAAATCCAAGATGGACGTGTCTTGGTCGCTCTCTAAAAGTTCATAGACCCAAGCTATGGTAGACCGTAAAGGTTCATAAACCCAAGTCTTGGTAGACCTCCAACTCCAAAACCCAAGACTTGCTCTTGGTAACTCACAGGTTCATAAACCCAAGCTTTGGTAGGCTGTCAAGGTTCGTAAACCTAAGCCTTGGTAGACCTCCAACTCCAAAACCCAAGACCTGCTCTTGGTAACTCATAGGTTCATAAACCTAAGCTCTGGTAGACCGACAAGGTTCATAAACCCAAGCCTTGGTAGACCTTCGCCTTCACAGGTTCATAAACCCAAGCATTGGTAAACCTCCAACTCCAAAAGCCAAGATCAGCTCTTTATACTTCATAGGTTCATAAACCCAAGCCTGGTAGACCATCAAGGTTCATAAACCCAAGTCTTGGTAGACCTCCATCTCCAAAACCCAAGACCAGCTCTTGATACTTCACAGGTTCATAAACCCAAGTTCTGGTAGACCGTCAAGATTTATAAACCCAAGTCTTGGTAGACCTCCAACTCCAAACCCAAGACCAACTCTTAGTACTTTACAGGTTCATAAACCCAAGGTCCACCCTTGGTAGATCTCCGTCTTCACAAGTTCATAAATCCAAGCTCTGGTAGATCGTCAAGGTTCATAAATCCAAGCCTTGGTAGACCTCCAACTCAAAAACCCAGGACCAGTTCCAGGTACTCTCCAAAGGTTCGCAAAACCCTAGGGCTTCCCTAGGTGAAACTCCAGCAAAACCCAAGGCAGCCCCTTGGTCGATAACAAGTTCATAAACCCAAGCTCTAGTAGACCGCCAAGGTTCATAAACCCAAGGCTTGGTAAACCTCTTCATTGCTAAGTTTCCCAGGCAAAAACACAAGGTCTATCCTTAACACATTTTACTATTCCTAAGCTTTATTCTTGCATGAGTATAAGTTGGCAGGAGCACAAAACCCAAGGTTCGTCCTTGGTATGCAAAACCCAAGGTCCACCCTTTTTATACAAAACCCAAGGTCCACACTTGGTATACAAAACCCAAGGTTAACCTTTGGTATACAAAGTCTAGGGTCTACCCTTGGCCTATTAAACCCAAGACATGCTCTTGGTACACTCGTTCCTTTGGAACCTCGACAGGCAAAACCAAGGATTATTTGTTTGTTTGCAAGAGAAGTACACTCCTTGGGAAACTCGACAGCCAGAACCAATGATTATTTGTTTTACAGGAACAGGTGTCAAAGCTCCACCCATGACACTTCAAACCCAAGACACACTCTTGGTACTCTCACTCCTATGGAACCTAAACATGCAGGACCATAGGATTATTTGTTTTATAGGAATAGGTGCCCAAGATCCACCCTTGACACTCCAAACCCAAGACACGCTCTTGGTCCATTCACTCACTTGGAACCTCTACAAGCAAGGCTACAAACTTAGTCAATTGCAAAAGTAGGAGTCCAACACATATATCCAAGGATCACCCTTGACACTCAAAACCCAAGAGAAAATCTTGGTAATTCAGTGAGACACTATCAGATTCCAAGGTCTCACTTCTATGATGAAAGGACGCCATTCAAGTGGCCTATTCTCATCATCACAAGAAATTCATAAACAGAAGACAGCAGCATACAAAAGCAAATGCAGAAGATTGAAGGCGAAGAAAAGGAGAGCATTTGCATTAAAACAATTGTTAACACTTTACATGGCCTTTATGGCCAAAAGTTAAAACAAAAATACAAAGATAGATGGCAGCCTAGACAATGGTCTCGTCGTCTAGCTCCTTGGCGGAATTAATTTCCTCTTCATCAAGCAGGACATCTCCCTTTACATCCTTGAATGGGTCAAAGAACCTCAAGTCAAGGTCTTTAGCAAAGAAGTCGGCCTGACTAACGGCCTTGAGAAAGCTCTTTTCTCATACTGTCCCACCGCCTCACGCTTGTAGAAGGCCAGCTCCTCTTCAAACTCCTTGTGGGAAGCCTTTTCCTCAGCTAACGAGCCTCCAAGTCAGTCACCTTCTTGGCAAGCTCATCCCTCTCGGCAACACACACCTGCAGCATAAGACAAAGCATAACGCTCGCTTTCAATGCTCACTCCAATGGTCAGATATTGGTAGAAGGTTCAACCTCGACACTTCACTTGCCTGACATGTCCAACCTCATCTACAGAACAAGTACATCCTCTTTGGACAACTCAACAGTAACAACCCAGATAGCACAAGTCCAGGTTAGGGGGCTTGACAAAGCTCCACATTTATATTGCACAAAGTCATCAACATTGACACCAAACAACACCTGTCCACATTCGGGAGCTTCTTGAGCTCACCATTATCTTACTTGTCAAGGAACACCAACCTTGACATTGGACATTCTTCATCAACGCTTACTCATCCTCTTTCGCCCACAAGCTGGTTCAGAGGTTGGTGGGCTTATGTACTGCACAAAATTGGTAAAATTACACGTGATCATTATTGTGGGGTTATTGTACCCGTGTACACCCTCCATGTCAGCCCTGCTACAGGAGCGCGGACGTCAACCCTCTACAGGCTGAGTCTTTCCTGGTCAACAGCATATCTGCTACACTTATTTATTCAAATAACAACATATCTACAATTATCTCCAAGGGATTATCTACAAGTTGTTACTTATCTACAAGTAACAACATATCTACAAGGTATTCATTATCTCTTATTTAAATTACATAACTACATGCTATTATATGTTATCTTATCAACAAATTAATTAACAAACAAAGGTCACGCTATAAATACAGGTTCTCTCTAAACCTTTACTCACTCAATATTCACAATCCAGGACACTTATTTGGAATCTCTCTTCTTTTTTACTCAGTTATGCTTCCATAACTGATGTACTTACTTGAGCGTCAGAGTGTATTTCCTTTGTTTTGTAGGTCCCTCTCCTAAACAAGGTTGACTCATCATCTGACATGCAGAGTTTGGAACCCACTTGGACTCCGGACACAATCATACGTGGAATTTCCATATTTTGTTAAGAACATAAAACAACAACACAAAACCAATTAGGGTAACTAGACTCCACAATTATTCTTTTTTTAGAAGAATAATGCAATCTCTCCCAAAAAACCTTTTGGCAAAATGCCAATTATTCTTTTTTGGAAGAATAATGTAATCTCTCTTGAGAAACCTTGTGGCAGAATATATCTACACAAAAATGATAGGAAAATTCTAAAAGACATCAAAGTCAGATTAATGTTGAAAAGCTGAAATATTATTCTTTTCTTTTCTTTGGGAATGAGATTCCATCATGTTTTGATATCAAACCATCTCTTAATTTTCTCAATACTAAAGGGTATTTTTAACATCTTAAATTACCTAATCCAACTGAACCAGTTACATTCACTGACACTGGAAAAAAATATAGGACGTGGCTTATGGTTCTCTTTTTTCACACCAGAGACTAGTAATTTAGTGTTTTCATTGGAGTTTAAATCATTACAACACCAAAAATATCAATGACAGTTATAGTAGTGTTTAATTCCAAGGTTGAAGTCAGTAAGAGACAATGTCCAAGATGTTTCACCTCACTAAGAAACAAGGGACTGTAAGGAAGAAAATGCAGGCAAGATGTTTCATGCTCCTTCATAGCTTCATAAAGCTACAAATACACGGTATATATAAATGTTAGTTAGTACATGGAAAGAAAGAAAAGTGTAATAAACAAACAAACAAAAAATAACAACGCAAGATTTAGTCAAAGAAATAAACAAGGGACACTAGTCATGTTACAACAACAACAATAGCATGATGATGAGCCAAAAAAAACTGTAGGCAACAAGGCAAGAATAAATCAATAGACAAAGGAAAAATGTAAAAAAAAGACTGGTTGGTAGACAAAAACAAACTCAAAATCCTACAATGTTAGATAATCATGCAAGCCAGAAAAGACAAAGGCAAATGCCTATTAAGGGTCCATTGATTTGTTCCATGAAGATATAGTTACCAACCTTTATTATTTGATCCAATAAAGTTCTTAAACTTGAAGCACAATATTTTTGCAGCCTTGGCTGCATGAAAAAAGTATGAATCTTTGAACACAAACAGGCAATTGAAATAGTAGACTTCAACATTTCAGTCTACACTCAAAATGAGAAAAGCTCTCTCCATATTTTAGTGTCCCAAAGTTTCACTAGGTTGACCCTCCCACCTGTATTGTGAAAATCAAATGGAATATGTATCAACATTTAACAATAAATGGAGTGTTAAATTAAAAAATCATCAAATTCAGAAATTAGATCATTTAATAAAGTTTATATAACACACTTTTAACATTTTAATTATGTTAGGATTTACGTCGGCTAAGCATAACCAAATCCCAATTGTATTACTAAATAGAAACCCAGGTCTTCTTCCAAGGGAATAGTGCAAGGATGAATATTCAAATTAAAATCTTTCAGATAAAGATATCTTTGTCTTTTTATATTTTAAACTACCTAAAACTAAAACTAATCAAAATAGAAAATAAAAGATATATTTTTCTAGAGAGATTAATGTGCTGAAAATTTAATAACAAAAATTAAAAGAAATGGTAAGAAGTTACTTGTTGACAAGATAATAATTGTAAATGGAAACAATAATGTTGAGATGCTAAGATTTTACTCGAAACCCCCTATTTGTTGTAATTCCTCACACTTTTACGTCGTTGTATCATTCACCCCCAAGTCACTAATTTACTTTATCCTTAATCCCTTACCTTGATTCTCAATACCTTGGCAAACTAACACAAGCAATCAACATTATTTTTTGTAAATTAGTGAGGTTTAACCAAGATTATTCTATCTCTAGAGATAACCCCAATTAATTATTCGATTCATTTCGTGTTTCAATGAGACTCGCCAAAGTGCACATCAATTTTTGGAATCATCTATGAGGTGCGTAGGCTCACAAAGCATTAAGTATAGAAGATGAATAATGAACTCAAATAATATATTAATGTGAGAAAATTACATCAAATATGATTCAATTCTTTCCTCTCTTAGCTAAGAAAGAAACTAGCCACTCATGCAATACAAGAAGAGATAAGAGAATAGGGTTTTTCAGTAAAGGGTGGCGTGTAGTTTTTTTTTTGTTGTTGCTTATATTTTTCTATTTATAGAATCATAAATGTGTTTAATATTACAAAAATAATATAATCTTCACAAGGAAATGATCTCTTCAACGGATATAATTTGTTTTAATTGTCACAATTATCTTCCAAGTGATTTTCTTCATTTATCTTCGAGTTATATCTTCATAATTATCCATGTTTTGAATTAAATTAGTTTTTGGATGCAATGTTTGCCGCGCTTCTCACTTAAGCGAGATATCTTCTCTAAAATTTCATCTTCTCCTCTGTTTGAGCTAGTTGAGCAGCCTATATCTCACATAAGCGAGACTACCTTGTAAAATTGTCCTATTTCTGCGTAAAAGCTCACAAAATCATATGAAAAACTTCTAAAATCGTAATTTCTATCTAAAATATATTAAAAACTGAAAACATAATGAATTTTATTCAAAAAAGGCCTAAAATATACTAAAGTATGAAATAAACATCTCAAATTACATATAAAAGTATGTTAAATTTGACATTTATCACACACCCCACAGATTTTCCATTTTGCCGTGGAAATAAACGAACCTTGCATGTAAGCATTAAATCTATCAAAAGCAATGTCTCCTAAGACTGTTTCTTCAGCAAAAAAATGTTGTCATCATTTCTACCACTGCACGAGAAAATATGAAAGTCCAATAACTTGTGTTATATTCTCTATCACTTTCTTCATATAACCACAAATCGATTATGGGTTACAATTACAATAGACCTACTTAGAAATCGATAAATTTTATGTATTTGCAAAATGTTATTGTAAGAACTAAGAAAAAAAATTGTATTAGTCAATAGCAATGTCATGTATATGACAAAGAAATTGTATAACATGGAAACATGAACATGAAAGGGATTCTCAAACAAATTGAAGTCCATCAGAGTTTCATTCTAAATTTTCTTTAAAAGATACATAATTATTAAATTTTGTATATAATTAATACTTATAATTTATAACATATTTTAATTTTTGTAATCAACCCTTCAATTTTTAATTCTGTCTCCATACCAACACATTGGCTTTAAAATATGATAAAAATGAATGCAATCCATGCGAATACAAGAGTATTAAACTAGTTTTAATTAAATTAATATATATAAGGTGTGGGACCAGGTGGGTACTATAATACCCATCACCCATCCTAATTGAATTTTTGGGAGTAAATATCCACCCTAGACCTATTTCCAATAAACAAATATTTATCCTACCATTTGTGGATATTTTTGCATGTATTCATAGGGTTTAAGTATAATTTGTCATTCCTAATATTAATGGATTTCCAAATAAGGGAGTGGGTTAGAAAAAAAATGGAGGGAATTTCATTAGAATGACACGAAAACACTTTCATATGTTCATTAGAATGACTAGAAATCAAAAGTAGTTTATAGATAGTGAAACAAATCCCAAGGGCAACCACTTCATAATTCCTCGAATATGAAAAAGAAAATAACAAAAGTTCATTGTCCTAAAATGGATTGGGATACACAAGTTCGAGAGAGGTTTTTTCACCCATCTAGTGTAATTTTGTTTTCAAAATTACCATAATGAGTATTTTCTAAATTAATTATAAGAATGGGTAAGTTGCCAATCTATGGATGATTTTACATACACATAAACCTTACTTGCAAACCCAATTTTGGCTTAGTCTTCTTTTGTAATGAAGAAATAGTGTATATATTCACAATTTTTTTTTAGAATTTTTTTACATAATTAAATTAAAATTGTCCTTTCATTGGTTGGTTCACTTTATTTTTAATGTTAAACCAAAATTGTCTTTGCAATGACGATTTTGGTTGTCTTTTTTTTACAAAATCAAATTTCGTAAATTTATTATGGGTTTTATTTTAGCAAAAATTTATAAATGATTAATGAATTTTTTAATTTTAAAAAATATATAAGAAAAATAAATGTAAATAACAAAATGATAATTTAATACAACTTAAACAGTGTACACATACTAATTAAGCATGAAAGGAAGATAAAATATTATAAGGTATTTTACATATCTCATTGCCTAAATGGACAATTTCCTAGATGATGTCCTTCATTGTAGCGTATTGAACATTTCTTAGGCTTATTTGGAAGTAGTTCATCCATCTCATTATGTATGTGACTGGTACTTGGTCTTCCTGATTCTTTTTGTCGCATTTTAAGGTTGGGAACAAATTTTGGTCCCGTATATTGAGACTAGTAGTCATTACTTCTAAGGGAGTGGAACCGAAGTTCATAAGCCATGTAAATGTTTTTTAACTTGTACACAGGGTCAACAAACGTGTCGATCCGTAAATGGAAAGAGGAACAAGCAACAATAACATGAGAGCTAGGAAGTTGAAGTGCCTGAAATTCTCCACAATCGCACCACCATTCAATTCTACATTGGCATTTGCTAGCCCTTGCACCTCAAACCCACATGTTTCTCGACTGTGCCTTTGCACATGATGCATCCCAACACGACGTTGATTTTCTTACAACATAATATCTATCTCTTTGAGATAGTCGTGTCATGCCTGTAACATGCATTGTGCATGCATCCCTCTTTCAACAAACCACAATTTTATTCTTTCAAATGTTGTATTCACCAAGGCACACATAGGCAAGGCTAGTGCTCCTTTTAAAATAGAATTCATGCACTCCGAGAGGTTGGTTGTTGTATGCCTATATCTCTTGCTACCATCATAGGCTTGGATCCATTTTTCCAATGGAATATTTTCCAACCATTCCATAGATTGTTGAAACTCCCTTTTGTTTTGAGTCTTGGTCCCTTCATTTCATATCCTATGACAAAAACATGAAATCAATTGAGTAAATAAATAAGTCATTAAAACAAATAAATACATAAGTATACAACAAAAACATTTACCCATATTAATGACTTGTCTTTTAGGTCAACATTATGAAACCTTTTGTTAATGTTTGAAGCAATATGTCAAATGCAGTGCACTAATTTTAAACCTGATGCATTCCATCCAACTTCTTGTGATCACAATGCTAATAACAAACTGGATCATCTGTATGATATTATGCATAAATTTTGTTGAGGTGTGACATATGTTCACAAAATATGGAAAAACTACATTCAATCGTCTTTTGTCTCACCTTCAACAATTGCAAATGCAAGCAGAAACATGTTTTGATTCCCATCTTGTTTAATGGTAGTCAATAAAGTAACATGATATTTCCATATTAAAAATGTGTTGTCAACTTGCACAACGGGTTTGCAACATTTAAAACCTTCAATGCATGGCTTAAAAGACCAAAACACACGATCAGGCTTGCACAACATGCACGAGTTCATATATTGATATTGATAGGAGGATTTTTTGTGCCAGATACATTAAGCTCTAGAGTTCATTTGATGTATCTATTACTATTGCATGACTTAACAACTATAAGAAACTATAGTTAGGGTTCAGTTTTATTGACTTATCTTTATCGAGTTTTAGATAACAGGGTTGACTTTAAGCAAAAAAATATTGGAGTATGCATTTTGCTTCTCCAATCATGGGTGTAGGACTAAATTACATGCATTTCTCCATGCGCGTATGTATGTAAAATTGTATTTCTATGATTGATTTGTTTATTTTATATAGAAACTAAAATCATGTCATTATAAGTGTAACAAATGAATTGTTTTCTTTGATAGGTGGTCTCGCCCCATGCAAAAAACCACCAATAGCACCTATGTAGTACATCTCATATGTTACATGTTTGATCGATTACCACCAAAGGAGGTTATTTGATTAATAATAGTTATGTTGAATATCTTTGATCATCATTATGTTGAATAAGTCAAGTAATAAATGTTAATCTTTCTCCAATTGCTTGTGTTATTGTACCTCTCATATGTTTTGAAACCATGAAGTTTCATCAAACAAATTGGGTCATCAGACAATTTGGCTTTCTCCAAACTATTCCACCTAACATGTTAAATGTAAATCAACTCCACAAAGAAGATATGAGAGGAAGAACAAACAAATATTGGCATCAATATCACCAAAGGTGGATTGCTATGTGAAATGATCATCACAATCGTATGGTTCAAGTTCAACAGTATGATGGACATGAACATTTGCATGAAAATTCATAATACATGCAATGGTATATTCCGAGAACTATATGATACATATCACCTTAGAAGTCACCACCTACAGAGGAAGTGAGTATACATATGCCCAATAAATAATATTTTTATTAATACTCAAATATTGTATCTAATTATTCATTATTTTTCCAGCATGATGAATCACAAGCAGAACCTAGTTTACCACAACCTATGACACAATGTAGTTACAACCTATTTGATTTTCAGGATATATGCCTCACCATCAACAATCTATTGGGCAATCCAGTTATTAGCAAGCGGCCTTCTCTAGTTATATGCCTCAACATGAACAATTTGTTTAGCAATGTACTTATCAACAACATGACTTCTACAGAAATAGGCCTGATCATGATCGACAAACATTTCAACCATTAGGGTTCTCAACATATACTTCTCAATTTCCATTTCATCAAGTTGCTTATACGTCTAATATTTTTCCTGGGCAATCAAATATGTTTGCCATTTATTCCATGATACCACCTTTTACATACAACTCAACATCATCAATGGATTATTATCATCTCATTATTGCTTACTCAGGCAACTAACTCAATATGATCATAGATCAAGAGGAGGACAACTAGAACCTACTCCATACCAAAAGGAAGGAAGACCAGGATGCCACACAAAAGGACCTACATGCATGACATCCTCCCACAAATAAACATTTTTCTTTCAATATATGTAACATATTGTATCTTTATTAATTTCAAGTTTTTTTGAATTACCCAAATTTATTATTATAATCATAATTTAAAAAAAATATTTTAATTTAAATTTAATTACCCTAATTATAAGCAAAAATTAAAAAAAATAAAACCTATTATAAATTCACAAAACTTTATAATAAAAAAATAGACACAAGCCAAAATCGTCACGACAAAGATAATTTGGTTTGATATTAAAAGAAAGTGAACTCACCAATTGAAGGACAATTTTAATTATGTAGAAAAATTCTAAATAACGGAATCGTGAATATATGCACAATTTCTTCATTACAAAAGTATACCAAACCAAAATCGTGTTTGCAAGCATTTTTTCTTTGTATGTGAAATCGTCCTTCAATTCTCAACTTATCCCTTCTCGTAATTAATTCAAAAAATACCCATTATGACAATTTTGGAAAAAAAAATTACAGTAGATGGATAAAAAAGTCGCTCGAGAGAAGCATAGAGTAAATTCTTAGTCAAACTTCCAAGTCCAAATATTCAATCAAATTTTTTGTTTGAAAGGTGCCTCTTGTACAAGTTATTAGAATTACTTTTCATCCAGAAGGTCATATCTTGACAAGTCATCAAAGTAAGGATGTTCCATGGCTTTCTTTGCAGAAATCACTTGGAAGGATCATACTTTAACATTTACTGAAAAGAAAAAAGAGAAAAACATAATCAAATTAAAAATTAAAAAAAAAACAAGAGCTACTCGAAAAAGTTAGTTGAGGAGCAACTTACGTATGGCAGATTGAATCCATGCCCATCCAAAAGTCCAACAACCAATGACAAAGTTAGAGGGTACAATTTGAGGTCTTTATCAGAATCCATTAGTTTACTCTTGCTTGGAAACTCCTTTTCATTAGGAGGACCCAATATCCTGGAAAAATAGAGTAGAATTAACTAGTTTACTCCACACACACATACACATATCTCATTGCTAAATGTGTCACCTGAATATACTTTCAAGTAGTTACGGATTGGAATCACCCTTAAAGAGTGTTTGTTTAGTGACAAGTTCACCTACAATTAAATGCAAATAAGATTAGAAAACCCTCTGTCTGACATACAAACAGGAAATAACACATCACCTGAACAATATGTTATCCTTACCACATATGCAGCCAATTGACCACATGTACACCCCTTCTGAGTAACAGGTAGCTCCTAAAAGAACTTCAGGAGCTCTATAGGAAATAATCTGAAAAATAAAAATAATAGATATATTATACAAAGGTATTAATGAAAGTAGAGGAAACAAAATAGGAAAAAAGGAAGAAAAAAAAGACTATTCTCATCTCTTTTTACCTCATGTGTATATTCCTTGAGTTGTGAATCTCGAGTATAAGATCAATTACTTTAAGTAACATAGTTTTCGGGTCCAGCTAGATATTGTGAATATTCAAGTCCCTTAATATATTGAATTTACATGTGATAGGTTTTAGACTATATATGTGCAAAAGAAACAAAAGGAAACAAGGGACAAAGTTAACTACCTAAGGAAGACTCCATAAGCATGGATGTATAAAGGCCTTGCATAGTTGGAATACCAATTTCTGTAACAAATTTCACAGCCAAATTCTCTTCAAAGGAAATCTACTTTTTGGCATCATTAGTTGATCTAATATTTTCCTTAAGAATAAGTTTGGTTTCCCTTATCAAACTCATCTGAAACACAGGCCCAAGCCTTGAAATCAAATTCACCTTCCATCCTTGGCTCATTGTATAAGTGTTGGTCAAGTAAGGTCTCACCCATACCTAGTAAGTAAATCTTACTTATTAGCCAATTAAAGTTGATTCCTTTGTCTTTTTGTCTACCATAGACAACAGTTTCACCCACAATTGTTGACAAGTATTGTGACAATGATACAACACCAGAACCACTAGCTTCTTTCAAACCATTTCATTCAATTTCCTTGTCAAATAAACTTTCACAAGAAATTGAAGAAATTCCATACCTTGCTAGCATCGGTTTAAGATCAAGGTTCCAGCTTGCATTTGGCACATGAGTGGACTCAAAAGTGAGGAAAGATTGGCTTAATAAGAAACAATGATGATATGTCATAGCCTCATAAGAAAAGACTAGTGTTTACACACTTGGAATTGACTTAAGTAACCCTGTTAGAGATTATGTATGGTTTTCGCTACACTCGACGAAGATCTCACTCTCCACCAACCACATCATGTACCACCTAAAAGGACATGCAAATTGAGGGCTATGAGTGGTGTTGACAAAGGGGTTAACAATGGCCTTGGAAAGAAGAAGCCGAGAAGTAAACAAAAGAAGGACTAAAGAATGGTATCGAAGATAATAAGCCTACAAAGACTCATGTTATAGTAAAAATACATACAAAGTCTTTTGTCTGAGGCTAGGAGTGACCAGATTGATGATGCAGTTGTTGTGAAGGCCCAAACTTTAGAGACCACTAGGCCCAAAAGGAATGTAATAGCACCAAGGAAATGGACTGATTATGTGTCTTACAAGTAGAGATACTATTGAGTTGGTTCTAGAAGGGAATTTTGTTAGGAAGGATCTAGATATTATTCTGTTAGGACATCATGTGCACATGGTTGTATATATTATTATAATGAAATTTTTATCAATTAATGAGAATTAAGTGTATTCCTATCCAATTACTCTTTCTTTTTTAGGAGGCTTATGTTGTCCACGAATTTAGAATCTATCTTACATCATTTGTGTTTTCATTGAGAGTACCACCCACACCTCTACCATGGAAGATAACACCAGATCCAAAACCAATAGTACCAATAATGCTCAATTCAATGAGCTCTTGCAACAAATGGCAAGCCTCTAGTCTACTTTCGCTGACAAAATTGAGGACGTTGCTAATCGTGTAGCAACCTTAGAGAGTAGATCACCCATCCATTCCACCACTTCCAACTACAACACTACCAATTCTTACCATTAGAAACATTTCCCCAAGTTAGATATCCCTCATTTTGACGGATATGACCCTCATAGTTGGATCTTCAAAATAACTCAATTCTTTGATTATCATGAAACCCCTGAGGAAGAGAGGATAATGATTTCCTTATTTTACTTGGATGGAGTCGCATTAGCTTGGTACCAATGGATGTATCGCAATGGGAAAATCCACTAATGGTCACATTTCTTGCAAGCTTTGGAGCATGATTTGCACCCGCGGCTTACAATGGCCCACGAGGTAAGCTTTTGAAGCTCCTTCATACCTCCTTTATTGCTTCTTATCTGAGTGAGTTTGAAGCTCTTGTTAATCGGATTGTAAGGTTAAACCTATCCTTCCTGTTGATTTATTTCATATCGGGCCTCAAACCAAAGCTTAAGTAGGAGGTTCTGACCCAGTAACCCACATCTTCGTCATAGGTTGTTGGCCTAGCTAAACTCCATGAGGACAAGTTCTAGGACTTGTTGGTCAATATTTTTCCTCACAGAAGCAACTTCCACCATTGTTGCCCACCCCACCTCTGCAGACTCGTTACCAATGTCTCTCCCCAGAAGAAATCGCCAAGCACCGTGAGAAGGGGCTTTGTTAGAAGTGGTCGAAGAGCCACCATTTCCCAACATGATTATTTGTGTTGATGGTGGAGGAAGTCCAAGAGGCTTATCCAGATGACTAGAGGGATCCCTTACTGTTGGAGGATGGTGACAATACAAGTCTGATTTCAACCAAGAAGCTCATTCGGCCTAATTGAGTCTCAATGCTTTGGCAAGGACTTGTGTTTCAGAAACTTTGTGCGTCTTGGACCAAGTTGATTCATATATGTTCCAAATACTTGTGGACAATGGTAGTAACCATAATTTCATACAATTGGGGTGGTAAAAAAATTGGGTCTTATTAACTGTCCAACTTCTCTACCAAAGGTTATTGCGGGTAGTGTAGATGAATTAATCTGTAATCAAGTTTGTAAGGGGGTGCAGTTAGTCATACAAGGGCGCCAATTTGTTGTAGACCTGTATGTATTGGATCTGAGTGAATCAGATGTGGTCTTGGTAGCTCATTGGCTCAAACGGTTGGTCTCGATTTTAATGGACTTCCAGGCTTTCACTATGTGGTTTCTCTATGAGCCTCATTATGTTGAGTTGAAGGGTGAGACTAGCAATCTCTCTACTCTAATTAGCTTTAGTCACTTGAGAAAGTTGGCCCAGAATGATCACACTGTTCAATTCTTCTCATTATAAGCCTTAGATCCTATGGACATGGAATCACCAGCTCTCTTTTCTCCGACCATGCAAAACCAGGAGGTAGAACAACTCTTGTCTCAGTTTCCCCTCTTTTTAATTAAACTAATTGTATGCCTCCCCCACGACCTACATACCACTCCATTCCCTTGCTATCGATTGGCATTACCCCCCACATCTAAAATTCATTATGTCTTTCATTACCCCTTGCTCGAGCTTCATGAGGATCTTGTACCATCTCAGATTGCTAATATCCCTCATCTTTCCATTGGCAATGACCCTCTCATCACTCCTTTGGCAATCTTG
Organism: Glycine latifolia; assembly: GCA_013407115.1. Classification (NCBI taxonomy): domain Eukaryota; kingdom Viridiplantae; phylum Streptophyta; class Magnoliopsida; order Fabales; family Fabaceae; genus Glycine; species Glycine latifolia. Next base: position 32,324,475 of record CM023955.1, read on the forward strand.
GACTTCAAGGCAACCACAACTGATGGCACTCCCACTCATTATGCTTTAGTTTAGTGGCTTGGTCTCTTTCCCGATGATACTTCCTAGGAGAAGTGAGAGGAATTGAAAACTATATGCAACCTTGAGGACAAGGTTGTTTTTTTATGGGGATGGTATTGTTATGACTGAGGCTAGGAGTGATCAGATTGATGATGCAACTGTTGTGAAGGCCCAAGCTGCAGAGACCCGCAAACCCAAAAGGAATGTAGTAGCACCAAAGAAATGGATTGATTATGTCTTACAAGTAGAGATATTATTGAGTTGGTTCTAGAAGGGAATTATGATAGAAAGGATCTAGATATTATTCTATTGGGACAACATGCCCACATGGCTAAATATATTCTTGTAAAGACATTTTTGTGGATTAATGAAAATTAACTCTATTCCTATGCAATTACTCTTTCTTGTTTAGAAGGCCTATTCTCCCCTCGAAGTCAAAATGTATCTAACATCACAAAGTGTGGCTAGAAGGATTTAAGAAAATATTATTTATTTATTATGAATTTTAATTATAATATAGTTGATATTTTTTAAAATACATTTTATTATAAATTTCAATTATAAAAAATACATATTCATGTGTATACTAGTAATATGAAAAAAAGTTCTATTTTAATAAAATACTTCATAATAATCGTATTTGAATAATTTATTCTAGACTTCTTGTATCCATCCCTACGTAATACATATGCAATTTTTTTCTTAATATATATATCATCGTGTAATAATCCCGAATTAGCTGATAATTTCTCGTCGGGGTGTAGTACACACTTGGATTTAGGTAGTTTGAGGAAGTGAACCTTTTTAGCTTTTCCCTTTCAAAAAAAAAAAAAAAAAGTATGAGAAGAAAGAGTAAGGGCAAACGTAGGCGTGCAGCATCTGCAACAACTCTCACTTCTCCTTCCCTCTCCGCCATTCCCATTCTATCGGTATCTCTCCCTCTTCTTCTTCCTTTTTCACACTTTCTCTTTTTCTTTTCCCCTAATTTCGCGTTACCTTAACCGTTTCAATTTCTCTCATAATCTTAACCAGGATGAACACAACAACAACGCACCAACTGCGTTTGATACCGACAGCGACGATGACAATAATGCCCTTCATCGCCGCGGCCCCGAACCCGAACCCGAACCTGTGGATATATTTGACAAAACTATCTGCATTCACTGCGATAACAAAAACGAAGAGGCGGAGGGAGTTTTAATCTGCGGCGGAAGGGGATGCCCCGTCGCGGTCCACGCCACCTGCCTCGGCTCCGAACCTGAATTCGACGATTCCGGTAACTTCTGCTGCCCCTACTGCTCGTACAAGCGCGCTGTGGACACGTGTCGAATGTTGAGGGAGAAGGCCATGAAGGCGAAGGGAGAATTGTCACACTTTTTTAAACAATCACGTGCGAGTGCAACAGATTATGGTGCTGCTGCACGTGTGGATCCGGTTGTTCAGGATAGTGAAGAACTCATGGAGGAAACAGAAGAACAATCTGAAGAGAATAAAGATGAGGAGGGAATGGTTGAGGAAAGTGAAAAACTCGTGGAGGGAAAAGAAATAGAAGCACACGCACAAGTTGAAGAGAATAAAGAGGAGGTTGAGGGTAAGGTTCAGGATATTGAAGAACTCGTGGAGGAAATGGAAACAGAAACAGAAGGACAAACTGAAGAGAATAAAAATGATGAGGGAGAGGCACGTGTGGGTGCAGATTCCAGTGCTGCTGCACATATGAATCCGGTTCAGGATGGGGAAGAAATTGTGGTGGAGGGGACGGAAACAGAACCAGAAGCACAATCTGAAGAGAATAAAGATGAGGAGGGAAAGGTTCAGGACAGCGAAGAACTTGTGGAGGAAATGGAAACAGGAGCAGAAGTGCAACCCGAAGAGAATAAAGATAAGGGTAATGTTCAGGATAGTGAAGAACTTGCAGAGGAAACGGAAACAGAAACAGAAGGACAATCTGAAGAGAAGAAAGATAAGGAGGGAAAGGTGGCTGTGATGAGTAGTTCTGTGAGTGAGACCAATGATTCGGAATCTCTGGCTGAATTAGTGAAGAAAAGGAAGGATCAGAAGAAGAAGAAGGTTGCTTCCTCGAGGAAATCTTTGTTGCTACAACAAGAGCATAAGAATAAGCATTATAAGACTAGAGGGAAAATTGCCAACAAGGACGAGGGGGAAGTTACCAGCTTCAAAACTACCAGTTTGAGGCAGCAACCACAGAGGTGAGTTTGACGGTGAAAGTGTGAGTCATTTGTTGAAATCAAATCATCTATCAAGTTGCTGGCTGGCCGCGATTATGAAAATTATGGGCAATTGCAGCAGATGGCTGTGATGAGGTTTTGGATCTCCAAAACCACAATCAAGGTTTTAAACAACGGCCCACAACCATGATTTTAACCACAATGTCGAGGTTTTTGGGGTGTCTCTGATGAAACTGCAACTGTGACTGCAATTTAAAACCTTGACTGCGATGTTGCAGCTGGAATTGTGGTTTTGAAACTGTGGTACTATTGAGGTTTCAATTGCAGTAGTGGTTGGGTTACAGTCATTGGCTATTATGGCCAATGCAGTCCTCAATTGCAGCAGTTTAAAACCTTGGATGTATAATTGAATGAGTGTTTTATTTTGATTCATTAAAAAAAAAAAATTCTAGTGAGATGGAAATTTGCCTTCTCTAAAGCTAATTAAAGGGGTCAAGTCAAATCTTTATTGTATTTTTTCTCAATTGCAGAATGAAGCAGAGTTCACTGACTGCAAAGCGTAAGAGATTACTTTGGACAGCTGAAGAAGAAAAAGTTCTCAAGGTATAAGTTTCATAAAATATCATATTTTTCTAGAACATACTGAATTATTATTTATATCAAGCTCTAACAATGTCAAATGGGTTAAAACTTCAAACAAAAGTTTTGATTTCAAATATATAACCATAGTTGAAAAACATATAATGTACCTCTATTTAAGTATATGGGTCTGAATTTGTGAGAAGTAGACACTTCTGCATTCCATGATTCAACCAAGAACATTATATCATAGGCAGTGGGGTTGGGACTGAAAGAAAAACCTTAATTTTCATATCTACCACAACCTTGAAGAATGGTTTTACTTGGGATGTTCATCAATGTAATAAAAAGGAGGGGTGATTTTAAGCCATCTTAAGGATTTGAATTATCTACCACAATCTTTTTAATGGGAATGGTGACAAGAGTGAGGTGGTTTTGGAGGACGTTTTTGATGATCTGAATAGAAGATTTGTACGCAGAATTAATACACATGAGGTTAAGGAGACTTTAAAGAGGATGAAGAATAATAAAGCGTTGGGACCTGATGACGTCCCTATTGAAGTGTGGAGGGATTTGGGAGATGTGGCAATAAAATGGTTGACTAATCTTTTTAATAGGATTCTTCAAACAAACGAGATGTCTGATGCTTGGAGGAAAAGTATGCTTGTGCCTATTTACAAAAACAAGGGAGATATCCAGAATTGTTCAAACTATTGAGGCATCAAGCTCATGAGCCATACTATGAAATTGTGGGAAAGAGTTATTGAACATCGCCTAAGGAGGGAGACCAAGGTTTCAGTAAATCAGTTTGGATTTATGCCAGGAAGATGTACCATGGAAGCTATTTTCTTGATGAGACAATTAATGGAAAGGTATAGGGAAAGGAAGAAAGACTTACATATGGTGTTCATAGATCTTGAGAAAGCATATGATAGAGTCCCAAGAAAAGTCTTATGATGGACTCTTGAGAAGAAAAAGGTAGCATTAAAGTACGTTAATGCAATCAAGGATATGTATGATGAGGCTACCACATGTGTGAAATCCTGTAATGGAACATCAAGGTATTTTCCTATCACGGTAGGTGTCCACCAAGGTTCAGCTCTTAGTCCTTATCTTTTTGCCTTAGTGATGGATGAACTGACGAGAGATATTCAAGAGGAGGTGCCGTGGTGTATGCTTTTTGCAGATGATATCGTACTTATTGATGAGACCAAAGATGACGTGAATAGGAAATTGGAATTGTGGAGAAGTACTTTGGAGTCTAAAGGATTCAAGATAAGCAAGAGCAAGACGGAGTATATGAAGTGTGAGTTTTCGCAGGATAAAGATGGTGATCAAGACACAGTGCATCTACTTGATCAAGAGGTACCCAGGAAAGATGTTTTTAGATACTTGGGATCAATGTTGCAAAAAGGTGGTGAGATCGATGAGAATGTAAGTCATAGGATTAGAGCAGGATAGATGAAATGGCGGAGTGCATCGGGGTTTTTGTGTGACCGTAAGATTCCCCTTAAGCTAAAAGGAAAATTCTATAGAACGGTTGTTAGACTGGCAATGCTATATGGTGCGAAATGCTGGCCAGCACATAGGCAGCATGAGCATAAAATAGGGGTAGCGGAAATGAGGATGTTAAGGTGGATGTGTGGATATACGAAGATGGATAAGATAAGAAATGATGATATTCGACGAAAGGTATCAGTGGTACCGGTATGTGAAAAGATGAGGGAGCATAGATTGAGATGGTTTGGGCACGTTTTGAGACGGCCACTGGATGCTCCTGTAAGAACAAGAGTTTGTTACCAAGAGCTAGACATAAAGAGAGGTAGGGGTCGACCGAAACTTACTTGGGGAAAGGTAGTTAAACAAGACCTAATGGAGTGGGATATAGATTGGCGGACGGTATGTCTTAGGACGGAGTGGAGAAAAGCGATAAGCTTGGTGGAGGGTTAAACCCATTAGTAAATCTATGTTCCAGTCGTTCCCTTGTTTTTAGTCCTTCTCCTCCTCTTTTCTCGCTTTTTCCTCTCACCATTCTGTTTTTAGCCTTTTTTTTCTCTCATTTGTCTTATTTTCTATTTATCATTGGGTTCATCTACCACCGATCCCAATTAACTTGGGTTAAAGGTGTTGTTGATGTTGATGTTGAAAATAATGGTACAAAATAGGTGAATTGAAAGTCCATTTGGTGTATTGGAAGGTACAGGTGAAATGGACAAAAAGAGAGGGGATATTAGTGTCAAGTTGGTTGCTGTCTATGTGCTGTGAACATTGCCTGTGAAGTTAAGGTACGTGATTTGATAGGTTTAGCTAAAATTCAATCAGGGGTATGGTGGGAGTGGGATGGAGGTTTTAATTATGTCTGCATAAGACATCAGACCAGATTAGTATAGAAAAGTTAAAGATATAAATGAAGAAGAGAGATGAAGAAAGATAAGACCAAGGGTCTGGTTGCATGATTGGCATCACAAAACCTAAGAGACAGCAATATTCTCCTATAATTCACAAATTTGATAATTCTATCTTGGAAATTAAAAAAATGACTAAAAAAAATACTTCTATGATTAAATGTGATATTACTAAATAAATAGTCTTTGAATTCCATGCTCTAAATAATTTTGATTTAATTATGTCCTGATAACATTACAACCAACCCAACTATCATTGCTAAACAATTATCTGTAGACTATAATATTGTAGAGAAGATATGTATATATATATAGAGAGAGAGAGAGAGAATCAGGACTTGTAATATTGAAGATGAAGAAAATACAAAGCCACTGAAATCTCTTACAAGAGCAGTATTTATACTGCTGAGATTTGGTTAGAACTGGCAACTAACTAAGGCTAACTGTTAACTGACTACAGTTGAAAAACTAACCTGAGTTAGTTACCAGGATTTGCAGAAGCCATGAAAAAGGATCAAATAGCTCTGGGACCATGTAGAGAAGATATATATATATATAGTCATATAGGGAGAGAGAGAGAATCAGGACTTGTATTATTGAAGATGAAGAAAATACAAAGCCACTGAAATCTCTTACAAGAACAGTATTTATACTGCTGAGATTCAGTTATAATTGCCAACTAACTAAGGCTAACTGTTAACTGACTACAGTTGAAAAACTAACCAGAGTTAGTTATTCATATACACTTACAAATATTGATGCAACTTTCATGCTTTTCTTTGTGCTTGTGTTTCCAGCATTATGGTGCAATGTTCATAATAAGATGCTGTAGGTTATCACTATCTTTTGCATTAAATCCAATCTAACATCTCTACTTCCTGATTGATATGGATGGCATATGGGTTTTGTTATGGACAGAATAATGAAAAATCTATTTCTTTTCATTCATTCCATGCATTAAGGATTTTTTATTATTTTCTTTTTACTATGTCCTGTGTATTTAGGATTTGTTTCAACAGTTTCCAACATCCTGGTAAACATTTTATGTTCTCATAAGTTATTATTGGACTTTAAAGTTGTAAAACATATATGATCAATTATGGAGCCTGTTGCCGTTGGACAAGGTATATTATACAATATTCATATAAGATATTATAGATGCACAAGGCTTTTATTTCTCAATTATAGCATTAGCTTTGGTTCTCACATTTCAGGAAGGAGTATCAAAGTTCTCCACAGAAAATCAGAATATCCCTTGGAGGAAAATTTTGGAATTTGGCTGTCGTGTATTTGATAAGACTCGTACTCCTGTTGATCTCAAGGATAAATGGAAGAATATTATCTCCAAGAAAGGTAGAATTACTTATTGTAGTTATAGTTTTGATTTATAAGAAGTGATATTTAGTTAATTATTTTATTATTTGTTGTTCTATCTTTTATGCTCTTGCAATTTTGGGGTTTTAGCTGGCAAGTGCATTTATAAACTGCATGAAATAATTCTTAAAGATGGAATTCATAAACCATCTTTTGTTACATTGTAGATGATATATTTTTTATTAAAAATGGATGTTTGATAAAGTGATAATGTAAAAATAAAAATGATATTCATCTTGTGTGTGTTTTAAGTACTGGCTTGAGCTTTGTTGATAGGAGTTAGGTGATTTTCTTTTACTACAAATATTTTCACAACAATACATAAATATTTTATTCATTTGTGTTATGTCCTGAAATTTATGTTTCTTAATTGTTTTTATGTAATTTTCCTTTATAAGATTTTAATGTCGTGTGTGTGTGTAGATTTTGTAATTTATGTTGACTGAACATTTGATTGGCTGCTCATTGCAATCTTCATGCTCACATGTCTGCAATTATTTAGGTTGGAAGAATTAAACAGAAGAAGGGGTATGAAGACCAGTGGCCTTGGAATATAACAATATACCATGATAAAGGAAACAACAAGCCTGTGTTGCCTATGACCTATGAGACCTCTCGGCAGCAAATTCTGCTGGTGGTTTTTACAATAGTACATGATCTAACTACTGCTAATCTCCTATTTTCAAGACACCTATAGTTTGTCTTATATCATGATAAGACACTTTATTCTTTCATTCAAGATACTCAGGGTTACAAAATCTGTGTTGAAATGACAGAAAAACCTGCACCAAGAGCTCCACCTTCATATAACCATGGGTATTTCATTAGTTTTCATTTTCACTTTGATGCTGTCTGTGTTTATTTTGTCATTGAAAATGAATGCTCTTGAAATATTTAGTTGGTAAAGCAGTATCAGTATGAAAATGCTGTGAGGTAGTTATTTCAGACCTTCGGTCGGTGTATTCTAGGTTCTGATTTCCTCAATTAATGAAGCCATAGTTGTAATGGTGGTAGGCAACACCCACCCCCTCCACCATATTTGTTGACTTCTATGTCTATTTTGTCCAAGAGGTCCTCTGCTTCAAACGCAGCATCCGTGACATCAAGCCAGGCTTTCAGATATCGATTTCTGATTTTGTTCTGCATCATCAACCACAGCTTTGGTGGACACCAGCTTGATGTTCAACATCTTCAACAGCGTCTCATATAGTTTCCTTCCTCGAAAGAAGTCCAGAACTTCTAGGGAAGACTCATGTGCATATTTTTTTATTTGTAGGAATTCAAGACAAATGCCAAGAGATTTTGTGCATATATTTTTTTATTTGTAGTAATCTAAGATTTTGTGCATATTATAGACAATTTTGTGAAAGGTGTGCATATATTATGTGTTGACACATTTATTTGTTATTTAGCGGCTTCAAAAATGTTGGAATAATGCATTTTTTTTATTATATGTTGATTATTAAGTTTTTTTTTATATATTTATGACCATTACAATTCAGCTTCTAAATTAAGATAACAAACTAGAATCGGTATAGTAATAGAGGAGTTTGAGTAATTTGTATTAAGTTTTCGATTCTAACTTCAAATCTCATCTTTGTATGCACAAAAAAAAAAAAACAAATTAAGATAAAATTTCATTTTTGGTTAACAGGCACTTTGAATCTCTATTTTAGTTTATGCATAATTTTGGTTGTTCAAATTAAGTTTTTACAATTTTAATTGCTATCATTTAGTTATTTCAAATTTTCAAATTAAGTTCCTCAATTCAAAACTTTATCCAATAATACAAATGCGATAAAGATGTGATGTATCATTAATTTATATAGATTTGTATAGAAAAACTTGTATATAACATTTTTCTGTTGTGTTTTTATTAATTCTATAAAATTTTAGAGCGAAAGCATTAAAAACAAAGTTAAATGCCCATGTTTATTGTTCCTTCAATTTTAAATTGGTTAACTTTATACTTTTTAAAAAAATCGAAAATGGGTTTCTAGTATAACTTAAACGCAAATCTAGATTTTTAATGCACAAATTGCCATGAAATCATAAAGATCAATCTCACGTTCATCGCTTAACGAGTTATATTCGGTCATTACAATTAGCAAATAAAAAAATACCTCTAGGGAAAACAGAATCCAATCATAACCCTTTTTCAAACCTTTTCTTAATTTCATTTATATTAATGCATCTCAAAAGCTTAGAAGAAAAATACTTAAAATATGACCATGACAAATAAACCATAAGAGAAATGCTAACTATATTTTCTCTGATATTCTTTTTAAGATTGTGTTTAAAAGAAAGTGATGAGACTGTGTTAGCATTTTCCTTAAAAAGAAAAACAACAAGAATAGTCCCTGAAAGTGATAATCTGACAATAGAAAACATCTATTTTCTGCTAGATTCAAAGCTCTAGCTAGTGTTACAAATGCAGATAGAGATAAAACAAAGAACAATATGGGAAAGTCAAAGAGAGATCCTATAATTTGCATTTATATTGTGAAGATGATATCATGGGATTTCACACATTTCAAGGTCAAATTCTTTTCCATTGTTTTTCTTGTTTTCGGAAGAGTAAAGTTCAATGGTTTCGGGAATGTGAAAAATGATTTTTTTTACCTTCCATGCAAATCCAGATATTTTATATACATAACAGGATAATATGAAAACTGGTCTTCCTTTCTTATCACAGGAGAAACTAATAGCTTAGTGTTTTCCATTGGAATTTAAAGCATTACATCACCAAAATGTCGACGATAGTAATGGTCATGGTAGTGCTTGATTCTAAGGTTGGAATCAGTAGGAGACCATCTCCAATGCTCCTTCATTACCCTTATTTCATAAAGCTACAAATGCAACGTATTTTATCTAGTATATATCAACATGGTTCAGAAGAGAGTTGAGATGAAAGTAAAATTGCTATTTGATTGAATGAGTAAAAGTAATTACATCAGGCCATAATTATAGGCATTATATATCCAACTAGTAACTGACTATCAACTACTAACTATATCTCTAACTGGGCCCCTACATAACCCACAATTTGGTAAAGTCAATAGCTGAAGCATGCATTTGGAACAGAAGCTACAAGCTGTTGGCAATTGTAAATAATTAGTTCTTTAAACATCAAAGTTGCGCCGGCAACTGTATAGAAAGCTATCTTAGACAAGAGAAAATACCCTTCACATTTTTATATTCCCATTTTTCCCATCATAGAATTCCAAGGAAGCTTATGAAAAAGTAGAACATAAAACATGGCAGTCCATACCCACTGTCTCATGGAGAACAAGTCATACTTCAACGAGAGAGACATGAACCAAAACTCATATCTAACAATGTTCTCAGTGTAACTGTTCTAGTTGACTTGCTTTATTTGACTGCACGGTTGAAGCAACTCTCTTACTACATGTAGTGAAGACAACTTTGATTTCTTGAATCTTGTAATTAAGAGGAGTTTGCAAAACTTCCCATTTGATGGCATTAGAGGGTGACTCCGGTTGTGGACAATTTAGTATATCTTATCTGAGTAAGAGAAGGGAGGAGGGTGTGCATACAATTAGGCAATGATTTTAAGTTCTTCAATATCTGAATTTGAAACAACTCTTGCCTTGGTGCACAAGTCCTCCTTGGGGAAATGATACAAATTTAGGACAGCTCCAAATAAACAAATTATCAAAGAAATGTGATTATGATTTATGAGCATGCTCCTACCAAATCATTTCAAGATTAAGATTGCCTTTAGTGTCAGTATACTAGGTCACATTCCAATAATCCGCCAAAGATAGACATGTAAGAACTTAAGCTTGGAGGACAGTCATACATCAATGAGTATGACAAATGCCAAAACCCATATATACCAAAGGCCTCAAACCTTTTAGAAACTTCATATCTATCTCAATAGTAGAAACATAAGCAAACTGTTAGCCTTTTGTAAAGTCTCAAACCTTTTAGAAACATCATATATATCTTCTAGAAATGACAAATCCTGTCCAAAAAGTTTGTGCTTCTTTGACTTCCAACATAAACAAAAGTCCTCCCCGCAAACATATTTTGCCAAATCATTGAGAAGGTCATGCATGACTAAACACATTTGCCTCTGCTTGATTGTTTAAAAACATACCGAGATAATAGATTATCTAAATACTCTCATGAGGGCATTGTATAAAATTTTCAGCCATCCACAACAAAATTAAAAGCTCTTTTACAAACATATATAAATCTTTGGGGAATAAGGCACAATAAGCAAAGCATCTGTTGAGATGAGAAGGAAGGTGGTGATAACTTAAAGCAGGGACAATATCGCTATCCTCTCTTGAAAATTCTCAAATCTTGTTTTTCAATACACTTTCTCATTCCAAAACATATGGTTTTGTGTATGAGAGGCTCCCAATTGTTTTCAAGGCTAGAGGCAGTCCAAAGCAAATGATCTCAAACATGTGTTCTTTGTTTGCTCTTTATTTGAACGCATTAAAATATGTTAAATCAGAAAATTGAAGCTTACAATTTTATCATAATAAGCAGCAAACTTTCTGAAAGCTTCTATAGAGTTGCTTCAGCCACATCCTCTTCCTTTAGAACAACACCCTTCTAGTTCTCTTCTGGATCCTCCTCCTCATCGACAGTATGTAAAGATTCTCATTACATTCTATTCTCATTCCAAACATCGTCCAAAACATGAGGAAACTTCTTCCCGGTCAATTTTTCTAAAATGGTTCTTTTGTATCATTAGTTGATCTAGAAATATCCTTAAAACATCAAACTCATACGAAACACAGACACAAACCTTGACAACAAATTCACCTTCCATCCTTGGCTCCTTGTATAAATGTTGGGCAAGTAAGGTCTCACATCCCATCCATACCCACTAAATAAATATCACTTATCAGTTATCAGCCAATTAAAGATGATTTCTTTGTCATTCTCTCTACCATATACAACAGTTTCACCCACAAATGTTGTTGTTGACAACTTTGGTGGCAATGATATAACACTAGAACCACTAGCTTCTTTCAAACTTAGCCATAGGCTCATACCCTTGATTCAATTTCCTTGCCAAATGAACTTTTACAAGAATTGAAGAAATTCCATACCTTGCTAGCACTGGTTTGAGATCTGGCTTCCAGCTTGCATTTTGGATACTTGAAAGTGAATATCATGTAAGAGATCCATCACAGCATCATGCATGCTTGCACATGTGTGGGGTTTCTAATCTGCATCATCAGACACAGCAGCATGATGGTTGAACCTCTCCTTCAGGAGTGCCTCATCGAGTTTTCTTCCTCCAAAACATCACACCAAGGAAAGAAAAAAAAAAAAAAAGAAGCAAGTATCCAACTTTAGCAAGTGCAGATTATTATGTTATTGACAGAGTCTGAAGAAAGACACAGAAGAAAACCTGAATTTCTTACCCTAATATTTATACTCTCATCCCACTTTAAAAAATTTAATAAAATATAAGAAGAAGAAAATTGTAGCCGTTGGATTATAAGTGTGTGGACTGCGTGCAGAGTGGACTCGGAAGCCAGAAAAGATTCGCCGATAGAATAAACAAGAATGATTTTTATTTGGACATTTTTTTACCAAATTTTAATTTGGACTATGCATGTTATTTTGTTGCGAAGAAAATGTTATTAATAATTTTTAACACATTTTTAAACGTATTTTTAGTATTAAATAAAATTTATTAAAAATTAGAATTTTTTGTAATTTCTTATTTAATTAATCTCATTCATAAATTTATAATTTTTAATAAATTTAACCAATAATACAATATAAACTATTATATAGTGTCATTAATACTTATAATTTGTTGTTTTTAGAGATTTTATGAATTAACTATACGTAATCTTTTATAAGGTTGGCTACAAAAAATTTCAAGCTTCAACATGATATACACTTATTGACTTGATGGAATGCATGTGAGCATTTACCAATTTTGTCAGTTATTGTCACTCCACTGAATCGTCTGTCACCTAAAACGTCCACTTGAAGATTTCTTTTTATTAAGAAAATGTTTGCTGAATCAAAATATAATATGCAACTTGATTTTTTAGTGTTTAATTAATAAACCTAAAACCTTGTTACTATAAAATATTTGTATTTGTATAGTTATATTTAATAAGATTTGACTACTTTATCACATGATTCTATTTATTACTATGATGTATGAATAAAAAAAGTTATACTGATAATATGAATGTTAGTTAACACCGTGCTTCGGCTAGTTAATCAAATATAATAATTTGTTTAAGTACATTTTATTTTTTTATTCTGCAAGTACAGCTTGTTTGGTTAACAGGTACTTTGTCCAGATAATTAAATATAACAATATTCCATTTCTAGCCCGATTGTTTAAATTTAATTTTTAAAGAAAAATACGTCTTTAATAAAATAAGTAACATTTTTTATACTTTTTTTATGTTTGTCTAAATTATTTATTTAAAAAAAGATTTTAAGATTTTTTTATAAAACAAATCTTATTTGCTTTAAAAAACACTTTTCTTATAATCACGTTTTTAGAAGTTTAAACTAGCTGGTCAATATCAAAACTCTAAAATCTTATCAAAGAAAACCTAATTTTGACTAAGCAGAAAATTATGAAACAAGCAAATCAGAAAATTTGATAGGCAATTGAAAAAAAAAATAGAAAAATTTAGAAGTAATTAATAATTTCTGTCAATAGTCAAACAAATATGTAAAAAAATGTAAATTACGTCTTGCTAACCTAACAAATATGTAAAAATGTAAATTAAATCTTAATTAAAATATGAAATCATTCACATCAAAAGGGGTAAAGTACAAATAATTGACATGAAGAAAAGAGAAACAATTTCTTTATGTGAAACTTCAGCAGCAGATTAAAACATGAATTATACAGAAAGGGACCGAAATCACGAGATAAAATTACAGCTATGAAGGAAGAAAGCAATTTCCTATTCTATGGTTGTGCGTTTGGAGGCATCCCAGATTGATTACCAGACTGCAAAAAATAAAACAAGAAATTAATTTCCCTTCAGAATTGGACCGTCCACTTCACAAAACAAATTAATTAGGAATATGATCATATAACCACTGACATCACACATCCAACAAATTTAATTTATGTACTAAGCAATGGCATGTCACAGGATAACTAGATAATGTCCCATTTGGTACAATGTAATGTCACTTGAAAAATCATGACGGTAAATTAAGATCTCACAACACGTCAACACCAAGATGAGTAAAAAATGGTAAAAGATGTCAGGATTAGAGTGTAATTCATAAAAGCTGGAATCATGCTCCTTTGAGAACGGAACTTTTTCCAAGTTTCAATCCATGTCTTCACAACTAATTTCATGCCATCAGGATGAACATCTACTGACAAAGAATGAATAAATAGGGGTCCTGGTTTTCTCATAACGCGGGGCTGATGGCTTTATTGCCTTTATGACAGTTTAAAGCAATAAAAGCACCAAATGAAACATCGGCAGTGTAAAAGTTAAAATATGAACTGAGAATGATATCATTGTCAAAGGAAGTCACAAAGAAGAAACGGCCTTTGGAATGCTAAGGACATATGATAATGTAACAATTTCCATGTGCCCTGCCTCATCAGATACAACTCATGTGTCCTAATGTTGTATGCAGACATGGCCGCTGCCCGTCAGCCCAAGCAATATCAAGTGGACCATCTATTGGCATTTACCACATTTCTCAGCCCCCCTCCCCCTCTTAAACGGATAACCAACAGGCATTTCTAGGCACTTGATTGTGTATAAATATTTAATCCAGGGACCAGAGAGAAATAAAAAGACATGGATTTATCATTGACAGATCTTAAATAAATTCTATGATCAAGTAACATCTCTTATTTGTGAAATACATAAAATGAGAAAGTAAGCATTGAGAATGCAAACATAGAAATAATTTATATTCTGACATGTGCACTACTTAATAGCTATCAAAACACAACTCAAGTAACCACATAATTTATGATAAGGGAAGAGGATAAAAAACAAAAGTTTCAACTTTTGAACAACTGACTAGCATGATGTAACAATAAGTAGTTCATGAAGCAGCATACTATCTTACCTGATAAGGATTATACCCTTGCATCAGAGGCATTTGGCCACCTTGAGGTCTGTTAAATGAAGCACCTTGAGGATAATTGGCATTTGATGGCCCTTGCATATTAGGCAAGTTGCCTGGAAAACCACCAAGAGGTGGCCCTCCACTTGTAGGCAAGGATCCTGAATGCATTTGATTCATGCCTACATAAGGACCTTGAGGCATTGGAGTACCCATCTGATTCATCGCCCCTTGCATTCCCTGAAGGAAAAAAAATCAAATGGTTCTGTTATATGTACATCAAACTTGATTACAGAGATCTTATCCACCCTAATCTATTAAATTAGAGTACAATTTCTTAAATGGTTTAATTTCCTATTATAGTCTTTAGTCTTCCTCAGAATGATGTTTGTACCAGCTAGCAACCATAAATATTATTCTCCACTGATTAAATCATTTAATAATTTCCTTATCACACAAAAGCCCTCCAAATAACTAGAAACCTTAATTCGTTACAGAGAGGTCTGAATGTGGCAAAATATAATTATTGCAGTGCACGCACATGAGACAACAAGTACAGAAAGATGGCTTCTATGTCCTATTTGTGCAAAGAGAATGCATCTCTTCTATTCGAGTAAGATAAAACATTTCTATTTTTATTTTAAAGAAAAGCTTGTGGTTAATATCATAAGCTCAAATTAATGAGCTAAGGCAGGCAGGAAAACATAAGGCCCTAATTTGGTTAAGAAAACATGTTCTGTTTTCATTTGTTAATTTAACAAATAAATAAAATGCCACATTGCTTTTCCAAGCTCTCTGTTTTCAAAGATTTGTACAGAAAGCAATGCAAGCAACAATACTCCTGTTTACACCGATGAAGCCCAAATACTACCGCAATGGAATCAGAATTCAGAGATGGCAGACTTGGTGGATAGCCTTGACATGGAGTATTTGGCACCATAGAAAAGAATCATCTTCCACAATGAGTGTATCGAAGGCCATTAAGGTGTATAAAAGGCGCGCATGTAGGGGAATAATTACGGACCCTGAGGCTGATGTGGCAGTGTGTGATACGGGAGGAAATGCTAGTTAGATAGAAGAGCAGGGCACGTGTGAGTTTGGCACGGATGAAGGAGGGAGATTATTAGGTGTTGCTTCTATGTTTACAAGGGGTGGGGAGTAAGGAGAGAGAGAGAGTCTAGGAGAGACTAGAACACTCTAGAATTGCTCTAGGGTTGGTATTGGCTGTATTTCTTGGCTCCTATCATATTTCCTTCAATTAATAGACACCGTCGTTATTCAGTGAATCTGCTAGTGTTCTGTGTTGTTGTGTTTCTGGTTGCAGGTGTTGCTGATGCAGTTGGTACCTTTACAACTGGTATCAGAGCTCCCGATTTTGGGAGCTTTGAATGGTATTGACGAGATTGATGGAAAATTGATTGGCATCAATGGAGGAAAGATTGGCATAGTTGTTGAGTGCCACTGAAGAACGTGGTCGACGAGCGGAGGAGGGAATGGAGGTGCGATTCCGGCAATCAGAAGAAGCGCAAGAAGAACTCCGACGTTTGATCCAGCGCGATCTTGGATCGCGGAATGCACAGTTCTGATGGTGAGGGTAGTGGTAACGCAGGAGGAAACAATGGTGGAAATGAGAATGAAGGAGCTAGGAGCGGAGGAAATAATAATGGTAACAATCATAACTCTGGTATTGTGAATAGGAATGTCGATTTGCCGACAAGACGTCCGGAGTTGCCTCTCTTCGATGGAACCGATGCCTATGATTGGGTTCACAACGTGGAACGTTACTTTACCACTAATGGACTCCCAGATGCAGAGAAACTCGCAGCGGTGTTAATTGTATTAGAAGGGAAAGCACTCAACTGGTTTCAATGGTGGGAGAGTCAAAATCCGGAAGTGACATGGCTGCAATTTAGAACAAATTTGTTACGTAGATTTCAGGGGGTAGACACGAGTTGCACATTTGCACCTCTGCTGAAATTGAAGCAAACAGGCAACGTGAAGGAGTACAGGGAAGAATTCGAATGGGTTGTTGGGCCATTGGGTTATCCTGATGGTAATATGCTGAGAGACATTTGGCTTAATGGGCTGCGTGAGGAGATTGTGGTGGAATTAAACATCCGTGGGAGAGATATTCCTCTGTCTGATTTAATGGATTTAGCCCAATATATTGAAGAGCAAAATTCCCATTTATGCTCTTGGACGAGAGGGAAGTTGATATACTAGGAAGGCTAGCACCACAGGGCTCTCTTTTAAATCCCAACACTCTTTTCGCCCACCAGAGATCCATGCCAACACAACTAATAACACTGCACGTACCACGTCAATTGCAAAATCGACTCCAACTCAGAATTCTAATATTCCTCGCACGACTGAAAGCTTCGCAAGCGCTGGAAGAACAAATTCACTTCGCCTTCTCAGGATGTTTGGGAAGACAAGATGGACAAGGGAGAATGCTTTAACTGCATGGAGAAATTTTTTCGTGGGCACAAGTGTAAAAATAAACAATTTCATGTATTATAATCGAGGATGACAAGGAGGACACTGAAGAAATCATCACAAAAGGAAACATTGCCACTTTGGAAGAGGAAGACAAGGATTTGCAATTATCCCTTAATAGTATTATGGGCCTTACCTCGAACCAAGCTCTCAAACTGTGGGGATCGATTAATGGTCATCGTGCAGTGGTTTTGGTGGATTGTGGAGCTTCGAGCAATTTTATTAGCAGAAATATAGCTTGCGAATTGGGGCTGGAAATATATCCTACACCCTGTTATACATTGGAGGTTGGGGATGGCCACAAAATACACTGTCGCGGTGTATGCAAGAATGTCGAGATTCATTTACAAGGGGTGGAACTCAAGCAAGATTTGTTTCCCTTCGATCTTGGAGGAGTGGAGGTGGTTTTGAGGTTGGAGTGGTTGCGAACCTTGGGTGAAATCAAGGCCAATTTATGGGATTTAACTATGAGATTTGTTAGAGGTGGAACAGAGGTATTGATACAGGGTGATTCCTCACTATCAAAAGCAGTGGTGTCATTGAAATCCATGTTGAAGACATTGCAAAGTGATGATGAAGGGTTTTTGATTTCTCAGAAATATATTGAGGATACTGGTAACATTGTGGCAGAGTCAACGGAGTGGCCAGCGCTATCAGAATTATTGGGAGACTTTAAAGATGTTTTTACCGTACCTACGGGAGTCCCTCCGGAATGCAGTCAGGATCATGCTATTGAGTTAATACTAGGTACTGTCATACCAAATTCTCGTCCTTACAAATCTCCTCACCACCAGAAAAAACTAAATTGAGAAGATTATTGCTGAATTGGCTATGGGTCATTTTAGGCCAAGTCCAAGTCCTTATTCCAGTCCAGTTATACTGGTTAAAAAAAAAAGATGGAGGCTGGCATGTTTGTGTTGATTACAGAGCTTTGAACAAAATTACAGTCCCTAATAAATTTTTGATTCCTGTAATTGATGAATTACTGGATGAAATAGGAGGTGCACAGATTTTTTCTAAGCTTGACCTCAAGTCAGGCTATCACCAAATTCATATGCGGCCAGAGGATATTCCGAAAACAGCCTTCCGAACTCATGAAGGCGACTATGAATATTTGGTGATGCCCTTTGGGGTTTGCAATGGACCCTCTACCTTCCAAGCACTGATGAATGAGGTATTACGGCCCTTCCTTCGTAAATTCGCATTGGTTTTCTTTGATGATATCCTTATTATACAGTTTGAACAAGGTTACTCATCTACAAAATTTGCAAAGTATCCTCCAAGTTATGCAGCAGCACCATCTGTTTTTGAATATAAAAAAAATGTGTATTTGGTCAGTCCCAAATTGAATATCTCGGCCACATTGTCACTGCATCTGGGGTAAAAGCCGATCCTGCCAAGGTTGCTGATATGATTAACTGGCCAGTTCCACAGAATGTTAAAGGGTTGAGAGGTTTTTTGGGTCTTACAGGTTATTACCGAAAGTTTGTTTGTGACTATGGAAAAATAGCTCGTCCTCTTACTGCACTACTTAAAAAGGATGGACTTTTGTGGAGTGATGAGGCACAAACCGCCCTTGATGCTTTAAAAGTGGCCATGACAACTGCTCCAGTGTTAGCATTACCGGATTTTGAAAAGATTTTTGTTGTTGAAACAGATGCGTCGGGAAAGGGAATAGGTGCGGTTTTGATGCAGGAGGGTAGGCCAATTGCTTTTCTCAGCCGTGGGTTCTCTGCACGTGCCTTGGTCAAATCTGTCTACGAGAAGGAGTTAATGGCAGTTGTTTTTGCAGTGACCAAATGGCGGCATTATTTGATGGGGCGTCATTATATTATTCGCACAGATCAACGCAGCCTTCGTTTTTTAAATGAGCAGCAGCTACTGAATGAGGATCAGCAGAAGCGGGTTTCTAAACTTTTTGGGTTTGATTTTGAGATCCAATTTAAGCCAGGGAAGGAAAACACTGCTGCAGATGGTCTTTCTTGCCAAATGTGCCTCAATGCTTTGACACAGGTGCAATTTTCGGGCTGGGAGGATATACACAGTGAGCTGCAACTAGATAAACGTATGAGGAAAATTCTGCAGGATCTACTGGTGGGTGATTTGTCACATACAGGATTCAGTTTACAAGGAGGGCCGGCTGTTTTATAAAAAACGTCTAGTTTTGGCTGCACAGTCCCTTTGAATTCCCAGAATTCTTCATGAGTTCCATGACTCAGTGATTGGTGGTCACTCGGGTTTCCACCGCACATATAAGCGGATCTGTGGCAGCATGTATTGGGAGGGTATGCATAAGGACATTCATGCTTATGTATTGGCATGTCATATTTGTCAACGCAATAAGGTGCAGGCCTTGGCACCTGCTGGACTACTACAGCCTCTTCCTATTCCCCTCAGGTTTGGGCGGATATTGCTATGGATTTTATAGGGGGACTCCCGGTCTCTTATGGTTTTGACACGATTTTGGTGGTGATTGATAGGCTGACCAAGTACTCCCACTTCCTTCTCCTTAAGCATCCCTTTAATGCTAAGGATGTAGCTCAGTTGTTCATTAAGGATGTTGTGCGTTTACACGGGTTTCCTTCTTCCATAGTTTCCGATCGGGACAGACTGTTCCTTAGCAATTTTTGGGGAGAGCTTTTCCGCCAAGCTGGTACTATGCTGAAATTTACTTCAGCATACCATCCTCAATCAAATGGGCAGACAGAGGTTACGAATAAATGTGTTGAAACATATCTCAGATGTTTTTGTTCCCCTCATCCTCGTCAGTGGTCTAAGTGGTTGCATTGGGCCGAATTTTGGTTTAACACCAATTACCATGGTTCCGTTGAGATGACCCCGTTCAAAGCTTTATATGGGAAGGACCCTC
The DNA here is from genome assembly GCA_013407115.1 of Glycine latifolia. Taxonomy (NCBI): domain Eukaryota; kingdom Viridiplantae; phylum Streptophyta; class Magnoliopsida; order Fabales; family Fabaceae; genus Glycine; species Glycine latifolia. Next base: position 32,344,499 of record CM023955.1, read on the forward strand.
CTACATTGTTTCGCAGTGGGAATAATCCTTCTAATATAGATGTGATGGCCCAGTTACTTCAAGCCTGTGACCATGTGTTAGACGAGCTGCAGTAGAATTTGGCTAAGGCTCAAGAACGATATAAAAAATTTGCTGATTTGAAGCGTCGGGATATAGAGTTTCACGTTGATGACCTTGTTTTCCTGAAACTCCAGCCATATCAGCTGAAGTCTTTGGTAACTAAGATTAACGAGAAGCTTAGCCCACGTTTCTATGGGCCGTTCAAGGTGATTGCACGAGTTGGTGAAGCTGCATACAAACTGGACCTTCCTCTGGACTCTAAAGTTCACCCAGTTTTTCATGTTCTGTTATTAAAATCTGCAGCGCATCCACCCTCAGTGGTTCAGCCCCTGCCTCCTATATTGAATTGGAGCTTGCTGTATGTCCTGAGCAGATCCTGCAATTTCGCCTTAACTCTGAAGGCTTAACAGAAGTGTTGTTGAAATGGCAGCACCTTCCGAAGTTCGAAAATTCTTGGGAGTTGGCTTCTACTATCATGTTACATTTTCTGGAGTTTCACCTTGAGGAGAAGGTGAAAGTTTTGGGGGGAAGTATTGTAACGAAGGCCATTAAGGTGTATAAAAGGAGAGCACGTAGGGGAATAATTACGGACCCTGAGGCTGATTTGGCAGTCTGTGATACGGGAGGAAATGCTAGTTAGTTAGAAGAGCAGGGCACGTGTGAGTTTGGCGCGGATGAAGGAGGGGGATTATTAGGTGTTGCTTCTACGTTTACAAGGGGTGGGGAGTAAGGAGAGACTATAACACTCTAGAATTGCTCTAGGGTTGGTATCAGTTGTATTTCTTGGCTCCTATCATATTTCCTTCAATTAATAGACACCGTCGTTATTCAGTGAATCTGTTAGTGTTCTGTGTTGTTGTGTTTCTGGTTGCAGGTGTTGATACAGTTGGTACCTTTACAGAGAGTTTCAGTGGCCATAAACTGATGAATGATGCGCTATTTCTTTGCTGAACTTGGCTAAAAAATTTGGAGAAAGGATTTGACATTCCTTTCCAATATTGGTCTAGTAATATTGGGGAGGCTTTTGTAATCAGGGGAGGGCTTAGCATATAGTTTTCTTTTCCTTCCTTTGTGTGTGGGAGCCTAGACTTCAGCCAGATCTTTGGCAACCTAATTCATGCATGTTTTCATGTATTAGGCTGCCATAGGTCTGCAATTTTGTTGCTAGGTTTTGTTTATGTATCAGTACTACTTGTACTCTGCTTCTTATATATATATACTATTTTTGCTGATTGTCAGTGTCCAACACATATTCAACACTGATAAGCATCCAATACATCCTGATACATCCCCAAATAGTATCCATTATTTTTTTTATATTTTTCAAAATAAATTACCCAATATAACTCCATTTTAGCTAAGATACAGCTCAGGATACAACTTCATTCTGAAGTTTTTTATTGTCATATTTATTGTTAAAAAGGTTTTTTTGTGATATGCTAAATTCAACTTGGGCAGGGAAATTGTATATTTTGTGACATGTTCATAGTAGAAAAAATTATATCTTAAGATGGATGGGGGAAAGATATGTAACTATGCTTACTACAATCTATTTTGTCAATTATGATCATATATTGACTATTGATGATTATGTACTAAATTACTAATGAGTAATTGGTAACTTGATAACAAATATTGTGCATGTGTGTGTGTAAACAAATGTTGGACGTGTCGTATCTTGACTTCTTAAAATTTTCCTTATCCACACATTTGTACCGTATCATCCTATGTATCTGGCTTCCTTAGTTTCCGCTATTTCCGATACAAATCTTCAAAAACAAGACACAAAGTGAATAAAAGATAGCACATCTGTAATTATTTATGAAACAAAAAATGATTTCTCAAACTGAATGGGCCCTAAGAATCACCAAATTAAGGGGAAATTTGAGCTTCTTAGAAGTGTACAAACATTTTCCAACTAATGTCCACAAGATTTCCAATTACATCCCTCACATATTATGAAAAGATACATTTTACCATGCTAATGAAAGATCAACAAAAACACTAAACATCCAGCCCCCAACAACCACCACTAATACAACACTCAAACAATATACCACTTCAGGAAGAAGCTAAATCCACATAGCTTTACTATATTTTATAGGAAAAATCAGAATAAGAGAAAAGTTCCAAAGAACTCGTACCATTGGACCTGGCATTGGCATTTGATGTGATGTAGGCACTGATGAAATCCCTGGTATAGATCCTGGCATGCCAATAGGCATTTGGGGTGGAGGGCGAGGCATATTTGGGAAGGGTGAATGGGAAGGGTGCTGTAGTTGTTGCATATTTGGAGGCATAGGCAAAGGACCCATCTGCTGTGGTAGAGCCTGGTGTTGATGTTGTGGGATCTGCTGAGGATTCTGTTGGTATGGTTGCTGTTGGTTGGCATTAAGAAGGGAGGGATGTGGACCGGGGGGAAGAGGAGGAGCACCCATTGAAACAAGATGGGGCTGCTTCTGCTCCCCTTGAGGCATGTCAAGAGAAGGAATAGATAAGGGCATTGCAACTCCAACACCTGGAATGGTACCCTCATTTCGAGTCAACCCAGGGGCAAATGGTCCTGGAGTTGTTGGACCTTCAGCTATCGGAAAATTACCACCCATCCGACCAGCAACAGGATTTTGGTCAGCATATCCTGACAGATGAACGAATTCAAACTAATGTCAGACGTTTCACCAGTTGTCTTTCATAACAGGAAGTGTTTCTAACTATAAGAATTACCACCCACAATTATCTTCATCCTACAACAAAGGGCATTAAATATTGCAAACTCTACCTCAAGTTTAAAGCAAATGTTCAACACTAACAGAGTGCATTTATAAGGATTCACATTATCATGAAATGTTGAAGAGGAAAACAATCTGAGCCCATCAAACAATATAGTCCAATAACTAAATGAAAATTGACATCAAAAGGGTTAATGATTTAGTTTTGAAGAAGACATGAAATAATATGCTGCTTAATTTGCCTTTAAGGAAATCAAATAACCTTGCATGCCAGTGTTAAATCTATCACGAGCAGGGTCTCCTGGTCTATCTCTGCACCAAAACTTTGTTGTATGATCACTGCTGCCACTGCACAAGAAAATATGATACTCTAGTAAGTTAGAGTTAGCTATTATTATTGCTTTCTTTAGATATCAACAGATCAATTAGAGGATTACAAAATGTCTACCAAAAAAGCTTTCAGGAACATTTATGTAGCTGAAAAATATGTGATTGTAAGAACTAAGAACTAATATGTTGTAAATGGCGGATGGCAGAAGGAATAAGGCCAAAATTATGCCATATAAACATGCCATTGCGGCCTATGGCACAGCCATAGTGGGTCTCCCATCAAAAATTGCCTGAGGGTGGAAAAAAATCTGCCATGGCAGCCACAGCACCGCCATTTAACAACACTGCAACTAAGATGTCACTATTTTGGGTACAGAAATTGTATAACATATTAACATTAAAACCAAAAGATTCAAAAGGATATGAAAATTCAGTTCTGTATCCGTATACTGGAAAAAACTTATGGCCATCAGAGTTTCTTTCCAATTTCCTTCAGAATATAGTATTTTGGAATTTGGAAAACATTTGAAAAACAGACGGTTACATGATTTAGCATTAACAAAAAGACAGGTATGTGGAAATGGAACACTAGCTTTAGAACATTGGGCATCCAAAAAGCTAAGAGACAGAAAGAAATCCATTATGGACCATAAGATGCTATAGCAGAGAGCAAGATAAAGTTCACCTGCACAGAAGGTACCCAATAGGATGCCATGCAAGATCCCACACATTATTATCATGAGCATTGGAAATTTCAATTTGTGGAGTTTCATGCCTGTAATTAAATGTAATAATCAGAATAATGAACACCTACCATCCATATTTCTGTGTGTGTGTGGGGGGATTTGAACAGACAAGGGATTACACAAAATTACAAGTAATTAACTTTACAGATAATGTTAAGAAAACTATCCAGTGTGAGAACTAAGAAACATCTGTTTTACCTTGAGGGTCTGTTTTAGACCTACCTACTTAAGCAATCTCTCTCAATACATACAAACAGAAAGACAAAAAACACAAAACCAACTACTTCAGAAACTGTTATAAAATATTGTGAAAATTAAACTCACTGGTGCCACAACTAGAAATAAAAAAATAGCTGATATTTTCTACCTAATCCCAATCTGTCAAGCATTAGCTCATATTCAGCAGAGATTTTTAATGGTGCAAATCTCTACATATTTTAATTGTATGACACAGTCATTGATAGTTTGTACCTATTTTGATTTAATTTGAAAACTTGCATGGACTTATCCTATGACATAAGCACTTAATAAGTGTTTGGGGGGAGCTTATGATACATCATAAGCTGTTTTCCACTTATTCCAATAAGCTCTCCAGAATAACTTATTAAAACAGCTTAAAACTTTTACAAAAATAATTTAACCTTATTTTCTCTTCAATTATAAAAACTTACACAAAAGTGCTTACATGATAAGTACTTATTTAATAAGTGCTTAATGAAGTTGTTCACCAAAACAAACCCCAAGTCCGATTGAATTCATAAATAACAAATAAATACAACCAAATAAAAGAAACTTCATAAGAAAACTGATAAAAAACAATGTTGTATAAAATAATTTTATGAACTGCAGAGAGATTAGGATGTATTTTTTCCTTTTTGCTGTCCTAGTATATAGTCAGAACTCAGTTGGCTTTTTTCTTATGTGATTATAGCCACCTAGGTTCTGTTTTTGTTCTTGCTAGGGTGCATACCCTGCAGTACCACTTGTACTGTTTTTTTTTTATCTAATATATATAATTATCTTTGCTGATAAAAAAAAAAATGAACTGCAGAGAGAGAAGGAAGACAGCAAATGAGAAAACAAATTTACCCAACAAGCCAATGGAAGATGGAACCATCATAACTCCCACTGACAAAGTACTCTTCATGGAATGGATGCCATGCCAAAGCTAACAAAAGTGTCAAAAGTCAGAAAATTATTTTCCATTTTATCACAGTTGCAGAAGCATTAGAGAAAATACTCATTTACCCTACAGTCCTGGTAACAATACACCACCCAGTAAACCAATCAAACATTAACTATGTAAGCAACAATTTAAGTAACTTTGTGCATGCATACATAGCATGACCTTGTGCTAGTGCCGTTGAGAATATTAGAAACACCATAATATGGAACTGTATGAGTTTCTTGTTTAGGGATTCAAAAGGTTGCATATCAATATGCACATTGCTACATACAACAGCAAATACATAATGAAGTTACGGAAAACAGTATAATTAATCAATACAGATATAGAACAGATTTCAAATTCGAGGGGCTGCTGCAAACAAAGTAGAAGAAAAAAGGTGACCACAAAGTGCTCCTACGATGGATAAAAATGTAATAAGGAGTCAAGACGAATGTGCTGCATCATATAACCATTTTTAGTTCAAGTTCTCAAAAGATGCTTTTGCTGACAGCAATTTAACCATGGTAACTGTCAGTCTGTCACTAACAAGTTTAGACATAAGCAAGGCATATATGCAAAGGAAAAATAGTAGCCAACGAAACAGTTATCAAGTTCAGGAATATGATGCCATAATCATATTAAAAGAACAAACATGTAATACTTTCACTAAATAACTCAAAGCCATAACTTGTTAAGATTATTAACTACAGTAAAAATCCAGGCCATACAATTATCCACACCTAGCAAGTAGCAACATCATTCCCAGACAGCACTAGGAATACCAATGTGAATTGAATTGGAGGTGGTCATTTTCCACCAATTAACATCATTTCAATCAAATTTGAATAAAAACTTAAAGCAGAATCAAGTAACTTATATGTCACATAATTCATTCAGACTCAACTGCATTTTTACTATAACCTGATAAAATTCCATTCCATTGCCAAGTAATGAATCAAAATTCCAGATTTACTAATCTTATATCAGCTACAAAACATTGATTTTCGAAAATTAATGAAAATGCATACATAATGAACTTTTTCCTATATCAGAAGTAAAATTATGACATCTCAAAGCAGTGTTTCAAAGTCACTGTTATGTTGTTTTGGCTGAAAAGTTTATGGTGATGCATGCTGTTTTTATCTTCATATACCTCTGAGCATCCATCATATAATTTTTTGCAGAATATATATTAATTTCAAGAAAAATTATAAGCATCCCACTGAAAACAGCCACCCAGCACCTAACCGGCACAATTTTCATAACAAATCAATAATTGTATACAATCACATTCATCTACTCTAAACTACTTGTAAGACAAAGTTAATCATATTTACACATGTGATTAACCATGTGTAATGGGTGGATGCTGGGTGGAGAAATCCCAGTGGTATGTTAATCACAACACTAATTTCAATGAAATATCCTTCCATTCCGATTCCAAGAGAAAGACATGTCACTTACTAGTAACATCCTTGCGATGCCCACGGAACGATTCAAGTTCCTTCATTGCTCTTATGTCATAAAGCTGCAAATACAAGGTACATATGAATATTAGTACTCAGCTATTGGGAAATGTATAGGTTGGGAGTTACAATTTATAAACAATTTAATTACTACCTCACTTTGCAATTAGCTTTAGTCATTGTAATTTAGGAAATTGAGATAGTTTGACTGTTTAATTACCCTTCTTCTAAACTGTATTCTGTACTAATTAAACAACTCTCTGTATATATCATTTAACTGAGTATGAACTGTGCACTCAAAAATATTCACTCAAAGTCACTCTTTTGTTATTTTTATCTTCACCTGTATAAAAAAGGCCAAAAGGGAAAAAGAAAAAACAAAGCAGGATTAAGTAAAAAAAAAAAAAAATGGGGAATGCTGAGCAAAAAACAGAAAATCTCAAAGAAGAAATAAACCAAAGGGAAGTGCTGAATGGAAAAATGACAGAAAGATTTATTGGCAGAAAAAATAAAGCAGAATCCTCAAAGGTTTAGATAATAATCCAAAATAGAAAAGACAGGCGAATCCCTAATAAGGATCCATCAATTTATATAATGAAGATTGTTTACCAACCTTTATTATTTGATCCTTTGAAGCTGTTAACACCCAGTTGCCATTTTGATTCCATTTTACACACAGCACAGTGTTTTTGTGGCCATGACTGCATGTCACAACTCACAAGAATAAATCTATAAACACAAACAAACACATGAAACAGTAGATACAAGCAGATATTTACACTCACAATGAACAAAGCTCTCTCCCTGTTTTAGCATCCCAAAGTTTCACTAGATTATCCTTCCCACCTGTATTGTGAAAATCAAATAAAGGATATGTAATCACATTATTGAATTTCACAAGCTCAAGAAATTTCATAAAAGTAATGTTTAAAACATCTACCTGATACTAATAGAGATTTTGTAGGATGCCAGTCAACACTCTTCACATCCCAACCATGGCCTGGCTGAGTTCAAATGCCACAATCATAAATCTAAGTTTAGGTCTCATCAAAATCAACATCAACATCAACAACACCTTTAACCCAAGTTAATTGGGGTCGGTGGTAGATGAACTCAATGATAGATACGAGGAAGTTGAAAAAAAAACAAAGAAGAAGAGGCTAAGAAAAAGGGGAAATAAGACAAAAGAAAAGAAAATAAGATAAAAGAAAATAAGGGTGAATGAAGGAGGGGAAAAATGAAGAGGAAAATAACTAAAAAGGGACCGTCTGGAACATAGAGATAATAACGGGTCTAACCCTCTACCAAGCTTATAGCTTTTCTCCATTTTGTCCTAAGACACACCTTCTGCCAATCTGTATCTCACTCTATTAAGTCTTGTTTAATTACCTTTTCTCAGGTAAGTTTAGGTCTCATATACAGACAAAAAAATAATATAAAGCATAAGCACATAACATAGATTCTAAGACTACAAAAACCTAAATCCAGGAACTAATTGGGTAATCACATAAATTTGATTGAAATTTAAAATAAAAGTAATGGAAATATAAAACTCTAGAGGAATAATTGTGAGTCCAAGAAAATTCAAAGATGCAAACCAACCTTTGCACAATAATCTAAGTATCTAGAACAAACATAAGAATAAATAGAAATGACAGATTGGCCCCATTTTATTTGGAACTTTGAAATTTTTCCCATGCAATTAGTGTTGGACATTAATGACCATACTGGTATTTTGCATATGATTAAAAAAAAAAAAAATTCTAACAGATTACACACAAAGTGTTCTTTTGCAGTAATCCAACCCATTGTGTAGTATTTAAAATAAAAATTCGGTCATTATCTTTATTTAAATATATCATGTTCCAGTTATATAAAAAATTGTTGAAAATTGAAATTTAAAAATAAATCCTTCATCTATGACCCTTCATGACACAAAAGAAAGGCACCAGCATTATTCAATCATTATGATAACACAGTTTAAAAATGACAAAGGGACCTTAATGCTAAAACATCAAGCAAGGTAACCAGGTCTAAAATGTGATAGGAACCAGCATTGGAATGATAAACCTGAAGTATTATTGATACTTAATTATAGCTAAATCAGAGGGGTAACCTCTGTTCCAATGTAAAATATAGGAGAAGAATAAAAAAAAAACTACAACAATGAATGGAGCAGAGCTCCTAGCAAGATGGGAAATAAGACACTAGAGACTATAGCACACTTATCCTGAGGAAGAACCAGCTTCTCTATTCAGCCTAGCCAAATAGTTTTTTTACTCATGAATTGTCTAATGCCCCTCTTCAGTTACTGCCCCCTCCAAATAACCATTCTCCATCTCCTCCTTTTGCATGATTCTCGCATCCCCCTCTCCATCCTTCTTTCTTAGGCACATTTATACCCTCTTCTATTCCCGCAGCCCTTCTTCTCCCTCTCCTTCTATATACTTGTATTATGAGCCTATCAAAATGCTTGATTCCACAGGTCATAGGATGAATCAAACCAAAATAATAAATCTTAAAAGAAAAAAAAAAGGGAGAGAGAAAACAAGCATCAACCCCAAAGGGTAAATCACACACATGGACCAAGCTGTTACTCCAAATAAATCAACTAAATCATTAATACCAACCCTAAAAGATGAAAATGGTCAATTACATGGCATTCAACCCACAGCAGTTGACAAGCCTCCCCATCAAAATAGTAATTCACAAGAACTTATTCACAGCACAACAAATAAGATGAGATTGTAATTAATGAGAATGAGAATAATTTAGCAACATGCCAGAACAAACTGATAGGTCAACCGATGCCATGAATAACTCTCAAAATTAAACAGATCAGCTATTTCTAAAATTTACAATTCCTCTACTATCAACTACCCAACATACAGAAACACAAAAGGTTATTTAACATAAAGAGTATCCGATTTCAAGTGCATAAGTAATGCAATCTGTAATTACCAATTAGGAAGCTTAAAATAAAGCAAAGATTAACAAAATATTATTGGTATTAAGACCCCAACAAATGTATTAAACACAATACTATTAAGATTCAGTTTTCAGAACACGGACAAGATTAGAGACAGGATACAAATTACAGATATGGTCCGTCCAAAGCACATTACCAGTTAATGAACACTCTTCTTGACAGCGTGCAAAATCCCAAACTTTAACTGTGGTATCATCAGAGCACGAACAGAACTTCAAATCTGTCCTACAGAAACTGTTTATAAGAGAGTTACAGAACCTTTCCCCTTCAGCATGTTACAATTTCTTTTTTTTTTCAAATAAAACATCTACCTTAAGTCACGGACTGATTCTTTATGAGCAGATTTGTTGGCTTTAACATTGTTCATGTTGTTCTGCCAATACCTAGAAAAATGCAACACATACAAATATAGTTACATATGTGCATTTAACCACCAAAATCTGCATAAAAAAATATATGCAACATATAGTTTATAAGAAACCACACAAATATATTAAAATATGTATCTACTTTATTGCGCCTCCATCATCACCAGAGACCATCCAGTTGTCATTGTGACTCCAGACCATGGATCTGATTGCTTGATCATGCGCCTGCATGTGTTTCAAAATCCACCTTTGACTTGTACTTTTAAACTACTGATGACTACAATACTAATGTTAAGACAATAATTAAAGTCATGTACCTGAAGAATCATTTCAAAATTAAAAGATTGTCCATTCCAAAGAGTGAATTCCCCAGTCTGTGAACCAGTAATAAGTCGCCGGCCTGTTGGAGTCCACTGATTTTGAAAATTAAACAGTGATGCAGCATCACAAAGTCAAATGCAATCCAGTGGCACATTCAAAAAATTAAAAATGCATGATATATTTTTAAACTAATCGAAAGACATTATAGAAACATATGTGTCTACCTGCAACCCGATATAATAAATCATTGTGTACAAAAATCTCAAAATAAAAAAAATCCAATAAAACAACACAACTGATATGTCAGATTATGTAGTGTATAAAGCAGTCAAACAATTTGCTAAAAGAAGCAGGAAGGCAGCAATCTATAATGACAGCCTAAATCATGCAATTGTAAAGGTAAACCATTTTTATATAACAAGACAGTCAAAGAACCAAAAGGCAATATGTCAATGGAAACTATTGAATTGAACGGGAACCACATTTAACATGTAATTGACTTGTTTTACTAATTAAGCAAAATTAACCAAAAAAATTTATTTGCTAGTCTATCCAATTTAAAGTATAAGTTAACTGAATACCTATTTTGTTTTGTACATAAACATTTGAAAAGAATTGACAGCAATTTTTACCATTGATATACATAGTTGAAAACATTGTAAATCAAACTACTCAAGAACCCAAAAATAACAAAATCAATTTAAATGAGAAGCAAGCAGCTTCTGTTCAGAAATGTTTGAATGCAGCAGAAAAACATACAGCCGATACATCTGTAACTGATAATCCGCATAGCATATATTATGTCATGCCAATCACAACATTTCCATCTAACTTACAAGAACGCGATTAATGGGGCAACGATTTTTATTTAGAGATGTATGAACAAATTTAGCAGCAAAGCTTGTGGATGGATTGTCTGGATAGCCAACTGCTGGCAACATCTGTATGAAAAGTAGCATAAGGTTATGATCTAAGGATACAAATAGATCATTAAAAAAACTAAAACTACGTACCCCATTGCCTAGAGGCTCCTCGCAATGCGAAGGTAAAGGGGGATATTGTACGCAGCCTTACCATTGCATATGCAAAGAGGCTGTTTCTGGATTCGATCCCATGACAACCAAGTCACCAAGGCACAACTTTACCGCTGTGCCAGGGCTCGCCCTCATACAAATAGATCATTACAATAAGAAAATCCTTTAAAGTTATCAAGTTAATTTATTTGAATAAAGGGAAAGAGTATACAAACTTAAAACAAATAAAAGTGTACAAAATCAAACCAAAGCTTACTGACATCAATTGCTGCTGCCGGGGTGGGTTGTAGTACTGTCCTATCCCTTGAATCCCTCTGCGACATACGAATCTGAAGGCAGATTCAGATTACCCATAAATTTTCAATAGAAACAGCCACAGATGGAAATGAACAAGTTAAAAAGTTTTACAATATACCTAAAAGCGTTTTACTAAGCAAAAATCATTACCTGCATATAACGCACAACTGTGCTTGTATAATCAACCGCTTTCCTTTGAGTAAGCTTTCGTATTCTTTTTGCACCATGGCTATCACCGTGAGCTGCAAAAACCATTCACTGTTAAATTAGAAGAGTCACCAAAAACCTAATCCCAAAATTTCCACAAGATATATAAATTTAATGCCTTGAACTAATTAAAACAAGACAAGGATAGACATTTTTCTAGCACCTCAATCGTCATCTCCTACATGCAATACAGAACATAGTTTTCATTAAGAAAAATTATTCATGATGAAGGAACCATATAATCACTCAAGTACTAAACGGAAGTAAGCATATATGGAGAGAAGCACAGAGAAACAAAATGATTCATTCCATCAAAAGAAAACAAGGTTACAGAGAGTTAATCATATCAAACCCAGTAAATCAAATTATGACAAACATTCCACAAGTCGCATCTTCAGAAGATTCCAGAGCTTTTAAAAGTTGAAACTCAAACCTTAGTTGTTTATCTCCTCACATGTATCTTAGGCAAGTTTATATCATTTTCTCCTCAGCAAATGCCACCCAACTTTCTCCCTAACACATGTGTTCCCAATGTTAATTGTTTGTTTTATGCAAATGAACTTCCCGAGGCACATAGAACGTGAATCCTCCTCTCACATTGGATTCACGTTCAACGTGGTTGAACGGAATACAAACACACCTCTTATCTTTCTCTCCAGTGAATCAACCACCTCAGCATCCTCAATTTCACTGCTGCACTGTCTTCTAGTCTTGTCACTACTTTACTGCCAAACATTTCCCTCCCACCATCAAGCATAACAGTCATATAATTTGTCTGTTACAACTTTCTTTTGTGTTCGGTACACACATTATCACATATTACACCTAAAGCATTTCTCAATTTCAACCATCCAGCTCAAATCATATGCAATACATTCCCTTAATCACCCGACTCACAGGCACCACCTCTAAAACATTGCTAACTCAAGTCATACCAAACTCACATCCACACACCTAATTAACCCAAAAGCCTTTAACCCCAAAGTTCCCGTCCACAACTCAAGTTCACAATCCACTCCTTCATTGCACTTGCCAACTACGACAATATCATCCACAAAACAAATAATAGAAAAAGAGCATTGAGACACCCCAAGGCATGCATTATTTAACCAATCAAACACTTCTTTAATTACATTTTAAAAGAAATATCTCCCTCTCTTAAAACTCCCCTCAAGAAACTCTATCTCTAAAAACTCTCTCCCTCTCTAAATCCTTCTCTAGAAACTCTATCTCACAAAACTCTTTCTCTCTCTCAAAACTCTCTCCCTCTCTCAAAACTCTTTCTCTCTCTAAAAACTCCCAAAATTCCTTCCCTCTCTCTAAAAACTCTCTCCATCTCTTAAAACTCTCTCCCTCGCTAAAAACTCTACTTCTCTAGAAACTCTGTCCCTCTGTGAAAGCTCTCTCTCACACACACCCAACACCACCATATAACAGGGTTTATCCACTAATACAAGAAATCACAACAACAGCGAACACGCGTTCACGTTCAATTAAATCCCCTTCGTTCGTCAACAGTTTTAATCACAAGAATGAGAAGCAATTGGAGGAAGAGGAAGCGAAACCGAACCATCGTAATGAGAAGGCTGTGGCCCTCCGGGGCCGGGATGGTGAAACTCGGGGGCGAGGTTCGTCGACGAGGCGGAGCCTTGCCGCATCACGGGAGGCGGATGCGACGGCGGCGGCGGTCCGCGGTGGAACTCCTGACCCGGCGCCTGGTGGAAATGCTGCTGCTGCTGGTGCTGCTGTTGTTGCTGGTACTGGTGCTGCTGGTGCTGGTGCTGGTGCTGCTGATCATTGTACATCATTGTCACTGGATTGTGGAGAGAGAGTGATGGAGAAATTGGATATTGCAGAGGAGAGAGAAAAACCCTAAACCCCAAAATGTGGTTGGGATTGGGGAAGAACGACGAGAAGAGTATGCGGAGCGGGAAAGGGAGAGAAGAAGGGAACGGAACAAGGAACGACGGCGTTTTACTCAAATCATGCGTTTAGAACTTGGAACATTTTATTTTGGTTGTATTTAGTTTAGCATTGAAGGGACACATATTCTTATGCATATTATGTGAGAAATAGAAATTCATAACCAATTTTGATTCAATGGTTGTTCAAAGGTCTCTAAACCATAAATCAAACACACATTGTTTGATACTTGGTAGTTATTAGGTTAGAATGAAATGTAATGAAAGATAATTGAGATAAAAGTTTTGGATTAAAGTAAAAAGTTTCACTTCATTTTACTATTCATTTTTTAATCTTTTTCACTTCAACCAAACACATGTTAAATATCACTTTTAGTTCATTATTTTTTTTTATCGACAAATATTAGTTGTTTATTTTTATTAGACAGTTACTCGAAAAGGTTCAAACATGTGACATCTCTCTCTCCATCTTATTTTACTATTCATTTCATTCATCTTTCAATCTTTTTCACCTCAACCAAACACAGGATAAATATCACTTTTGGTCCATTATTTTTTTATTAACAAATATTAGTTGTTAATTTTTATTAAAATGTTAATTGGAAAGGTTCAAACCTGCTATATCTCCCTCCCCCTCCTCCACTCAATCACCAAGTCAATCTTATATCTTTACTTTAGATCCATTATGTTGTAGTGATTTTTTGTTTTGGTATATCAAGGAGGCCTTTAGTAAGGGAAAAGTTTTCTCATGTGCATAAATGATTATTTGTGGGAATCATGATACCTAGTAATTAAAAAAAATGTTTGGTTGTCCATAAATACTTTTGAAAAAGTTTCCTGAGAACAAAAAAGTTACGTGATGCATTATAAAATAATTACATTATATTATTATCAGTTACTTTAATTATTTATCACATTAAATAATCTTATAAGAGTAGCATTATATTTTTACTTATAATAAGAAAATTTTAACTTAAGAAACTAAGATTCCCGCCTCTTCCACATTAAAGTTTTCATCGGAAACCACTTAGAAAACAGTCCCAAGAAACCAAGAATCTTACTTTTTAAAATAGACACCAAACATGGAAAGTCAAGATTTCAATCTAAGATTTTCAAGAAACTGAAATTTTCTCCCTTTACCAAACGTCTCCTAAGTTTTAAAAGCTTTTTCTTATTCTTTTATGTTTTCGAATGTTTCATTTTGGTCATTTTTTCAATTTTTTTGTTTAAAACGTTAGTGTTCTGTTACCTTTTAATTTTGAAATAATTAATTAAACATAGTGATCACTGAAAATCATCATTATGTGTAATAATATTTTCCAACAATAGCGTTCCTCCTTCCCTTTTCTTTTTTCCTCGTATTCTTGTGTCACTACCTCTCTATGCCTTCTTATCCAGATCTGCACCAAACCCAACAACCTATGCATAATAAAAATATAAACTTATATGCATCAAGCTCAAAAAACAAGACGCGATGGAGAAAGAGAACGGGGACCACCATTAGTGCGCCATCACCTTCGACCCCATGAACCCAGATCCGCATCTTCGTCATCGACTTCCTCCAATCCTTCATCTCACGCAAGAACTGAAGCCAAGTTTTGGCCGCAATAGCTTGAACCAAAAATAGGGTTTCATTCCACGGTGAGGTTTTCCTTAAATTTGTTGAGGGGAAATGAAGAGAAGGTCAAGAGGAATACTTTAGGGTCAATTTGTTTAAACTTATTTATTGAAATAAGTGTTTATTTTAATATAAAAAAGTAACTTTATAAATTTTTAGTTGTTTGTCTAAACTGCTTATTCTTTAAAATCTGATTATTTTAAAAAACAAATCTTATTTGCTTTAAAAAAACGCTTTTTGAAAAGTGCTTATTTTAAAATTACTTTTTTAAAGTTAAAACAATTTGGCCTTTAATTAGTTGGTTTTGTGTAATATGAAAGGAATTTGCCAAAATCAAGGGTAGAACTTGCTGGTTGCAGAGAGTAAAACGAGAGAAAGAAGAAAAGGAAAAGAGGTATAAAAATGAAAGGGGCTTTGGGGTTTTTAGTCTATGATCCAGCGACTCATATTAACCAATCGTGAAAAATTAAATAAGGGCATTGGATTCGGTTTTGAATAATCAAAATGGTACAAGCTTCTTTTCAGTGACACTTTTTAGACACCATTATTTTTACTTAATTATTTTAAAATTTTAAAGTTAACTGAACACTAACATTTTAAACGGAAGAATGACCAAAATGAAATCCTTCCAAATCATAAAAAAAAATGAAACTTTGTACATTCTATGTACTAAAATGAAAAGAAAAAAAAACACTAAAACATAATGGACCAAAAGTGTCATTTAGCCTTTTATTTTTTGGTGAACCAAGTGTTAACACCCAAAATTTGCTACAAGCAATGAAATTCAATTGTTGAGGTCTTCAGGATTTAGCATAATGGTTGTCAACTAACGTGGAATTCGGTTGAATGCAATTCGAATTGCCAAAAGATAGGAAGTGGTTGTCATCTTCAAACTTTGAAATGATTGTCAAAAGATAAATTAGTCTTAGTTAGTTGAATGCAATTGCTGCTATTCGAATTCAACTGCCAAAATTACCCAAATCAGTGTAAAACTAGTCAAATGACTCCCAACCCTAGTTGTATGATTCCCAAACCACATTCTAGAAAATTGTCAAGTAGAAAAATGAGGTTTGGTAGAGGATTTAGCTTTATAGCCTATAAATGGGTCTTGAACATAATTTTAGAAAGGAACATCAATCCAAAATCAAGCCTATTTTACTCAATATTTTATCTTTCTACCTCTTATCTCTTACATTACAGTTTTCCTTAACTACCTTCATTTACAACCCTTCGTTTATAGCTTTTAACCTTTATTTTCATGCAAGCTTTCATTTTTGTTCACCTACACTAAGCACTATTTGGGGAAGCTTAGGAACCCATAGACAATGAGCAAATTAACTTTCTTCACATAAATCATTTTATCATTATTTGAGATCGTGTAGAGATAAGGTTGACCAAAACATATTACAGATAACTTTACATGCGCTAAGATTTGACTACTTTAAACAATCATCTTATTCATTAATATAATGTGATGATAAGGTAGATTCCTATTAAGGGCTTGGGTAAAAATACTCACACTGACGATATATATAAATTATAGTATGAAAATAATATTGATGGAAGGGGTTTGGGATTGAGAACTAGCTAGTCCTTCATTATTATAATGTGTTGGGATAAAGTAATCCAAGAGGGAATTTTTTTTAAAGGGATATAGATTTTTTATATTAATATAATAATAGTATAAAATAATATTAATTAATTAAATTTATAAAATAAAAATAAAAATATTAAAACATAAGATATATTTGTTTTCAAGCATCACATTAACTAGTATCAAGTCTAGCTGGAAGCCAAATCTCTTAAGAAATATGTTGATGTTTGAAAACAACTTTGAAACATATTAAAAGTGTTCATGCCAGAGAGCACCATCGCCTACGGAGGAGACCTCAAGTGTGGATGTCTCAAGAGAAGCCTCTTAGTAAGCATGTACCCTAATGTGAACCTTGAGGAGAATGTAGATACTCTTCCTCTATCTATAGTGGTCGTTCCTTGATGGCTGAATGTGGTCCCCCATCTTCCTAGGGTGCCAGGTGGGCACTATTTATTAGGGGAGGGTATCGTTGTTTTCTGACGGCTCAGTGTGGTCCTCCTCTCTCTTCTTGGAGTGCCAAGTGGCTATTGTTCATTGGAGGAGGACATTTGTTTATGTGCAACAAGATTATCCTTGTGTCTCAAATGTTAGGATATTGCCCCCTCCTTGTCCTATTGCCACACTTGTACTATAGAGTTATTTTGCCTCTGCTTGTTAGGGTATACTGGTGTCAAAGTGTACTGATTTTAGGAAGATGACTCTTAGTATATGCTAGGTTGTCCTTGGGATTGTGTTGCTTCGTGTGTCTTCCTCTTGTCCGTCCTTATGCAGTAAGTTGTGAAAATGATAGGAATACACACAATAACCAAGAGGGGGTGAATTGGTTTAAACTTGACTTTTTAAAATTCTTTAGAAAATCAGAGTTAAAGGATCTTAATCACAATTAAAACAAGAATGTCTCAAATCAATCAAACTACTCAGCCCAAGAAAATAATTTCTTAAACATAACTTGTTGAGTAATGTAGATATCACAAAGAACCATAGATCAAGATAACAAGAAGAGATTAAGGAATAGAAAACAACACAAGAATTTATATTGGTTCACTTCTCAAGAGAAACTGCATCCAGTTCTTCTAATCAACACTAGATTAGAGTTCCACTATTATCAAATTTCAGTTCTTACAAGTTTTACAACAATCATCACCCATTATCAAATCTAGATAAAGAACAAAAATTTAAAACCCTATTAGACTCCTAGTGATCAAGACATACAAAATCCTTCTCTACTCTTTCTCTCTAGAGAAACCTACTCTAGAAAAAGTTTCAAGACCCCTTTGTAATAGTTACAAACAACCAAGAATTCAAAAATGAATTTACAACAATAGTAAATGGAGAGAGACAATCTGATGATTCAATGAATATGATTTACCAATCAGAGTTGAAATGAAGAAATCACTTTCAGAACTTTCTCTCCAAAAGCTTCTTTGAAAATCTTGCCCAAGAAATCTTTCAATACACCATAAAGATTTAAAAGGTGGGACAAGAACTAACTAACTCAGAAAATCCTTTCTAACTTTGAGAAGGCTTATGAATGCTTTGAAATTTCGAAGTCAAGAAGTGTTTTTTTCAGAAAAACTTACAGTCTATTTATAACCAACTTTTATAACAGAATGTAATCGATTAAATTGTCATCATAATTGATTAAATTATCATATGTAATCGTTTAATCTTCCAGATAATCAATTAAAATGTTCTTAGCTCAATCTGGAAAAATGTAATGAACAAAGTAATCGATTAATACGAGTCGTAATCGATTAAACCAGTCATGTTCAGTTTTGGTACAAGCCTATGTAATCGATTACAGAATGTGGTAATCGATTAAGGCAGTCATATGCAATTTTCAAATAAACCTATGTAATCGATTACAGAATGTGGTAATTGATTAAGACAGTCATTTGCAATTTTCAGAATAAGCCTAGGTAATCGATTACATAATGTGGTAATCGATTAAGGCAGTCATGCATGTTTTAGAGATACAGCTATGTAATCGATTACGATTACCTTGTAATCGATTAAAGTGTTCTTCATGGCTTTTCCAGAAACTAACAGAATATGGTAATCGATTATATCCTTGTGTAATCGATAAAATCAGTAATATTTTATTTTTCCAAAAACTTCACCATGAGAAATTACTTTCTTTTAAAAAAATGAACAGCTTTAATGCTTTAGTAAATTTATGTATACATATTAATGATCATGTTCATGCAATGCAAGGATCATGAGATTAGCCTCTCATACACTTAACAAATTACAAATGCTTTGGTTTGTGAAAAACTAAAATCCTTCTTCTTCAAGCTTCATCCTTGACTTGATCTTCTTCCTGCTCCCCCTATATCCAACAATCTCCCCCTTTTTGGCTTTGAACATTTGTTTAGCTTTTAAGTGCTTTGAGGGATGAATGGTAGGAGTCTTATACCTAAAATCAAATAAGCTTATTACCAAGAGTAAGTGTCAAGTATGCTTGCATAAACATCAATAAATTCCTTTAATTTTGCTCCCCCTTACTTAGGTAATTTTTCAATTAAAAATAGAGCAATAGTAAAATAGCATGAACAGAGCACAACACTTATCATTTCTCCCCCTATTTGGCTTATCAAAGACAAAAAATAGCAATATACAGATTATAAGCAAGGAGAATATAAGATAAAATTAAACTTTTATTCATTGAAAGGGAAAGTGCAGTACATTAATCAAGAAGAACATTAATCCTAAAACAGAAACAGAACATAACATGAACAAGAAAACATAAGCAAGTTAAATGAGTTTATCAAACTCATCAAGAACAATCCTAGCTTTTATATTTTCAAGCCTAGATTTCATCTCTTCCATAGATAAGTTAGTCTCAGCCCTATGCTCATTGTGCAGGGACAATAGAGCATCCATCTTTTGAATCATGAGACATTCAAAGGGGCTGTAAGGCTGTTGTGTAGGGCCTTATTCAGCTTCAGCTTCCTCTTGTTCTTCAGCAGCTTCTCCTTCAGCTTGAGGGAGCTATCCAGCCATTTGCCAGCCTTGAGGAGTCTTCATCAATCCAAGCTTGTTCAGATGCTTAGTCTTGATAAGATTGACGATGTCAATTGTATTGTCAACAACTTCATTTGAAACATCAATTTTAAAATAATCAATGAACCTAGATATCAAGACAACATAAGGAAAGTTGTAGTTGATCAACCTAAAGGCTTTCAGCATTGTCTCAACAATGATAAGGACCCAATTAATTTAGGTAGACGTTTTGATGCCATACACCAACTGTAAGTCATCATCAGTAGCTTGAGCATGATTGGTGGACCTAGGAGTCAAAATATATGTCATGATATAGTGAAGAAGCCTGTCTTCACTTGTCATACTGTCATACCCTAATTCTGTCCGGGTACCTAATTAAAAAGAAAAAGAAAAAAAAAACATAAATGAAAGAATGAAAAAAGAAGAACAAAATGAAAAAAAATATATATATATAAAAGATATAACAGTTTAAAAAAAAAGGAAGAAAAAGTAAAAAAAATAATAATAAAGAGTAGTAAAAAAAAGGAGAAATAAAGAGAATATATAAAAAAAAAGAAAAAAGAAATTATAGTAGTAAAAAAAAGAAAGAAGAGAAAGAAAATAAAAAATGGTAACAAATAAAAAAAATATGACAGTCTAAAAAAAAACTGCCCATTAGGTTAAAAAAAAAAAAAAAGAAGCTACAGCACCCATATAAAGGGGGAAGGTGTGCATTAATTACGGAGGCACAAGAGAAGAAGGGCACGGATCCCGAAGCACAAGGATTGGCCAATTCAGCGGCACCATTTGGCAGTGGGACCAGAGGAGGATGAGAGGGGTCTCTCAGGTAGCCTTCATTCTCTCAACTTCCTTTCTTTTCTTTTCTCCTTTCCTTCTTCCCCTTCCATCTCTTCTCCTTTTCATTTTCACCACCACCACAACCACCGTGTACAACCACCACCACCACCGCGCCCCACCACAACCACCGTGACTCCTCCATCATCACCATGCTCATTATTTATTTTCTTTTCTTCCCTTTTCTTTTTCTCTTTTGTTTTGGGGCTTTTTCTGGCAACCACCGCACCACCACTGAACCTCCATCACCGCACCACCATGTGCCACCGTCGGCCCCGCCACTGCGGTGGCCCCACGTCGTCGGCTTCCCTCACCGGTGGTGGCATGGAGCTAGCCCTCCTTCTCGTGTGCAGCTGCTGTGGCTGCTGTGCCCAGCAGCAAAAATGCGGGTTGGGCCGGGTCTCCCCGACCCGGTTCCAACCCTAACCCTAAAAAAAAAGCACCCCATATTTTAATAAACACACTCTCATAAACTAATTAAATAATGCTTTCTGCACACCCAGATTTTCATACATACACCTTCTAAACCAAACATATATTACTGATTGCACCCGCCTTTTCATAACTGCACACCCTGAGATGTTGGGCCTGACCCACTTTGAAACAATTCATGTAATGCTGTTTACACCGCCATATTCATAAGTGCACCCTTATCTGTTGGGCTGGCCTAATTTGTAATTAAATAAGTTCTGCTGATTGCTTCCCTTTTCTTCCTGCATGCACCCCTAATTACTAAGTGTACTCCCCACTTCTATTCTATCCCTTTTTGTTTTCATTTGATTTATTTGATTATGTAATGTTATGTCAATTATTCATTTATTTTTGCATTAGTATCTTTAGTACGCGTTTATTTTTTTTGTGCACTCCATGCTGGGTCTCTGACTCGCTTGGTAGTGTTTTAATAATACGTGGATAGATTTTGTGAATATCATGTTAGGTCCCCGACTTGCTTGATTTCATAGAGTTTACTGCGAATCACATCTTTTCTATAAAAAAAAAGAGCTAAAAATACTCAAATAAAGAATCACTCAATTCTCCATTTTCTCAAAAAAATATTTCATATTACTCAAGATCGCTTCAAGGTCTAATGCCTTGGCGATTCTCTTCGCTTTTTCTTGAAATTTAAGATCGCTTCAAGGTCCAATGCCTTAAGCGATTCTCTCCGCTTTTTCTTCAATTTCAACGTCGTTTCAAGGTCCAATGCCTTAATGACTCTTTTCCATGCAATTAAAATAAATCTTTCAAAAAAGATAAAGTCAACCTAACACACAAGTTGTTTTCAAAAAAAGAACTACGTAAGTCTGATTCCTCATTGCACTTGGGGATACGTAGGAGTGAGGGCAAACCCCTTGTCGACCTAAAAAAACAAAATAAAATAAAATATTCTCTTTTCTAAAATAAAAAATGATTTTCTTTTTTAAATAAACAAAAATAAAAGAAACATAAGTCATGTTTTTAAGGGAAAATAAATAATTAAAAAGTCACTTTATTTTAGCACACTCGATTAAAGGCTGTCGTCTTCATGACGAACGTGTGGGGTGCTAACACCTTCCCCATACATAAATGACTCCCGAACTCTTTTTCTCTAAAATCGTAGACCATGTCTTATCTTTTTGGTTTTTCCGACGTTTTCCTTAAATAAACGTTGGTGGCGACTCCTTTCAACTTTTTCTTTTTTGGAAATCTTCTTTTTTTCATCGTCATCCCGTCGTGGTTGGATAGGTTGCGACACATACTACCAACACCAAGCCTTAGCTTTAGCCTAGCTTGAGGGTCTTAAAGCATCCCTCTATAGGTATCAATCTTATTGTACCCACCAATCTCCTCATCAAACCTCCTTACATCATCAGGAGAAATACGAGCAAAAGCTTCCCATACATCTTCATCAATAACCATAGGAACACCCTTCACTTGTGAGGTAATCACCCCTTCCATGGTAGTTTTTGCATAGGTGTAAAACACCTTTACAAGCTCAGGGTAGAAGGTACCCTTGAGTTCAAGAAACTTTTTCATGACTTGGATTTCAAGAAGATCAGGGAATTGAAATCCCTCTTTGATGAACCAATTGAGGACCAGATATTTTGGGGGCATAACCAGCTTTGTAGCATGGAATTGGAGATAGTGCATCCTATGCCTTTCTTCAGGGAACCAAGAGTTGATTTTGTTCCTAGAAGGATTAGATGATTCTCCTGCTTTCCTTGTTCCAATTTTGGTTCTCTTAGAGATAGACATGGTATTTGGGCAGAGTTTGGGATAGAATATAGAAGAAGAAGGCTTAGAAAATAGAAGCTTCAGAGAAAAGCAAATTCAGGTGTGATTTTCTCTTTGGGGAAATGCTGAATATATAGGGATTTCTAGGGTTCAAAATTTTGAAATTTGAATAAATGTAACAACTAATTCAGTTACCAGAGGTTTAATGCACTGACAATATTTGAATTTTGATTTTAAAAGCAGTTGGACAGTTTAGATTTCCAAGAAATCTGTAGAGATTTCAGAAACGCCATAAGTAATCGATTGCGAACTTATGTAATCCATTAATTCGTGATTAGAAAGCAGTTATGTTCAATGGTGTAATCGATTAAATCGATATGTAATCGATTAAGTTAATGAAAGTATAAACATAAACTAGAATAGCAAGCAGTAATCGATTACCATATATTGCAATCGATTAAGTCAGTGATAGCATAAACATAAACTAGAATAGCAAGCAGTAATCGATTACCAAATATTGTAATCGATTAAGTTAGTGAGAGCATAAACCAGAATAGCAAGCAGTAATCGATTACCAAAGATTGTAATCGATTATTCTAGAGTTCATTTTTCACAAGATTCAGTTCAAACAACATGTAATCGATTAATCTGACGAGGTAATTGATTATTCCAGTAAAACTTTATTTTTGAAAGACTTTTAATGAGCAAGTAATTGATTATTTCAATAATTAATCGATTATTATAGTGAATAATGCAGAATGAATAGTGATTATGCAGCAAATTTCGAATTTGAAGCTCATGTGATGATTGGCCAAATAAGATGCAATATCATATAGACAAGCACACAACAAACAAGCTAGCATATATTAGTCTCATCATGGATACCTAGCATGTTTCTAAGAGTATAGAATCTATATCTAGCCAAAGGTTTAGTGAATATATCAGCCAATTGATTATGTGTATCAATGAACTCAATTTTGATGTTACCATTTTGAATGTGATCCCTGAGGAAATGATGTTTTATCTCAATGTGTTTGGTCCTTGAGTGCATTATTGGATTCTTAGATATGTTGGTGGCACTTGTATTGTCACATAGCAAGGGTATTTCTTTTAATTCTACACCAAAATCTTGTAGTTGTTACTTCAACCAAAGACTTTGAGCACAATAACTTCCAGCAGATATGTACTCAGCTTTAGCAGTTGATAGAGCAACACAAGATTGCTTCTTGCAGTGCCATGAGATAAGTGAGCTGCCTAGGAAGTGGCAAGTTCCACTCGTACTTTTTCTATCCAATTTGCACCTTGCAAAGTCATAATCAAAATATCCAATTAAGTTGAGTAATGCACCTTTGGGATACCAAAGACCAACTTTTGGTGTTGATTTGAGATATTTGATGATTCTTTTGACTGCAGTGATGTGTGATTCTTTGATATCTTGCACACAAACACACACTCAACATGATATCTGGTCTACTTGATGTCAAATATAGTAAGGATCCAATCATTCCTTTGAATTTTGACTCATCAACATTTTTCCCTTTTTCATCCGAATCAAGATAGGTTAATGTTGCCATTGGAGTTGTAGCATCTTTGTTTTTCTCCATTTCAAACTTCTTGATCACTTCAAGGCAGTATTTGGTTTGATTTAGAAATTTCCCATTCTTCATTTGCTTTACTTGAAGTCCATGAAAGAATGTTAATTCTCCTATCATTGACATTTCAAACTCATTCTGCATAGAAATAGAAAATTCCTTGCACAAGGATTGATTAGTTGAACCAAAAATTATATCATCAACATATACTTGAATTAATAAGATATCATTATTATGCCTTTTGATGAACAAAGTTTTATCAACATGTCCTCTTATGAAAGATTGGTCAAGCAGAAATTTGCTCAATCTCTCATACCAAGACCTTGGAGCTTGTTTTAAACCATAAAGAGTTTTCTTTAGTTTAAAGACATGGTTTGGATATTTGAAATCTATAAAACCAGGAGGTTGCTGAACAAAGATTTTCTCCTCAATATATCCATTTAAGAAAACACTTTTAACATCCATTTGAAATAGTTTAAAATTCATCAAACATGCATATGCAAGTAGCAACCTAATGGCTTCTAACCTTGCTACTGGAGCATAGGTCTCCTCATAGTCAATGTCTTCCTCTTGGTTGTAACCTTTTGCAACCAATCTAGCTTTGTTTTTGACTACGATACCACTCTCATCAAGTTTGTTTCTAAAAACCCATTTGGTGCCAATAGGTTTGAGAGAAGAAGGTTTAGGAACAAGTTCCCAAACTTTATTTCTCTTAAATTGATTCAGTTTATCATGCATGGCATGCATCCAATGTTCATCAAGTAAGGCTTGGTCAATGTTCTTAAGTTCTATTTGTGAAACAAAAGCCATATTATAGCAGAGATTTCTCAATGAAGACCTAGTAGATACTCCATTTGTAACTTCACCAATTATATTGTCAAGGGAGAGATCTCTTGTAGTTCTCCAATCTTTTGGCTCTTGGACTGGTGTTGATTGTTTCATTTTAGTAATTTTTTCTTCCTTTTTTTTATCCATTGATTCATTAAGTTGTATGAACTCTTCTACAGGACCTGCATCATTTTCACACTTCTTTTCCTCTTTAGAGGGATTAGATTCATCACAAATAACATAAACTGATTCTTCCATGCACAAAGTTCTTTTATTGAAGACTCTATATGCTTTGCTTTGTAATGAATATCCAAGGAAGATGGCTTCATCAGCTTTAGCATCAAATTTCCAAGTGATTCTTTACCATTGTTCAATACAAAACACTTGTAGCCAAATGCTCTTAAGTGAGAAATGTTTGATTTTCTACCTTTGTATAGTTCATAAGGAATTTTCTTCAAAATAGGCCTTATTAGTAATCTATTCAAAGTGTAGCAAATTGTACTTACAGCATCAACCCAAAAATGTTTAGGCAAATTTGTCTCATTAAGAAGAGTTCTTGCACCTTCTTCAAAGGATCTATTTTTCCTCTCCACAACACCATTTTGCTGGGGTGTTCTTGGAGCTGAAAAATTGTGGTTGATTCCATTTTCTTCACAGAATTTTTCAAAATGTTCATTTTGGAATTCTCCACCATGATCACTTTTTATTGAGATAATTTTGCTTCCCTTTTCATTTTGAGCAAGTTTGGCTAATTTTCTAAAAGCATTGAAAGCATCACTCTTGGATCTTAAGAACAAAGTCCATGTGAATCTAGAGTAATCATCAACAATCACAAGCTCATAGAAGTTACCTCCTAAACTCATAGTTCTAGAAGAATCAAACAAATCCATGTGAAGTAATTCAAGGGGTCTTGAAGTGGAAACAACATTTTTACTTTGAAAAGAATTCTTTGTTTGTTTCCCCTTTTGACAAGCATCACATAGTTTTTCATTTTCAAATTTTAGTTTGGGTAAGCCAATGACTAAGTCTTTTCTTATAAGCTTGTTCATATGATGCATGTTAATGTGACCTGCCCTTCTATGCCATAGCCAAGATTCATCAATTTTACTTATTAGGCAATTAGTGTTGTGAATGAATGCATGATCTATAGAGAGTAAATAAATATTACCTTTTCTTTTACCAATATGAATCACCTCACCGGTTTGACCATCACATATCATACAACAATTGTCATTGAATGACACTTTGAATCCTTTGTCACATAGTTGGCTTATACTTAGAAGATTGTGCTTTAAACCTTCCACATAGAGAACATTTCTGATCTTGGTTTTAAAGTTGTCTACTATGTTTCCTTCACCAATTATCTTTCCTTTGTTATTGTCTCCGTAAATGACAAATCCTCCATCTTTAAGAATAAAATTTGTGAGCACTGATATGTCATCGGTCATGTGTCTAGAGCATCCACTGTCAAGATACCATAAAGATGATTTTGCTCTTAGACACACCTGCAAAATTCAAATCAATTTACAAAGGAAGGTACCCAATTGAGGTTGGGTCCATAAGGGTTAGCTATTTTCTTTTTCTTTGACACCTAAATGCAATCTCCATTTGACACCTAGAATCTCCTAGCATAGCACCTATTAGATATGTGACCTTTCTTCATGCAATAGTTACAAGTTACAACTCTTGATGCTCTTTAAAAATGAGTCATATGATTAAACTTTGTTTTTGAAACAACTTTTCGATTTTTCTGTTTTGGAGGTATAAACTTGGTTTTTCCAAAAGATTTTGATCCATGTTTGTAATCCAATCCAAAAGTATCTCCAGCATATTTTTGCACAGTTAGCATTTCAGCTAGATTGCATTTTCCTTTATAAAGCCTTTTCAAAAGATCAACCAAGTAACTATTTTCTGAAAGTACTACCATATGTTTTTCACCTTGACTCTTTTTTGAACTCATCAAACTCTTCTTGCAAAGCATTGTATTTGTCAACATTTGATGAAGAAGAAGCACAAACACATCCATTGATTTTGTAGCTTGAAACAAGTTTTTTATTTTCTTCTTTCAAATTACAAATTTGAGTTTGCATTTTCTGCAAGTTTTGTGACATGCCATCTAAGATTTCCTTTTAGCCTATTATTGGATTTTTCAAGCTTTTGAGCCTCTTCATGCATTTCATGGAAAGCATCAACAACTTGATCAAATTCAGAATTTACCTCTGTTTTAGCACTTGAGAATTCATCATCTTCACTTATTCTGGAAGTGAAACATACATTTGCTTCTTCATTCTCACTTGATGATTCAGAAGTTGTTGACTCATTGTCTTCCCAAGCTATATAGGCTCTCTTAGGCTTTCCTTCTTTCTTTGTCTTCTTTTCACCTTATTGCTTTTCCAAAAAGATAGTACATTCAGATTTAATGTGGCCAGACTTACCACATTCAAAGCAAGTGAAGTTTGTGTTGTTGTTGTTGTTGTTGTTGTTGAACTTTGTGAACTTTCTGTTCTCGTTTCTTCTCATGAACTTGCTGAACTTTTTGACAATTAGATTCATGTTGTCATCACCATTTTCTTCACTTGAGTCTTCTTCCTTTTCTACCTTAGAGGATGCAACTTTCAAGGCTATGATTTTATGTTTCTTATCTGCATCTTCTGCATTGGTTAATTGTGACATTTCAAGTTCATACTCAAGAAACTTACCAAAAAGTGCAGCCATTGACATTTTGGATAGATCTTTTGATTCTTTGATTGCTATCACCTTTGGTTGCCATGGTCTTGTGAGACACTTCAAGATTTTGATGTTCAACTCTTCAACATCAAAAATCTTTCCAAGACCAATAAGATGATTTACTATGTGAGTGAATCTTGTTTGAAGCTGAGATATGTTTTCTGTGGAGTTCATCTTGAACATTTCATACTCATGGATCAAGGCATGCTTCCTTGATCTTCTTACTTCATCTGTACCTTCATGA
>CM023955.1:32372886-32401895 GCA_013407115.1 Glycine latifolia
CACAAGACCATGGCAACCAAAGGTTGCCATGGTCTTGTGAGACACTTCAAGATTTTGATGTTCAACTCTTCAACATCAAAAATCTTTCCAAGACCAATAAGATGATTTACTATGTGAGTGAATCTTGTTTGAAGCTGAGATATGTTTTCTGTGGAGTTCATCTTGAACATTTCATACTCATGGATCAAGGCATGCTTCCTTGATCTTCTTACTTCATCTGTACCTTCATGAGTTATCTCCAACATCTCCCACATCTCCTTTACACTTTTGCACCTAACAATTTTAAAGAATTCATCAGAAGAAAGTTCAGAAGTAATCATGTTCTTAGCTTTGAAATCATATTGGACAACTCTCTTTTCAGCTTCTGTCATTTCATCCCATTCTTTGGGAATCATATCATTACCAACAGTTTTTATAGGAATCAAATGACCTTTTTCTATTGCATTCCAAACACCTAGGTCATTTGATTGAATTAATATTTGCATTCTATTTTTCCAAAAACTGAAGTGCTCTCGTTCAAATATCGGAGGACGATTGAAGGAGGCACCCTCCTTGAAGGTAATTTGTGTGATATTCATTTTCTTTTAAAAGAAAGATAGTGATCTTGAATAACTCTCAAGAACCAGCTATTGATACCAATTGAAAGTGATAGGAATACACACAATAACCAAGAGGGGGGTGAATTGGTTTAAACTTGGTCTTTTAAATTTTTTTAGAAAATCAGAGTTAAAGGATCTTAATCACAATTAAAACAATAATGCCTCAAATCAATCAAACTACTCAACTCAAGAAAACAATTTCTTAAACATAACTTGTTGAGTAATGTAGATATCACAAAGAACCATAGATCAAGATAACAAGAAGAGATTAAGGAATAAAGAACAACACAAGAATTTATACTGGTTCACTTCTCAAGAGAAGCTGCATCCAGTTCTTCTAATCAACACTACATTAGAGTTCCACTATTATCAAATTTCAGTTCTTACAAGCTTTACAACAATCACCCATTATCAAATCTAGATAAAGAACAAAAATTTAAAACCCTATTAGACTCCTAGTGATCAAGACATAGAGAATCCTTCTCTACTCTTTCTCTTTAGAGAAACCTACTCTAGAAAAAGTTTCAAGAACCCTTTGCAATAGTTACAAACAACCAAGAATTCAAAAATGAATTTAAAATAAGAGTTAATGGAGAGAGACAACCTGATGATCCAATGAATACGATTTACCAATCAGAGTTGAAATGAAGAAATCACTTTCAGAACTTTCTCTTCAAAAGCTTCTTTGAAAATCTTGCCCAAGAAATCTTTCAATACACCATGAAGATTTAAAATGTGGGACAAGAACTAACTAACTCAGAAAATCCATAATCCCCCAAGTGCTAAGACTATTAAGGCGCAAACACTTAAGTTATGAATGCATCTTCCTCTTATTTGTCCTTATGTAATGAGTTGGTCTCCTAAGAAGAAGGACGATCCAAGAAACATGTGTAAATTTGTAAGAACTCAATTATGCTTAACTCAATGGAGCATATTTTTAGTTGTTAGAAGCTTCACAAATGAGTTTAGAATTAAAAAAATAATTTCAAATGATTAATACAATTAATGCCTTTTCATGATTCAAGTTGCCATGTTTCAGCCCTGTCCATGTGGTGGAGCTGCAATTCAATTCTTGATTTGGGAGGGTTATATATATGATAGTTGTGGATTCATTTGAAAAAGATGTATTCCTGAAATCAATATAATTTGGTTGTATGTATACCTATTTGGCTTATTATTGGTTAGAAAGTATTCAATATGTTTCCTGCTTTTTGTCTTCCCTTTCTTGTTTCAAATATTCAAAAAATTATTCCTCTGTATATTGAGATTTTGCTTTCAACTTAAGCAAAAATGTCAACATCTTGACCAGTCTAAAGCTTTTGATACAAGAAAGACCCTACAAAAGCAGTCTTTTACGACAGTTCTGAAGAGCCTTTTACGACGATTCTCAAAACCGTCTTAGAATGTTCAATTTCTAAAACGATTTTTTAAAGAACCGTCTTAGAATGTTTTTAAAAAAATTGACGATTCTAAGACAATTTTTTCAAAAAAATTAACCTTTTAAGAAGGTTTTTTATAGAATCGTCTTAAAATAATTTTTTTTTAAATTAACATTGAGGATTCTAACAAGTTTTTTTGGTAAAATCGTCTTAGAATGTAGACTTTCTAAGACGGTTTTGCAAAGAACCGTCTTAGAATAATTTTCTATAAAATATTAAAATTTGAAGATTCTAATATGGTTTTCCTCAAAATCGTCTTAAAATATAGACTTTCTAAGACGACTTTTCAAAGAACCGTCTTAGAATGATTTAAAAAGAAAGACTATTTTTCTCATTCTAAAAGACTAATTATTTGACATGATTCAACCTACGTTTTTATCAAAATTATTTTTTATTTTTATATCTACTTAATAATCATTTTTAATTATTGTTTAGAAAAAGAATAATTAAATAAGAGTATGTAAAAAAAATAATATATCACACAAATAGTTTACATACTTTGTCGCATAATTGTTTTTCAAAATCAAAAGGAAATAAAAAAGTTTTTCATCCTTTTAATTTTTCTAAACATCATTAATACCTTGAAAGATATGCAGAAAGCCAGAGGAGCCCAATATTTCTTAAGCACTGACAACATTTTTGGCACTTGAACTAGTTTCACATCCAAAAGGTGAGATCCTGACTGAATTTTGTGCTCTACCTGCAGTATTACTATATATCAAAATGACATCGCCTGGTTAGGTAAATATTTTCATTGAAACCTTATAGCTACAACCTCATAGCATTATAGTGCAACTTTTACATTTACAATCAACCATATTAAACATTTCTATTTTTTTTAATAAATGTATGCCTACCTATTTTTACATCTCTCCACTGTATTTATCAATCCAAAGTCTCAAGAATTTTACAGTTCACCACACTTTTGGTACATGAAAACAGTTCCACACATTTTAAAGTTTCCTACACTTTTGATTCTCTTCTTAAATTTTGTAATTGATAACTTCTCGCTTAGCATATATAGAAGTAATTATTGCCATTATATAATTGAAACTTATAGTAACGACAATATCAACATTCAACATAAAAACTAAAAGGAAAATCTTACATTGATTAATAATAAGGTTCTAAATATATGCATTAGTGTCCTCAATTGCTAATTGTGGAAAATGGCGGAAAGGCAATAAAGATAATGAATATTCTACAGATAAAAGCTATTAAATAGTTTCCATGACAAAGATAGGACAAATCTTTGACCAGAGTGAGCTTAATTGGATTTACCAATTTCTGCCACCAACTCAATCAGTCATTAGAGAGGGCCTCAATAAGAATTGTCTTTCTTATACACTATATAATGCATGACGATACCAAGGTAACTGGCCTAATTTTACAATTCATGTTTTTAAAAAAAAACTCCATAAATATCTTTTATACAAATACTATTGAGAAGCCAATACTGTTAGAACACAAGCCTTTAGGACTTTTGGTCAATTTAATGAGCACAACTTCTTCTTATACAAGGTAAGAGTGAAAAAGAGAAATGAAGGTTTCAACAACAGAATGATAAGAACAAGACAGGCATAAACAGACCTGAAGTACTTCACCTAAAGCCTCCTCAGGTGCCATTTTGAGACCACCTTTTCCCAAACCAAGCTGTTGAGATAACACTACCCATCTTTGAAGCAACAAATAAATCTTATTAATATCCATTGAAGTGAAGCGATACAAACTCCCTAAGGCATACAAAATCATGCATACCTTTGAGATCTACTTTGGTACCAACTAAAGTAGAAACAACATACAGCCTGCTTTTCTTGTCCTGTTTAAATTTTTTTTTAAAAAAGAATTCTAGCTATGATGCAATGGTTGTGATTTGTGAAAGAATTATAACGTACAATGCACGAGGCTATGTTCCAATCTAGGAATTCCCCAAGCTAGGCTTCAAGAAACACCAATAAATTTAACTTCTGAATCAACAATAGTAATCCTCTAAGTTCCTAGTAATATCTAATGTAGTATATTCTATTTCCCTCCCCTACAAACCATCTAACATCTGGAATTCCAGCTGCCAATACCAAATTTGTATAGGCATTATTATATAAGTATAAATAAGATCAATTACTAAAAATCTTAAATAACTTTTCATTATATAGTTTAAATAATAAGGGAAGTGCACTTTTTATTTATTAAAAATGATTATAAAGCGCCTATTTTCCATTTGATCCATATGATCACTCGAGCTCCTTGCATATTCTGCCAATAAGAATCATTTAAAGATATATCTAACTATAACTTAGATTACAACACATTTGTATTTTTCACAAGCTTAGCCATATAACTATTGGATTTAAATAATCTCTTAACTTTCTATCTATTTTTTTATTATCTTGGTTTTAATAACTATATTTTAAAAGTTTAATTTTAAGCTTTTTACAATTTTAAAATTATTGGGAATTAATTAGTCCCTCCTATTATATGCAAAATTTTAGTCTTGATCCCCACATAAAGAAATAATTCTTAGTTTGAAATTGTAGAGATTTAATATGGAAGCCCGTCTTTGTTTTTTTAAAGTGAAGGATACTTATTTATTTATTTTATGTAAGGAAGGGTCAAGCCCTTATATTAACACAGAGGGGTCAAGATACCCCAACAACATTCCACCACAAATTAAAAGGATTTACAAGCAGGAGGGGATCACTGGAATAAATGTAAACCTATGGGTAAAAAAAATGGGAAATACTAGCTATATTATATGGAGTATATTATCTAAGTCCCATAGCTGCAAAATGAACCTATCAAATGAGGGATAACATTTGCAAGTTTGCAACACATGAAGGTCATAATGAAAAATACAACATCAAAGTAGTACATGATAGTATACCACCATAATATGATTATGAACAGACACTTGTTAGGCAAGAAAACAGAAAATTGATATTGTTTTATTGGCTCTTCAGATATAATATGATGCTTCTCACTGCAAAGTTTTAGAACAATAGTTCTCAAACAATTCAGGATATCTAGTGCATGTTAATTTATTCATGAAGTTCTGTAAGTGGGGAATCATATTCATTAATGATTATTTTAGTTATAACAAGTCTATAATCAGAATGTTATTGTTAACCTGTACAGTTCACACTCTTTGGCTCTACCCATCCAATATTTAGTTTAATGCATAAAGAACAAGACAAGACTCGGCATTAACTTCCTAGGATGCGACAACTGTACCGAGCCTACGCTGCAATAATTCTAGCATGTAACAAAGAATCCAGCCCCAACAAGCATTGCAATCCTTGTAACATTGAAGGCAATTAGTCTAAATTTGATTATCAATAACACTTGACAAAAGTTTTTATAGAAATTCAAGGTATGATTTAGTTTACCAAGTGGGAATCCATTTGCCATATTGATAGGCACAATCATCAAAATGGAGTTGGATCTCCCTGATGGCTCAGTTCCTCTGTATATAATGAGTCGTGAACAACTACTACCAACATAAACCACATCAATAATCAAAGTTCCCAAATTGTGGTGACCCTTGAAATAGAAATCTTACTTCAATAAAAAGTTTCCAAATTTGACTTTAATGTGGTAATAGTTTAATAATCAAAGATTACCTATCGTACAGTATCATTGCAAGAGTACATACACAGGTTTTGTAATTTGCTACAACACAGGTTTTGTAATTTGTCTACAATTTCTAGAAAGAAAAATTTCATGTAATGGTACAAAGCAGAGACACATACAAGGAGTTTAACTATCACAACAATTATATTCAAAAGACAGCCCACATAGACTGTGCCTAATTTTCATACCTAATTGTACATACATGCCACTCACCACGAATGTAGACTGCAGGTTGAACCATGTTAAATTTCATACCTAATTTTCTTCACCTTATTTTCCATTTGTAGACCATGTCATAACACTAAACTAACAATCACAATTCACAAGGCCCCAGATATAGAAAAAACTTGTATACTTATTTAAATATTCTTTCATTAGAAATTACAACCTAACTGAATTTGAAAGAGAAAAAGGAAAGAGAAACCTCATAGTCAGTTCTATGAGCAGCACCGGGAACTTCAAGAGCCTCGATGTCAAAGGAATTGATGCGAGGACCAGTGCGAACGAGTCTCTGTTCCGCTTTATCCTCTTCATCCTTGAAATCCACCTTGCCAATGTGGCGTCTCAATCTCAAATCACCGTCGAAGTTCTCCAAATCCAACGCGTCCTCGTCTTGGATAACCCACTACGATTTAGTGAAAATAATGTGCTTTGAATGAATGAAAGGGAAAAGGGATAAAGAGAAGAGGAAGCGAAACGATGAGAGAGAAAGAAAAGAGGAAGCAAAATCGCGAAGTGGCATTAGGTTTTGTGATTTTAAATTTTGAAAAAGCATTAAACTAGGAATCTGATGAGAGAGAAAGAGAAGAGGAAGCAACGAAATTTCAAAGATGATTTTGGAAAAATCGTCCTTGAATACTGTGTTTAAAAATGATTTTTTCAAAATCGTCTTTGAACACTTACTTTCAAAGACGGTTTTTATAAAACCATCATCATGTATTTCGTTTTACTTACAAATTTACCATCACCCTTTTTTTAAGACGGTTTTTGTATAACCATGGTAGATCCACTGTCGTAGAAGACTTTTTTTTAATAGTGTGTTAACATTTATGGTCTGAAATTTTCTGCTAGTGTTCCCTTTTCCTTTTTGGGGATGAAAGGAGCATAAGAATTTCAAACCAAATCCATTTCATCCAATAATGTCTAACTTACAAACTGGCATCAACTTACAGGAAACTTTAGCCAAACTCATAATGTTTGTGAAATACAATAGAACCACAGGGAAAGAAATGACTTAAAAAAAAATAAAAATAAAAGTGAAGCCAATGAAATAATAATGATTCTAAAGCAAATTCCTTCTATGATTGATTTTCCATTAACAAATATCGTGACAAAAAAGAAATGAATGTCTCATATCTCTTGTCACGAGATAAGCCTCTTTCCCTATATGAATCTTTGTGTATTATGTGAGTGTTACTTTTGGCCTCCAGAAGTACTTAAGACATGGTCAACATAATATACATACACCATGCATACGTGAATTACACCCTTTAAATATTAACCAATCTTACCATCCAAACAAATGAAACAGTATACCCATTATCAATCATATTAATTATCTTTCTTCTCTTTATATCTCTTTAAGTATTAATTTACACCCTTTAAATATTAACCAATCTTTTTTCTACACATGTGCAGGTTTTATTTATTTTGATGTGAAAATGTTTGTTATTCAATTATGTTTATTAATAAATTATTATATTTTTAATAATTGAGATTTGCATGTCACTATAACTTGACTTCTACATATAGGAAATTAACTCTGAAATTAATTACTATTACAATAGTGTGCGTATTTGTGATATACCTCTCTCTCAGAAATAAGGCACTATAACAACAAAGAAATAAGGCACTACACTTATTAGATAATCCTAAGATTTGGTATCTATCTTCCTTTTTAGATTTTCTAACAGGCACTTTCATTGTTTAAACCCCACCAGGTGAAATAAAAGCCCACCAGATGAAATGAAAGCCCACCACTGGCACTGACAGTTCATAGCATGCTTTTAGAAATCTTAACTATGCTTTCACTTTTTCTTCAATTCTTCTGTCCTCTACTCACACGTGTGGTATGGCTGGTGAGAAGCTCAGATAATGTGTTTATGATTTAGTTGTGCTTGTGCCATCATGGTTCCCCCTCTCAAGTTATCATTTTTTTCATAATATTATATAGTTATTAAATATTAGGATTTAAATTTAATTATAATGTATTTAAATTTCACAATAGCTATTTTAAAATTTATATTTTAAAATAATTTGTGTTTGGTTGAATGTATGTAAAAATATTTATAATAAAAATATATGAAAATTAAACTCTATAGTTTCTTTAAAATTTATGTCAATTTAAACTGCATTTGAACTCTCTTTTTAGATATAAGAAAATCATTGTGTAGTTTTTTTCTTTCCAAACAGAACTTAAGTTTATCAAGTACTAAAGCATAAAACAATATTTAGAAAAAAGAAAATATAAAGTGTGAAAATTCAACACCATAAAATCCTAGTAGTCTACAACTTATACGATTATATGACTGTTTCCATGGAGAAGATTGCTATTTTTTTTTTTGTCACAAATACGATAATTGATGATTATTTTATAAAATGTCGATGAACACAACTTCCATCCCTCACAGTCATGCAGGATTTCTTTCTTTGACCAGACATCTTTTTGTAAGGTTTGTGTCAACCTCTATGACCAACTTAGTGAGTTTTGTCTAGTGTTCTTCATCACATCTAGGTATCTAATTTCCAAGAGAGTTAGTGTTTTGACTTCTTTTTTTTTATGAATTGTTTCCAATCCATAAACAATAGTCTGACGATATGCTTAAACATAATTTATGTTTGTATACATTATATAAAAGAAGTCTCTAAGTCAAAATGCATCAGCTCTGTTTACACTGAAAAAAAAAAAACACTCATATGTGCTTGAAGTTTAAAAAAATCCCTCTTTTTTCAACCAATAATAAGTGTGTAAATTAAAAAAGTATGTTGTTTCTTATATATTTTCTTTAAGTTAGGGTTTAAATCTCACAAAAGCACCTATGTCCAAGAGACAAATTTTAGAAGGGAAGAAAACAGAATTACATATAATATATAAAATAAATAAATAAATAATTAAAAAAAATGCCAATGTATTATTTCATTTTAAAAAATCAATAAATTACAAGATATTTCTTAAAAATAAAAATATATTTTTTTATTGTAGAACTCCACTTTGAAATTTACCTTAAACTTTTTTTAAAAAATATTTTAAACTAAGTAAGAAGAGAATAAGAAGAGAATAAATGGCTAACTAATTAAACCATGGCATGGTGGGATTGGTGGGTGAACTTATTCTATGAAACAGTGCGAGTTTAAAACTCACAAAAATGTACGTAACTAGGAGAGGATAACGTTTGAGTGAAGATTAATCTCAAACTGAAAATAACCGGAATTCTACAAAAATAACTATTTTTTAAAGTAAGCTTTAATAAAATACAACAAAAATATACACTCAAGAAAGACTTAAAAATTGTTAATGAATAAACTTACCATAATTATTAATTGTTAAACTTGTGACACAAATAATATATACTTATAATTTATATATGTTATTTGTAATGATTAATGCAGTTCAACTATTGATCTATTAGTTAATTTGATCTGTAATTCATCTTTTTAGATATTTTGGGTGAGTAACAACGGTTTGCTTTTTAAAACACAACGTTGATGGATTTAGCAAATATAATTTATAGCAAAAAAATATGTTTTTTTAGGAGAAACAAACTTAGTTCATATAATTAAGAATAGTAGCATAAATACATTGAGAATAGTAGCAAAAGTATGTTAGGATGCGACAATGCATTTAAACGTTTACAGTATATGCTTAGGCATTATGAGTTTGTGTGAAAAAATAAATATATATACACACAACATGAGTGCTAAAAATATACTCTTTGACATAATTTTTCAAACACAATCTTATTTATTGGTTAAATTTTATTAAAAACTATAAAATTAAATGAGAAGGACATTAAATATGATATGAAATTCACAAAAAATTATAATTTTCAATAAATTTCAACAATAAGAAAAATGTATTAAAAAGAGTCTATTCTTAACAATTCTTATATATATACTAATAATAAAGGAAATAATTATTTTTTTTACATATTAATTTTAGACTATATTTATCCTTTTTTTATCCATGATATTAGTACGAAATATTTATTAATTTTGTTATGACTAATTTTTATCAAAGAATTGATAAAGACCACTTTTACTCTGAAATTTTCTCATGCAACCACATTTTTTTTATCAAAAAACTCAAAACCAAGACATTAGTTAAAGAGATTGAATTTAATACCACACTCAAACTAGCAACTTGTTTCTAGTGACTATATTTATCCTTTAATTAATCCTAAAAAGTAACTTCCCATATATGATAGTTATTTGCATCTTTTAACCATTTTTTACTTTTAATTAAAAACTAAAAAAATATTGATAATTAAGATACGAAGAGTCCGTTTCCAAAATAAAAGCGATAAACAACACAAATTCAAGTATAATTATTTTATTTAGTAAAAAAAGTTTAATTATTTTAATCAAGTGATTAGCCACAGAATGGATGTAACTCAATTGCATCTTTAGAAAGGAATAAAGAGTTTTAAGTGTTATTGAATTTAGAACGAATATTAATCTCATGATTGTTTTTTACAAATATATTAGTCTCATAACTAAATTAAAGAATAAAAACTTATGAAGATATCTTGAGATCATTATGTGTCATGATATAAATTATATCATTAAACATTTAAAGTATTGGTCATGTAAAAATCTAAATTCCCTTTAGTATATATGGCTTGTGTGGTGGTGAGTGGTGACAAAGAAAAAGCCTAACATGCTTTTATTCAAAAAAGAGTGTGAGGTGGGGGTGATCTCTCTCTCACACACACACACGCTCCCCAATACATATTCCGCTCCATGATACAAACGGGACACTCGAAAAGTAGGTTACGTTCTAATATTGCCTTGTTTGCCAACCCATAAAGAAATCTGAAAGTCCAAGGTTATCGCCTATGCTATTATGCTTATCCCTATGCCCATATTGTATATATTATTGCCCTATCTTATTTTTTCCCTTAATTTTTATTAAAGAAAGATTCACTATTAAAATAAGCCTGTATATTTCAAGTTTATTTTATAAAAGCTTCTCTGGAGAAGTTTTGGAAAAATCTGCAAGGAAATGAAAAAAAAAGGAAAATTAAGGAGATGATTTGAAGAAAAGGATGGAAATAAATTACAAAATTTAAATTGTGGTATAATAATGTTAGTTTTAAATATTGACATTTTCTTTTATAAAAATGTTAAACTTCAATTTAGATACAAAGATAAAAAAAAGTTTAGCTGTTCTAAAATACTAATATTCGATCAAATGACAAAATTATCACACCCAACTCCCAAGTAGCATTTGAACCATATAGTACTTATCATACTTGATTTATTCTTTATACATACACTATTTTAAAAAATCGGTTTAATGTTTGATGCAACACTACATTTGCCATTGATCGTAGCTTTTATATTTATATAAATTCATTTGAAATATATTAAGAAAGTAAAGAGCTTTTATATTAATAAATATAAATCATTGAATTTTATAATAATTAATTTTACTTTATAATAATATTCATATCAATAAATATATTAAAATTAAACTCTATTTATATATAATTAAGGCCTACTTTGGGCGGTACAGGTAATAAATATTGAATATCTTGATGAAAAGCTGTATTAATTTTTTAATAACATTAAATTAAATATTATTTTAAAATTTCATTTAAAATTTATTTTAATATCAAATTAATTATTAAATTTGAATAATTGGGTTATAAAATACTAAATTATTTATTTTTCTTTAAAATGTTCAAAACACATAATTTGTATTTTATTAAATAAAGAATGTTCGAGTACTTTAAAATAAAATTAAATACCAATAAATTGTTTTTATTGATAATAATTTGTGATTTACCAACAACATCATCAACAAAAACTTCCCGCAACTAATTTTTTTAAAGGCTAAAATGTAATTTAAATTTTTCTATATTTTTAATTTGTAATTTTAGTCCTCTATTAAAAAATAGAGATATTTAGTCTCTAATTTTAAAAAATAAGAAAATTTGATCTCCTATTTAATTTAATATTTTGATTGTTAAGTTTTTAACAATAAAATAGCACAATTTATCTTAAGTCACATCAGATTATTAATTTTTTTTTTCCGGTAATCATGGTTTTATTAGTTTAT
This sequence comes from Glycine latifolia, assembly GCA_013407115.1. Taxonomy (NCBI): domain Eukaryota; kingdom Viridiplantae; phylum Streptophyta; class Magnoliopsida; order Fabales; family Fabaceae; genus Glycine; species Glycine latifolia. The sequence goes on from CM023955.1 coordinate 32,384,832, forward strand.
TTTTCAATGGTCATGCTTTTTAAAAATAAAATTTAGAAAAATTAATAATTTTTATACATTATAAATAATTATTTATTAAATTGAATTATCTAATTATCAATAAAAATAAATGAGATATCAAATTACACTTGTGCAACTTTTACAACTATTAAACTATTCTATAACTTTTCATTTGGATAATATTTTGGATTGAAAATTCATTTCACATAAATTACATATAAAAAATTTCATATTATTCTAAAATCATTTGTTACCTTGTTCATATAAATTAAAATTGACATAATATAAATATTTTAAAATATACAAAAATATAAATCATTTGATTATATGCTTATTGTTGTTCAATTTTGATAAAATTTAACACAAATGATATTAATAATATGCAAATATAATTCAACAGTTAAATTAGTAAAAATTATATTTTATATCAAGTTATAAAAAATAATATAATAATTATCAAAGTTACTCTAATTTTATCTCTCCTCATAAATAAATTCAAAATATATAATTGATGTATTGACGATATGATCAACATTGTTAACTTAATTATTAGTACACTAATTTAAATAGAAAGAAACTATCAATTTATCCTCTTAAGTATTATTTTCTATATAATTTCTTAATAAATTATATAAACAATATTGAATATGTATTAATTTAATAACTAAGTTGTTATTTTTACTAACGATATAATTTTTATAATAAAGAAACTTTCAAAAAATACATTTACCTTTTATTCAAATAGACTCTTGATAAAATTTTAAATGTTTGAACTTTGAAGGTTTACTTATTATCATTTTTAATACTTAAAAATTATTTATGTAATTTTCTTATTTTAAAAACCATTTAGAAGAAGAAATAACATTTTATTGATGAAAATGAGGATTTAATCATTATTTTTTGGATCTAACTCAGTTAATTAATGAATGAAAAAAAAATACTAGTTATCCTAAATTATCAGGTACCTGTCTTTTATAGATAAAAAAATACTAATGTGCTGGTTTTTTTGAGTATATAACAATTAAGTAATAATGACCATTTAATATTATATTAAATGTCTCTTTGGTTAGTTTTTCTTACCAAACCTAACAGGCAGGTAAATAAAGCACCATACCAACATTTTTAGCACCTGTCTCACGATTACTCCAAAAGCACTCGTTGATTTTTTTTTCCTCTCTCTCTCTCCACAAAAGAAACGTAGAATGAGTAAATAAATAAACAAAAAACATATTTCTTTTTCTTTTCTTCAGCTAATTTTCCTTCTACAAAAGTACCAATTCTTGCCTTCTCATCTCTCTCTCTCTCTCAAATTCAAACAAAACAAAAGCAACGAAAACAGAAAGCCAACCCCCCCTCTCTCTCTCCCCTCCGCATAAACATTTAACAATCTCTCTTTCTTTTTTTTATCTTTCTCTCTGCAAAACCGAAACGCAGAAAACAAAACAAACACACCTCTAACGACAAAACACAACACAAACCAAACGACTAACTAACAGCAAAACGCAAACACTCTCCTCAAAACGACAACCGCCACAAAACACCACAACCACCGCCCCTCACCGCCTTCATCTTCCCTCTCTCTCAAGGTATCATCATCAATCACAACATTCACAATTAAAAAATATTTATTTATTATTTTTCTTGTTATTAATTATAATTATTTACCTGTTTAAAACTGAACCGTTTTTGCGTTTCGTGGTGCGAAAAAACAGGGTCGATGGCTGAACTCGGAAACAACAACAACAACGACAACGGCGCCAACACGACGTCGTCTAGGTTCTCCTTCTTCAACCGCTCCCTCACCACGCTCCGCAACGAAACACCGCCGCAGAAGCCGCCGCAGCTGGACCGTTCGCTCACGAAGCTCGTCGAATCCGCGCGCGGCGGCAGCGTCGTCAAGCGCCTCTGCAGCTTCTTCGAATCCGCAAAACCTTCCTCCCCGGAACAACAACAAAATCCAAAGCTCAAACGCTCGAAATCTATCGAAAACTCAAACTCTGATTCCGCGTCGAAATCGCTCGATTCGCCGGCGAAAACAATCGATTCCTCGCCGGCGATCCGATTACCGGGAACCGAGGATCGGATCGTGTTGTACTTCACTAGCTTGCGTGGAATTCGAAGAACCTACGAAGATTGCTACGCGGTTCGGATGATATTTCGGGGTTTTAGGGTTTGGGTTGACGAGCGCGACATTTCGATGGACGCGAATTACCGTAAGGAGTTGATGAGCGCGTTGTTGGGAGAGAATAACAATAACAACAACAAGAAGGGACACGTGGCGCTTCCGCAGGTTTTTATAAGGGGGCAACACGTGGGGGGTGCTGACGTCATCAAGCACATGTGGGAGTTGGGGGAGCTGGAGAAGGTTTTGGAAGGGTTGCCACGGACCAAAGGAGGGTTTGTTTGTGAGAGTTGTGGGGATGTGAGGTTTGTGCCGTGTGGGAACTGCAATGGGAGTAGGAAGGTGTTTGATGAGGATGAAGAGGTGTTGAAGAGGTGTTTGGAGTGCAATGAGAATGGCTTGATTCGGTGTCCTAATTGTTGCTCTTCTTGAAGTTTGCAAAAAAAAAAAAAAACAGAAAAAAAGAAATATAAAGAAGAAAAATTTGAAACCTTGGTGTGTCTAGTTGATGTTTTGCATAAAACTTAGATGAGGTTCCTTTTGGTTCTGGTGTTGTTGTCCAATCAGAATTGGAGTTTCATGTGCGTATAGTTTATATTACCGATGTGAAACACTCTGGTTTTATGTCTTGTTGGTATTGTTGTCCAATTAGAGTCGGAGTTTCACGTGTGGGGTGAAGGTTTGCAACTTTGCATTGAAGATCAACATGGATTACATAGTGAAGCTCTAATTTGTGTGTTCTAGGTGTTGTTATCTAATCAGAATTGGAGTTCACGTGTGGGGTGAAGGTTTGCATTGAAGATCAACATGGATTACTGTTGTGAAGCTTCGGTCTTGTGTGTTTTTGGTGCTGTTATCTAATCAGAATTGGGGTTTCCAGTATGCAATAGAGGTTTACATTGAAGATTAATGCAGGTTGTCCGAGTGAAACTTCAATTTTGATTGGAGAATGACATTGAAAGCATGTGAGGAACTGTGTGTAGGTTTTTGTGGTGGTTGTTTTTGCATATATAGGATGTGCACAAGTTTAGGTGTGGGTATGATTTGAAGAAGGTGAAGGTGTTTGGATGGAATGAGTTTGGTTAAAGGTTATATGGTGATTCAAAACACTCCTTGAATTTTTTTTAATGGGTGTTTTTTCTTCTTGTTTTATTTGTGTTATGGGCTGATGATTTCTTTTTTCAGCTCCTTGAACTGCATTTTGTTCAAGAGTGTGATTTTTATCTTCCACACAAAAAAAAAATACCAGATGGATTTGAGTATGATGATGGCTGTTGTAGTTCATTCACAATACCGAGGAGTGTTTCTTCTCGAAACAATGTAAATATTCAGTGTTATTATCAAAGGGATTTGCAATTATTGACCATTCCAGTGTATATTGAGAGTTTGTATTTGTTTTTTCTATTTGTTATCTCATATTTCTTGTGTTTAAATAAATTTTTGATGGCACATAAGTTCTGAATTGTTTGAATGCAGCATGTCAAAAATGGGAAAATGGCATGTATCTGTGAGAATTGTGTTTCTCAGTAGGGACAGGGTTTCTCTTCGGGGCAATTGAAACACATACTCCTGTGATCAATCAATCATAAGGATTAGCAAATAATGGCCATTGATTTTACAATGATTCCTTGTTATTGTAATGTTGATTTTAGTTCTCAGATATTGTGCCCTGAATCTTGATTTTATCATATCCTTCATGTGTTGGCATGTGCGTGTGCAAATGTGCTAATAATGTAAAATGTCTTTCGTGGGGTCTTGGCAATGACTGTTTGTGCTGCTTTGTGAACATTGTTATAGTCAGTTCATGCCATGTTGTGTTGAATATGCTGTTGTTTTGCAACACCTTAACCCTCTAATCCAATGCAGAATTTTAACCGGTGATGAAACTGACAGGAATGATGTCGACAAAGAAAGTTCCTAAATCTGAGTGCATTGCTCTTTGTTTCTGAAAATGTTGGTATTTTCTTTATAAACTTTTGGATTGAAATGGCTATCATCATCTTCATAAGAAGTAATGTGGATGCATTCAGTGGCTAATTAGACACTATTGAATTTAAAGACAAAGAGCCAAAGAAAGAAGGGAAAAAACCATAAATGATTATTCTTTCCCTTACCCATAAGAAGTTGAGTGAGAACAGGTAATTCCATGTAATATTCGTGCTTTTGTCACAATGCAAATGCAATATTGAGGGTACTGTCAGTGTCACCTTATCCATGTCCTCCCCTAAAATTATAAATTCTGATGGAACATTTTGTTGGAGTTTTTGTTTAAATTTCATGGGTTATGAATAAGAGACCGTTGGAAAAAGGTTAGAAAAATAATAACTACTCCTAACCGCTCCTGGGAGAGGTTAGAAAAAATAATAACTACTTCCAATAACTACTTCCAACCGCTCCGATAACAAATGGTTGTGATAGTTTACCGCCAACAGTCTCGATGGTTCGCTGGCAACTCTTCAACATGGTTGTTTGTTGTCTATATATAGACATAGAGACTATCAGAAAAAAGATAGAGAAGATAGAGAAGATAAAGGAGATAGAGAATATAGAAAAACTGATAGAGTTTTGATAGTTAATCTTTTCTGAAATTCTCGCTTAGATACTAGTGTATTTTCATATCACATAAACTCTTTATTCTTTCAAGTGGTTCCTCAAGCATTAACTTTGTTCGTTTGGGTTGTTGATTTGAAGTGCCATCAATCTTCAGACGTTGATCCGTTCTATCCTGGGAGACAATTGTTCATCAACCTTTGGCATCAATTGGAGGAAACAAATTATCTTAAGGAGATAACATTGTTGGACTCGGATCCTTTCATCTCTTTGCATCTGTTTCTGATTCATACTTATCATACAGGTTCTGTTTTAATTGATTTTTTGTGCAGTTATAGTAGATTATATTGTTTCTCTTGACTACTCAGATTCTGACCCTTGTGCAATTGGATATATTCAAATTCTAAATTAACTAATAGAGATAACACATTTTGGCACCCTCTCGATGTTGCTCGAGGTTTCATAGGAGGTTTTATTTTCCTTTTCATGTTCTATGTTGGTAGTTGGTACAAGGTTGTTTTTCTGCATAGCTGATAAAGTAGCCCGAAGACCAAAAGAATTAGTAATACTATGGTAGATTGGTTTTTGAGTTTACGGTGTGAACATTACATCGTACTTGCTCTTAACGGAGAGGTGTAATAAACACTTAAAGGTGGTGTCAATTACTTCCATAACCCAGAGATAAATATTTATTTATTGGGTAAATTAAATTGTGGGTCATTTAACTATTTAGAGGTTTTTAAATAAGATTTTATAATTTGAAATTAGCGTAGTATTGTATAAGATTATGAAGTTATTTTTAACAATTGATGATTTTCTTTAAAAAAAAGAATTAAACTACTCTTACTTTTAATCTACATTCTTCTATCTTTGTTTCTAAGTTAAAGAAGATTAAATATACAGTAAGAGTGTTGTTTAAGACAGTGGAGAGATAAATGTTTTAGTTAGTTGCGAGGAACAATGCATGAAAATTACAGTAAAAGAAGATAGAATAATAAAAATGTCTAGTTGAAAAAATGAAGATGGTAAGAGCTTTAAGGTAAATTAATTTTTCTTTTATTTATAAAAGTCTGTTTTGCTGTGATAGATGACCCACTAAATGGTTTTTAACACATGATTTTATAAGCACACGATCCTATTTAGGATTCTCCTCCAATGGCGTAGATATCATGATAGATACATTGTTGAAGATGGCTTTAGCGAGAGTATTCAAATTTCATTTTGTTGTGGGCAATTAATCTCTTAATCTCTTCCGTTAAACCCAACTTTTTTTTCTAAATCTCTAAAGAGTTTAATAACCTACAAATTAATTTAACCTGATTTATTTGAATATTCAATCAATTCAAATTCCATACGCAACAATCGATTTGGGATCTTGCCCATCTAACAATTTTGATGGCATTGTCTTCCTTTTCGGGGCACAATGTCGTAGAAGTCCAATGCTAGTCCTCTTATTGAATATGACGTTAACTTTCGGCAACTAGGAAACCAGAAAAAAGCTATAGGGGAATGGATTCTCATGTTTGCTTACATTTTTTTGGGGTCAAATTTTGCATGTTTAACAAAGAGAAAACAAGTAGTACTATATTGTGCAAGCCTAAGAGTGAACGCAAAACTATCTATTCTTGAAGACAAAGAGAAGGTGAAAGGAAAAAATCATCTATTAGTTAAGGTAGCAAATCAAGTTCTCCGGTGAAAATTAGTCATCGATAAAGTCTATTGATACTTTAGTTATGTTTGACAAAATTAATTGAAAAACTATTTGAAAGTTAAAAAGTTAACGAGCAACTAAAAGCTGAAAAACTAACTTATTAGCTATTGAAATAACTGAAAAGTGTAAAATGACAAAAAATAATAAAATCATAATTTATTTGAAAAGAGTAATTAAGAAATTTGATAAATTTTTTAAGGATAAAAAAAAAAGAAAATATAAAAAGATAGAAACGGGCGTTTTTTAAAAAGTAGTACTTTAATTAGTATTTTAAAAAATACTAAAAACTACTAAAAAAAGCTTATATACTGGATAGTTAAACAAATTTTTTAACTAATAATTTTTTTTAAAATTAACTAAAATATGTTGTTAAACATAGTCTTGGTAACTATAAAATGATAAAAAAAACTGTAATATACATATTATTTTTCATACAATAAATGTGTGGTGATGCACTTGATATGAATTACAACATTTAATCAACATTTTTTATTTTATTGAGAAAAATATTTTTATTACCATAAAATTGTCAAATTTACACTAAACTTTAAATTCACCATAAATTAGACTTGGAGCGGTCTAAGATGTCTCACATGGTCTTGACCAAGCTTTATTTGTGGAAATATTTTCCAACACACTGAATCACATATAAAATGCAAAAGCTACTGCAAGTAGGTTCAATTTAGACGAAGAAAATTGCATTTAAACGCGTGACTAAACAATTCAAAGATTTAGATTTCTTTTTGAGCGCTGCTATTTGGTGCGAAAGAAAATTTGCACGAAATATACGAATGGACATGTGTACACATTTTAAAAAAAACAGCAAGTGATTATTTGCATTTGACGGGAAGTTACTTATATAAAATTAATCTATAAAAAACATTCGTCTTATTTTATGCAACAAAAAGTGCAATTGAGCATTTCTCTTTTTCTATTTTTATAAAATTAAGATTTTTTTTTTGTGTGGCGATAATAGGAATTGAATCCAAGTTTTTATTAACATACCCCAATCCCAACACTAGGTTGATCACGGGGGATTTATTTCAACGCTTAAGTTTAAATGTTTAAGTAAATTTTTTAAAATGGATTGATTCATTTTATTGGATTTGATCTACCTTCATCTATCTCTTAAATGAATCATCTCAATTTGACTTACTTAAAGTTTATTCTAAAAAAAAGTAGTATGTCCTAGTTCATCAAAGTTGTGGACCAATCTACCTAAAATAAAATATATTTTTTAATTTTTTTAAAAAATAAAATTCAACAAAAATTTTTTTTTTAGAAAAATAAATTTGAATAAATTAAAAAAATATTAGTTAAATTAAAATTTTCACTATCCACACATCACAACAAGACATTATTACAAGCTAAAAGTCTAGACCTATAATAACAATTTTTTTTAAAATAGTGTTGAACAAAACACTAAATAAAATAATGTTAAACAATATTAAAAAATTCTAAAAGTGTATTTTATGGGAGTTTTACTCTATTTCTAGTTAAATGAACAAAACACTATAAGGTCTTCAAAAAATATTACATAATAATAATAGATTAGTTTTTTAGGTGAACCAACTTGACTCACCACGGATTCAATCTGGATGGATCGGGTTGTAAGTGGACCGGGTCAAATTTATAACCAATTGTAAAATTTTCTCTTTTTTGAACCGATTCAATTTAAATATGTGATGAGTCGAGTTAACATGTGAATTTAAATCCATTATGATAGCTATAATCTTAGGGGTGGAGGGAATATCATTAAACAAATATTTATGCATAAAAAGTGATATAAAATAAACATTTACATAAAGTAATAAAAATTTTAATTATTAGAATTATCAAAACTTTACAAATATGATCATCAGTATTATAAGATAACAAACTAAACCTTTTTTTAATAAAAAATTCAAGATTACAAATATTGATCACCAATTTCACATGTTACACAAATTTTTTAATAAAAATTGATATCTATGTTAATTTTATTATTTTAAAAAAGTCTTTTTAACTATGTTTTAAAAAATCTATTAAATTAGGATGAATTACGTTATTTACCAAATGATAATAGCCAATAATCATTAAAAAACGCTTTCAAAAATTAAATTATAGAAAGTCCCTTGGTGTATTTGACATTATTTTTTGTTGTTGAGGAGGTGATTCCTTATTTTAAAGTGCATTTTATTTGTGTTGTGTTTTTTTGGTTCTATAAGTATGTTGTATGTTATTTTATACATATTAATAAAAAATAATAAATAGATCATAGAAAATAATAATTTCAATAAATTAATCTTATTAAATAGGTGAAAAAGAGTCATATTAGTATTATATTGAAAAACTATTGTGATACTTGTTATCAGGAATATTATTAAAGGAAAAAATAATTAATATTACATTAAAAAAATAACATAACACTTATTTTAAAATAATTTATTTTTAAATATAACACTTATTTTGATCACAATGAGAATAAATAGGTTATCTGCTAGACTTTGACTTAATTCTTGTAACATCTCAATTTTCCTCTTATAAGAATTGATTTATTTTAAGAAATTAAAAATTCCTTAAAATAAATATTTTTTGATCTAAAGAGAATTATTATCACAAGAAATTGTGAATAATTCATTTTAGTGATTAATTTTTATGAATTGTTTGATATTTAATTTTTTGTGGGTATTTTTTATTTAATTACATGACTTTGTAAATTATATACCTATAATGTTGGGCCTAGAATAGAAATATATTAGTTTTTGGGCTTATATTATAAAAATAAAATAAGGTGCTGTAAGGGGTGTGAGTAGAAGTCTTAAGAGTGTTGTAAGTAAAAATGGACTTACTAAAAGGGGGTGTAGAGTGCGTTTTGTGGTGCAAATAGTAAATAGTAAATTTGTTTTTCCATGGGATGTTATTTTATCAGAGTGTAGAGATGAACCTCAAAACCCTCTCATTTCATGATTTAATCTTATATTGTTATAATGCTTGCTATAAAAATTGTTAGTATGTTATTATTATTAATTGGTATAGCTTGAAGTGTTGATTTTGAATGAATATCATGATGAACTTGTATGAATGTCTATGAACAAGATTAATATAAGAGAAATTGAAAAAACCTAGCCCTTTGATCTTGACTTTGCCTACTAATGTTAATTTAGCATTTTAATTATTATTATTATTATTATTATGATAACATTTATTTTATATACTTAATTCATGAAGGAAAATACGTTTTGGAATTCTATAGTTTTATTTAAATCATATATAAAGTTATGATAATCATTATTATAAACTTTTATGAGAAATTTTTATTACAAATAAGTTTTGGAATTATATAAGTTGGCAAAGTTATTATTATCCTTATTTTTTTAAAGAAAATGTTGTTATTATAATAACTTTTATATATTTTCAAATTTATTTTATAAGGAACATTCTTTTATCAATGTTTAAGGATAAGATAGAAATAAATAATAATAATAATAATAATAATGATGATGTTGATGATAATGATAATAATAATAATAATTATAATAATGATAATAATAATAATAATTATAATAATAATAATAATAATAATAATAATAATTATTATTATTATTATTATTATTATTATTATTATTATTATTATTATATGTGTCAATGAGAAATTGGCCGGTGGATAGATTTCAGTTTTCCAAAATTGATGAAGGTCGGTTAGAGACCTCCACCTTCCCATGAAAAGCCTTATTCAATTTGGTTAAAGTACACATTTTTTCAGAGATATTATTTATCTTAAAAAGGTAGGCTACATTAATTAAAAAACGTCATTTGATAACAAAAGTCTTAACGAGTTGTCAATGTTGTCATAATAAAGCATAATTAACAAGTTAAGGTAACTCCTTAAGATACTAGTACAACAACAAAAACCTTATCTCACTAGGTGAAGGATCACACAACATCATTAGACTCAATTAAAGACCAAATTCTTAGGATATTATTCACGATGAGATTCTCAAGATACCAATACGCATGAAAATAGTTAGGAACTTGGATAGTGAAGTAATCCCATCAAGTCATGGAATAATGTACTAGAGAGAATGAGATAGGACTATCTACACACAAATTCCTATGACTTGTGCTCCAAATTGTGGTTTCAGCTACGTTCTGATCCTTAACATCTATCCAACTATTGAGTAAGGGGAACACACTCAAGCTCAAGCTCCAGCTCACCCCTCTCAATATTCTGTAGCCTCACTGAGATTTGCTGTTTGATCTTCCCTTCGTCAAGAGATATGATACCATCTCTAACAAGGGTGTTGTCCTTGCTTGCTACAAATTTCCCAAGCTGCATGGACTCATTGATATTCGATTTCTCGTAGGCCTTTGCGGCAATAACTAGAGGTTGAATGTCTATTTCAGCCTCCCCCATAAAATCATCAGTTGAAAATGTATCTTTGTCATACACAAGCTGTGCATAAACATCCCAACAAACCTAATCAATCAAACATGGCTAACACAGAAAATAGTATAATGCAATATTATCAACAATATAAAGAAAATAGAAGTGTTTTTTTTTTAATGTAAATGTAATGCATAAATTGTGACAAGAAGATAATTACAATGCTAGACATTAGCAAAATTTTCTGAGAAAAGGAAGGCATGTAGGATTTTCAAAGAGAAGACAGGTAGTGGTATCATGATATGCATGTTATTTACCCTGCTTTAAGAATGTTAAAAAAAGGGATGAAAATTATCAAGAAGAAATATTTAGCTAATATTTCTTATGCAAACAAAGGAAAGATGAAGAACCTCTTTTCTTAGTATGGTTTAACAAGTTAATCTTTCAAATTTGAAGCCTTATTCCTAGTTCAAGGGGAAATGACAATGAATGGACATTAGTGTTGTAGCAATTGAAATGATCAATTACAAAATAAATATATCTGAAGTTTGAAAATAGATTATTCTGCATTCAGGAAATTGTCACTTTCTCACTAAGTACAAGTATTACTATGATACCAGAACACCAATACCAACCATTTATGAATATAAAAAAATTGAAATATTTTTTGAACTTACCACTTTTAAAGGAGGAATGTTCTCTGGAATTGATAGCATTAGGCTTTCATTCCATACCGGATTCAAATTGCTCTTTATAACACGTGTTTTTACTGACTGCAACAACAAATAACATAATTGTTATGTTACATTTTTTTCCATTCCATCTATATTTTAAAGTAGGTCATAGATGAAGATGCTCACTTGGTGACCCAAAGAAAGGATGACATAAGGGTCACTAGTCATTACATCTCGAATGGCTAGGTGAGTGCCTTTAACCACATTAACCTTAATCAACCCAACAAATTCAACCATACCTGCCTATAACAGTAAATGAAAGCAACAAGATTTAGTTTACAGAAAATAAAAAAACTTCATCATTTAATAACTACTATTTTCCCTTTCAACATTCAGAATAAGGTATAGAAATGTATGCTTAATATTATAATAATTCTTTGATTCTCATATGCTTCTTAATGACTCTAAAGTCAAAAGCACATAAGGAAAATAGGTGATAAAAGCCCAATGTTGCAATTCATGAAAACTGAGTCTTGTATAGGTTGTACATTTTATCACACAACATACTAACAAAAATAATTCAAGGATATAAACTGTTTTATCATAAAAATGTATCATGTATATAATGTTTTGCTCTTAGAAACATTAATAATAGCATACAAATTTAGATTCTTCTTTTCAACAAAGTATGTTGCTATTCAATTTATCTATCTCCTTTCTTTTTCAATTTTGCTGACTTAGTTGAACATTATAGATGGTGAATTATCCTTGTCCCTAACAATTTTTCTGTTCATTTTCCTTCATAAACATTCAAAATTTTATAATCACATAGAAACCTGTATTAATAAAAATGCAAAAATACAAAGTTATCCTAAAGCTAGATATGAATTGTCTACTTATGCTCCTTTCTAAATATTTCCTTAGAAATTCATCTGACTAAAATATAATATTAAAAGGCAAAGGCCCTACTAGACTTATAAATGTTGTCAAGAATATAGAGTATGGAACTTATTTAATAAGAATTTCTAGTAAGTCATTACTAAAACTTATTCTCTCACCCTTTTTGGCTAAAAATAGAGAAAATGGGAGCAAGGATAAACACAAATATTTAGTATGTAGCACACTTTGTTGTATTAACTAACTCCAAAAATAGTGTTTATGTACTCATTTAATAGATGACTTATAGAACTGACATTAATCACAGGAAAAATTACCAATGAGGTACTTTTCTTTGCAGACTTGTGTTCAGAATCTTTTCTTCCCCAGCTGTTTCGGAATGCATTTCCAATACGATGTTTGCTTTGGTGTTTTTCAGATGGTTTCTTGTCCATAAAAGAATTGTAGTATGAAGTGCTACTTTGAGCAAGAGCAAGTGACATGCTTCTTCCTTGAGTTGGGACAATGGGGCATGATAAACCGTCATCATACTCGATAAATTGTTGCATCTCATATTTTCTCCTGAGAAATCAAATAGTATATTTTTGGATCAGAATAATGTATTCCTCCACACAAAAATAGACATTTTGTTTCCTTGTAGTTACCGAATAAATTCAGAGCGCTCCTCAATGGATGAATGTGGTTTTGGTTTTCTTATGTTACTTGGGAGGCAAGCTTCGTACTTCTTATTTAATAATGTATTTCCACCCAACTTTGCTAATGCATCAACTTGTTCATCTGTCCATTCATCTAGCTTCAGTGACAGAACCTATAATAGCTTCAAATTATGTTAGGATTTCTTTGTTTAGTGTGCCAGTTATTTATGCACAAATAACTTGGTGAATGGTGGGTGAAATGGGGACAAGGGGTTCAATACTCCCCTCTCTTCACATTAGAAAGCAGATAAAGTCAAACATGGAGTTCTTCCTTAATAAATATTTATAAGAGAAGACAATAAAATGAATTGAGGAAGTAAAATAAATTAAACTTTTCTCATAAGTTAAAATTAACTTATGCACCTCAACTACTCTTTCTAAAGTCCCCTCATCTAACTTTTTTTAAGTTGAGGTGCAAAAGTTATTTTTAATTTATGGGAGAAATTTGATTTATTTTATCTCTTTAATTTTTTTTTATTTTCTCCTTTTTTAAGTGTTTGTTGAGAAGTATATCAAAACTGTTTCCAATGACTGGTTTTTTATTAAAGATTCTTAAGAATATGCAGTATTCACATTGACTTTCTGTTTACTTTAACTTTAAGCTACCAAAGTTTATTTATCATTTTGTCTATTTCTTGTTGATGGTAGTTTAATATGGCATGAATTTATTAATTAGATAGAATTGTAGTAGACGCTTTTACATGGAATTCACTTGAGTATTAGCAATCTTAATTTCTGACCTTTTTCAATCCAGTAAGCATTTTTCTTAATAATATGTCATGTGATGTAAGATAAATATTTTCCCATTTGCAAATGATTATTGATGAGCGCATATAGAAACATCTACCACTAGTTGTAATTTAAGAAGGTCTGATACACAAGATATATTAAAGCTCATAAAACAAGAGAGTACAATAACCCCCCTCCCAATACACACACGTATTTCTAAGAAAGTCAAAATAATGAATATACAATTTTAACATAATTATTTTAATGCAAGCATATAAATATTTTATGCAAGTATGCATGCTTGTATGTATATGTATGAATGGTTGGTTGTGAAGCGCAACAACCTTCTTATTTTTCCAAGAAGAAATACAATAAATATAATAAATGACAATGTCACTAACAAGTTATTTGAAAAGCTTTGCTAGAAACATACCTTTGATATGTGGACTCCTAGACTTCTATGAATGCCAGAACACTTGATGCAAATAAATACTCCAAGACTTGAAGACCTGATGTATAACAAATTTATCACATCAAAATAAGTACAAATAATATGAGCTAATGATTTTAAGATATGATTAACTTCTCAATGAACTCTAAATACAACCTCCATATCTTAATTTTTTTAGCAGTTTGTATAAATCATTTAAGCTTATGAGCTCCAAAACATTTGGTAAATATATTCTAATTTTTGTATTAATCATTGTTCCTAGTTTGTAAATCCACCATATATAATTCTTCATCATGATTTTAATTTGTAAGTGTGTTGCCTTAATTATTGGCATTAACTTTATGCCTTTCTCCATTAGAATATGGTGATTTGAAAGAATAAATATGATTTTAGACTTATTAATCTGTTATCTACACTCATTTGGTACCAATGACAAGTCATAGTCTTCAAAACCTATGGCTTGTATATTTATCCAATAAAATATGATCCCTTAGCTTGAATTTGAAAATTCAAGTCGCCGAGATAAGAATCACATATAAAGACAAAACAAGTTAAGATTGTTGTTGCTAGTCTAGTCAAGTTTAAATAGCCTTAACAGAAAAATATGTTTATCTTAGAAAATGAAGTTTGTTTTTTTCTTCTTTTGGAAAGACACTGAAATAACACTTAGTTCATTATCAATGATAATCTTATATAATCATGAAAGATAACCAAGCCAAATAGACTAAATTCCTGTGAAAATTTAGGAAAATACATACACCCATCTAGGCTCTGTTGTTCCACAATCAGCGCAGAACTTGTTTCCAGCATGATGCATAAGATTTGCTAGTTTTTGTTGTGGACCTAGCAATTGGTAAAATGATGAAAAGGAATAAGATATAAGCTAAAATTAATCAAGTAAAGAGGCATATGGGGTTAATAACTAAAGTTGAATCCTACATGTAGACAAACTATTTGTAAATGTTGCACCTATAATTAATCTTCTTTCAGTATTACACATAACATAGTCACTTAGTCAAGGAACATTAATCATCCTCTATTGTTAGAAATTCTTAAACACACAATATAAGTCATGGTACTACATATAATTCAATCCCTAATGTCAAATAGAATAGGTAGTACAATATGATTGACATGAACTTTTCTAGAAGAAATCAATAATTATGAGGAATCACTAATTCATAGATTAACATTGTTGCTTTATCTTAAATGTGCAATATTTTTCTTTATAGAAAACAAAAAATAAAGATTACTCGATTTTTATTTCTCCAAAATGATGAGTTTTATAAGATTGAATCAACTAAAAAATATCACGTCCGCATATAATTATCATAGAAGAGAGTGCATACTGATAGTAATATGCAAGATACTGAATAACCAGTTGCCTTCAAGTAAAAATTACACTTAACATTTATTGCCAATTCTATAGAGTAGGTATGTCCTAAATTGATTTTTGGAAAGTACTAAAAACTTTCAACGTGCATTATGACCCTTGATGAAGTTTTCTGAATACATTTTTGAAAATTTATAATGCTATTTATGTAAAAACATAAAAAACAGAATTTTGAATTGTTGATGCCTCATTTCTATTATGGAGTTTTAAACCTAAACTATAATCTTACACTATGTTTTGTATACTAGTTTGTGTTTGTTGGGCTTAAACTCCAAGCCAAGTCTAACCCAATAAGAAAATATTAGGGTTCCTTCTTTTAATAGGTTAGCAGTTAATTTAAAAATACAAGAGAGAGAAAAAGAGAGCATTCAAATTCGCATGTTGAGAAGGATAGAAACTGTCATCCTTCAATCTTCTTGTTTAACCGTTAGATCTTGCTGAAATTTTTAAAGCAAGTTCGTGACTCATCACTATTCACATCTAACGGTTTTTTTTTTTGTAGATAGAGGCTTGTAGCATTATCGAAAATTCCCAAACCGAACTGGTTATGAATCCATTTTCTGAAGCAGACAACGGTATTGCGAGGGACATTTCTCTTATACTAACCGTTGGATCATGTTAAAACTTTGAGGAAAGGTTAATCAAATCTGTTTCTACATTATGACCGTTTGGATCATTCATTGAAGTGTTTTCAAGAGGGAGTGTTTCAACTGCAAACAGAGGTTATCAGAATTCCTACTCTGTTCTGTCTTGTTTCGGGCAATGATATTGAGAAAGGGTTATTGCTCAATCGTTGGATTATCCTCAAATTTGGTCAGTTTGTTCCTCTCTTGCAATAAGTCAATTTGACCATTGAGATTTGTTAGTTGTTATTTCTGGTGGTAGGAATTAATTTCGTATAGAAGCCTATTTTGTATGCTTACCTCTTGTGATGTTTTGGTACAACTTATGTTGAAGTTGTTTGTTGATTGTAATGGTTGCTGGAACCCTTTTGTAATCTCACTTTATTGATAGTGAAGAATTTGGGTGGACTCCGAGATCATTCCCGTGATTTTTACTTCTCACATTGAGAAGGTTTTTCACGTTAAAAATTGTGTTGTGTTGCTTGTATAATTATTATTTATGTATAAAGTGCTTTGCTTGTGTAAGACCATTCATAACAGTTCCTGGAAGTAAAAATTGATATCTTTTTCCCAACACTATTCTTGGGCAATTTTGTTTTTTGTGATGTTTAACTAAAATCATGAATCATTTAACTTTCATGAATATTTCACCTTTGATATCATGACATGGTACAAAGCACAACGTCTTAAGTATCTACTATATTCTCAAGAAACCAATAGATTAAGCCAAAAATTCCTAGGAAGCAAGACAATTGTTCAAATAATCTATAAATAACTTAGTAGAATTTTGTGGCAATTGCATCCCTAGTTAACAGGCCCTTGGGCGAGAGGGGGGAGGAAGAGGGGGGCTGAG
>CM023955.1:32401995-32460604 GCA_013407115.1 Glycine latifolia
GGCCTCCAATATTTGAAACCCAAAGGAAAATATGGTGCTACAATCTGTGACCAGGCATATGGCAGTTGCTTCTCTGCATGCAAAAACAAGGCATTGCGCATATTAAATTTCATAATCTTGCAAATGGGATATGCAAACCAAAATGAATCAACATCGATGGTGGCCAAGAGGTTGCAAATTGAAATGGCATAGCCAATGAAGGTATAAAAAGAAACAACTTTTGAATAAAAATTCTTAATATTAGAATATAGCTTTTTCCTCTTAAATTTTGAGAATTAAGAAGCCAATGAATTCTTTTTCTGCACTGCAAGAAACCAAAATGGTGTTAAAACCAAATGGCTAAATCAAACATATCATATCCAATTAATGGGGTTGTGAATGATTGAAATAACAGACCCCTGAGTCTGGAAATATTCAAAAGGGTCTTTGAGAAATTTGGTTTTTGTCAACCAATGAAGTTGAAAGCTTGAAACTTTTGGAAATATGCATTGAATAAGAAAATAAAGAAACTTGGAAATTCATTTGACAAGCAAAATGTGATGGATTTTGTAAGTGGCAAAAAATCACAGGTTTCAAGGATACGAGACAGATCAGAATTTTGTTTTCTTTTAACAAACTTTATAATTCTTAAAGAGAAAAAAATATAAAATCCTTAGGTATTAAAGGTTAATGTGGAATTTTCTATATATTCTAGGCAATAAATTGACTTTTTTGTCTTTTAAAAAATGAAAAATTAGCTGGCTTGACACATCCACTAACGAACATGAATGTATACACCCTAACATGGCGTGTATCTTGACATGTGTAGTACATGAAAAACTTCGCACGTATTCAAGAAGCACACATAGTCAATGTCAACTATGCAAAAGGCTAGCTACAACCCAAAAATAGAAATTTCCACCTTTTTCCTTTTCAAGTCAATATTAAAAAAATATTTAATTTATTTTCCTTTAGTCCTTAAACAATCTGAATGCCTCTTCTTAAGATTTTAACGATTCTGTTTAGTTTGATAAATAAATAGTTTTTTTGTTCTAAAAATATGTCTTCGACGACAATAACCACTACTTTTACAAAGGTCTTTGAGGTAATTGTGTCCATTAATTTTTATGACGTGTTTACTTGTGTTTTCCTTTCCTATTTTATTTTATCTTTTTACTTTTCAATTATAAAATTGTCACTTTATTTTCAATTTGTTTGTTGCATGTTTTCAAAGATTTGTACAAGAAACAAAATTAAAAACAATGTAATAGTTATATAATTAAAAAGTGAAAATAGAAAATGAAAAATGTAAGTAAGTTTAGGACAATTTTCCAATTGTTTCATAATAATAAATATTTACTACTATAATATTGATCTCTAGAGATATATGTTAATGTTATAAATTAAGTGGCACATTTATTTAGTTTTAGACTTGTTTGACAGTGGATTTATACTTTAAATACATTTTAAAAAAATTTTCTTACTTACATTGAGGGATTAAAATAGTTGTTTAAAATAGTTGTTTACTCACTCACTTAAATATTCTCGCTGGAAACAATTTTTTTTTATTAAATTTTACTGACCTCTTAGTCAAATTTCGAATTACTCAATGTCCTTTTTTTTATGAATGGAAGGATTATAAAAAAAATAGAATATAATTTTAAAAAAGTATCATAAATAATTCTAAAATAGGATTTTGTTAAAGGATGACTTCTTTTAATGTTTTCGTTATGATTTGTTTTCTTTCAAGGTCCATTTAGTGATAAAAATAGGATAGAATAACTATTCTATCTTATTGCAATATGTCATTTTGCGTTAAAATATGACAATGTTATTTTGTCCCTTATCATATTCTGTTGATTTATTATATTTCTTATCCTAAGAAGATAAACTAAGTTATTAAGAAAGAATTTGGTTAAAATTATTCTCTTGATAATTTAGTGTATTTCTTACTCGAAGAGAACCAGAGTTAGGATGAATAACAAACAACATACACGCACTCAAACATGACCCCCTCCCACGTACATTTAATATGTGCATATTAATGTTCAACATATGTAAGCCGTATAAATAATATATATAATATACAATAATATGTTAATTTATATATATTATAATTTTGTAATCAACATATTATCTTTTATATATAATAATAATTTTGACACATAAATTTAAATTATTTTATTAATTAAAATATTAAAGCTTAAATAATTATTATTTAAATCTTTTTTAATAATTATGATTTTTAAACCCTATATAATTTGTTTATAATTTTAATAAAGGTAAATATAATTTAGTTAAAATTATATTTTTATAATTTGAAAAAATAATTTAAAATTTAATTTGTAGAAAGTAACATATACTTTTAATGAAATGATAATTTTATTATTTGACATAATTTATATCATATTTATCGTTTTATGATTTTTAGCACATCAGACATTAGATTATATAAAATTAAAGGTTCTTATCTTATCAAATGTTCACCACCTTAATTCTTCAAGTAAACTCTTTCTTTCACTTTCAATTAGCTTTGCTTCGTAACAAGATTGTGACCAATAAATCCTTACACATCGTCATAATCAATGAACGGAGGAAGATTGCATTAAATCCTATGAAAATGATGTCGCACTTTCTTATTTTGATTCGAACATATTTTCCCTGACGACGTGGCCTCGTCTCGTAGCATCAACATCTTTAATGAAAGTGCAAACCAAAACCAAATGCAACACCACACCCTTCATTTTCTCTCCCTAAGAACTACACACACCACTCTCTGTCCTCTTCTAGTGAGTTGAATCTTTTGAAGGATTAATTTCAATGTTTCAATTTATATCATTTGCTCTTTGGGTTGCTGGTTGCTGCATTTGACATTTTGATTGTGTTTTGGTTGAATCAATGTTGTTGATAAGCTCATTGAACGTTTTAGGAGTTTTTAAGTGTCATTGAGCTTTTCAATGTCATTGATTGATTGCCACGGTACAAGACGACGATTTAATATATTGTGGATCCTTTCAAGTCGATCTCTTTTCCAATACGAACACAATTGCCTCACATAAAAGAAAAGCTACGACTGAACATCCCACATGATCCACTTCATCTTTACCACCGCACGTTACATGCGCCTCAATCCTCGATTGGCGTATATCTCGCTTTGACGTCATTTCATCATTCTCGTTCTCGATTGGCATATATCTAAGCACATATTATGTCACGAACCCACATTCGTGAATACATTGTCTTATTACGTTTTATGACATTCCTCACAACACTCAATGTTTTGTGCTCAATTATGTCATAGTTCTCCAAGTCCTTGCATAGGTACTAAATTAATATCTAGTCCATATGTCATCCTCAAGTAGCTCCATTATTAAGACCAAGTTCATAATTAATTTTTCACATTGTTTTTAACAAT
Source organism: Glycine latifolia (assembly GCA_013407115.1). NCBI lineage: Eukaryota > Viridiplantae > Streptophyta > Magnoliopsida > Fabales > Fabaceae > Glycine > Glycine latifolia. Next base: position 32,405,390 of record CM023955.1, read on the forward strand.
TGATTCACTATTTTCTATAATTAATTTCTCGGTAAGTAATTATTAATTTCCACAAATGTCCTCCTCTCGGAGTCCATTTTGCCCCCATAGATCTCAAATCTTCATTTCCAACAATAATCATCCAATGATCAAACAATATCATGCACACAAAATCCAATATCTAGAGTTCACACTTTCTAGGTCTCAATTTATAGGATAAATATCAAAAATAAAATATTGTACATGAAATTAAATTATAATAAATTCATAATCACACATGAATGGACAAGTGCCCTCCTTTTGAGGTAGGACATATCCATTGTCTAAAACATTCATAGCAAAATCACATTAAAGAGCATTAGTTGCATTTAATATACCAACATTTAAGCTCCCAAAATACTAAAAATAGCATTTCAATTCATAAATTCATAAAAATTGATAGTAGCACCTCTCGTCATATATAATTAAAAAAAAAAAATTCCACAAACCGGAATTCACTCAAATAATAATTATTTTATATTAAAAACAGAATCTTCCCTACCATTTAAAGTCATCATTTTGAAAATCTAAAAAATACGTAATCAACTTGGAAGGTCTAAATGCACAGAGATTCATTAAGACGTTGACTTCAACATATTTTCCATAGATTTACAACTCATTAAAATATTTAATTAGCAATTATTTTTACCAAGTGTCCAGAAATCCAGTTTACATAATTTAAATCATGCAAAATAGTTCCTGACTTTAATAAATTCCCATAACATTACTCTACACTCCTACATGTCCATAGTTTACACATAATTTTTCCAAAGTCCAATTCCTTGCAAAAACCATTTTCCCCCAAATTAAATGTTTTCCCTGTCCAAGAGTCCAATTTCAACATATTGGATCATTAAAATTACTTCCACTCCTCTTCTGACATTTCAAAATTTTGTGAGCATTCCCCATCACTAGGGTGTGATTCGTACCAATTTGTTTCCTCGTATTCAGCACTAAAAAATTATGAAAAATCAAAAGCTGAAACTGACAGATTTTGGGAAAAAGAAAGAAAATTAAAAATAAAATAGATGGAGTGTTCATAAAAGTCTAGAAAAATTACTACAAGGTATACAGACCTCGAAAACTATAAGAAAGAGCTCAAATTACTAAAATAATTTTCTAAAAACAAGTTAAAATTCGAAATAGGTTTCAGTCACAATAAGCAAACGAAGCATTTTCGCTCTTTTCACAACATGCATGAACTCAAACAAAAGCCATTTTGAAGTTTATAAACACTCCTAATAGTCCAAATACCCCAAAATTAACAACCGTGATTCATTAGGGTGATTTGAAAAACTCCCCATACCCTAGAGCAATAGAAGAAGAGATTAAGAGAAATTGACCTTAAATCACTTCCTAATTACTTTAGAAATTAAAAACTCCTCTCCCTCTCTAGGTTTATGGCCGACACACCCAGTGGCGGATCCAGAAAATAAATCAAGGGGGGGCACTCAAAAATTCAAATACATATTCAGAAAAATAATTACAATGTCATCCTTCTAGGCCTTATTTTTTGGAATTCCTTCATAATTATCTTATTATCAATGCTTTCAAATATATCTTTTTCAATATAAGGCACTAAACAATCATTCAACCATTCATCTTCCATCCGATTACGAAGTGCAGTCTTGATGTATTTCATAGCTGAAAATGCTCTTTCCACAAATGCAGTTGCTACAGGAAAAATTAATGCTAACTTTACAAGTAAATAAACCAAAGGATACACAATATGTTTTTTCTTTTCAATCATCCTCTTGGCAAGATCAACTATTCCTTGCAAATTCAAGAAACTAGGATCACTTTGCACATCAACAATATATGTGTCGAGCTGATATTCAAGCATAACAAAATCATTCAAATCAAAATCTGAAGGATAAAAGCCAGCAAATTCACACAACTTATTCTTGTCAAATGCCGAGTAAGAGTTGCACGGATTTAAACATGCCATGCATTTTAGCAAAGTCGAACTAACTTCACTAAAACTATCATTCAACTCTTTAAGTTGAGTATCTACCACTGCATAAAATATGTCAACCTTAAAGTGATGCAGATGAGTAACTGGTCCTTTATGTTTTGTTCTTCCTTGTAATGCAAGTACACTTTCCATATCAGGGATATCTATATCACGTTTGATACAAAATGCAGAAGTCTTCTGAAATAGATTATCCCACCCATTATCTCTCGTCTTCTGTAATAACACCTTTGAAACTTTTACAAGAGTCATAGCATTCACAATATCTTGATCTTTTCTCTGAAGTGCTTGTGACAACTCATTCGTTATTGCTAAGACCTTGATCATTAGGTTCAAAAGTAATACAAATTCAAAAGTTTGCATACGCATCATAAGGCCAGAGGCTTCAGACCTTTTTGCATGCACAAGGGTTGTATCGTCTTTTATAATTTCTAGCACATCAAGCACAAGATCAAACAATGTATACAGACTTACCAATGATCGGTAATGTGAGCTTCAACGTGTGTCCCCTGATCGTGACAAACTCATTTCTTGATTCAAGCCTCTCCCTGATTGAACATCATCACTTGCAATACTTTTGACTATCTCATCAAATTGTTTTTCTCTCAAAATATCTGCTCTTTTGCAAGAAGCACCAACTACATTACACACCAACGGTATAAAATTAAAGAAGTCAGTCAATGTGTAAACCTTTTTTGCATAAGCCACTAGAGCTAACTGAAGTTGATGTGCAAAGCAGTGAACATAGTAAGCAAAATTATTTTAAGCTAAAATCAAGCTTTTTTTAGACCACTGAATTGACCACTCATATGGCTTGCGCCATCATAACCTTGACCACGAATCTTTGTCAAGCTCAAACCATTTTTGGCAAAAATTAACTCAATTGTTTCTTTAAGTGAACTGGCTATAGTATCTGAAACATGAACAAGACTAAGAAAACGCTCAATAATGTCACTGTTGCAGTTCACATATCTTAAAGCAATGACCATTTGTTCTTTAATTGATATATCACGAGCTTCATCAACTAGTATAGAGAAGAAATTGTCCCCAATAACTGAAATAATAGCTCTGGTAACTAAACTAGCAGCAACATTAGTAATATCTTTCTGAATTGAGGGAGCTATCATTTTGAGATTCTCTGGGGCATTATTCAAAGATACATTATTTACCTCCTCATTGCTTTCACATAGGAATTTTACAAGCTCCACAAAATTTCCCTAATTCATTGAAGCATCTGTCTCATCATGTCCCCGGAAAGCCAAACCTTGTCGTATGAGATATCAAACACATTGAACAGAACCATTCAGACCAATAAGATAATCCTGTTTGGCTTTGTCAGAAATGCCAGACATAACAATGTCAATATGTTGATTTTGATTTATCAAATCTTTGGCAGCACTGAAGCACAACTTATGAGTGCTTCCAACTTTCCCAATATGTTTAATCAGTCGTTGTTTGTCCTTCCATTTGTTAAATCCTTTTACCACAAATGAATCATGACCACCCCTTCCATCACCATGCTCACAACTAAATAGATAACAATGCAAGCAAAATACAACATCTTTTGATTCACTATACTCCAACCAAGTGCCAAACTCATTGTACCGTTGAGAATTAAATATACGCATTTTACCCCCAATTAAGGATTGAGGAAAGTTGTCAAGTTTTGGTTGACAAGGACCATTCGTTAGATAAATTCTTTGAATCATTCCCCTTTCTTGATCACTCTTTGCAATGCTCATAATAGGAAGTCTTTTACCCGGATCAGGAACATACAAATCATTTTCCTTTCTTGAACACTCATTTGGTTTATCTTGAGCTAAATCAATAGATGAAGAAGATTCACATCGAGAACGTTTAGCACTACTACCACTTGACTTTGTAAAAAAAGAACCTAAATACCTTTCCATCCTAAAAAATGGAAAATGACAAAAATGAATCAATATATAAGTACACACCTAATTTGGAATCAATATACTCTAAAATGTTAACAATTTGCTTATCCTAAAGTTTCATGCCCAGTAAAAAACACACTCACAATTAACTGATTGTATATGCATATATAGATTGTGCTCCATTATTGAAATAATCATTTAATTGAAATAATCAGTAAAAAAACACTCACAAAACTTATTAATGAAATAAAATAATCATTTAATTGAAATAAATCTAGTTGAAATAAATCCAGTTAAAATAATCATTCAAGCAAAATAGTTTACAAGTTTGTTATTTGATATATGTAATTATCCAGTTAAAATAATCATTCAAGCAAAATAGTTAAAATAATCATCCAGTTAAAATACAACACCTATGAGATATGTAATTAGCTAATGTCATGTCATGTGGCATGTATTGGTATGCATAAAAAATGCAACAGCCCCAAAAGATATAAAAGGGAAGAATAGGAATTGGAAGCATCATACCTCGAATCCCCAGTAGTATTTCCCTTCACCTACCAGCTGAAAATGAACTTTTCTCCTTGCAAGTTTATCAAGGAAAGTGCAAACAGAAACATAGGATGCTCTTTTTGATTTCAAGTGCTCAATGACTTTACTCCTTGGGGATTTAATATTCATATTAAGTTTATGAGTAATTTATATCACTTTACTCCCTTCAATATCTATTTTCATCTAATTAAAATTTATCAATATTCTAGCATTTTGTTTTTTAATTGTTCATCATTTTTTTAGCTTAATGTTTTTTTGTCCATATAAAATTGCCAACTTTTGGTTCTTTTTTTCCGTAACTTTAAAACCTCCACCTTTCATTCTTAAATTTTCTAAATACTCAAACTTTCATCATTTAATCTAACTTTGTGAAATTACTAATAATTACTCAAATGAATTAAGTTCCTGAGCACATTACTCTATTCATAAACAAATCAAATCATACAAAATTACTTTACAACCACATACAACTCTATTTTTATTAAAATTGAATTGATGACTAATTAAACTTTAATTCTTTTTACCCATGTTTTATGCCCCAGTTTAGAAGTAATCAAATCTTATTAGGCAACCATTGTCAAGAGTGAGAGTCAAATTTGATTTTCCCCATGATTGAATTAATTGTTGTCTAACATAAGAAAGGAAGTAAAAAAAAAACACTTCTTACCTCAACAATTGTGTGAAGTTTCATTTATTGCCAGATTTTTTTTGGGACACCAGTAAAGTCTGAACCCTCTCCAACTGATATTATGGCCCGTCAAGCTCTGCAACAATCACAATGTTAAGCCAGTACAATGTAATTTGGGAAAACAGCTTGTAAGAAGCATCCAATCAGAAACAATGTAATTATATAAGGCATGAATTCCACATAGACCAGTTTGCATTTACAGTCACAGGTACCAATTATAAACTAGTTAACTAACCAAATCAACATAAAATAGGCACAAGAACGCAATCAACTTTTCCGTTCAATCCACGACACGAGAAGCACGACAAGGGAAGCACGGCACGACACGACACAGGAACTACGGAAGATCGGAAAAGATGAGTAGGAGCCTCGGGGGTCGGAGGTTTGAGTCGGAGTCTGAAGCGCTGAGCAGGAGCCTCGGAGGTGGTGGCTGAGTGGCCGACGGTGGCGGTTCTGGTTCTGGCGGAGCCGTGGCCCACGGAGGAGGAGCAGAAGTGCAAAACGCTTGGAGTCGTGGACGCATGGTGGACTGGTCACTGCTGGTTTAGGGCGAGACTCGAGACTCAGAGGAAGGACTGAATGATTTTGTGAAAAAGGACTGAAGGCAATACACACCGATGCTAGGGGTTGGGGTCTTGTGTTTTTATAGGGCTCTGAATCCCTAGGGACATTTTAGCAATTTTCTAAAATATTTTTACCAACTTTTAATTAACTGTAATTTAGTCTTTTTTTCTTCTAATTTTGACCTAAAATGCAAATATTAATTTTCTAAATTTCACATTATTATAATCTAATTAAATTAATCTTTGATAACTTATTTCATTAATAAATCACTATAGAATTAATTTTTATGCAATTTTCTATCTTAAACAAGTAAATAAAGCAATATGCATGAACTTCAATTTTTTTTAACCACCACAAACACATATACATTGCAATATAATTAATATTTGAAGCATTAGGAATTTAAATGCAATGATCTAAAATTAAATCACATACATAAAACTATATACCGAGTTCTAGGTTTTAGGGTGTTACAAAAGATGGTTATGTAAATGAGGTAGTTGGTCACTCTTGTGGTACCTAATGTGTCTTTGGAACCCTAATGAATGGAAGGTGAATGTGATTAGAAGCTACAATCAATTGGTAAACATGAAGGTGCAATGACACAATGGTCATTCTTGGAGTCTTATTGCAGTTTACGGAGTTCCTCAATATGCAAGAAGGCATATCTTATGGGAGGAATTGTATGGCATTGTCTTGCATATGATGGGTGAATGAGTTGTAATTGGGTATTTTAGTAGTACCTTATTACATTCTAAGAGAGTTGGAAGATGTTGGTCCCAGATGAACTCCATAGGGGGGTGAATTGAATTTTATAAAATAATTCACAATTTAAAATCAAACTCAAAGCAATAATATGGAGATAAGAGATAAAAAAAAACACAATCAATTTTAATGTGGAAAACCCAATTGGGTAAAAAACCATGACGTCCAAATTGGATAATCAATCCAATAGACAACTCCACTATGATAATTTTGTGTACAAGAGTTCCTAGTATCCTAGTTTCCTAGCCTATCCTTACACAACAATTATCCTAGCTGGTATCCTTGTTTCCCAGCAAAAAGCTCTCGTCTCAATTCACCAAGAATAGAGACAGACTGGTACCATTGTTTCCCAGCCAAACTGGTATCCTAGTTTCCCAGCCAGAAGTCGCACATCTCAATTCACCAAGAATAGAGACAAAACTGGTATCCTAGTTTCCCAGCTGCGACCTTTTCCAAAGTCAAGAAGAAATATACAATAAAATAGTTACATTTACGCTTCTATTCCTTAAGAAAATAGGTACCTTTAAATCTTGATGGAGCATTGAAGAATTAGACTTGCCAACGCTTCTATATGATCTCACAACAATTCTCTTAATGATGCAAACATAAACTCTCTTAACTCTAATATTATTTGGAATGGAATGCATACTCTAAACACTAACATATGTTTCTATTTATACTAATTTAAGCATATAATTTTAACCAACTTTTCAATGCAATCCTAAAAGATATTCTGCAATCTTAAAGATATTATATTATACAATGCAATCTTAAAAATATTCTATCCTATTTTTGAATATTAAAAGATATTATATCCTATTTTTGAGTGCAATCTTAAAAAAATATTTTATCTTATCATGCAATGCAATCTTAAAGATATTCTATTATATTATGCAATGCAATCTTAAAAATATTCTATCCTATTTTTGAATGCAATATTAAAAAATATTCTATCCTATTTTTGAATGCAATCTTAAAGATAAATATCTTGGCAAGATCAATCTTCTAATCTCCTTACATAAAATCTAAAAAATAAATAGAAACAAATATTCTTAATTCCATGTCATCTTGAATGATATCAATCTTTAGGATTCTTCAAATAATTTTATCAGTTATGTTGATCTTCATAAATCCAAAATATCAGTAACTTCAAAATATCAAATCCAAAATATCATTAACTTCAAAATATCAAATAATTATCATTAGTGCAATAAATATAATAATGTGGCATTCATTGTTTGTTATCATCAAAACTTTATAAATTTTTTTATGCATAAAGGGTTAAACAAATATCCAATAGAAGAAATATTTCTCAAGGTAGTAGAGATATCAAGGTTTTACAGAATTTTTTTGCAGGATGGTAATGTTATTGATATGGGATATAGAAAAAGGCAAATTTAAAGAGGCAACCCGACTCAATTAACCTGGTTGAAGTTAGATCATAAGCCTTTGTTGCTTCTTCTTGAAGGAGTTGCTCAAAAGAATCAACATAGACTGAGGCGGCTTGGACTTTAAATTTAGATTTTCCAAATTTTGTCCAAGCACATTGGAGAAAAAGCAATATTAGTGTGTCTTGGAATGTGATCATCAATAACTTCACCTATGATCTTAAAAGATGGAACAAAGATGGATTTGGGTCTTTGTGGAAACGCAAGGCAAATTTGAAGTGTAAACTTGTAAAGCTTAACATACAAAGAAGAAATTGTTGGATTACGGGTTTGGATTCTGAATACAGATGGTTGTGGAAAGAGTATAAGCAAGTTTTAAGCTGAGCAGGAATTTCATTGGTTCAAAAATCGAGAGCTAAATGGTTACTCTTGGGAGATAGGAATACAAGATATTTTCATGGCCTAACATCTATTCGAAGAAGGAATAATAAGTATGATATGATGAAAAATGATGGGGTTGAGTGGGGTCTTTCAAACTATTAAACATATGGTGAGCCTTAAATCTCATGGGCCAGATGGTTATCATGCACTCTTCTTCTCGAATCATTGGAATTTGGTGGGAAAGGATTTTTGTGCTTTCATTAATGAGATCCTCTAGAATCCTCAAAGAGTTAGAGAGGTTGACAAAACCTTTATTAACTCTTATCTAGGGGTGGAAACAGGCCAGATCAGGCTTGGTTAGGCCTGACTTTGGCCTGATTTAAAAACATAAAGTTTGGCCTTACCTATTTACCTGTCATAGGCTTTTTTTTTAGGCTTGGCCTGACCTATTTAAAAGCCTGGTTTGGCCTACAAGCCTATTAAAAGACCTATTTTAATAGGAAATTTAATTTTACAAAACACTTTAAATCAATTTAGGAAAATTAAATAAACAATTTTTAAACAAAAAATGTCTCAACATATTACTTATATTTTCAAATAAGTAATAATCATTTTATGAGATTTTCAAGGTGATTTTTTGAAGTGGTTGATCATCTACCTTCATAATAAGGAAAAATATTTTTACAAAATAAATATATTATTTTTAAGTTTTAATATATATATATATATATATATGTTGGTCATAGGGGGAGCAGGAGGAAGATGAAGCTAAAGAAGAAGCTTGTGCCTTGGAAGAAAAGATTTTAGCTTTTCACATGCAAAGGAAATTGTAATTTTGTTAAGTGTATGAAAGGGTAATCTTATGATCCTTGCGGTTGCATGAACATGACCATTAACATGTATACATGATTTCATTAAAACATTAAAGCTATTCATGTTTTCAAAAGAAACTAATTTCTCATGGTTGAGTTTTTGAAAAAATTAAATCTCACTGCTTTAATCGATTACACAACATTTTAATTGATTACTAGCTACTGTTTTAATTCTGGAAAAGCCATAAAGAACATTTTAATCAATTATTGACTACTCATAATCGATTACATAGCACTAAATGAAAATCATGTTTTTCTGTCTTAATCGATTACCATGATATTGTAATCGATTACTTAAGTCAATTGTTAAATATGCATGACTGACTTAATCGATTACCATAATTCATAATCGATTACTCAAGCTTGTTGCAAAACTAAACCTATCTGCTTTAATCGATTACGACTCGGATTAATCGATTAATTTGCTCATTGTAGTTCCCAGGTTGTGCTAATAACATTTTAATCGATTATTTGATAATTTAATCGATTACATATGATAATTTAATCAATTATTTGGCGCTTTAATCGATTACATTTTGTTATAAAAATTGGTTATAAATAGATTGAAGGCTTGCCTGAAAATATAACATACATACTTCGATATTTCTGAGCATATACAAGCCTTATCAAAGATTAGAAAGGATTTTCTGCGTTAACAAAGCTGTTGTCCCAATTTTTAATCTTCATGGTGTATTGAAAGATTTATAGGGCAAGATTTTCAAAGAAGTTTTGGAGAGAAAGTTCTGAGTTTGATTTCTACATTTCAACTCTGGTTGGTAAACCATATTCATTCATATTCATTGGATCATCAGGTTGTCTCTCTCCATTATCTCTTGTTGTAAATTCATTTTTCTATTCTTGGTAGTTTGAAACTATTGTAAAGGGTTTCTTTAAGCTTTTTCTAGAGTGGGTTTCTCTAGAGGGAAGAGTAGAGAAGGGTTCTCTATGTCTTGATCATTAGGAATCTAATAGGGTTTTAGATTTTTGTTCTTTATCTAGGGTTTATAAAAAGTGGTTGTTGTAAAGCTTATAAGAACAGAAATTTTATAATAGTAGAACACTAATCTAGTGTTGATTAGAAGAGCTAGATGTAGCTTCTCTTGAGAAGTGAACCAATATAAATTATTGTGTTGGTTTTCTATTCCTTAAACTCTTCTTGTTATCTTGATCATTAGTTCTTGGTATTATTTTCATTACTCATCAAGTTCTATTTTTGAGCAATTGTTTTTGGGCTGAGTGATTTGATTGATTTGAAGCATTCTTGATTTAATTGTGATTAAGATCCTATAACTCCGATTTTCTAAATAATTTTAAAAGACCAAGTTTTAACCAATTCATCGCCCCTTTTGGTTATTGTGGGTATTCTATTGTTTTCAATTGGTATCAAGAAGAGATTCTTGAGTGTTATTTAAGATCACTATCTTTCTTTAAAAAGTAAATGAATACCACACAAATTACCTTCAAGGAGGGTGCCTCCCTCAATCGTCCTCCAATGTTTGAAGGAGAGCACTTTAGTTTTTGAAAAAATAGAATGCAAATCTTCATTCAATCAAATGACCCAAGTGCTTGGAATGCAATAGAAAAAGGTCATTTGATTCCTATTAAAACTGTTGGTAATGATATGATTCCCAAAGAATGGGATGAAATGACAGATGTTGAAAAGAGAGTTGTCCAATATGATTTCAAAGCTAAGAACATGATTACTTTTGCACTTTCTTCTGATGAATTCCTTAGAACTGTTAGGTGCAAAATTGCAAAGGAGATGTGGGAGATGTTGGAGATAACACATGAAGGTACAAATGAAGTAAGAAGATCAAGGAAGCATGCCTTGATCCATGAGTATGAAATGTTCAATATGAACTCCATAGAAAACATATCTCAACTTCAAACAAGATTTACTGACATAGTAAATCATCTTCTTGGTCTTGGAAAGATTTTTGATATTGAAGAGTTGAACATCAAAATCTTGAAGTGTTTCACAAGACCATGGCAACCAAAAGTGACAGCAATCAAAGAATCAAAAGATCTATCCAAAATGTCAATGGCTGCACTTTTTGGTAAGCTTCTTGAGTATGAACTTGAAATGTTACAACTAACCAATGCAGAAGATGCAGATAAGGAACATAAAAGCATAGCCTTGAATGCTGCATCCTCAAAAGTGGAAAAGGAAGAAGACTCAAGTGAAGAAGATGATGATGACAACTTGAATCTTATTATCAAAAAATTCAGCAAGTTTATGAGAAGAAACAAGAACAGAAAGTTCACAAAGTTCAACAACAAAAACAACAAAAAGAGTGACAACAACAACAACACAAACTTCACTTACTTTGAATGTGGTAAGCCTAGCCACATTAAATCAAAGTGTTCTATCTTTTTGAAAAAGCAACAAGGTGAAAAGAAGACAAAGAAAGAAGGAAAGCCTAAGAAAGCCTATATAGCATGGGAAGACAATGAGTCAACAACTTCTGACTCATCAAGTGAGAATGAAGAAGCAAATGTATGTTTCACTTCCACAATAAGTGAATATGATGAGTTCTCAAATGCTGAAACATAGGTAAATTCTGAATTTGATCAAGTTGTTGTTGCTTTCCATGAAATGCATGAAGAGGTTCAAAAGCTTGCAAAATCCAATAATAGGCTAAAAGGAAATCTTAGATGGCATGCCACAAAACTTGCAGAAATGGAAATTGAAATTTGTAACTTGAAAGAAGAAAATGAATAACTTGTATCAAGCTACAAAATGAATGGATGTGTATGTGTAACTTCTTCATTAAATGCTGAAAAATACAAAGCTTTGCAAGAAGAGTTTGATGAGTTCAAAAAGAGTCAAGGTGAAAAATATATGATAGTGCTTTCAGAAAATAATTACTTGGTTGATCTTTTGAAAAGACTTTATAAAGGAAAATGCAATTTAGCTGAAATGCTAAGTGTGCAAAAATATGCTGGAGATACTTCTGGATTGGGTTACAAACATGGATCAAAATCTTTTGAAAAAACTAGGTTTGTGTATCCAAAACAGAAATATCAAAAAGTTGCTTCAAAAACAAATTTTAATCATATGACTCATTTTGAAAGAGCATTAAGAGCTATAACTTGTAACTATTGTATGAAGAAATGTCACACATCTAATAGATGCTATGCTAGGAGATTCTATGTGCCAAATGGAGAATGCATTTGGGTGCCAAAGTGTAAAAGAGCAAGATCATCATTATGGTATCTTGACAGTGGATGCTCTAGACATATGACCGGTGGCATGTCAATGCTCACAAATTTGACTCTTAAAGATGGTGGATTTGTCACCTATGGAGACAACAACAAAGGGAAGATAGTTGGTGAAGGAAATATAGGAGACAACTTTAAAACCAAAATCAGAAATGTCCTCTATGTGGAAGGTTTAAAACATAATCTTCTAAGTATAAGCCAACTATGTGACAAAGGATTCAAAGTGTCATTTAATGACAATTGTTGTATGATATGTGATGGCCAAACTGGCGAGGTGATTCATATAAGTAAAAGAAAAGGTAATATCTATTTACTCTCCATAGATCATGTATTCATTCACAACACTTCTTGCCTAATAAGTAAAATTGATGAATCTTGGCTATGGCATAGAAGGGCATGTCACATTAACATGCATCATATGAACAAGCTTATTAGAAAAGACTTAGTCATTGACTTACCCAAACTCAAGTTAGAAAAGGACAAATTTGTGATGCTTGTCAAAATGGGAAACAAACAAAGAATTCTTTTCAAAGTAAAAATGTTGTTTCTACTTCAAGACCCATTGAATTACTTCACATGGATTTATTTGGTCCTTCTAGAACTATGAGTTTAGGAGGTAATTACTATGAGCTTGTAATTGTTGATGATTACTCTAGGTTCACATGGACTTTATTTTTAAAATCTAAGAGTGATGCTTTCAATGCATTCAGAAAATTGGTCAAACTTGCTCAAAATGAAAAGGGAAGCAAAATTATCTCAATAAGAAGTGATCATGGTAGGGAATTCCAAAATGAACATTTGGAAAAATTCTGTGAAGAAAATGGAATTAACCACAATTTTTCAGCTCCAAGAACATTCCAGCAAAATGGTGTTGTGGAGAGGAAAAATAAATCCCTTGAAGAAGGTGCAAGAACTCTTCTTAATGAGACAAATTTGCCTAAACATTTTTGGGTTGATGTTGTAAGTACAGTTTGCTACACTTTGAATAGATTACTAATAATGCCTATTTTGAAGAAAACTCCTTATGAACTATACAAAGGTAGAAAACCAAACATTTCTCACTTAAGAGCATTTGGCTGCAAGTGTTTTGTATTGAATAATGGTAAAGAATCACTTGGAAAATTTGATGCTAAAGCTGATGAAGCCATATTCCTTGGATATTCATTACAAAGCAAAGCATATAGAGTTTCAATAAAAGAACTTTATGCATGGATGAATGAGTTCATGTTATTTGGGATGAATCTAATCCCTCTAAAGAGGAAAAGAAGTGTGAAAATGATGCAGGTCCTTTAGAAAAGTTCATACAACTTAATGGATCAATGGATAAAGAAAAGGAAGAACCAATTGCTGAAATGAAACAGTCAATACCAGTCCAAGAGTCAAAAGATTGGAGAACTACAAGAGATCTCTCCCTTGATAACATAATTGGTGAAGTTATAAAGGGAGTATCCACTAGATCTTCATTGAGAAATATCTGATGTAATATGGCTTTTGTTTCACAAATAGAATCTAAGAGCATTGATCACGCCTTACTTGTTGAACATTGGATGCATGCCATGCATGATGAACTAAATCAATTTCAAAGAAATGAAGTTTGGGAACTTTTTCCTAGACCTTCTTTTCTCAAACCTGTTGGCACTAAATGAGTTTGTAGAAACAAACTTCATGAGAGTGGTATTGATATGTTGTTAGCATATATAGTTTTTAGGATAGTTTTATTAGGAAAATAGGAAGAATATAGTGAATAAATGTTAGAATAAGTGTAAAATTCATTACTTTTATGTTTATCATTGATTCTATGCTATTTTGATGTTTAGAGTCAAGAAAAGCAAGAAGAACTGGAGGCTCGCGCCATTCGCGCCAGAACTCGCGCCAGTCGCACGGGCGCCACGGGATTTCAGAATTAGCTTAAAGATAACATAAGAATGATGGGTTTTTAGGGTTTTATAACCTAGGTATAAATAGAACCTAGGTAGGACACATTAGGTATCAAGAAGACACTGAAAAACAGAGCAAAGAAGGCAAGATCAAAGGAAAAAGATTCAAGGCCAAGAAGAAGCAAGAAGAACAAGATTGAGGGGTTTGTGACTCTGCATATCTTAGCTTCTTCCTTTTCTCCTTTCTTCACATTGTATTAGGCCAGACATCATTATGTCTGGCTAAATCCTTTGTAATTATGGTTTAGCCAAAAGTCAATGTGAACTCTGTGTTTCTTGAATTGAGTTTAATAAAGTTTCTTATAATTATTTTACTCTACTTTATGCTTCTATTATTATATCTAATTAGACTTGATCAATCTATTAGGTTACTTAGGGCTATAATTCACAATAGGAATATTGGGGTTTTAGTTTTTGAACGCAGTAGAGTGACAGTTGCAATATTACCTAGGGATAGGGATAAAGGACTGCAGATTCTTGTTATGCTATCTTCATGCTTAATCTAAAGGGAATTACTAAGGGATTAAGATTCTTAGCTTAGGTTAAAGGGTTAAATGATCGAGGAATCAGGGTTTAACTATATTAGAAAAGCATAAGTCTGAATAATTACATTAAATAGAGTTAAATTATCAATTCAATTACATAGAGTGAACTGCGGTGATTTTGCTTTGCCATAATTATTCTTAAGTCTTGATCAACATTTAAATTACATTGTTTTTAATATTCTGTTATTTACAAGAATTAAATTCAAACTACAATCCAATTCTTTCAACAATTTCATTCCTTCTCCAATATTAAGAATCATAAATTACAATTGATATTAGTGCCTCAATCCTCGTGGAGACGATATTTTCTTATAACTTTATTACTTGGAACGATCAGTGCACTTGCCGTGTCGCAATAGGTATCATAGTCAGAAACAAAGCTAGATTGGTTGCAAAAGGTTACAACCAAGAGGAAGACATTGATTATGAGGAGACCTATGCTCCAGTAGCAAGTTTAGAAGCCATTAGGTTGCTACTTGCATATGCATGTTTGATAGATTTTAAACTGTTTCAAATGGATGTTAAAAGTGCTTTCTTAAATGGATATATTGAGGAGGATATCTATGTGGAGCAACCTCCTGGTTTTGCAGATTTCAAATATCCAAACCATGTTTTCAAACTTAAGAAAGCTCTTTATGATTTAAAACAAGCTCCAAGGTCTTGGTATAATAGATTGAGCAAATTTCTGCTTGATCAATATTTCATAAGAGGACATGTTGATAAAACCTTGTTCATCAAAAGACATAACAATGATATTTTATTGGTTCAAGTATATGTTGATGATATAATTTTTGGTTCAACTAATCAATCCTTGTGCAAAGAATTTTCTATCTCTATGCAGAATGAGTTTGAAATGTCAATGATGGGAGAATTAACATTCTTTCTTGGACTTCAAGTGAAGCAAATGAAGAATGAGACATTTCTAAATCAAACCAAATACTGTCTTGAAGTGATCAAAAAGTTTGAAATGGAGAAAAGCAAAGATGCTGCAACTCCAATGGCAACATCAACCTATCTTGATTCAGATGAAAAAGGGAAGAAGGTTGATGAGTCAAAATTTAGAGGAATGATTGGATCCTTACTATATTTGATAGCAAGTAGACCAGATATCATGTTGAGTGTGTGTTTGTGGGCAAAATATCAAGCAAATCCCAAAGAATCACACCTCAGAGCAGTCAAAAGAATCATCAAAGATCTCAAATCAACACCAAAAGTTGGTCTTTGGTATCTCAAAGGTGCATTAGTCAACTTAATTGGATATTCTGATTCTGACTTTGCAGGATGTAAATTGGATAGAAAAAGTAATGGTGGAACTTGCCACCTACTTGGCAGCTCACGGATCTCATGGCAATGCAAAAAGCAATCTTGTGTTGCTCTATCAACTTCTGAAGCTGAGTATATCTCTGCTGGAAGTTGCTGTGCTCAAACCCTTTGGTTGAAGCAACAACTACAAGATTTTGGTGAAGAATTAAAAGAAATTCCCTTGATGTGTGACAACACAAGTGCCATCATCATATCCAAGAATCCAATAATGTACTCAAGGACTAAACACATTGAGATAAGACATCATTGCCTTAGAGATCACATCCAAAAGGGTAACATCAAAATTGATTTCATTGATACACATAATCAATTGGCTGATATATTTACTAAACCTTTGGCTAGAGATAGATTCTATACTCTTAGGAACATGCTGGGTATTCTTGATGAGTCCAACATATGCTAGCATGATTGTTATGTGTTTGTCTATATGTTATTACATCTTATTTAGATAATCATCACATGTGCTTCAAAACTCAAAATGTGCTGCATAATCACTGTTCATTCTGCAAAATGTTCTGTAATAATCGATTACAACACAAGATAATCGATTATTTGAAGTTTACACTATGTTTTAGAGCCATTTTATGTCTCAAGTAATTGATTACAACCATAGTTTAATTAGTTACAATGAATAAAAATTGAATCCTCAATCTTAAAATTCTCTGGAATAATCGATTACACAGCGGAATAATCGATTACTATTCAATAAATTTTTTTCTCTGAACCAAAATCCTCTCTGGAATAATCAATTACACATCGGAATAATCGATTACATGTGTCTCTTATTCTATTCTGCTGTTAGCTTTCTTTGGAATAATCAATTATAGGTCGAACTAATCGATTACACCATGATAAACAACCATTATTAAGAACAAATTAATCGATTACAAATGCTTATGTAATCGATTACTTATGGCGTTTCTAAAATCTTTGCAGATTTTTTGGAAATCTAAACTGCCCAACTGCTTTTAAATTCAAAATTCAAACCTAAACAAAGCATTTAAACCTCTGGGTAATTGAAATAGTTGTTACATTCTTTCAAATTTCAAAATTTCGAACCCTGGAAATCCCTATATATTCAGTATTTCCCTAAAGGAAAAATCACACCTGACTTTGCTTCTCTTTGAGCTTCTATTTTTTGAAGATTTATTCTTCTATTCTATCCCAAACATTGCCCAAATACTATGTCTACCTCTAAGAGAATCAAAACAAGCAAAAGAAAGGTTGGAGAATCATCTGGTTCTACTGGAAATAGATTGAATCTCTGGTTCACTGATGAAAAGCATAGGATGACTTATCTGCAATTCAATGCCACAAAACTGGTGATGCTACCCAAATATCTTGACCTTAATTGGTTTATCAGGGAGAGATTTCAGTTTCCTGCCTTACTAGAGGTTTAAGGACTGACGAAATTCCTTGAACTCAAGGGTACTTTTTACTCTGAGTTGGTAAAGGTGTTTTACACCTGTGCAAAGGCTAGCATGGATGGGGTAATTCGTTCCTAAGTGAAAGGAGTAACCATGCTTCAAGACCCCCAAGCAAGGATGAAGACAAGACTTGGTGTGGGAAATCTGATAAGGAATGATAGGTTACTTCATTACATCATAACCTACATCATTACCCCTAGGTCTACCAACCATGCTCAAATCACAGATGATGATTTGCAGCTTGTTCATGGCATAAAGACCTCCACTCAGATCAATTGGATCATGGTCTTTATGAAAACTATGGTGAAATCCAATAGGCTGATTAGTTATAATTTTCGTTATGCTATTCTTGTATCTAGGTTTATAGATTACTTCCAAATTGATGTGACAGATGAGGTGGTTGATCGCACAAATGATCCCACAAACTTCATCAAGGAGAAGCATATGCATAAGCTTGGATTGATAAAAATAGCCAATGGATGGCAAATGGCTGGACAACAACCTCAAGCTGGAGGTGCAGGAGGTGCTGATGAAGGAGGTGAAGAAGTTGAAGGTGATCCTGAACATCAACAATATTCTCCATTTGAATCTCTCATGATTCAAAAGATGAATGCCTTATTGTCTCTTCACCATGAGCACAGGGCTGAGACTAATTCATCCTTGGAAGAGATGAAGTCTAGGCTTGAAAACATAGAAGCTAGGATTGTTCTTGATGAGTTTGATAAACTCATTTAGTCTGTTTATGTTTCCTTTCTAGTTTATATTTCTGCTCTATTTTTTTCCTTCTATTCTGATTTCTATTTTTCTGGTTCACTTGATTAATGTACTACATTATTTCCCTTTCAATTGATAATATTTTAGTTTCGTTTCTCCTTGCTTGAGTTACTACTTTTTGTCTTTGATAAGCCAAATAAAGGGAGAAACATTGATAACTAAATTGATAAGAAGTATTAAAGTCAGGGGGAGAAAAATAAAGGAAAGAAATTGATTTATGTTTATGCAAGCATCACACTTGACACTTGTTCTTGGCAAAAAGCTGATTTAATTTCAGGTTAACAAGTATGAGTCTCCTATCACTCATCCCTCAAAGCACTTAAAAGATAAACAAATGTTCAATTGATATTTGGCATGTTCAAAGCCAAAAAGGGGGAGATTGTTGGTTATAGGGGGAGCAGGAAGAAGATGAAGCTAAAGAAGAAGCTTGTGCCTTAGAAGAAAATATTTTAGCTTTTCACATGCCAAGGAAATTGTAATTTGGTTAAGTGTATGAGAGGCTAATCATATGATCCTTGCATTGCATGAACTTGATCATTAACATGTATACATGATTTCATTAAAGCATTAAAGCTATTCATGTTTTCAAAAGAAACTAATTTCTCATGGTTAAGTTTTTGGAAAAATGAAATCCCACTGCTTTAATCGATTACACAACATTTTAATCAATTACCAGCTACTGTTTTAATTTTGGAAAAGTCATGAAGAACATTTTAATCGATGACCGACTACTCATAATCAATTACATAACAAAAAATGAAGATCATGTTTTTCTGTCTTAATCAATTACCATGATATTGTAATCGATTACTTAAGTCCATTGTTAAATATGCATGACTGACTTAATCGATTATCACAATTTGTAATCGATTACTCAAGCTTGTTGCAAAACTAAACCTGTCTTCTTTAATCAATTAATACTCGGATTAATCGATTAATTTGCTCGTTGCAGTTCCCAGGTTGTGCTAAGAACATTTTAATCGATTATTTGGTAATTTAATCGATTACTTGGCGCTTTAATCGATTACATTCTGTTTTAAAATTTGGTTATGAATAGATTGAAGGCTTGCCTAAAAATATAACATACATACTTCAATATTTCTGAGCATATACAAGCCTTCTCAAAGATTAGAAAGGACTTTCTGAGTTAACAAAGCTCTTGTCTCACTTTTTAATCTTCATGGTGTATTGAAATATTTCTTGGGCAAGATTTTCAAAAAAAATTTGGAGAGAAAGTTCTGAGTTTGATTTCTACATTTTAACTCTGATTGGTAAACCATATTCATTCATATTCATTGGATCATCAGGTTGTCTCTCTCCATTATCTCTTGTTGTAAATTCGTTGTTGTATTTTTGGTAGTTTGAAACTATTGTAAAGGGTTTCTTTAAGCTTTTTCTAGAGTGGGTTTCTCTAGAGGGAATAACAGAGAAGGGTTTTCTATGTCTTGATCATTAACAATCTAATAGGGTTTTAGATTTTTGTTCTTTATCTAGGGTTGATAAAGTGGTTGTTATAAAGCTTGTAAGAACAGAAATTTTATAATAGTGGAACTCTAATCTAGTATTGATTAGAAGCACTGGATGTAGCTTCTCTTGAGAAGTGAACCAGTATAAATTATTGTGTTGGTTTTCTATTCCTTAAACTCTTCTTGTTATCTTGATCATTAGTTCTTGGTATTATTTTCATTACTCAACAAGTTCTGTTTTTGAACAATTGTTTTTGGGCTGAGTGGTTTGATTGATTTGAAACATTCTTGGTTTAATTGTGATTAAAATCCTATAAGTCTGATTTTCTAAATAATTTTAAAAGACTAAGTTTTAACCAATTCACCCCCCTCTTGGTTATTGTGGGTATTCTATTGTTTTCAATTGGTATCAATAGCAGATTCTTGAGTGTTATTCAAGATCACTATCTTACTTTAAAAATTAAATGAATACCACACAAATTACCTTCAAGGAGGGTGCCTCCCTCAATTGTCATCCAATGTTTGAAGGAGAACACTTTAGTTTTTGGAAAAATAGAATGCAAATCTTTATTCAATCAAATGACCCAGGTCCTTGGAATGCAATAGAAAAAATCTCCTTTGATTCCTATTAAAACTATTGGTAGTAATGTGATTCCCAAAGAATGGGAAGGAATGACAGATATTGAAAAGAGAGTTGTCCAATATGATTTCATGGATGATCTTAGTTTATTTGTGGAAGCCTCCATGGACCAGGTAAATGCATTCAAAATATCCTGAATCTTTTTGGCAGGAGCTATGGTTAGAAGATTGGTTTGGAAAAATCCTGTATTTATTTTTCTAAAAATGTTTGAAGGCATGTGAGGTAACAACTTAGTGATGAGATAGGAATTCAGTGGATAGATGACCTAGGAAAATATTTGGGGGGTGCCAATATTTCCCAATATACCATCTAAGAGAAGTTGTGTCTTAGTGACTTGTTGGCATGAGTTCGAATCCGGAAACAGTCTTTTTACATATATAAGGGTAAGACTGCTTATAATATTCCTCCCTCTTATCTTTGCATAACGATGAACCTATAAGCAATGGGGTACGTAGTTTATACCATCTAAGAGAACTTTTAATTCATTATGGACAAAATTCAGCAGTGGCTAAGCGCTTGGAAGGCAAAAACTCATTCTTTTGCAACCTACGCTCTTGCCTAAAGCTGTGTGTGATGATATAGAAAAAAATTGTTGGAAATTCATTTACAGTATGTTTGGATGGGGTATTAAAAATGGGAAAAGTAATTTAAACAAGGATTTAAATTTTTTAAGATAAAATTTAGTGTTTGGATATTTTATTTGAAAATTTTTAAAATTCAAGAAATTTTAAAGAGAAATTTAGTTAAGTAAAATTGAGGAATTCTAATTTCTAAGTAAAAGGTGAGAATTTGAAAATTTTCTCTCTCAGACAACACAACACATAGTTCCTCCTGTTCCTCAAGCTGGTTCCGTTCCTCTTGCTGGTTCTGTTTCTTTCACTAGTTCCTCACGCGTGGGTCCTCTTGCATGGTTTCTCTCTCACTCGTTCAATGAGTCTCTCTCGCTCACACTCTCTTGTGTGATTTGTGTTTTTTTATTTTGTTTCTGAATCTTGATTTCAAAACCTATTTCATTTACAATCTGCGTTGAAGACAGGGGTGTGTTGAAGATTACTGAAGAAGAGTTTTCAGGGCCTTCATTCGAGGTAATTTAATTAACATTTCAACCTAGGGTTTTGATGATTGTTGCAGACAGGGGCATGTTTTTCTTTTTATTATGATTTTTAAGTGTTGAAGATTATTGAAGAAGAGTTTTCATTTCGATCTTGGATCTACCTAATGTTTTTGGGAATGATGATTGATGCAGGTGGTGATTGAGCTGTTTCTTGGATTGTTGCTCTATTTTTGGACTGCACTCACTGCAACGGGGGAAGTTTCTTTCCATACACCCTTACTCTAAGGAGAACAGGTAACTAACTTAATGCTAGGATGTTGTAACTTGTAATTGTAATGAGATGAATATGAACTAAGGAAACTGATATTGAATTAGCATTTCTTCATTCTGTGTAGTGTACTTGTTTGGTGTCGAGGTGGTGAATGGTATTCTAGGGGAATTAATTTTGGAATTATCAGTTTTGGAAGATTAAGCTTTATTACGTTAGGAAATATAACAGCTATGTCTATTCTGTTTTGCTACGCAATCTGTCTTATGTTGCAAGTGTATGGATTCATCGTTCATGAACTAAAGTCTATTTGAAATTTATGAGATTATATATTATGTATATATAGGATATGCTTCTAGATAATACTAATATAGTAGGAAGTAGGAACTAGAAGCCAATAACAACCCACGTCCTCTAATTTTGTTTTTTCATATAGTTTGTATATTTGTGCCCCCAATATTTAATGCTACATCAAGACACTTGATGAATGAAATTACTGATATTTGTGAGATGTTGGTAACTCACTTTAAGCTCTGATCTGATCCAAAGGGAATAAGTAAACTGTAATATGTAGAGTGTTGATTTAGGAGTGGATTTTGGGTGGTGTTCCAAGTTGCAAGTTGCAAGGTTAATGTGAAATCCAATGGACACTACTGGCTAAAGAAAAAGCAGTATATTCTATTTCCTTGTTTGTTCCTTGACATATCTATCTTCCCATGTTTGTATGTCACCCCTAAAATATCTATGAATACTATGAAAATACTTAGAAAACACTATTTTGTTCTTCCAAACATATATAGAGAGCTGTCTTTATATGCCTAGTGCAAAGTCTCTTGTTTTGTATAATGACCCTGCGAAAATCCGGGTTCGTATGACTGGGTTGTCGCATAAGGGGGTGTATTTTGGAACTCGGATAAGAAGGGGGTGTGGATAACATCTCTTCAAAATCGGGTTCATGTGACTAGATTGGCATAGAAGGGGGTGTATTTTGGAACTCGGATAAAAGAGGGCGTAGATAGCACCTTTTCAAATTCGGGGTTGTGTGGTATGGTAGTATTATAGGAAGACCGGGTTGGTGCATGACCGGGTTATTGCCACGTAAGTGGTATATACATATACATAGCACTTTTGAGAAAAAACGCTGATGTATAAAAAGGAACCCGAACAAGGAGGGAAAGAGCGACCGGGTAGAAAACTTAGCTGAGCTCGTATATTCCTTTTCCTTGAAAGGCCGAGTAGTGATCTCGGTAGAGCTTGTGTCTTCCTTCTCTTTGCGGTCTGAGTTGTGATCTCGGATAAGCTTGGGTGATCTCGGATGTATTATCGATTTGTAATCTCGGATGAGCAATCAGGTAGTTATCTCGGTTGAGCTTGGGTGAGCTCGGAGGAGCTCGTAAGTGGTTGACTTGTAAGAGTTATCGGATAGAGAGACCGAAAGAGCTCGTAACCCTTTTTATAGAATTACCGGGCTAATGATCCCGGAAGTGGTTTGGGAGAAACCTTGGACTTGTGAAGTACCAAGGTAGGAACTTGGATTAGGTCGGATGAGGTCGGACAAGGTCGGAGAAGGAGGGACATTGGACGTACTATAGTACCAAGGACGGGTTCTTATGCAATCGATTACATAAGTGTTTGTAAGCGATTAAAATAGTACTTGTTGTTTAACCCGGACTTAGCCTAGTGGTTGGAATGAGTGCACAGGAACCCGGGATATGGCAGTAAGGTTGCACTCAATAATTATATTTAAAATACAACCCGACAGTGTTCATAATATGATGGGAACCCGGAAACTTCTGTAGGGTTTAGAGAACCCGGGTAGTCACACGTAACATGCATGAGATATAACTTATTGACTTGCCAAACAGTAGACCCAACCCGGCAGTCAAATATCTTTACATATTCACTTTATACAAGTGACACGTGTTAACTCTTTGCTTGTGTTTTGACGCGGGAATGTTCTCATATTACTATATGACGCATGTCAACTTTTAGCCTATATAAGGTATGCTTGAGTGAGATATTTTGTAGTAATCTTATCTCCACCGCCTCTGCTAAAAACACTTTCTCTCTCATATCTTATTTCCTCCATTGTTAAAGTGAGAAAAGCTTCCTAGATAACCTTTCCTTTACCTAAAAACCTTCACATCCAACGTAAGGATTGAAGAGTAGTACCATATAAACTAGTTTCCAACCTTTGTTGATGGTGAAAACCATCAGGCGAGGAAATCAATTCTCCAATGGAAGTTAAAGTTTCAACCTTTAAGAGATAGAAGGCACGTTAGGGATATCTAAGCTTGGAAAAGCTATCTTTAGTCTTCCTTGTTGTTTTTAAGGTAAGATATGTTAATTTCACCATATCTTTTGAGTTTGGGGTTTTAGAGGAAAAATGACCCATATGAGTTAAGGTTGGTTTTGGGTGGTATTTCTTTGGAAAAGTATGCTTAGAAGGTTGTTGTGATGAAGGTTCAACCTTGAAAGCTAGCTTTTCTGGGTTTTGAGTATTTTGTTATGCTCAGATTTTGTGGGGTTACAAGTCACTTGTTGGTAGTATATGTTCGAGATTTGGGAAAAAAAACTGGGTTCTTTTCATGAGACGGTTGAGAATCGTTCTTGATATCTTTCTTGCCTGGTGTAGGGCTAGATAAAGAAGATATCAGTGGTGGTGAACACGCGGTGGAAAGGATCGGTGCTGGAACAAGAGAAGGTAAGCTCTCTATTCTTGGGAGTATGTTCCCTTGATTGTGTTCCGCCATACTCCTGGGGAGTGATGGTTATTGGATATCATGGTACGTGTATTTACATTGTGAGTTATTGCTTTTTGATTGAAAACATACATGTAGGGAGATGTGCATTGGTTGTCTAATTTTTATAACTGGAATATACAATTGTGTACGTGGAGTGCACTGGTTGGCTAAGTTGTATATCTGGTTATACATTTGTGCATGTCTTTGATGGAATTCACGTGGAGTCTTGGGTCTGGGACCTTAGGCGGAGATATGTGATGTGTACGCGGAGTACACTGGAAGCTATACAAGAGTGCACTCTATGTGTACTGGCTGTCTAACTTGTATATCTTATATGCAATTGTGTATGATATCTGCACTGGCTGGCTAAATTGCATATTGGAATTGGAATGGTATGTGGTGTGGTTACTTACATGTATTATTTTATTAAAGGCCGGGTTGGCTATGTTATTTATAATGCCAATATAAATGCTATGTACTGTGAAAGTGAACTAGGGGGAGGTGAGTCTTTGAGAACTCTGAGTTTACTGAGATTGTATCTCACCCCGGTTGGGGATTATTTTATATTGCAGGTAATAGCCTAAGAGAGGAGGACGAGGTCCGAGGTAAGAGACTCGAGTAGGGGTTGCTTAGTGGATTTCAATTTTTAGGCCGGGTAGGCCGAGGCCGAGTTGGTCACTATTGAGGATCCCGGACAAGAAGACGAGGTCGGGTTTGTGGATACGCATTTTTGGAAGGCGGTCTTTTACGAGTCGGGTGACTCGATTTTATTGTACTTTTGTAACCCGGTATGAGTTTGTTTATTATATACCTTTTGGAACAGAACCCAGATGCCGGGATATATATTAAATTCTATACATAATGTTAGTTTGTATTATATGACGTAAGATGACGTCTTTTTATTCATATTCTTCCGTGTTTACTTAAGTTTATTAAGTAACTGTTGCACTTAAAACCATAATATAATGTTAATGAACCGGATGTATACGGGGTCGTTACATTTTGAAATTAAAATATGGTTTAAACTATTTTGGTAGCTAATATGAATATATTATTGTAACTATACTCCCTTAATCTCAATATTGTTGGGAATCTTTTCATTACTTCCTTTCATGATTATAGGAATTATAGCAATTCCTAGAATAAAACCAACTAGGTGGATAAGATATGATGGTTATGTTGGTTGTTTTGGGGTACTTTTTACCTCTTCTGGTGGGAACTGGAGCCGTGCTAGTTAACAGTGAGAGAAGATATGATGGTTACTTCTCAGAAGTTGCTATAGTAATTGGAGGGGGTTTGGTTAAGGAGTTGGGTTCAAGTAGCATCTGTTTTGTCAAATATGGGGATGTTTGTGGCTGAGAAGAGCAGTGACTCGTTCCAACTTTTGGGAATGGCAGAAAGAGGCATGGTTCCTGAGTTCTTTGCTAAAAGGTCACGTTTTGGGAGCCCTTTTGTTGGCATTTTGTTCTCTGCATCTTGTGTGGTTTTGCTCTCATGGCTGAGCTTTCAAGAGATAGTTGACTTAAAATTATATATAGATTACACATGAGGTTAAGGGTGGGTCAACAACTTGTGCAGAAGCATAAGCAATATTGAAGATTGAATTGAAAGTACTACTCTTATCTGAGGAGTTTTTTTTTTTATCCTGTCCTGCTTGAATTTTCATTTTTTTATCCTTACAGAGTACTGCTAGATATATAGAGGTGATTGAACTCGCACTTAAATTTATGATATGACCAAGCAGTTGATCTTATCTTTGTGCATCTACTTTATTTGGGACCAGGAGGTTAGCAATTTGATGATAAGCTTATATAAAAACAACTTTGTCATATGATACATGAAGGTCAAGCAACCTACATGGTGCTTTCACTACTTTGAGATGTTACTAGCATTGATATGATTTCCATGTTTCTAACCATCAAGACACTTCACATAAGTCAAATTTTAACAATCACTAAAAGTGTCACTGCATAGTAATTACACGAGGATAAAAAATAAAATTATTTTGGAGAAACTAGTACTCTGTATGCTTGCACTGTTACACAAATGCTTCAACAAAATCTCTTATTTACCCATTCTTTAGAAGATGATAGAATTGCTCAAGGTCCTGCAAATGCCAAACCAACAGCCATAAAATTGCTCAATTTCTGATTTAAGGGTGCTGCCCTTTTTCAATTAATCAAACCTACTCATAATGCTCAACCACCTTACCATTCAGTGCCTGCAATTTCTCATCTATAAGATGAGTTTTTGATTCAGCAGCTATAGGTATAGCTTCTAATTTTTTCATTCATATTCTCTTTCTATGTCTACATTGTTAACTATGATGTGGTTGTTTTAATTTTTTTCATTCATATTCTCTTTCATGATATGATGTTCCTGAAAAGTAAATTTGAATACCACAACCTATATATCTAACTTAATTGGTGCTGTTAACTATGTTTCTTTAGGAATACTTTCATAATCAAAACTTAATTTGCAGTGGAAAAGGATTTTGGCTCTAAGTTATATTTAGCAGTGGATAGTCAAGAAATGGAAAGTAGTATAATTGATGTTTCAGTTGCTTCAAGAAAACGTAGAAGAGATGAAGAGGAGGAAGAAAAAGAACTTGAACAAGCATTTTTCATTATTGTTAGTGTTGCCACTATGTTTTAGGGTGCAATGACTTGGTATTATGACAAGTACTTTGTTAAGGAACTTGCCCAAAATTTGGAATTAGAAAGGCATAGTTTCCTCAATCGTTTATACAGTGGAACAGAAACTGATTGCATTGAACAATTAAGGCTAAGTAAAAAAAACATTTTTTAAGCTTCGTAGAATTTTACAAGAGAAAGGGCAATTGGTAAAAACAAGAAATGTTCCTATAACTAAAGTTGTGCCAATGTTTTTTCATATCCTTGCTCACAACCTAAAGTATAGAGTTGTGCACTTTAGTTATTGTAGATCCATGGAAACAATAAGTAGGCAATTCAAGAATGTCCTGCGAGCTATAATGAAAGTAAGCAAAGAATATTTGAAGTTTCATGACTATAATCTAGAGGGCCCGGTGGAAAACAAATGAAGATGGTTTAAGGTAAGTTTGTCATTTGTTAGTAATTATAAGGTACTTTAAGTGATTACAACATATTTTTTATTTTGAAATGTTTTAAGAATTCGACTGGAGCACCTCATGGGATACATATTCTAGTAACAGTTGCTGCAGAAGATAGACCTAGATATCGTAATAGAAAAGGTGATATCTCTACAAATGTTTTAGGATTTTGTGTAACGACCCGCCACGTCGTTACTATATCACTATCTCCTAATCACCTCATGAAACATGTTTTAGCTGAAGATCTCTTTAATTTGATTATGAAAGCGGTGGAAAATTTTTCTCATGAGTACATACTCATCATGATCGTAAACAAGACACGTATAAACATCCCAATTGCACATACACACACACACACACATATATATATATATATATATATATATATATATATATATATATATATATCAAGCGTAGTTTAGTTGTAAGTACAATTATCCATGTTTACAACGTATAAGTGTTTTACAAGGGAAACAAAAAAAACTGAACATCAGGGGTGCAACTAGCAAAACATGGGTGTGAACATCAAAACCAGGGGTGTAATCAGCGAAACATAACCCTTGCCCGGGATTCATCACATCGACATCCCGACAACTCGGCGGCTCCAACTAAAAGTTTTCATCTTCTCGGTCACCTACTACTGTTCGTCTGCTCACACGAACCGGGTTCACGATCATCACAGGTACTAAACCACATGACACAACAAAGCAAGGGTGAGTTCATCATATAAAATAACAATCAAAGATAACATCAGTTAAGGAAGACAATTCACGCGTCACAAGTTCAGATATATCCACGCGCAACCAATATAAACACGCATCCTGGAACATTTCACAATTCAACTTAAAATGTCTAGCATGATGCATGCTCCTAACTCAACTCTCAACATGCAATGTGATACCATCCTGGAAATAGATCAAATTCATGGTCCAAATGATAGTTGTAGTTGACGTCGGGGTCACTCTGTCGTGCACAGGACTCACCCCCATGGTGATCAGCCAAATGGGTGTCAAAAGGATCTCCCTACAGACGTGGCCCCTCAGTACTTCTCGTACTATTACAGCCAATCATCTTATTTCCATCATGCAAATGAAGTATGTCTTTCATGGGCACCATCAACGTATGGCCCGACATAGGAACATCCCGTCCTGGCTAGGATCTGCATACCCACCCATGTTACATACATATCGCCCCAGGCGAGGGCAGCCCCAACACGGGCTGCAAATGTTGTATGTCTCTCATGGGCACCATCAACGTATGGCCCAGCACAGGAACATCCCGTTCTGGCTAGGATCTCTATACCCTCCCATGTTACATACATACTGCCCCAAACAAGAGCCGCCCCAACAGGGGCTCATCAATGCACTGACGGTGGTCCTTGCAAGGTTCACCACCCAGTCCCGGCATTTCACGTGTCTATATGTAGCCTCTCACCAGGGCTCTATCAAGGTACAAAACATCTCAAATCATCACATAGGCTGACCTCAACGTAGTCACATACGTCATTCACAACGCTACAAACAAGTGAACCAGTGTGAAGTATTAGGTGTCCGGGTTGACGCTTGGATATAATAACTTAAGGTACGAATCTGAACAAGGTCGGACGAGGTCGATCGAAGTCGGACAAAGGCGGTCAAGGATTTGAGGGCTTGAACTTAATTTCAAGGAGAATCGCTCAACCGAGTAAAGGACCCGGTGGCTCTCTTCCCTAGGAAGCACGAGCTCATCCGAGTTAGGGAACTCGATGACTCTTTTCCCGAGAAGGCACGAGTTCATTCGAGTTAGGGAACCCGGTAGTTCACTCTCATGAAACAACTTGAGCCCAACAACTCTAAGGTATCATCCCGAGTAAGGAACCCGGTATGCCGATGTCTACCAACAAGGACTGTCACGTTCTATATGCACAAATGCATGCTACGTAAACTGCTCAACTCGGCCAACCCATCTCGGCAGCCGACACCACAACAAAGGTTTGACATGTATATGTAGCTCGGTCAACCCTTCCCGGTAGTCGACATCACAAAGGTCTAACACACACATATATACAACTCGGCCAACCCTTCCCGGTACTCAGCACCCTCACGAACACTTATGCAAAGTGTCTTGGGAACTTCTCAGCATCAAAATGCCAACTTCACACACATGCACGGGGAGTTCTTACAACATCAACTCCCCTTTCCAGAATACCACACCAGAACATCATTAACATCAACACAAAAAAAAGACAACCAACGAAGACAAAGCGTAACTCATTTCATTCAATAAAACAAACATTGCTTTCTGGAAAACAACACGCACGCGGACATGCATCATCGCCATGGTTGGATTCTCTGGTCCTCAACCATGTTACCTGAAACTGTTATCAAACATAATGAAATCCCTTACCTAACCAGGAGTCGTTCACGAGCTTCACGACATGTTGTCCTAAGCGTCTGTTCCGACCACGAGGTCCTTTTTGGTGTCGGGATATCGTGGCAGCGGCGATGGTTCTCGTGGGTTGAAGGTAACGCAGGGAGGGGTCGAGAACGAGAGGTTTTCTGGGTGAGTTTTTGAGAGAGAGAGAGAACAGAGAAAATGTAAAGGTAAAAGAAGGAAGAGCACGCTTCCACTGCACACTCCTACCCTTAAGTACTCAACTAATAGGGCAGGTTTGCCCTTCGTGCAAACCCAGCAACCGTCGGTCAATAAGGACAGCTATCACCCACTCACATGCATACCAAGGCATGGGCACTCAAAACAACAATCATCATATATACAATAAAACATGTAATTAACCACCATAACACACACATAAATGTCCAGATTAGCAACTTATAATCCGGGGCGTTACAGTTTGCGGCCCGAATTTAAGGTTTATATATGTGTTGCCTGGGTGGGAAGGGTCAGCAGGAGATTCTCGAGTTTGCGAGATGCTTTGCATCATCAAAACTGTCTCCATATTCCAAGTGGCAATATCATGAAATGATGATACTTTATATATGATATTTTTTATAATATTTTTTAAACCATTGTAGGTAAATATTTTCTTGTGGATGCGGGGTATACAAATGGCCCTGGATTTTTAGAACCTTATCGAGGGACTAGATATCATCTTAATGAGTGGATCGGAAACACCCCTCAAAACTACAAGGAGTTATTTAATATTCGTCATGCAAGTGCAAGAAATGTTATTGAAAGGTCATTTGGGGTATTGAAGAAAAGATGAAGTATACTAAGGACTTCTTCTTTTTTTGATATAAAAACACAAATAAGAATTATTAATGCTTGTTTCATGCTACATAATTTCATAAGAGATGAACAACAAAGTGATCCAATTTTGGAAGCATAAGACTTGGAACTTTTATCTGTTGTTGATAATGAGTTAACCAATCAACAAATGGAAAGAGTCACAAGTAATAACGGAGATGAAGTCACAACTATCCAAGCAACTGAGGAATGGACAAGATTTCGTGATACTTTAGCAATTGATATGTTTGCTACCTATCAAATAAGAAGAAACTTTGATTAGGGAGATGTTTTTAGTGGATTTGGATTTTGTTTCTTATGTGTAATTGACTCTATACTCATGTATGTGTGATACTTTGG
Source organism: Glycine latifolia (assembly GCA_013407115.1). Lineage (NCBI taxonomy): Eukaryota > Viridiplantae > Streptophyta > Magnoliopsida > Fabales > Fabaceae > Glycine > Glycine latifolia. The sequence goes on from CM023955.1 coordinate 32,436,561, forward strand.
ATTTTTATATTTCATAATACTTTGGATTTTATTTTCTTTTTATGTGTAATTAACTTTATATTTTTGTACAATGCTAATTTGACATATCTTACCTTTATATATGTGCAATTATATATGTGAGATTTTTTTTTTGTCTAGAGAAATGGAATCAAGCAATGTGAAGAACAAGTCAACTCGAAAAAGAAAGATGGCTAGTGAGGACACAAGAAGTTACTTCGCATGGAATTTGGAAATGGAGCGTGTGTTGGCAGATGTGCTTAGAGATCAAAGAAATTTGGGCAATAAAGGTGACGGAAATTGGAAAGTAGTGGCATACAATACTGCAACTCAAATTTTGTCCAAGCATTTTGGAGTTCACCTCATGGAAGATAATGTATAGAACCATTTTAAGCTTTGGAGAACATGGTATGGAATTGTGAGTGATATTCTTAGTCAAAGAGGATTTGACTAGGATAGCACAAAGTACATGATTACCGTTGAAAATGAAATTGCATGGAATGAATATGTTAAGGTAGTCAATCATCTTTTTAATTTTATTTATTATTCAATTGTAGTTATTATTTGTGTCATTATTAACATGTTTCTATTTTTTTTCAAGTCACATGAAGAGGCCAAACGATTTCAATTCAAAGTCATTCCTAATCAGGATGATATTTAGACCTATGTGCAAAGGATAGAGCTAATGGACTCGGAGCAGAAAATGCATTAGATGTAGATGATATCATGAGCAAAGAAGCAAATGAAGAGGAAGCGGTTCACAGTGTGAGTATTGACTTAGAGGGATCAAGTTCTGCCACAAGGAAAAACATTTGCCCAAGTAAGAGTGGAGAGAAAGAAGGGATGATTTCCTCTATGAAAAGAGTAGTCGAGTCATTGAAAGAATTTGTTGAAGTGACTAAGAAGAAGATGGAGAATAAAAAAAAAAGATGGAGATAAAAGAAGCTCAAGAAGTGGTTCATGAAGTGGTGAATGAGCTAGATAATATACCTAATTTTAATGATGCACTTTGACATAAAGCAATCGATTGGTTGACAGAAAATCCCTTTAAGTTTACAATTTTAAAAGCTCTTCCATTGGATGAAAATGAGGATTACATCTCGTCTTTTATGCCTTGATGCCAAATTAAAGGTACATTTGATATCATGACAAATATATTAATGTTATTGTATATAGATTGCTTACATACTGGAAATTTTATGTATGTGTTGGTGCCTCGTTGATTCTAATTGTGGTTGACATATTCACTGCATTTTTTTGGGTTATTTGGAAAGTAATAGTTTGATTATTATAGGATACATAAGTTCATATATCTTGAATATAAATCCCTATATTTTTTTCCTATGGTTAATTATGTGTCTAGGTTTGAAAACTCTATACCAATCATTACTAATACAATGATTTTTTGTTGATGTGCAGGGATAGATTGTGAGAACGTCTTTTGGCTTATGTAGGGACTACTTTTTATAATTAATATTTTCAAACTATTTTGATGCCTTAGGTTTACGTTGAAATGAGTAATGTTCAAACTATTCTCATTTTTTTATTTTTAATGACACTAGTGATGATAAAATGTAGATGAAATATTTTATATATGCTTTCTTTTGTTTTAATTTTTTTTGTTGGAATATTTTTTATGCTTTAGTTCTAAATTTATATTTTTAAAATATAATTGGACAAAAATATATATAGATTTTTAAAGCAATTATTATAAAAATAATAATTGTTATTTATATGACCATTTATATTTTTAAAATATAATTAGATCCAAAAAATGAAATATAATAAATTAAAATTATTTAATTCAAACAAAAAGAATTCAAAATATAAGAAATTTAAATTGTTTTATCCAAACAAGAAATTTCAAATTAAAGAAATTTAAATTGGTTTATCCAAACAAAGAATTTTAAAAATACAAGAATTTTAATTGATGCATTTCAATTTTCTTAAATTTTAAATTCCTGAAATTTTAAAATGCTTCTTCCAAACATACTGTCAGGAAAATGATGCTAATGGTAGAAAGATCCATTTAGTGGCCTAGTACTCGTTGTGCTCTTATACGAATGAAGGTGGCTTGGGGGTGAGAAAGATGAGGGATGTGAATAAAACTTTTATGTTGAGCTAATTGGACTGGATTCTCTTCTGTCGGCTCCTATTATTCGTATTAAATATAAATAAGTGATGAAACTCAACTTCTTTTCGTTGATACTAAAAAATCGGGTAGTAATTTTTGGCGAGGTATGTGTTCATCATGGAAACTTTTAATAATAGTCCCATCTAGTGAGTTAGGGATGGGTCTTTAATTGATTTTTGGAAGCATCACTAGATCCCAGGTTGTGGAGTGTTAACTGGTTATGCTACAAATAATATATAATAATTGGAGACGGAGAAGAAAGTATCCACGTATGTAAGTCCAAGTAGAGGATGGATGATAAATTACTTCCAACAATATATTCCTCAGCATATTACGAGTAAGATTACTGCAATGATTCCTCTGAGGAGCATGAACAAAGACATTATCGCTTGGAGTAACTCCAGTGATGGATCCTTTTCAATGAAGGTTGCGTACCATATGGTAAGACATCATAATGCCTCCACAGATCAGACTTTGTTTAGGCTTCTTAACAATTGGAAAATCAATCATGAATGTATCTTGACTAATAAGAGAAGGGCGCAACTGGGATTGAGTGCTAATGACTTATGTTATGTGCATTTTGTTAAGAGTTTGAAGAATCTCTTCTTCACCTCTTTAGGGACTGCCAAGACTCCAAGAGGATTTAGGTGGCATTTTATGTAACCATGCACGTGCTTATATTTGTGGCTTCAATGTGAATTTAGTTGATTGTTCAGTCCTTGAGGCTGAACTGAAAGCGACTTTGTTGGGGCTGAAGTTGGCCGTGTCACGAGGCTATAAAAATATTAAGTTTATTTCGATTCCAAATTGGCGATGAAATTGTTGTCAAATGGTTGTTGTTTGCAGCACCCTGGCTTTAGCATTATAAGAGCCATGCATGAGGTGCACTCCAACTTGGGCAATGTGAATTGGAACCATGTTTACAGAGAAGCTAATCAACCTGCTGACAGATAGCAAGAAGTGGAGGTTCATATTTATGAGTTTGTTCTTGAGTTCATTGTGAATTATGTAAGTGCTGATATGGCTCAAATTTATTTCCCAAGAAGCTTTTAGTTGCATAGAAAATGTGTTTTTAATGAAGTTTTTTTTTTCCTTTGAGTCTCTACAATGATTTAATTGACACATTTAATTTTGTTTTGTATGCAAAATTTTTATTGAGTAGAAGGAAATACTCGTGTGTGTTTATATATATATATGGAGGAAGTCACTCTTACAATAATATTTTCCTATGTGAGAATACGAAAATCACTAATAACAATGCTTGAATCAAGATTTTTAAAAAAAATCAATAAAATCCAATTATAGACACTTCTTAGAGCATCTTTAGTGCTAGATCTTGAGTAAAGATCTTGAGCTCAAGATCTGATCTTCACTAGATCTCCCAATAAAGGAGATGAAGAGATCTCCAACATGGAGGATGAGTTCTTGTAGAAGAACCCTCAAGATCTGCACATAGTTCAAAAAAGAATAAATTCTTTACCTATTTCTCTCTCCCTAAGATCTCAAAATAAGATCTACCACTAAAGAAAAATTAGAGAGATCTTAAGAAATCTTCAATCCTATGTGGTTCTATGGAAATTATCAAAAAGTGGTCTAAGATCTTAATTTAAGATCTACCACTAAAGATGCTGAAACCATTGTAAAGGAAAAAATCATAAGAAATATTGAATTATGATTTATGCGAAATTTATGTCATTAGTTGAAATTTATTGAAAATGAGAATTTTTTGTGGGTTCCACATTGTATTTAATTATTCTCTCTCAATTTTATAGTTTTCAATGTATTTTAACCAATTCAAGAATGTGTGTTAGATAGTGTATTCCTAGCACTCCTCTTATAAAATTTTCGCAAACCCTTTTGCAATACAAAAGCTATTTTCTAAAAAATGATTTTAAAAATAGTTTTCATAAACAACCATGACCAAAAAAATCTTAATAGAATGAGATATAGATTGATGAACGGTGTGTCTTAAGATGAAATGAAGAAAAACTATAGACTTAGTAAAGAATTAAATCCATTGTTATCTTTGTGTTCTATATGATCAATTTTTAGTCATTTTTTTTTATCTCCCCTCTTCTTCTTTCTCCCTTTTCTTTTATCTTTTTTTTTATTTTATTTATTTTCTGGTATCTATCATTGGATTTATCTACAATTAACTTAGATTAAATGTATTGTTAATGTTGATAACCAACTACAACAAAAGAAACACAAACAGATTTTAAGAAACAAATTTTACAAAAGCAAAATTACAACTTAAGATCAGTTAACAAATAATGTGACAAATAGAAAAATTATATTCCTCTGGTGGATTGCACAGATACTTTATTAGAATACAAAAAACAAGCCAAGTATCGTTTCCAGATTTTCAAAACAGGTACCAAAGACATGCAGCAAATTGACAAATTATACCAAGAGAATGTAACGAATACTTGTTCTTGTTTAATCTTCCTGTGCAATGTGGGAAAACAGATCTACAGAGTGTATTTTTCATGTTCTTAATCGTAGCTTGTTTGCCTGCAACGTTTTCTGAAGTGCTCTCAGTCATTGGCATTCATAGAACAAAAAGAATACATATAGGACACTTTAAGGTATTTGATGAGGATAAGCAAAGAGAGTTTGCCTCCTAAATTACAAAACAGTTACATGACCAGAAGGTACATATATCACTACAAGAAACAAGTTTCACTACAGACTATCAGCCTAAATATAATTGCAAGTGGAAGGACCTAGTGGAAGGACATCTCTCCATTTACTGTTCTTTCCAGATCCTACCAGTAACCCTTAGCTTCAATTCCTTCCGATCACCGCCGGAAAAAAAGAGGGCCATATTCCTCTGAATGATGAGACCATCAAAACTGTCGCGAACCTTGCGATGGCTGTCCCTGATGCTTCTAGGCACCCCCTGCCAAATCATCTTCCTCCCATTTCCACCTACCTCTAAACTGTAGCTATAATTCTTTGCCTCATTATCATCACCCATAAACCGCAAAAAGGCTATGTAGACAGGAGCCATTCCTAGTTGAAAAGCTTCAAAATGTAGACAAAAATACTGACCAAAGCAGCTGAAGACCTAGAAATTATTGTGAAATGTATAAATCAGCTCAAACAAATTCTGTCTAGCAATTAAAAACAAATGCATGTAAGGCCCTTGTTCAGACACCTAGGAAGGCAAAGAGGCAATGTTGTAAATTAATAGTTCCTAGATGTTCCAGTGTTGGCAATATTGGATTTTTTTTTGTTTAAACAAGTTACAAGGTTTACTTAAATTTTATATACTCATTACTGATGAGACCGACACAGGTAGATCCAAAAACATGCCCCAAAAGTACACAATCTACTAAGTACTAACAGTCTAGTGAATTTACTGAGTCAATAGAAGGCAGGTAGAACCGTAGAACAAAGTTTAGAAAACAATACCGTCAACATCCATGTGGCATTTTCAACTTCTTGTGGATTTGATTTGACATAGCGATGGTTAAAAGTGCTACCATTGTGCATGTCCACTTTGTGGTCATCTTTCAGATGGGCCACCAGGTAGGGTATATCACCCATAATAGAGCATTCTGAACCAGCATATGGACAGTTGTAAGGTCTATGTGCACATTGCGATTCATGTTTTAGCTTGCTGTAATATGGATATATACCGATGCACCCAAAACCTTGATATTTACAGGGAAGTTCCAAAGACGCAGCCACTTTCTCCAGTGCCAGGCATCTGATATTGCCAAGCTCATGCCTACATGTAGGGCACCGGTTATGGACCCTGGGTTTGCAACCTGAGCATATAGTGTGACCATTTGAACACTGCAATAGTGACAGAGGAATACAAGTTAACTGAATTTCAAAATAAAATTTCTTTTGAAACAGTAATAGTTATATAAACCCAATGAGTTACATATAGAAAATTTGACTGAGTTCCTGCTAGAAAAAAACATTCAAGATTCTCAGAATATATCAGCTAGGTGAGACGAGAGAATTACTTTTGAATGAGGAAATCAACACGCCTACACTCAGTTTTTTGCTTATGGCATGTCACATAGACCATTATTCTAGTTTAACTTGCTATTAGAATGAGAATTCCCTTTTTCCTTGTGTTTAATCTTGTTAATAAGAAGATGCACCATGCCTTGATCCCAGTACTGGTCAATTTCACTTTGTTGTCACAATTAATTTATCAAATTTCACTTTGAACACCCTGGCAACTAAGTTACAATCGCATGCTTTCTCAAGAACCCAAAAAATCAACAATGAACCATGAGTACATAAACAACCTGATGGATTGGAGGGTACATGGCATTAAGGCATACAGGGCACTCTAAAAGCTCACGAACACTGCTTGAAACAGTCCCATTAGGTTTAAGAGCAGTTTGTGCAGGATCATTTACTAATTCACCAACATCTGTTAACTCATCATTTTGAGGAGGATCAACATCAACTTTGCTCCGTATATCATCAAAGAATAGATTGCTTGATGCCATGCTAGTAAAAGCAATGACTGGCTGCCCTGTGAGTGGAAACAAACAAAAATTAGAATCAATTAGAAAGCAGGAACTAAATTCCACATAGTGATTAATTTTATTTTCTCCAAAACAGTTACAATCGTAACATAGCAGATCTATTAAGCTATTAAATTCAGATCTTTAGTTCATTCAAAACAACAACAATAAATTGGGCCTTTTCCCCTGATGTTGACTATATATGGATTAAACAACACCATAATATTCTATTGTGAATTAATATCTATAGACAAAACAAACCACTATTAATTATTTCTCAAATTCCCTTTTATAATTGACCAATTGGGAAATCTTATTTCTTATCCTGCAAAATGTATTACCGTAGATATATAGAATAGAATATATGAAAAGTTTGCCCAAACATTCCACCAGACATAAATCATTAATCATTACCCTTTGAAATGCTGAAGAGTTAACACAATAGTTTAAATGTCAACCAAATGGACTCTTTCTACTTAATCTTTATTTTTGGCCTCAGAGCCATTTTTATGCTACCCTTATTATTATCAACATCAACATTAACAGCAATAGCACCTTTAACCCAAGTTAAATTGGAACCGTAGGTACATCAACATCAACAGCACCTTTAACCCAAATTAATTGGGGTCGGTGATAGATGAGCCCAATGATAGATCAGGAAAAAAAAAAAAAAAAAGGAGAGGGGAAGAAAAAAGTGAAAATAAGACAAAAGAGAAGAATAATAAGCTAAAATAAAAGAGGGGTGAAAGGAAAAGGGAGAAAATAAAGAGGAAAAGAACTAAAACAAGGGAAACAACTGAAATATAGAACTACTAATGAGTTTAACCCTCCATCAAGCTTATAGTTTTTCTCCATTTCGTTCTAAGACATACCGTCCGCTAATCTATATCTCACTCCATTAGGTTTGTTTAACTACCTTTCTCTAGGTAAGTTTCGGTCGACCTCTACCTCTCTTTGTATCGAACTCTTGATAACAAACTCTTGTTCTTACGGGAGCATCCAGTGACCGTCTCAAAACATGCCCAAACCACTTCAATCTATGCTCCCTCATCTTTTTACATACCGGTATCACTGATACTTTTCTTCGAATATCCTCATTTTTTATCTTATCCATCTTTGTATAACTACACATCCACCTTAACATCCTCATTTCTGCTATCCCTATTTTATGTTCATGTTGCCTATGTGCTGGTCAGCATTCCGCTCCATATAACATTGTCGATCTTACAGCTGTTCTATAGAATTTTTCTTTTAGCTTAAGGGGAATTTTGCGGTCACACAAAAACCCCGATGCACTCTGCCATTTCATACATCCTGCTCTAATCCTATGATTTACATCCTCATCAATCTCACCACCTTTTTGCAAAATTGATCTCAAGTACCTAAAAACATCTTTCTTGGATACCTCTTGACCAAATAGATGCACTGTGTCTTCATCAGCATCTCTTACTCGCGAAAACTCACACTTCATATACTCTGTCTTGCTCTTACTTATCGTGAATCCTTTAAACTTCAAAGTGTTTCTCCACAATTCCAATTTCTTATTAACACCATCTTTGGTCTCATCGATAAGCACGATATCATCTGCAAAAAGCATACACCACAGCACTTCCTCTTGAATATATTTCGTTGGTTCATCCATCACTAAGGCAAAGAGATACGAACTAAGAGCTGAACGTTGGTGACCACCTACGTGATAGGAAAATATCTTGAGGTTCCACATGTGGTAATCCCATCATACATATCCTTAATTGCATTAACATACTTTAATGCTATTTTTTTCTTCTCAAGAGTCTATCATAAAACTTCTCTAGGGACACTATCATATGCTTTCTCAAGATCTATGAACACCATATGTAAGTCTTTCTTTCTTTCCCTATACCTTTCCATTAATTGTCGCATCAAGAAAATAGCTTTCATGGTACATCTTCAATAAATCCAAATTGATTTATGGTAACATCGGTCTCCCTCCTTAGGCGATGTTCAATAACTCTGTTCCACAACTTCATAGTATGGCTCATGAGCTTGATGCCTCTATAGTTAGAACAATTTTGTTTCGTCAACATCCAAATTTTCAGCAAGACCATTTTAATAAAGGTCCCTATTGATGGCTTGGCATAGTGTTATCTTTAATCTTCGACCTGTATTTATCATGCTATCCATTACATGAACTAAGTAGAAAATATACCATGTTAATAAAATGAAATTTACACTTCCAAATGAACAGAACAACAAATCACTTATATTATAGAAGTTTATTAAATACACTTAAAAAGAAAGAATCAAGAATATAAAAAGGGAATACGGAAACCACTGCAAATCCCAATTAATAGGACAGATACACCACCAAATGTTTTCAAACTACAATTTAAGAGACACAACTAATTTGTATGAATATTAAGAAAAAAACAAATTAAGGAAAAAAATGAGGTAAAAAACATTTAATTGTTCAAGGCCTGAGTGGCTCACAACTTCTTTCTAAGATTGCAATGCCCTAATAGAGAAAACAACATCTTGTTCTGGCAATGTACAACATTAACCTTTTTCACTAAAAGATTTAACCACGTAGCACAGTTATATTGGGTTGTCCTGTCCATAAGACTAGAATAAGAGGAATCACAATAAATTTGTCAATGTGAAATTACAGGAAGACAAAGAACACATTGTGAATTTATGCACTTATTTAAAGTGAAAACTTGAAGCAAAGCTGTGTGGGTTTTGATCAATCCTGACTATAGGCACAAATAAACAACCCCGTGAAAATTCAGAAAAAATAAGTTTATTAACAAGACCAGGTCATTGGTGGAACTTTGTAGGCATGGGTCATTGAACTGGTTTTAAAGTAAAAAAAGGCAAGAATAAAACGACAAAAAGTAAAAACCCTATTAAAAATTTTCCCCTTCTCAACATTAGCTTTCTTACATGAACTTTAATCTACTAAAACTCTCCAAGTTTTGTATCTGGCTTCTTATATTGATGAAAGATATCACATGAAAAATCCCCAAAGGAAGAACTTGGAGGTGTCCAAACATACTCATTAATCTCAAAGACTGAAAACCACCACCCCTGTAAAAGAGGCTACCTACCAGGCATCAAAGTGTGATCTAAACAACCTAAGACTCAAGAATCAAAACCTCAAATGGTATGCGTTCTCACCAAAATCCAATTACCCTTTAAGTAAATCCAATTTCCTAGGAGAAGATAGTTCTACTATATGTTTGAGATATGCTAATGGGTGAATTCCTATCAGTTCATAAACAATGTCTATATATACATTAAGCAGACCAATTTCTCTTGAATACAAGTAACTGCAAAAGACAAGAGTTGTGTGCATCCCTCACGTTCTCCATTATTTTGCACTTTAAGAAGATATGCAACCTCTTTAAGCTATCTTCTCCCATGATCGCTCAAGGAATACCTTGTATTTGATCCAGAAAGCATTACAGATAACTTTTGAGTTTAGCCCAAGTCAAATCCCAAGAGGAAACAGTTTGTTTTCACAGTGGTGCTCAGCATCTGGTAGAAGGAAGAAAATTTTCCTTTGAAACAAAGTGCATTAGGATGCAACACGAGAAATGCACAGTTGCAGCCAAGAAAAGGTAAAGTGGTAAACCAAACCACTAGCAAGCATATTAGAATAACTTCACCAAATAACACACAAACTAGACTTAGCTTCCAATAGGGTCGTGTGGTGTGTGCTTTCCCCTGAAAACCAACACACACACATCAAGCCAAAACATACTAAAGAATCAAAAGGCGTAGTAGCAAAGCCGAGACCAACAGCAACACATGCATGAACACACACAATCCAAGACACTTGTTTTGAACATTGACAATTTCACATATTCCAAGACACCCAATTGACCAAGCAGAAAAACAAAACAACCTCGGCAATCCAAAGAACACGTCAAACATAAACCTTAAACAGAACAAACTATTTTATCCATTCACACAATCAAAACCCTAACCTCAACCAACAAATTCATCATGCTTCAAACCAAACCCACCACAGATCTACAGCAAACACAAACAAAATTCCCCAAAGGAACACAACGCAAGAATAAAACCCTAATCCACCCAAATAATAATTAATAACAACAATAATAATAGAACTCCAGAAATGGACAAAGTAAAATCAAGTTGAAGAGAGAGACCTGGAATGATGAATTGATCAAAATGGCATTTTAGAAGAAGAAAATTAAAGAAACCAAATATATATATATATATAGAGAGAGAGAGAGAGAGAGAGCGAGAGAGAGAGAGAGGTTTTGGTTTTGGTGGGTTTTAGAACAAACTGAAATAAATGAAGAATGCGCGTCTGCGAGTTGATCAAAGATTTTCAAATTAGAGAGAGAGAGAGAGGAGCGTAGGTAGGAACGAGGAGAGAGAATTGTCGGAAAAATACAAAATGGAAGATAGAAAAGGTTTAAGAAAAAAAAGGACCCACCTATTCCTTGATTTCCTCACTTTCCTTGTGTTACGTTTAAATTTCTAAACTATTGATTGTAGCCTTGACTCTCTCATCTTTCACACCGATTTTCTTTTCTAATAAGAAAATACCTAATTCAATTTATCAAGAAATATGTATACTAATTTAATTTAATGTACAAAGTAAAAAAGTTACTATTGAATAATTATTAATGAAAAAATCTATTACATAAACCCTGAAAAACATTGGATTTGAAATATAATAATTTCTAGTAGCTTTTAAATTGTCAGAAAACTTAATAAAATATAATAGAAAACATCATATCATCTCTTAATAACCAAAATGGACAGAAAAGAAAAAATATTAAATGGAAAAAATTTAGAGAGTTGAACAATCGTTCAAAAATTTAAGAATCAAAATCATAAATATAAAATAATTTAGAACTAAAAATATAATTTATCCTTCACTTAAATTCAAACAACTAACAAAATTCAAATAGATTATTCACAATATTTAAGTCAAAGAAATAATACGCAACAATGATCATTAACGATAACAAGTTTAAATCTGTAATAAAAAAAATTACGGTATTAAATTTTTTTTCCTTGACTCATTGTGAATTGATTTCTTTTTTTTTTCTTCCATTTTTACTAGTTTCACTCATTTTTCATCGATTTTCTAAATCTTTTATTGATTTTTTATATGTTGGTTCTACGCCTTATTGAAACAAACAGTTGATCAATTCATTTTTTTCGACAAGTCAATTGGGGTAGTCCGATTTTCATACAGAGACACAATAAAAAAATGCAAATAACATGCATTGACTAAAATTAAATTGAAATTCAAACTTGCACACCCATCAAAATATAAAAGGACACACTGAAACATGTCAAATTTAACAATTTATTAAAAAAATATAAAATGAGGATAGACAACACGACGATGCCTACTTTCCACCACTTGAATAATTTTTCCTTTCCAATATTCACTTTTCAGTTTGTTTTATAATTTTCTATGTTTTCAAGGATACTTCTTATTATAGTCTTGTGGTTTCTTCGCAGAAGAAGATGGACATTCAAATATTTCTCGCTTGTGGCAGTAATCTGGCATAAATTGCAACTCCAATCCTGCTTGAGTTTCTTCTTCAAATTGCATGGAGAATGCTCATCGTCATCAACAATAGAAGATGTCATCTCTTTGCGATTTGCACTATAATCATGAACATCTTGCTTATCCTGCAATGGCATGCATAAAGACAATAACATATGCTCATCGGTCAATAAAGAGCTTCAACATCCTATATATTAACTCAATATTATTTTAAAGATGTATGAATAAAATATACATATTGTGATCGTAAAACATTGTTCCATCATAAGTTATATTAATGCAAGTATACCATGAAGAAATGTGTTGTCGCGCTTTCGCTAGTCAAATAAATAAAATAAAGACTAATTTATTTTACTTTCTTATTTTTTCTTATAAAGTTTATTGAAAAGTTTACCCAAGCATATATGATTGTTTCTGTTTTGACTTTTGCTTTTTAAGTTCTAAAAACAAGGAAACATGCAACCTAGGAAATAAGAAAAATATTTTCTTATGATAAATTTACCAAATAAGTTTCTTATTTCTCTTCTCCAAAATCGTTTCAAGTTAATACTTATCAAAGGAGTTTTTTACCTTTATTTTATCATGAAAAATGGCTTTTCAAAGTAGTTTTAAAAATAAAAAAATAAACAATATATACTAACATTAAATGAAATTGAAACAAAGATAAAGCAGAAGCTGGCATAAAAAGAAGATAAAAATAGAAGACAAAGCTAATTAAACATAACACTATATACTAACCATATTGATCACTTGATATCTTTGTGCATAATTAGTATAGTGTCGAATATCAACTGATTCGGGGGTTAATAAGGATTGTGGCCCACCAAATGTATTATTATGAAATGGTATCATATGACACTGGTTCATTCTTGTACGATTAAAAGACATGGAAACTCCTTCTGAAAAATGGTCCTCTTTGGTCTTTGCTTCAACACTCTCTTTGATGCCATTTACCCCTTGACTTCCTCCTCTAACTCTTGGCATCGTGCTAATGTCATGTCACTAGTGATTATTCTCATTGGAATGCTTCATCGGCATTAATTGGTACTAACATTGGCAAAATTGTAGGTGTCAGATCTTTGCCAGTGAAACCACTTCCCGCAAACTTAGACCCTAGAAATGAACTCATTTGAGAAAAACTTTTTCAAACATCAAAGAAATGTGTCTATCGCTTGAAAATATCGAATTCAAAGAAAATTAAGCCAACATTACCTTGCAATGAATGTTCAGAGGTATCTGAATTCAAGTAGACGACGGTGGAAAGAGGGTGTGGTGTTTGTGAAGGTGCCCGTAGGTTTTGGCCAGCATGATGCTTGAACTCCATGGAAAAAGTTGGAATGTGAAACAAAGGAAAAACATAAAGAAAGATAAACAGTGCCTATGAAATTTGAGGCAATGTATATGTGAGTGAGTGAGTTTTAATTTGTGATTAAATAGGTGGGGTGTGATAAACATTCCATCAGTTGGAATTTCTATCTCTTTTTTTAAAAAAAAATCATTAAATATAATTTGACTTTAGAAATAGAAAATATGTTTGACCTAAAAACAAAAGGTATTAAATAGGAATAAATATTTGATATGTTAAAGAATTGAAATATTTATTGTTTTAAGTTTTAAAAATAAATTATATATTCATTACATAATTTTGAGATTATTAATTAATAAATTGACACGCTGGAAAACTTATTATTATTAATTATAATTTTCATGAAATTAATATAACTAGTGTAACGATCCATCCTCGTTACATGAAACTATGACTTAACTCAAGCGGACGACTTTATTTTAATTTTTTTAAAACTTTTCTATTAATTTAATTATGAAAGTACTAATAAACTTTTTGTGTTTTAAAGGTCCAAATGCTAAAACACAAGATATCAAGATAAGACATCATGTGATATATATACACAACTAAAAATACCATATACCCTATGACACTCCAACATAACATGATCATATACAACATTAGCAACTCAAATTTTCTCAGAACATGTATATAAGCCTAAACAACTCTATAAAGATAAACTACCTAAACTCTGAGTCGGTCAACACTATACATAAACCTAACAAAGAACAACACAAGAAGAATCGCATATTCACATCCAAGCATGCTTATACATGATGCTTCCAAAGGAAGGATCCACCTTCTGACCATCTTCTCCTATGAACACGAAGTTTGAGATCATCACAGTCACAACCACATGTGCCACACGTAAGGGTAAGCTTACCAAAAGTAAACATACTTAAAATGCAACATTGTGTTTTCATAATTATTTGTTCAATTGATTTAATTAAATTACAAGAAAAATTAAATTTAAGTTAAATGCTTGAATGAATTAATTAATTTATTGATGAGTTAGTAATGTTAAGCATGTGTTTTATGTGTATGAGTGAGTTTTTGGTGTGTTTGGGCTTAGAGGGATGAACTTTTGATTTATGAGAGAGGTTTGTGTGCTTAGTAGAAGTGAAGGTGCAAATAGAGAGAAGTGGAATGATAAAAAATTCTCCATAAACCCTTATATTTAGAAACTTCTCACAAAAGAAAATCTCTTATTTCCCTAACTTCCTCTTCTCCAAGAAAACCACCATTGGAGAAGCTTAAAGCTTTGGTGATGTGCAAAAGAGAGCTTCTTTCCTCCCCCTTTAGTGTTTGTTGGTTCTCCCCCACTCTTTCTCTCTTTGTGTTCATTCTCGTTTTCCCCCACGAATAACCTTCAAAACTCCATTAAAATGTTCATTTTCAAGGTTTTGATGTGTTTTTTTGTTGGTTTTGGGGTTAGGGATGGTATGGATGATGTAAAGCTATCATAGGAGTGAATGAAAGCTTTCATTTTGAACCCAAAGTCTCTTCCTTTGTTCTTCTTCTTCATCTCAAAGCTGACTCATTGAGTTGATAGGTAAGGGAAGCTTATCTCTTTTCTAAATTGCCGATGTGGTTATGTTATGAGAATGAATATTGATTGGGTGTATTGATGAATTTGTTGTCATATTTTGAATGCTAGTGATTTGTGGATGAAATCCTTAAACCTTTTATGTAAGTATATTGATTTGATGATTTGAGTTGTTATAGATGAAATTTATTGCTTAGAAATATCTCAAATGTGATTTGAATTTGTTGTTGAAGTTTTTTCGATTGAAAGAAATTATTTTGTTTTTGATGAAATATGAGGTTTTGAGGTAAAAATTGTGTTCATTGTAGTTTAGAATTGTTTTAATCAATTAAACTATGTGGTAATCGATTAAAACGAACTACCACGGCTAATTTTTGAGTTCTGGGCTGGTTGTAATGGATTACAAAGATTTGTTATTAATTAATTTGAGCCCAAGAACTATTTTGTTTACCCAAGCTTTGTTGTAATCGATTACAAAAATTGCCAAAACTTGGTTATAAAGTTCGATTTTGGAAAAGTTATTCTCATGAAAGTTGTATCCTTGGATAATAGCTAACTAATGGAATTTGTTTCACTCAAATATTGTGTATAACTTTAGAAATGATTAAATTAGTGAACAATGGTCAAGTTGTTGGTAATAAGTAAAAGTTTCATATAGGTTGTAATTTTAGGCATAATATGCTTCTATACTAGGCTTTTGTGAAAACATAAAAGTTAGAGATAATCTTCATATCTTTCAAATGAGACAATAACCAACTTGATGAAGTTAATATATATTTGTTTGTCATGTTTATAAGCCATGAAGGTCGTAGGTGCATAAGCGAAAATGAAGGGGATAATAACCTTCAGTCATTTATTTTATGTTTTGTCTCAGTGGAGATCAACTTAGCATTTAGATATAATTTTTGGATTTATGTTGTATTTATTCCCTTAATGGGACCCTTGATATTTTGTTTGGATATTTGTTTATGATGTTTTGATAATGGAGTGTCTTGGAACACACATACCTTTATGTTTTATCTCTTGAGAACCTTTTTGGTTGATGTTTGATATACTTATATTCAAAAAAAATTATATGTATTTTCATTAATTAAACTAATTCAAGAGTTTTATAAGGTGTAAAAGTGAATCTTTTCACTTTAAAGTCTTTGTATTTCATGTAACGACATCTAGGGTTATTACATAAAACAATATAAAAACCCCAACAATTAACATTACATAATCTCTATCATCTTTAAATCATGGTATTTGAAAGTAAATAAAATTAATAACATTAAACTCACATAAGCAAACCATCTTATACTCAACCATCATGAAACAATTCAAGAATCACATCATACATCATACATCAACTATCAAGCATCATCATCATGGGTCAATCAATCATCATCACCAAGATTCATCCATCAAACAACAACATCATCATCATCATCATCAATCCATCAGTCATCGACAACAAAGACAAATTTGATTCCATGGAGATTTACACTACATGAGTGATTAATCTAAGCACATCCTTTAACATAGTGACACTCTATGATCTTACCATTCAGGGAGACCCAAATTAACCTTGCGAAGAAAATGTGATTTTATCAAAAATAAGCGAGCGTAGGTAGTGAATTACCTCAATAAGATATGCATTAACCTTAACCTCTCTAGGGATTCGTCCACTCATTTATTCTATAGGCCCTAACATTAGCTACCATGACAAACTCCAGCAATAGGTCTAGGGTCTTCCTAGTACCCTTAACTTATGTGCCTACTCACAACCAACAACTAAACTTGTATTTCCTTGAGGTTTGAGATACGACACATTCATACTCACTATCTCACTAATAGTTTGTCTTATGGATCCAAGTTTCACCATCATCAATAATACATCCCATATACACCGAAAAGTCACTAAACTCTTACACTTCATGGCTCAACCAAACATCATAAAAAGGAGAGAAAAAAATGTATCATTTGATCACCAACACCAAACTTCAAGCTTATAGGGTTTGAGTTTCTCTTGGAGAAGAATATGAGAAGAGAAATGTGTGTTTTTTAGATTAGTTCATATTAAGCAAGAGTTTTGGAAATGTTTATGACTCTTATCCTCTCTCTTTGCACCATAACTCACTAAACTCACCAATCACATTCCCATAACTCAAGGCTAACTCACCTAGGCCCAAACACTCTAAAAACAAACTCTTCACACATAGAGCATGATTTAATCATAAACATAGATATAAATATCACAACTATCAACTCATAATTAATTAATTGATTGATTAATTAAAGATACTTAAATTTGAATTTAGTTACACTTTTTAATTAATTAAAACCATTTAATGAAACATTATGAAAATATGTTGTTACAACTAGTATTTTAGGCCATAGCTAGGATGAATAGAAGAATAATGTTTATTTTTATATAATTAAATTTTATAAGAAATAAATATTTATATATTATTATTTATAATATATAATTTAAATTGTGATATTACTACTTTATATTATGGATTTTTTAAAATATTAAAATTAATTTATATACATAGTTAAAAGAGATAAAGAAAAAGATGAAAAAAATGATAGTTTTAAATGTTTTTACATGAAAATAATAGTTTTGTTAAACCAAATGATATTTCACTTGTTCTATGAAGATTAATTAAAGAATAATAAAATATTTTTAAGAAAGACATAAATTTATTAACATTTTTTATTATTTTCCCTTCAATTTTTTTTTTGTTTTTACTCTATCAACTTTTATAAATTTCTTTATTACTTCTAGTTCACTAAAGTTATTTCAATTTTAATAATTTAAATGTATTTAATGCATGATGTTGAATATAAATCTTGACAGTAAATGGAATTTCAAATATTAAGTATTAAGTAAGGGCATTACTTTAACACATTTTACTATTTTTTTAAGAATACCATCAATAGTTGATTATATTTGATAAATATTATTGTCAAAAAACAATTATTAAGATAATGATAAAGATGATTTTGTAAAATATTAAATAAATTATTTTTAATGAAAAATTATTGTTCAATATTTGATTGTTAGTTTTAAAGATAATAGTAAACAAAATCATTAATAAAATTTAAATATTTGTATAAAGTGAAGATATAAGTAAAATTAAATAGTGAGATTTTACTTGTTGTTAGAAGGAATTAATTAAAGTGGTTTTAATATAACATGCTTAAATTAACTTTGGAAATATCTTTTATTTTTCACTTTACACATTTTTTACTTTCAATAATTTATATTTGAAACTAAATTTATCATTTAAAAATCTTCAAAATCTATTTTACTACTAGTATAGTCATTCAACTTGATTTTTTTTAATACTTTTTGTCCTAATTAAATATAAAGGTAAGCAACTTGCTTTTTTTTATCACTTTTTAATGGTTATCCTTTTGTTTTTTTTTCCTACTATGGTTGTATGCAATTTTAATTTTCCTTTGCTTTACAATGATTAATATTCAAATGTTTCATTTAAATAGGTCAAGACACTTATAACAGTAAGTTTGTTTAGCATAGGTCATTTGTGATCAATAGTTGCAAACTACTAATATGTTTTCTATTTTTGTTTAGTCTAGGTATGTTACGTGTTTTTAAATGAATATCCTTTAATTTGGCTTCATTTTGGTGTCTACCAAATAATCTTCACTTATACATTGCATATCTTGTTGTTTAATCCTAGTGATAACTACTAATAAAGCTAAAAAAGCTCAAACCAAAAGTTCAATCATAGGATTGATAGCCTAAGTAATTTAGTTTTTATTTTTACTTTTTATTTTAAATTCAAGGTATCTATTGATACGAAATGCATTTGATTATGGATTTGTTTATCATATGATAATAAATTAACAATCTTCTAAAAAAAAGAATTTTTAAAATATTTATATGCGCAAAATGAAGTAGAATCAATATTAATCATATTAAAACAAAAAATATATTACTTTTATGTTTCTAGAAAAAACAAATATAATGAGTACAAGAAATATGTAAAACATATTAATATTTATTGGACATAAAACTGAAGAATGAAATAAAATACAATTGATTAAACACTTTGTAGAACAAAAAATAACCATAAATAAGAAATATTACATTTCATTAACATATTTAAAAAAATGTGTAATTTTTTTATTAGTACTATAATATTTAAAATATTACAATACAATAGCATATTTCAAATATACGTGTAAATATCTTTTTAGTACTGTAATAGTTAGACATTTTAAATATGAAAATAGTCAGGGTCACATGTTTTTTCTAAAAGATTTAATACAAAGTTTTTGAAGAATTTTCTATGATTGAAATTCGTTAGCATAAGACAATTTAGTAGTAAAGATAGAACACATTAATTATAAAAATGAAGATTTTTAATTATTCACTAAATTTTTTTATAGTAAATTGGAAGGAAGCCTCCACTACAAAAAAATAGCATATTTCCGACGGACTCTTTCCCACTGCTAAAAATCAGTCTGAAATTTAAATTTTTTGCATGGAATATTCCCATGGATACTGCCATCCATCGGAAAATTTCATTTTCCCAATTTTATCAACGCAACCCTAGCCGTGATGTCACTGTCACTTGTTTTCCCTTACCACTCTCATACCCTCGTTCTCCATCTCAGGAAAGTGACGCAGGGTGCGACTCCATCGTCATCGCGGACTAGGCTCCGTCACAGGTAATGCGTCTTCTGAAGCATATTGCATGCGTTGTCCACTGAAGTGAAGTTTCAGGTGTGCTTTTATTACTTCAAGTGTTCTTCGTTGATTTCATAGGAACTTGGTTGTAGGAAGAACAAGTATTTTGTTGTCAAATTTTGGACCCATGGTTTGAAATGTTGGATTTCCACTTATGTATATTGTTGTGAACATGTACCCTGTAGTGATTGGAGCTGCTATTAGCTTGTGTTTTGTGTCTTCTGTGATTTCCTGTTAGGTGAAGGTATGCAGTTTCCCCAACAGTTTTTATTATTTGAATATGAGGATTTAGGTAAACATTAGTTGCTATGTGTGTTGTTCTAGGTTATGGGATTTTGGGTTTTAGTCCTATTTCACACGGTTTTGGGTGGTAATTTGGTAGCATAAGCCTTTTAGTACCTAGAATAACCATTACAAGAGTCATTGACAGACTATATTACTATCTATCTACCTTTCTGTGTAGTATGTGTTATGTTCTGGGTTAGGATTTTGTATCCTGCACCTTTTTGTTATGGAATCACTCTAAGAACAGGCATTGACAAAATCTGAGTTCACAAGTTGTAGCTAGTACCGAACACGTTTTGTATCGTACACATTATTGTTTATATATTTGGGTTTTAAATTAATTTAAATGAAATAGTTTGGGTGATTGTAAATAGTCACTGAAGCACATAAACCAAAACTGATTACCTATAGATTTCTGAGATTAACATTCACATAAGACTTAGAAGCATTGAACAAGTGGATTCAGCAGAGCCTTGAATGATACTAGATAGTTATTTGATAGTTTATCATTAGTTAATACCAAATATACTATGTAGTAAGTTGATCCAGAGCTTTCTGTTGTGTGTCATTAGATAACCAATGATATGCATGATAGTCACTTCTGGAATATGGCTAAAAGCATGCCTAGCACACAATAATTGGTTCATGTGTTGATACGAAATGTCTATGAACAACTATTGTCAAATTAGACTGTTGTTGCCCCTATACTTCCAAAGACATATTTAGCACTAGGTAATGGGGGCATGTGCTTATTTACTTATCCTGCATTACATGAACTTCCCTCCAAGGTACATATATTGTAATTTTCTTTCTATTCTTGTTTTGGTTTTAATGTGAGATCCTCTATCCCATACCCATTCCTCTGGTACAAAATAAGCTAACAAATAAGAAACTTGTTATAAGTGATTGAGAGAAAACTTCTTTCCTTCATGTCAATATATTATCCTTTTGATTTATTGTAGTTATCATGCATGAGGTGTTTATTGTAATTATGTGTAGAAGACTGTTCCTTGGCAGGCTTGAAATATGGATGCTCCAGTTCCATGTTAATGTAGTTCCCTTTGTTTCTTTTATTTATTGAGTTATTTGGTTCGGTGATGAACTTTAAATTTATTGTAATTGTAATGTCCAGATTAGTAGTGGTAATTTGGACAGAGTGTGTAAATTGAAGAGTGCACTGACAAGGCTAACTGATAGGGTTCAAAAGGTATGACAATTTTGAGATAGTTAATGATGTTGATATTTTGGACATCCTTACACTTTAAGAGTTATTAATTTTATATGCTGCATAAATGCATGAGAAACAATATTGGTTTTTTATACTTTGTCACAGTGGTGTATGTGGGTCCCTGGCTTTTAAAAAAAATTGTGTATGACAAAAATGACTTATGTGCATTATGTTTATTGTAATTGTTTTATTTTTCTTCTTAATAGAATTTCAATGTGTTTGTAAACTGCCATCATCAATTTAGAGGCTTGCTGTGGAATGCGCAAGTTGCAAGAGACTTATGGTGTGTTTAGTAAAGAGGATAAAAATAATATTGAAGAAAAAGTGTATACATTTTTGTGGAATTTATATTTTTATTGTTTTTTTTAATTTTAACAACAGTTGTACTTCAGTTTTTTCCTCCTAAGGCGTAGAGTATTATTCAAAAATAGCAACAACCTCAGCAAGAACAGCCCGACCAGCACCAGCCTGATCAACACCAGATCAACCACCACCAACAACAACAGAATGACCAACCAAATGACCATTAACAACAACAGTCTGACCAACAGGTACAGGACCACCACCAACAACATGATGAGCACCAAAGTCACTCTCTCAATGACTATTTTGATTATTGAGTTACCAACATAAAAGTACTCTTGACATTACCCATTGTGGTTTTAATTTTAGATTTATTAAAGACATGTTAATTTGGTTTAATATTTGTTTTCGGTTTATGAACTTGAATATTTCGTTAATTACATGTGTGTGTTACCTTCAATCTTTATGTTTAATATATTTAAATTAAAAAATATTGACAAATATTATACGTAAATAATGATTTTTTTTAAAAATAAATAATTATAATAAAATGAGTTTCCGACGGATTTTAATTAATGTAACATATATGTATTTCCAACAGAAATATCCGTTGGAAATTATCCACGGAGTATTTCCGGCGGATTTCGTCAAAACCTTCCGATGAATCAAAAGAATCCGTCGATAATAATTTTCTACGACCGTTTTACCGACGGATTTTTATCCATCAGAATTCCATCAGAAATTTGATTTTACCGATAGATTTTTAATGTTAGCGACAGAAAATCGCAATTTTTTGTAGTGCTTTACCATTTGGAAAACAAATTAATTTATTGTAGAAAATAAAATGTGTTAATTAGACAAATACAATTAAAGTATAGTGAAGAATTTTGAATAACCAATTAAAAAATAAAAATTAGATTAGGAAAAAATCAAAAAAATTATTTTATTTTATGTTAAGCAATAAAAAAATTCTTTTATTATACTATTTTGGTTTTGATATTATTATTTAAAAATTCAAAATTCATAAATATAATAAATAAATAAATGCACATAGTACAAACACTTTTTGTTATAAAAATATTGTTTTATTTTGAATATATTTATGTTCAAAATTAATATATAAAAGAAAAATAAAATATATTCTTAAAAAAATCATAAATATTACAAAAAATGTGTGATAGTCAATAAATGAAAGCATGAATTCTAGCAATCAAATATAAAATCATTAATCTTGATTATCCTTTCCCCAAAAGTTAATTTTGAAAGTAAAATATTTATAAATAAAATCTCCATATCTATTAAATGTCCTTGTAATTTGTTCAATTTATTAAATAAATGAAAACTACAATAATTAAGAAGAAAATGCTTGAAGTGTCCATGTTGGGGATTTTTTTTACATTTAATGACAAAATATTTTTTTTAACTTTAATTATTTTAAAGATTTAAAAATAAAAAAATAGTTTTAATATGATACTTTTTAAAAATAAATAAATTTAGTAAATCAAAAATGGAAAAATAAATTTAAACACTTGTAATTGTAAAAAAAACTATTTTAATTTATTACCAAATTAAAAATAATAATAGTTGAGAAAATCTTGTTATTTATTATTAAAATTAAATTTATAAATCTAAAAAATATATTCATATATAATAAACAATAAATAATACACAAATTCAAATATTCAATAATGATATCTTTGAAATACATTATCCTTCCGAGTAACTAATAGTGATTAAGTGTTGTTGGAGTTTAGAATGAGATTTCTGATTCCATCTTTAACATTTTGGCAATCTATAATCTACTTCACATGTTATATCATTATTTGATATCATTGATACAAACATCTATTACATGAGCATTATGTAAATGTCATCTGTCAACATCACGCGAGGAAAAGGTGTTATTTTGTATAATATTAATGGACTATAATTGTACAATTATAATGATATATATTTGGGAATTCTAAGTATCTCAATTAAAATTTTGGAGAACCAAAATATATAATTATAATATTTAAGAAGATAAAAATATATTTAAGTCAAAAGAAAATACTATGATAGAATCTGAAAGAAAATATATAAGAAATGAAAGATAAATTTAAAAAAGTAGATATATGAAATATAGCAGTAAAAAATGTGTAGAGTATAAAATTTTGATAATAATGCAGTAAAAAAAAATTGATAATAAAGATTGTGTGTTTTCTTAACGGATAGGTACAGTGTGAGAAAGCCATGTATTGGACAAAGAGTTTTTCAATTTAAAAGGCTAGGGTGATTCAAATTATGAAATAAATAGCTTAGTGGTTTTTGACTGGCATTCGCCTTGTACAGTACGCTGACTAATGGGTCAACTCGTGGACCTTAATTGAATCGGTTAAAGAATAGATTCAAGATTTAATTATTTCAATTGTAATAATAATAATAATAATAATAATAATAATAATAATAATAATAATAATAATAATA
>CM023955.1:32460614-32505095 GCA_013407115.1 Glycine latifolia
TAAATATAAGTCTATAACATTAAAATTCAAAGTACTAAAAAAATTCAAATAAATTATTCACAATATTTAAGTCAAAGATTCAATAATACACAACAATGATGATGAACAATAACAAGTGTACATCTGAAATAAAAAAGAAGAAATTGTCGTATTAAGCATTTCTTTTTCTTGATTCCTTGTGAATCAATTTGTTTTTATTAGTTTTTACTAGTTTCACTGGTTTTTGATCGATTTTCTCAGTCTTTTAATGATTTTTGTATGGGCCGGTTCTACGACTTATTGAACAAAACAATTGACCAATACATCATTTTTCAGGTTCCACAAGTCAGTTGGGGTAGTCCGACTTCCACAATTGTGATAAATAGTAGATACACAAAATAAAAAATGTAAATAACATGTATTGAGTAAAATTAAATTGACATTCAAACTTGCTTGCTAATAAAAATATAATAGGAAAACTGTATCAACATGCAAAATTTGACAATTTATTCAAAAAATATGAGGATAGACAAACATGACAATGCATATTTTTCCATCACTTGAATAAATTTTCCTTTTCAGTTTGTTTTATAATTTTCTAAGTTTTCAGGGATGTTTCTTAGTTTAGCCTTGTGATTTCTTCCATGAAGATGACATTCAACTATGTCGCGTTTGTGGCAACAATTTGGCATAGGTTGCAACTCCAATTAGGCTTGAGTTTCTTCTTTCATTTGCACGAAGAATGCTCATTAACATCAACAATAGGAGGAGGTACCATCGCTTTTCGCTTTGCACTATAATCATCAACATCTGACTTATCCTATAATAAGATAAAGAAAATAATATATGTTCATCGGCTAATAAAAAACTTCAACATTCTATCAATATTCTATTTAAGATGTATGAATAAGATATACATATTTTCATCTAAAAACATTGTTCCATAAGTTATAATAATGCAACTATACCATGAAAAAAATATGCATTGTTGCGTTTTGGTTAGTAGAATAAATAGGATGAAAAATAATTTATTTTACTTTCTTATTTTCTTTTTAAAAAATTTTTGAAAAATTTATCCAAACATATATGGTTGTTTCTGTTTCCACTTTTTCTTTTTACGTTCTAAAAACAAGGAAACATTCAAGCTTGGAAATAAGAAAAACATATTCTCATAATAAATTTACCAAATAAGTTTCCTATTTCTCATCTCCAAAATTGTTTCATGTTAATTTATTCCCGTTATTTTATCGTGATTCTTGGTTTTTCAAAATAGTTTTAAAAATAAAAAATTGAAAAACAATCAAGGAATTCATTGTTTCGCTTGCATCAGTAAAAAATTCTTATATTTCAGGAATTTAATTTGTGAAAGATAAAAAAAATAAAGGTTTAAACAAAAGGATCTATGAAGATTTATTTTTTTTAATAAAAAAGTGAAAACCTTTTCATAATTTAAAGGCCACAAAACAAGAAGCGGGCAAAAATTAAATAAAATTGTATAAAAATATAATAGCAGAAGCTAACATAAATAGAAGAAGATAAAAAACAGAAGACTAAAAAAGTAATTATGAAACGGTATATGATCACTGGTTCGTTCTTGTTTGATTAAAAGACATGGAAACTCCTTCTGGAACAAAGGTCCCTTCTGGTTTGTGCATCAACACTTTCTTCAGTGTCATTTAATTTTCTTTTGACTTCCTACGCTAACTCTTGCCATTGTGTTAATGTCATCTCACTGGTGAATATCTCTCCCCTAATTTTCTCTTTCTCTAGTTGTCTTTGTATATGCTCATTCATCATTTCTTGTTGGAATTCTTCATTAGCATTAATTGGCACCAACATTGACAAAATTGTGGGCATTGAAGCATTGCCATAGAAATCACTTTGCACAAACTTGCACACTAGAAAAGAACATGACAGAAAAGTTTTTTTAAACATCAAACAAATGGGTCTATTGCTTTAAAAGGTTCAACATAAAGAAAATTAAGCAACCATCCATTACCTTGTAATGAGTGTTCGGAGGTATTTGAATTCAAGAGGGCAATGGTGGGTAGAGGGTGTGGTGTTTGTGAAGGTGCCTTGGGTGTCTGCACTCGTGTCTAAGGCACGTTTTCCATCTGTTGGAATTTCTCACTTTTCAACATATTTCCTTAAATATAATTCGACTTTAGAAATAGAAATAATTATGAAAAAATATGTTTGACCTAAAACCGAAAGCCATTAAATAGGAATAAATACTTGATATGTTAAATATTGGAAATATTTATTGTTTTAAGTTTTAAAAGTTGATTATATATCAATTACACAACTTTGTGATTATTAATAAATTCACAAACTGACCGGATAACTTATTACTACTAATTAGAATTGTCATGAAATTACTATAACTAGTATTTTAGGTCATAGGTTGCGTAGTATAAATGTTTATTTTTTTATAACTAAAACTTATAATAAATAAATATGTTGGGTGCATAGTTATATTTTATATTATAATAAATAATTCAAATTGTGATAGTATTACTTTAAATTATTGATATTTTTTTAAAAAAACTATTAAAAATTAATTTATATACGAAGTTAAAAGAGATAAAGATGAAAAATGATTTTCTACAAAAAAAGAATATGTTTTTGTAACCGTATATGATGTTTCGCTTGTTCTATAAATATTAATAATAAAATGTTTGTTAAAAAAGAAAAAAATTAATTAACAATTTTTAGTATTTTCCCTTTAAATTTTCTTTTTACTCTATCAAATTCTTTATTACTTTTAATCAATTAAAGTTATTTCAATTTTAATAAATTAAATGTATTTAACGTATAATGTTGAATATAAATCTTGACTAATATAATAATATATGATAGTAAGAAGGAATTTAAAATCTTAAGTATTAAATAAGGCATTACTTTAACACATTTTCCTTATGTTTCATATCAAGAATACCACAATTAACAATTAATTATGTTTGATAAGAAAATTTTGGTCAATAAAAAAATTATTGAAATAATGATAAGAATGTATTAATAAAATATTGAATAATATATTTTGGCTGAAAAAATTATTGTTTAATCTTTGACTATTCATTTTTAATATAATACTTCATTGTTCTTATTTATAAGATCCAATTATCTAACTCGTCAATATTAAGAAAATTGGTTAATTTAGTTTATTACAATAAACTTGTCTTGAATTTATGATTACAATAAGGCTTAAATAATTAGGGGTATTTTAGTCAAAAAATAATTAAATGCAATAAATATTATAGATTGGGTCTTATAAAAAAGATCAAAAATTATTTCAAATTTGAATCTTATAAATAAGAAAAAAGTGAGTAGTAAATAAAATCAATGATAAAATTTAAATATTTGTATAAAGTGAAGAGATAAGTAAAATTAATTAGTGAGGTTCATTTGTCCTTAGATTGAATTGAGGTGGTTCTAAATATAACTTGCTTAAATTAACTATGGATATATCTTTTATTTTTCACTTTATACACAATTTTTTTTACTTTTTATAATTTATATATGAAAATAAATTTATCATTTAAAAAATATTGAAAACATATTTTACTACTAGTATTCACATTCAACTTGATAATATTTTTTATACTTTTGGTTCTAAGTAAATATAAAGGTGAGAAAAGTAGTTTACTTTTTGTTATCACTAATGGTTACCCTTTTACTTTTTTTCCCTTCTTTGGTTGTATGCAATTTTCATTTTAAATCTCTCATTTAAAATGAAAAACACTTATATTAGTAAGTTACATTTGTTTAGCGAATGTCATTTTGATCAATAGTTGCAATTTACTTATGCCTTTGTATTTTTGTTGTGTAGGTGTATGCTACATATGCTTTTAAATAAATATCATTTTAGCCTCATTTTGGGGACTATGCAAATAATCCTCTCATGTACATTGTATATTTTGTGGTTTAACCCTAGTGATAGCTATTAATAAAGCTAAAAGCCACAAACCACGAGTTCAAGCATAAGATGGATGATGGCCTACGTAACTTAGTTTTATTTAATATTCAAGGTATTTATTTATTCAAAACGCATGTGATTCACTACTACAAAAAAAGGCATTTAAAGACGCGCTATCAAAGACGGTTGGAGCATAACCATCTTAGTTGGTGAGGCGGTGGTAATTTCGTAAATAATTTGTAATTTACGAAGACGGTTATAGAAGAACCGTCTTAGATACTCTAAAATGAAGACGGGTTGAAGTGAGAACCATCTTTGTTTCCTGGTATTCAAAGATGGTTGGTCGAAACCGTCTTTGAATTAAAATTCCCTTAAATAGCTTTCCCTCTCAGACATTTGTTTTTACCTCGCGACCTAATTTCGTGATTCCCTCCTACTCTCTGTCGTGGGCTCCCTTAGACAGTGGTGGCCGCCGCTACTCATTCTTGAGATGTTGGTCTCATCACGTGAATAAGCTTAGATTGTCATTGCCTTGTTTTAATTACTCTTGGCTCCACAAAGGTGCTCTCTCTTGTGGCACGGATCTTTGTAAAGGGATACCCACTACCAGGTAACCCCCCTTTCACACTTTTCTTTACCATTATTTTATTGGGTTTTTCTTTGATTTTTGTTTGGAGTAACCCAGCTAGTAAAAGTTTGATTTTTTGAACTATGGTTGAGTTGAATTTATATTTCATGGGACCCTAAAAGGCTTAACTGAGATTGGTTTGTCTATTGACGTGTTTTAGGCACATTGAGTATTGCATGCACAGAGTAAATTTGCTGCGCCATTTTGGGTTAAGCCTATTCTAGTGTTTGATGGAGGGCTTCTGCCAATGAAGAGTGAACAAGAGAACAAGCTTGGCAGGTACTCTCTTTGTCTTCACGACATTGTATTTTGTTTATGTTAAATGGGTATTTTTAAGGTTTTTTTTTTGTCACAAAAAATAAAAACCTATCTTTTGTTGAGTTGAGCGACACCTTAATTGTTAATGGGATGATTTCATGTATGTTATGTTGAGCAATATCATACTTAAGCTATGAAGTTCTCTTACTTAATGGACTAGTCTTTTGGATTGGACTCTCCATTTGTGCTGTCATAACAATTAGTGCTTTTGTTGAGTGTTGAACTATGGAAAGGGCTACTTATAGGTTACATTAATGTACCAAATACTGATAGGTGAGGGAAAGGGGCTACTATCTAGCAGGGTTTGTGTCAATAGGGTGAAGCCTCTGTAAACATCAGTTCTTAAAGGAGGTGGCAATGTTATGAGTCTTACATTGAGTAGAATAAGAAGCTTAATGTGGTACATAAGCTATGCGGCTATCCCACCCAATAGCCTAGTCTTCTGAGTTTAGCTCTCCTTCTGTGCTAAAGTCATAACAGTTTTTTGTTTTTGTTTTTGTTTGATTCTATGTGTGAATGATGTAATTTCAAAATTAAACAAGGATGTAACTCTATGCTTGTAACAACTGTCTGCATTTGCATTAGTTTCTCCCTTTGTGGGATTTTTCTTCCTCAGTGTATAGTGGGTTTGCATGTAGTGCAATTCTTCAAATGATATAAGCTGATAATTTTGAATAATAACTTTCTTCACCTCTGTCTCCATGTATGCGTTCATGTGTACATGAGGTTGTTATTCACAAGCACAATTTTTTGAAAATAGCAGTAATGCCATGTTGAAAATAGCAGCCCATACTCAAATGTTGCACTTAAAACATCTATCCACAACTTCCCACCCCACACGTCCACATACATTCCTTTCTCAGACACTCTAATACTACTACCATCATTATTACCATGATCCTCACCACTATCACTTTTTCCCATTTCAATAACCACTCCTTTCTTGTCTCTTATCATGGCTTGCCCGTTTATTGAATGCCCGTGCCCCCTCGCTGACAATGATTTCTTGACTCTTCATTATCTTGTGCGGTTTATGCTTTAATTCTGAAATGCTGGCCTTGCACCATTGTTACTAGGTAGAGCATTGACCATAACCCTTCTTCACTTTTGTCAACCTTCCTATCTTCTATTTGGTGACTACGGCCAAAGTCCAATTTCTTATGGTCAACAACCATAGCTAAGGTTTTCAGTTTTCACTGTTGGAAAATTTATCATTAGACTCCTAATTTCTTCACTTGGTACAACAACTACTACTTCATTAAATGTTGGTAGCTCTTCTTTCCTCAAGATTTGAATCCTGACTTCATCAATTTCAGGATTCAAGCGAAGGAAATCATATTCATAGACTCTCTATTGCTAAATAGACTTCTTGACAACTGTTGCATCATTAGAATATTTGATCTTTATTGGTCAATTTCCATTCATAAGGACTAAGCTTGTTAGGGTACTCAGTAACAGTCTTGTTCCCCTGTTTTGCTGCCAAAGTCTTCATCTTTACGTCATACACTTGAGTAACATCTTTTGCTTTATTGTTATCGTTGCTTGGATACCATCATACCAATCAAATACTATTCTGAAGGTTCCAAATTGTCTGTGAATTTGTGATAATTCTAGCTAGAGTTACAAATGATTTGCGTATGCTAAATCATGTCATTTGCTGCTGTTGATGTGCAGGTGGTATTTCATGAGTTTTAGAATTGTCACTTGTAGCCCTTCAATTGGTTGAGGGGTCAATCAATCATTAAATTAAGGGTTTCAAAATTATAATTTTCGTCATTTTGCAGTAATTTAGAAATTGGAGAAGTAATATAAATACGATGAAGCAAGCGCATCACATGTAAGAAAAACAAAATATATATATATATATATATATATATATATATATATATATTATTAGTAATATTCTTCAATTCAAACCAATATTTTATTTTGGTATTTTTAAATAATAATAACAAAATATCAATTTTGACTAAAAATTATAATAGTTAATTTTTGGAACAAACCGCATATTTTTACTTATATTTTTTACTTGAAACAATTTTTATCTGAGTTAGGTAATTTACTATGCATTATAAAGTTTTTATTTTAATATTCAACAGTTAACTATTTAAGCTTTTCAATTAATAAAATAATTTCATATCAATTACTATGTGTTTGGTGTAAAATTAATAGTATTTTAAAAGTTTATATTGTATGTAAGTTTTATCCTTGCTACAGTCGTTTTCAAAATCTTTGCATCATAACAAATAAGCGAGTGATTTTATGTTTGATAAGATATTTTAGTTAATTTGTTATCAAATATAATTTATTTCATTATTTGATAAAAATAGAAACTTTTTAAACAATTTTTTAGTATTTTTTTAAATGATACTTGAAATAAAGTTTTTTAAAATATAATTTGCTAATTTTTTATTTTTTTCTTAAATATTTATTACATTTTATTTTAATTTTTTCAATTTAAGATAAAATTTTATTATTTTATTTTACATAATTTTAAAATTTTCAATTATTTAAATATATAATTTTATCAAAAAATTAAAATTAAATATAAGACAATTTTTTAACTTTAAAATAATTTCCAATACTTGTTAATTTTTCAACTGATTTTGACAAACATAACCTTTATAGGTTTACCTATAAAACATTTAGAATGAAACCAACAAGCAAGCAGAGAATTAGTGATGAAGGGGTGTTTTGGGAAAATAAAGAAAGTGTGGTTCATTCCTCCCCTCCCATAATTTAATGATTGATTGACCCCTCAACCAATTCAACGACTACAAGTGACAATTCTAAAACTCATGAACACGAAGAAGAATTTCTGTTAATTTGCAGAATTGTTTCATATGTAAAGAGATTTATCCTGATCACAATATATATGGAGTATATAGGATAAGATTGCACAATTGTTTGACACATATATCTGTTCAATTGCAGAGTTGTTGCAACTACTGGTTGATTTGGATCATAGTAAATTTGGTATCATCTAGGATAAGGTACCATCTCTTCATTCTTCAATTTTCAAGGAATGGTGAGAACAGGAATCTCTGTCCTAATTTTGGTGTGTTTATGCGTTGATTAGAAAAGCAATCCTATGTTGTCCTAATTTTATAGCGCTGAACCCTGCATGTCAATGGTTGTCCTCACTTTTCACTTTTGTTTGCTATCCTACTTTTATTTCGCTTAAATGTGTCTATGTTAAGCCATTACCTGTACTTTGCCATGACTTTCCCTGTAAGCAACAAACCCTTATTTTTATATTGAGAATTTAAATTTCTATATACATATGTCTAACATTGTATTAATTAATTCTTGGTTGTTGTTTTAGGTCGTTATTTTTTACTAAGTTAGGACCTTAAGGCGTCTTTTTACTTATTATTGGTTCACCAGCCCATACCTCATTCATATTGTCGCCGTCACCGGATTCTGCTGTGCATGATATTGACCATATTTTCAGGTATGTCCCTTGTTTCTCAGTATTATGTGTTTAACACTTCCTTTGTTCATATGTCACTATTGCTTTGTCACACCATACAATGCATTGTTACTTAACCTTAGTTTCCCGTTCAAGGATCAATTCAGTGAGTAATACAGATAGTTTAGATTATTCGTTGAATTGAAAGTTGAATTGTCCGTTTGGACAGTTTGGGAAGTTATATATTGTATACATGATTTGTACATATAGGTTAAGTATGGTTTGTTTAATTTAATGAAATTTTGGTGTAATTGCATATTGCTTTGATCTCCGAGTGCATACTAGATCGTGGTGAATTCAAATCATCGCTTTCATGTCGTGTACTTGAAGACCAATGCGAAATGTTACCGAAATTTCATTAAATTAAATAAAGCACACTTAACTTGTATTTACAAATGATGTATACGATATATAACTTCTTGAATGGGATAGGGCCCCACCTTATTAACATTAAGATATACATTTTCATGCATATAACATTTACAATATCATCATGCCAGTTTATTTCAAATAAACATGGATCGTAATTGGATGAAATCGCCGCACATTAGTAAGGAGTATGAAAATGGGGTCAAACAATTCCTCCAATTTACCACACGTAATGCAACACCTTTGCATGGAAATTATTTTTGTCCTTGTGTTAATTGTGGGAATGGGAGACGACAATCACTGAATTTCATCAGGGAGCATCTAATATGTGACGACATAATTTCGAATTACACAAAATGGATCTGGCACGGTGAATTGCTAGATATGCCACCAGCTCAAACCACTGCGCAGTTTTATGAAGACACAGGACATCGTATAGAAGACATGTTACACGATCTTGGAGAAGCCAATTTTCGGCAAGCACATGCACCTACGTATGAAAAATTACAAAGTGATTCACAGATCCCTTTGTATTCTCAGTGCACAACCTTCACACGATTGTCCGCGGTGTTAGCTTTGGTTAACTTAAAGGCAAGATTTGGGTGGAGTGACAAAAGCTTCATTGAATTGCTAGTTTTGTTGAAGAAATTGCTTCCTGAAGACAACACTTTGCCAAAAAATCATTACGAGGCGAAGAAAATTTTATGTCCTATGGGTAAGATAGTACCAGAAAATACATGCTTGCCTTAATGATTATGTATTGTACCAAAATGAGTTTGCTGATTTGCAAAACTGTCCAACATGTGGGGCATCACGATACAAATTGAACGAAGATGAATGTAGTAATGAATCAGGCAGAAACAATTCTCGTCCAAAGAAAGCCTGTTGGTATCTTCCAATTATTCCTAGGTTTAAGCGATTGTTTGCTAACGCTGATGACGCAAAAAACCTTTCTTGGCATGCACATCGAAGGCAAAGTGATGGTTTTCTTCGACATCCGGCCGATTCTTGCCAATGGGCGACTATTGATCGAAAGTATCGTATATTTGGGAATGACCCAAGGAACCTAAGGCTTGGTCTTGCATCAGACGGAATGAATCCTTTTGGTAACCTTGCTAGTAATCACAGTTCTTGGCCTGGGTTGTTGATGATTTACAAACTCCTTCCTTGGTTGTGCATAAAGCGAAAATACATTATGTTGTGTATGATGATAGCGGGTCCAAGACAGCCAGGAAATGATATTGATGTGTATCTTGCGCCATTGATTGAAGATTTGAATAAATTGTGGGTTGACGGGGTAGATGTGTTTGATGGAAATCTGAAGGAAACCTTTACCTTGCGTGCAATGGTATTTTGTACCATTAATGAATTTCCAACATATGGAAATTGGAGTGGGTATAGTGTCAAAGGCCATTATGCATGTCCTATTTGTGAGAAAAATACATCCTTCATCCAACTAAAACATGGAAAGAAGACAGTTTACACTAGGCATCGAAAATTCCTCAAACTTTATCACCCATATAGGCGGTTGAAAAAAGCTTTTTATGGAAGTCAAGAGACACAAAGTGCACCTACACCGTTAACTGGCCAACAAACTTATGATCGTGTGAAGGACATTGTGACTGTGTATGGGAAGACCCGAAAGAAGGATGCTAATGAAAGAAGCATTTGGAAGAAAAAGTCAATATTTTTTTATCTTCCATACTGGTTCGATCTTGATGTAAGACATTGTATAGACATCATGCATGTTGAGAAAAATTTCTGTGATAGTTAAATTGGCACCCTACTTAACATTAAAGGCAGGACAAAGGATAATTTAAAATGTCACCAAGGTCTTGTTGACATGGGCATACGGCAGCAGTTGCATCCAATTAGTAAAGGTCGACAATCCTATTTGCCACCAGCAAGTCACACTTTGTCGACAAAAGAGAAAAAAGCTTTTTGTCAATGTCCTCATGCTTTAAAGGTCCCACAAGGATACTCTTCAAATATCAAGAGCCTTGTTTCAGTGAATGACCTCAAATTGGTTGGTTTGAAGTCTCATGATTGTCATGTGTTAATGCAACAACTCTTGCCTGTTGCGATTCAGGTTATATTGCCAGATAAAGTTAGGGTTGCCATTACTCGGCTGTGCTTCGTGTTTAATGCATTATGTAAGAAGGTAATAGACCCCACAAAGTTGGATGATTTGGAAAATGAGGCGGCTATTGTCCTTTGTCAATTGGAAATGTTTTTTTCTCCCTCATTTTTTGACATAATGGTCCACTTAATTGTTCATCTATTCAGAGAAATCAGGTTGTGTGGTCCGGTGTTTTTACACTGGATGTATCCGATTGAGTGGTACATGAAGGTCTTAAAAGGTTATACTAAGAATCAATACCGATCAGAAGCTTCCATTGTTGAAAGGTACATTGTCGAAGAATGCATTGGGTTTTGTTCTGAGTACATTGATTCAGTTAAACCTGTTGGCATACCTGAAAGTCGTCATCACCAGTTAAGCAGAGGTAAGGGTACACGAGGATTCAATGTTGTAACTATGAGTCGACAGGAGGTTTCACAACCTCATTTGTATGTTTTGAATAATACCACTGAGGTAATGTCGTACTTAGAAGCTCACAAACAACATGTGACCAATACTCACCCCAAAATGAACATCATGAAGGTGTTGCAAGAACATAACCGAACTTTCATAACCTGGTTTAAGGAAAAAATCTTGAGTGATGACAATGCTTCCTCAACATTAAGACTGTTAGCTGTTGGGCCAAACTTAAATGTACCCACTTGGAAGGGATACGATATCAACGATTATTCTTTTTACACAAAGTCGCAAGATGATAAAATTACTATGCAAAATAGTGGGGTTACTATTAATGCTGACTCGTTACACTTTTGTGGTGCATCTGATAACAACCCAATTCAAGCGTCAATGCAATACTATGGAGTAATTGAAGAAATGTAGGAGCTCGATTATAGTGCATTTAGAGTTCCGGTTTTCAAGTGTAAGTGGGTAAATGGTAACACCGGTGTCCATCAAGATCATCTAGGGTTTACTTTGGTTGAACTTGATAAAGTGGGTTACAAGGATGAGCCTTTCATCATGGTAGAGCAAGAAAAACAGGTGTTTTACATCAAAGATCCGTGTAATGCTCGATTTTCAGTTATTTTACAAGGAAGAATATCTTTTAATAGTCATCATTGTGGTGATGATGCATCACTGGATGTTTGTGAAATGCCTTCTTTCTCAACACGAATGCCCTCCATAGTTGAAGACAATGACGTCGATGATGAACATGCAAATCGAGTTGACCATGATGAAGGTTTATGGGAGAACATGAATACGTAATTACTGACTTTCAAAGTAATGTATTTTCAATATGTAGCCTTTCCAATGATTTGGTTTACCTTTAGTATTAACAGCTTTTAATACTTTTATGTTATTTGTCACTTACGTGATTTCATTTTTTGGTTTTACTTGCAGAGTCATGGCGACACCTCCAATGTCCCCTCCCAATTCACAATAGATTCATTTAGATTTAACAACAACGAAAAGTAGACAATCCACCCAGCTAAGAAGCTTGACTCGTAGAGACTTGGATCAGCCAAGGCCAACAGTTAACGTAAATCTTTCAACTGGTAGAGCATCAGGGGATAACAAAGAAAAATTTCACAGTTATCTTGGGGTTGTGGCAAGAGAAAAAATTCCTATAGTCCATTCTTCTTGGAAAGACGTTCCAGAAACGTTGAAGAAAACAATTTGGGAAGACATTTTGGTATATTAAGTTGCTTAATGTTTATGAGAAAGTTCAATTCTATCTTATCATATTGTAATAAGAAACTATCAAATTTTGTTTACAATTGCAGGGAAAATTTGATATCCCAGAAGCAGAAAAGGCCAAGAATAAGATAATGTCAGCGGTTAGCACAAGATAGAGGTCATTCAAGTCTTCATTAACCACAAAATACATATATGTTGAAGCTGAGAGCCAAAATGATAATGATCCTTTACTTAAATATGGTATACATCCTCAATTTGTTGCTACCTCACTAACAGTTGGTTATTTGTTATTCGTGTCAAACACATAGGATGCACACATTACTGAAGAAAACATTCCCAAAGCAGTTAATAGGTCAAATAAACTAGAAGCAGGTGATCTTTTGGATGAATTGATTAAGAATGTCTACGAAGTTTACCATAGGCCTATACATTTGTCGTGGGATAGGTTAAAGTTTGGGATTGCTAATGTAGAAACATCACTCTTCATCACATATTCAAATATTAATGAAATTATATCAGGTAACAAGTATTTGAACATTTCTATACTACAGTTGTGGATTATGTAAGTAAAGGCCATTGAATGTCTCCTTTCATGTCCTATTTAATTTTATTTGTTACAATATATATGTTTAACAATTTGAATTTCACTTGTCTATGTTAATAATAGGTTTCTAGATTAGTGGAGTACAAGGTTGGGTTATAGTTCAGTGTATGGGTTCCTGGAGCCTCAAATGATACATAATGCAAAGGATAGACGTTTTGAATGTCAACAATACATTCAAACATGGGTCAAGGAATCACAAAGAAAGGTGTACTTAGGAGCTTATTTGAATAAGTAAGTATGAAACTAATGTGGTATAAGGGATAAGTGTACTTGTTTATATTTGGTTGCTAATATATATAAAATGCAGTGCACATTGGCAGCTTTTTGTTGTTTGTCCTTCGACTCATACAGTTGTGTGGTTTTGTTCATTGCGTAAGAAGCCAGATATTCACATCAAAGCTGTACTTAACAAGTAAGTTCTACCGGAAATTAATTTTTTTACATTACGAACCAAATTTATCTATACAATATAAAGGTCATGTGTTAACCCAGACGTATCTTGCATTTCGTAAATTAGTTCACTTAAGGCTTTGAATACCAGTGTCGATGGTAAATGCAATGCAACTGCACCAAACTGGATTGAACTCAAGGTTAGACATTTAGTTGACCTTCATGCAACTTGTGTTGTCATATTGTAATTGCCATTGTTAAATTTATATTTAAATGTTCTGAAATTTAGAGCCATGTGCAAAATGGAGGCTTTGAATGTGGGTATTACGTAATACATTGGATGTGGAACATAGTAAGTGGGGGTTTGAAGAATGAATGGACCAAGGTATAACAACTTGAACACATTTTTATGTTTAGTTGAGTTTATTAAATGGTTCCAAACTTTAAATGTAGTGGACTGATTTGTCTTTTCACTTATTGTTGCAGTGGTTTAATGATGGCATGGCGTTAGACATGGAGAACATAACAACATTACAGAAAAAATGGGCATCACTTTTGTTAGAATAAAAAAACAAATCATTGTAGGTTGTTTTATATGGTGTATGTGATATTTTAAAATATTCCGCCTTCACATTCATTAAATATTGTAGACATTATTAGCAAGTTCGGGATCTTTAGTTGTGACAATTAATGAACGATTTAATTACATATTTAAATGTTGTGATGTTTATTACAATTACTCTTCAAAACATAGGCCAACATATATATGTATTGTATTGTGTTCAGCAAATCAAACTACGTTGTAGGGCATTGTTTAGGCAGAGATTGCGATAGCGGTGATGCTACATAATTTCAATGCAATTGTACAGTTATCACGTTTGAATGGTCCACTTATGAACTATGTCACACTTTCTATTTGTTTTGTATTATGTTGCCTCATTTAACAACTGTATTTGTCCATGTTGAACACAATAGGTGTGTTTAACAAGAACTCTACCTTCTTATGATGCAAGTGCTTTTGGAGCTTCTATGAAAAATTTTTGTTGTGTAGAGTAATTGTTTCATTGATGTTGCTGAAGTTGTTTTGCGCCATTCAGGTTATTAGTTGTAACTTCATTATTTCCTACCTTATTTATTTTTTCTATGGGGTAGCAGACTTCAAATATAGTTTGTCATATTTGGTGTTGGTGCTGGCACTGGAAATCCACTTTTTACCACCGATACAGCTATAGCTCTCAGAGCTTCTGAGCGTACACCTTGCATTACCTCACTTTAGCATTTCATCTATACTTTTATGTTGTTTTTATATCAATTCTAATAATGTGTTCTATAATATTAGCAGCCTTGCTCATATTTGTTAGTATGCTTGGTGCTTGAGTAAGAGTGAATTTTGACTGTCTTCCAACCATGTTTTTTTCTCAGTATATGCTGATGCGGTTCTGAAAGGTACTAATGTGAATGGCGTCTTTGAATGCCATCCCCGTAATGATAATATAACGCTCGATCACATCTATTTGTATTTTGTCATTGTTTTCATTCAATGCAATCGTCCACAACTCATGGATCTCTGAGGTATTTTTTCTCCCCTGTTGTAGTGTTCAACATGCTTGAACCGGGGAATTCAGTCATAAAACAAGCTTGGGAAAGCAGTGTATGTGAAATTTAACTGGAAGACCACTAGTGGTATAAAGTGTCTATTAGAGGAAGAGGCCATTAAAGTTGGAGGAGCCAACCACAGCCATGCCATTGAACAAATCATGATTCAATTGCTGCTGGTAACTGGTATGCTGAGTGTAAAATGTTTGTTCAGACAATAGATCCTGAGCACGAAGACAAATTTGACTTTGACCCAAGTAAGTTACTAAGACTTGGCCTAAGGACATTATACCCTTGCAGCCTATTGGTCGCTTGGTCCTGAATAAGAACATACATAATTTCTTTGCTGAGAATGAACAACTTGCATTTTGCCCTGCCATTGTGGTTCCTGGTGTATGCTATTCAGATGATAAGATGCTTCAAACCAGGATATTCTCTTATGCTGATTCACAAAGGCACAAACTTGGACCAAACTATTTGCAACTTCCTGCTAATGCTCCCAACTATGCTCACCACAACAATCATTATGAAGGTTTCATGAATTTCATTCACAGGGATGAGGAGGTAAGTTAATGTTTAATTTCTTATATTTTGTTACTCATTTCCTTATTGAAAATCTGGTTGCCTTGTTAACTACTTAGTATTCATGTGCATGCTGATTGGGTGATATTGGTACCTATTCTTTTGTTATTATTCGGTATTCACAATTTTTTCTTGTGACTGAGCTCTGTGAATTTATAGGTCAATTACTTCCCTTCAAGGTATGATCCTGTTCGTCATGCAGAAACATTCCCCATACCTCTTGCTATCTGCAGTGGAAGGCGTGAAAAGGTTAGTTTTGATCAATTGCTTAATATGAAAACGTGGAACATCTATTAGGGAAGGAATCCACCTGCCATGGGTTTCAGTTTAGATTGCAGAGTTCATTTCAGTTTTTGTTAGTCTAAGAAACCTAACCATATATTTTAGAATAATGTTTAAAAATTTCTGAAATGTTTAAAGCATTAGACAAAATGTATATTTGTTTCATATGCTTTTCTAGTTTAATCTGTTGTATGTAATATACATTATGTAAAATTTTTATTGCTCTGACTAGAAAGGAAGCAAAGAAATAGACCCTGTAAAGGTTTTCTCTTTTGCTTATGGATTGTATATTTGATGTACACCTTTCTTCTCTGATTAGGAAAGGCTTGAAAAGTAAATAGTAGTTCATCTTATGATATTTAGTAATAACTGTTGATCCTATTTGGTGGTAAATTTTGTTTTGAACATGAAACTTGCTGAAGATGTAATATTGAAATTCCTTTCCCCATATGTTTTGGCTTGTTTTAAATCTTCTGAATCCTGAAAGATATTTGACCATTTTTTAATTTGTAGGTTGATTTGGAAAAAATAGCCAAGGATACTCATGGTTATATGTTGGTGCTGATCTAGCTGCACTTGAATGCATCAGAGAGAAAATGGATGTGATTGACTTGGAAGATCCTCAATGTTTTTCTTCACATAGTTATTTTTTCATTTTTATTCCTAAATATTGTTTTCAATATGCATAGTTATTTTTTTCTTCACAATTATTAGTTTACTTCACTATGAAAATGCCTAGTTATGTTTTTAATATGCATAGTTATGTTTTTCTTCACAATTTTTTCATGTAATTGTTATTTGCAATATTTTACTTCACTATAATTATTTATTTTACACATATATTACAATGAATAATCTTTAGAAACAAAGTCTCTTGTGCTGATATTGTTGTTCTGCCTACTAGAGGTGTCATAAATTTGGAATAATAAAAAAAAAAGTCTATAAATCTAAGATGGTAATAACGTATAACCGTCTTAGAAGGTGTTGTACGAAAATAAAAAAAAAAGAATCTAAGATGGTTATAAGTAATAACCGTCTTAGAATGGCTACATACTAAGGCGGTTAGCCCCATAACCGTCTTAGAAGGTGCTGTAAAAAAAACACATAATCTAAGGCGGTTATACGTAATAACCGTCTTAGAATGGCTACACGCATAACCGTCTTAGAAGGTGCTGTAAAAAATGTAAGCTTTAAAAACAAAACAGAAACTAAGACGGTTATATGCAATAACCGTCTTAGTATACGTGAATGGCTACATATTAAGACGATTATAGAGTTTAACCGTCTTAGAAGGTACGTTAAAAAAAAATTAAAATTAAAATGAATCTAAGACGATTTTACAACCGTCTTCGTATGTCTAAGCTTACAACGTAGTCAGCTACAAAGACGGGTCGGGAACCGTCTTTAAAGGGGTCTAAGAACCGTCTTAAAATGCTGTTTTTGTAGTAGTGATTCTAGGTTTGCATATTGTATGATAATACATTAAGAATCTTCTAAAAATATAAAAGAAATGCGAAAATATTTATATATTTTTAGCCCAAGATATATGCTTGAACTGAAGTAGAATCAATATTAATAAAATTAAAACAAAAATATATCATTGTTATGTTTCTAAAAAAAACACAGATATAATGAGTACAAGCAATGTGTAAAAATATTAACATTTATTGGACATAAAACTTAAGAACGAAGAAAAATACATACAATTGATATTAAACACATTATATATAGAACAAAAAATGAACCATAATTAAGAACTACTAGATTTCGATAACCTAATTGTGTAATTTTTTAGTAGTACTATAGTATTTAATATACACTACTACAAAAGAGCCTTTTAAAGACAGTTCTATATGCCATACAAAGACGATTGAACAACCGTCTTTGTATTGAGCATCATCGAAAGCGCGTTTCTTGCAAAGACGGTTATAAAATCGTCTTTGTAAAACTCATTTTCTAAGACGGTTCTTAAAAAATTCGTCTTAGAATGTGACATTCTAAGACAGTTTTTCCTATAACCGTCTTAGAATGAACTTTTTATTTTAAAAAAAATTAATTTTTATAAGACGATTTTTCCTACAACCGTCTTAGACTATGCTTTTTTAAAATAAAAAAATATTAAATTTTTTGAATACGGTTTTTAGGGAGAACTGTCTTAGAATGTGACATTCTAAGATGATTTTCCTCAGAACCATCTTAGTTTAAGGTGTTTTTCTTAAAAAAAAAATTAAATGGAGATTGCTTATTACAACTCGATTTTCCTTAGAACATGCCAAGCTTTAAGAATAAGTACTCTACCATCAAAGAATAAGCAACAGCGTACCATTTTGCTATTTATGATAATTGTGTGAATGTGAAAAAATATTTAATGCAACAAAAGACAGCCAACTAAACCATCACAACCAATTTTTTTTTTCTCATGACATAGTTATTGATTCAAATTAAAATGCCAAACACAAAACCCAGAAGCGAAGATAGAACAAAATATGGAACTTGTATGGGAAACAAAGAAACGCAGCCTTCAGGCATCCATAGAGAATGATAGTGATTAAATTAACTCTAGCATGGCAATTCACTTATTCAGGGTCACTTTTACAAAAGTAAAATGAAAGGACAGACAGTTACTCAACAGCGAGCATATGGTAGGGCATCAAACAGTTAAGATACTTCCAATATGTAAAAGGAACAATAAGTAATTAACTCAAAATTCAAAATATCCAAAAGCTTTCAGCCATTTTAAAGAATGAAAATTGCTAGCAACAGGGACACTAGTAACAGTCATAAACTAATTGCAAACACCATAAAGCAAGACTCGTTAAGTTTTCTAGCGAGAGTTGAAATGAATTCAGTTTCAAATCATAGAGCAATTTACACACTTCCATAATCACCAGTCAAATCTAGGGGGAAAACAATCTAAACCATAGAATGTAAGAAAGGTTCATGACTCCAAAAATCAAATTAAAGAAG
Source organism: Glycine latifolia (assembly GCA_013407115.1). Classification (NCBI taxonomy): domain Eukaryota; kingdom Viridiplantae; phylum Streptophyta; class Magnoliopsida; order Fabales; family Fabaceae; genus Glycine; species Glycine latifolia. The sequence goes on from CM023955.1 coordinate 32,479,493, forward strand.
AACAGATGATTAAAGACCAGAGTCATTAAGCAAGTGCATACCTTCGAGGAACTCCATTAAAATTTCCAATAGCTCCGTTAGCAGCAGCAACAACTCCATTGAAGAACTAGGCATATTAGATTTTGGGGTAGAATGTAGGCAGACCAAGGTAGTCAAAGGAACCAAAAGGCACACCTAAGGGACTGTTAGAGAGTTGGTATTGCAATGACAGGGAAGGGAGGACATTGTTTTATTATTTTTAAACTTAGAGAGTTATAAAAGGTTTGTAAAACTAAATAAAATATTAGGACTTCAAATTTATATTAATCTATCATTTAAAAAAATTATCAAACAAGAAAATATTATTCGAAATAAAGTTTGTCCTAATTGAGATGTTTGGGAAAATAAACTGAAGCTCTCTTGGCAAAAATATGTGCTTAATTAAATTGTTTTCATTTGAAAATCGCATATGGTGAGCTACAAGGAGTAGCTTCTGAAAGATACAAAGTGAAAATCCGCAGAAACAAACATACACGAAATCACAAAGATACTCGCACAAATATACACTTCACAGTTCACATAACAGTAACCTGTTGCATCCTTCGCATAATTTGTTCAAGTACCTTCTTCCTTTATAAATAAAATAAAAAGGGGCCTCTCCCAAACTATGTAAACAATACAGAACAAGGATTTCTTACAAACTCCCAAATATCACCGCCATGTCTCATACTAAAATTCAGTGCAAAAATTCAAGGTCATGCCAAATAAAAAACAAACACAAAGTACAAGAAAAACAAAGAGATGATTATTACCTTAATATCATCATTGTAAACTCCTAGTGGAAAAAAACCAAACAACTTGTATCAAATAAATAATCTTAACTGAAATTGTGCTTAGGAAATTACCACATAGAAGGCACCTAGCAACACAAGCAAGATAATAGCAATGACGGATGTTTCCAGAGGTAAAACCAAAAGCCTTTTCTTAATTTGCATCAGCAAGATTATGTCCTCAATAAAATAATAAAATGCAATAGTAAGAAAAACCTCCTCCATTATTATTCTTACCATGACTCCAGAAAAGTATACCAACATAACAATATAAAGTACCACAAAAACATTTAAGAATTAAGGATAGGAATAGGAGGATTAAAATCCACAATCTAGAAAGACATGGTTTACATAAGATGTGAAACAAAGGCCCTAAAATTATGTATGTGGCTCCAGTAAGACCAGAACCTAATTATATGTTTAAAGCAATCAATTAAGAATAGAGATATACAAGAATATTAATTTTATTTTACAAATAGTACCTAGGAAAATGCCGATGTAGGTGCAAAGCATTGAACCCCTAGTTTCTTGCTAGTAAGACAATACAAAGAAGAACTAACAACAGCTTAAGCCTAAAAGAAATCATTCATTGCATTTAAAAAATTGTCCTTACATACAAATACCAATATATATATGGGAGACAAAAATACATTATCAAAAGATAAATACAAGATATATATTTAATCCACACAATTTCATTTTGATTAGAAAATCTAAGGAATGTGAAGCCAATGTTAATCATACCAAATAGTATCCACTAAGGATCCTTACATATCACTTAAACGGTGGCCGACTAGTGAAATAGCCTGTCCAATAAGCATTTGGTCCATCTGCAGACCTATGATAAAAACCATCATTAATCATCAAAAATCAATCTTGTGCATAAAATCAGAGTATAAGCTACTTCAAAGTAACAAAACAAATTTAAAAACAAACCTTCCGCTTTCGCAAGGCTTTTCCCTTGTTCCGCTTCCGTAAGGAACAAACAAGAACAAGGTTCCAGAAGACAAATGGAATATAACCTACATAGTGTATTTCACACTGGGCTTGGGTTACCTTCTCCCATGGAACGCTTTCATCACAGCCGTTGATTACTTCTCCTATCTCTATCCTGATGCCAGCGTTGACCGCATCTTCGCCGTCATTTACATGTTAATCAGCCTCGTGGGCATCTCCCTCATAATCCTCTACAGCCACAAATCCAACGCCTATGTGAGGATCAACGTTGGCCTCTCCCTCTTCGTCGTTTCGCTCCTCATCATTCCCCTCCTCGACGCCTTTTATATCAAGGGTAGGGTTGGCTTCTATGTGGCTTCTACGTCACCGTTGTCGCCGTTGGACTTTCTGGCGTGGCCGATGCGTTGGTGCAGGGATCCATTGTGGGCTGCGCCGGCGAGTTGCTGGAGAGGTATATGCAAGCTGTCGTCGCCGGCACTGTTGGCTCTGATATCTATCTTGTTAATTACTAGTTACTATTACTCGGATCAGGGAAGGAAACGAGAGGGACAGCAGGTTCGATTTCCCCAATGCAAGAAGCGCATCTCTGTTGAAACGCTCGCCAATATTTCGATGCGTCACCGCCGCCGTACAGGTGCTACCACTATGAGAAATGTGTCTCCATTGAAATGGTCGCAAATCTCCCTGACGTGACACAGAAATGGGGTAAAGAGGAAAAAATCTGAGGCTAAGTGGGAGAAAGAGAAGAGGAAGCCAAATGGGCAGATGCGTAAATTAAATGAAAAGGAATTTCAAAGAAATGTGATTCAAAATTTGAAAAAACCATCAAAGATGAGAGAGAAATGAAAGAGGAACCGAAAACGAGACAGCTGCGTAAATCAAAGACGGTTTTGGTTCCAAAACCATCTTTGAAAACATAAATGGGATTCAAATTTTAAAAAGCATTAAATAGCGGATGAGAGAGAAACATAAAAAGAAGTGAAACGGCATATGCATAAAAGGAATTTCAAAGACAGTCTTTAAAAAACCATCTTTGAACACTGTTTTCAAAGACAATTTTTATGGAACCGTTCTCGTTCATTTTCTTTTATTTACAAATTTATCACCGCAAATAATTTTAAGACGGTCTTGAAACAATCATCTTCAATTCGACGTCATAAAAAACACTTATTCTAGTAATGATATACACATTAAAACTATTACAATAGAACATTATATTTCAAGTATATGTATAAATATATTTTTAGTATTTAAACATTTTAGTTCCAGGGCGCCAAACCACTGGTAAGACGTGATTGCTCAAGAGGTTTGCTATTCCATGCATAATACGGCGAGGGGTAAAGTGGGCATGATGGGTGTCAAAGTTGATATGGAAAAAGCGTATGATTGGTACTTTGTTCTCCACACTTTTCGGGAAATGGGGTTTGACGAAAAGTTTGTCCAACTTATCTATCATTGCATGGCTTCCTGCATGCAACATGCAAGTTCTAGTTAGTGGGGTTAAGATTGCTTCCTTTCAGCATTTCGTAGGGGGATCCACTTTCCCCATACATCTATGTTCTTTGTGTTGAGAGATTGGTGCATATTATCATCTTGGCTTGTTCCATGAATCAATACGTGCTTTAATCAGTGGCGGAGCCAGGAATTTTATTGAGAGGGGGCGAATATAAAAAAAATTATATCATAAATAAAAGTATTCTGAAGACAATACAAATCTAATATAAAAAAAATTATTACAGAAATTAAAATCACTTCATGACTTGACTCTTACTCTACGTATTTTCATATTGTTAAAATCATCTATAATTGAATCTGTGCTAAAACTCAAAACAATTTCTTTTTCAATGTATGTAATCAAAGAATCATTAAGAAATTGGTCTTCCGTTCTATTTCGAAATCTAGTCTTGATTATCTTCATAGCTGAGAAAGATTTTTCAGTAGTTGCTGTAGAAACTGGAAGAGTGAGTACAAGTCTAATCACTCTACCAATAAGAGGGTAAATGATGGACTTTCCAGTTCTTGCTAGCCTTTGACATAATTCAAATGTAATTGATAAATTAATCAAATCTGGATGTTTAGGAATGTCAAGCTCAAAATGTTGTAACTCCATTTTCAAATGCAATTTTTCCTGTTATGTGAAATCTCTAAAATAAAATTTATCAACAAGTTTGCAAATATCATCACTGTTAAATGACTTGTACTTGTTTCTTGGATCTAAAGTCATGCTCAAAGCAAGTAATTCAACAGTATTATCATTGAACCTGTTATTTAATTCTTGTAATTGATAATCAATTGTAGCACAAAAGATATTTACCCTATAAAATTCAACAACATTTTTTTCTCTTAAAATAAGCACCAATGGTAGTAGCACCCTTCCCCATAATTTTTCTGCGCAGCAATCACAAACAATATCAAATATCAATAGCAATCGCGTAAAGTAAATCACTGTTACATTTTGAATGAGATGCACACAACACATTGTACAACATTAACAATCAAAACAGTCGTTTATGTTTTTTTTATTTCGTTTCAGATTTAATAAAAAACGGGTTCATCCCAACATGGTAGGAGGTACATGTGTAAAAATAAGGGGTGCAAATAGTAGTTTATTTTATTTTAGAAGAATAACAACAACAAGAAGAAAGGGAAAAATAGGAAAAAAGAAATGAATGAGGGAATACCTGAAACTCTTCTCTTTCACTGGTTTACCAAATGAAACAATTTTGTTGATTTCTTCTGTTCTCTTGGGATTTGTGTTTCCTTTGTATTCAGACCTCTCCATTTTATAGTGTTCTTTCTCCCTCTTCCTCTTTATTTTTTTCCTTTTTATTATTATTTTTTTCCGTTTTATCATCTTTCTTTCCTTTTTCTATTATCTTTCTATCCCATTTTATTTTTATTATGTTTTCTTTCCTTTTTATATATTTTTTCCTCTTTTATGTTTTCTTTCCTTTTTATTATTTTCATATTTTTTTTCTTTTTTTACTAAGTTTTCTTTATATTTTTTATTCTCCTTTTACCTTTTTTTAATATTTTTTTTTCTTTCATTTTTATTTTTTTTATTAATTTTTTTAGGGAGACGGTGGCCCCCCCTAGCCCCCCCCCTAGTTCCGCCCCTGGTGCTTTTTAATTTCGAGCGAGACCTTCCAAAAAATCCTACCCTTAATTGGCTGTCATAGATTGAGGAATCATGAAGTAAGACATATCAGCTGGTCCTTTCCACCTGATTCCTGGGTAAAGGTCAATGTTGATGATTTTTCTATAGGTCGCTTCTACGACTTTTTGAATCAAACACTTGACCAATCATCAGTTTTCAGGTCCAACTAGTCAACCGATCTAGTTTGATTTTCACAACAGTGAAAAATAGTAGAGACAGAAAAAAAAAGAAGAAAATAACATGTATTGAGTAAAATTAAATTGAAATTCAAACTATCTAGCATACTCATCAAAATATAATAGGAAAACTATTCCATGTAAAATTGACGTTTTATTCAAAATAAAGAAAAATAACGGTAGACAACACGACAATGATTATCTTTCCACTAGTTGAATAAGTTTTCCTATCCACAATTAGTTTTCAGTTAATTGTTTTAATATTTTATAAGTTCTAGGGATGTTCTTTATAGCATTACGCTTTTTTTTCCTTGAAGATGACCATTCAAGTGTTTATTGCTAGTAGCAACTATTTGGCATAGGTTGCAACTCAAGTCTTGTTTGATTTTCTTCTTCGAATTGCATGGAGAATGCTGATTGTCATAAGTAACAAGAGGTGTCTCTGCTTTGTTCTTAGCACTAAAATCATCGACATCTTATTTATCCTGCAATTGTATAAAGAAATATAATATATGCTTATCGGTCAATTAAGAGTTTCCAAATTCTATATATTGATATTCTATTTAGGATGTATGAATAAGATATACATATTGTGACCGGACAAAATAGTTCCATTGGTAGTAAAGCTAATAATAATGTATACCATAAAGAAAATGTATTGTTAGGTTTTGGCTAGCCAAATAAAATAGATTAAAAATAAGTTATTTTTCTTTCCTATTTTTTCTTATAAATATTTATGAAAAGTTTATCCCAACATATATGGTTGTTTTTGTTTTCACTTTTGCTTTTTAAATTCTGAAAATAAGGAAACATGAAAACTAGGAAATAAAAAATATATTCTCAAAATTAATTTACAAAATAAGTCTTTCTATTTCTCATCTCCAAAATTGTTTTCAAGTTAATACTTATAAACAAGGATTTCCCCTTATTTTATCATGAAAAAAAGTTTTCAAAATTATTTTGCAAAATAGTTCTAAAAATAAAAAATCAAAACACATGCAAGTACTTACACATTGCTTCCTTGAGATACCTATTTAAATTACACTACTCTCTCTACTCCTAAGAGATTATTATGTGCCGCATTTTATATAACACATGGCTCAATAATCATCGAATAAGTCATTGTGGCTCAGTCGCTGAATTGATCGCTATAGAACAATGACCAAGGTTATAATGACTAAACAAAGGTAGTTGCTGAATCAATAGCTGATCTAGAGAGTGATTGATTTGTGTATCATTGTGACTGATTTATCAGTCATTATTTACCTATTTTCTTGTATAATTTTAAATTGATTAGGGCAATTCAAATTAGAAATAGATAGTTTAATTTTTTAAGACTTGCATTCACCTTGCATAGCGTGTCGGCTGTGGGCCAACTTGTGGCATGTGACTGAAAAAAGAAAAAAAAATGAATAATAACTTATATACATTATTATTTAGAGGATTGCTATTGGCCCCTGCTTAAATTTCTATTGGCCCTACAAAAATAAAGAACCCTTGGAAAAGACTTTCCTATCGTTTAGTTCAAACCCATCACTCTGGTGAGTCCAAAATCCTTTGTATTTTAATTATGAAAAACCTTCTAAACATAAATCATAAGTTTTTGAGTTTAAGCCTACTGATGGATTTGCTTAAATGTATTTAGAAAAGATAGGTTTTGTAAAGAACAACAATTGAAGCAAACTCAGAACTAACATGAGTCACTCATAAAGGATGAGAGGCTTAAAAGCTCAAAAGAAGAATCAAGGTGTCATTGGTTGTGTATGACAATGAAGTCAACATGATCACTAAATGATGAGAAAAAAAATTCAAACCATGAGAAGAAATCATCAACTAAAGGACAAAGAGAACATTGCTCTAGATAGAACAATTATGACAAATTGTGAAGAAGAGCATGAGCAGAGATAGATAGGATTCGAGAATCATCTTCTACAATTTTCACTAAAAAATGAGTTATCTTCCTCATTTTACCTCTAATTCTAACATATTCTATCTCTAATAATTGATTACTTGCTCACCAAGCTACCATTACTATTATCTCTAATAATAATATTTTCTAAATGCCTACAATTGAATTTTTGGTATGTTACAATATTCCTCAAGGGTCGCTTTCGACAAAGGAGAGACATTTGTAGTTGTATGTACTTTACCAATAGTTGTCTATACTATGTTTTTTTCTCTCTCCAACCAAAGTGCACCACATGGCTCTACACCAAGATATGAGCCAACAATAATATCATGAAAGAAGGCACGAATTCCACAACAGATGCTTCACTAAAGTCTATAAATAACGACTCAAGTTATAAAGTGAAATAGATAACTGATGTTAACAAACTCATGTTAACTTTGGTTTTTAAAAAATTGATGTTAACAAACTCATGTTAACATCGTTTTTTTTTTTAAATCGATGTTGTCAATTTTTCTAAAACACTTTCTTGCCTGCTGCCTTATTTTCTTGTCCCTAATTAGATATGAAACGTTGCTATTCATTTTCCTTCTTCCTTCTCCCACAGGTCATCCGCATTCCTGACTTCAAGAAAATCCATCACGCTCATAAGGTTTTGATCTCTCTCACGCTAATTTTATGCTTGGTTTTGTTGCTGCACTAATTTCATGCCTATTCTCATTGTTTTTTCCTTAGGTTTTGTTCTATATCATGCTCTTAAGCATCTTAAAAACAATGTAGTGAGGATGAAAAGAGAAAATGGAGAGATCCATAATCCATTTATGTATTACAGTAGCCATAAGGAGTGGAGTGAGCAGGGGAAGCAATAAAAGGCGTAGTTGGAAATGAAAAAAAGAGGGTCAGGGCAGTGAGATGATGTATATGTTTGGAAGACAAACCTAGCACCAGCACAGTTTCACTCACCCAAATATTTCTTTCTCATTCTCCTTCTCGTCTTGAAGGAGGAGAAACACTGCGACATTGCTCCCTCCATCGCCGATTCGTCGGCATCAGAGCCAACAATGTCTCGCTATTGCGCCGGAGCCAACAAGAGAAAGTCGGACACCCTCAGCACCTTCCATTCCTCCACCACGCCCTCTAAATGTGCCGCTCGTGACAAGGCTTTATTGGTATTCCTTCCTACGCCCCACAATGGTCACCTCACCAGGGCTCGCCAAACCCACAACAACCTCGCCGCCTCCTCTTCTGCCGCTGCTTTCGCTCCCGTTGCCATCAAATGCTTTGAACGCGCCCACCCTTCCACTGCTGAGTCCATGGTGCTCTTCGAGTAGCACAAGAAGGAGAGCGAGTGGGAGACTCTCGAGGCCGCGATTGAAGCCAAATTCGAAGCTATCAGATCTTGCGATGCCAATGCGCACATGGTTCCCACCCACCATGATGAGACTTTGAGCCTTATCTGAAACCTAATTTTCTTTTGTTTAGGTTTAGGTTCTCTCAATTCATGTTTTTACCATTTGCAGTTTGCTCTTCTTCCTATTTGTGTTGGTCTTCGTTCCTAATTTAAATTTCATTACCCTAGGTATTGTAGGTTTTCATGGTTGGTTTTCAATTTAAATTTCCTTCCCAATTTAAATTTCATTACCCTAGGTATGTGTAGGTTTTCATGGTTGGTTTTCAATTTAAATTTCCTTCCCAATTTAAATTTAAATTTCAAGTTGGTTTTCATGGTCATGTATTCATCCAATTAAGAGACAAATGTTGCTTTGTGATCGATATGGATTCCTTTTCTTCCAGCATCAACAAAGATAACACTAATGGTAATTCCAAAATTATAGTAAAATACTTTTCTTTAAAAAATTCTATTTTTCCATGCATAATTTTTTTATTTTAGTTTTTGTTTGGCACATCTTACAAGCAAAAAAAGGTCAATGGTGGTTTGTTCTTCCGGCATTTTATAATGTATACTCAACTGTTATATAAATTTATTATTCTTATTACTTGGGGATCGAATGACACACTAATTAGTGTAACTAGAAAGTTATACCTTAGTCATGAGGCATGAACAGAGAATGGGGGCATTAATGAAAATGAGAAGGAAAACACACACGTTATTGATAAACAAGTTTTATCAATTAAATTGTTGTTGAATCATGTGATTTTATCATGATGATCATGTTCATGTATATCAAATTTTAGGCTAGTTATGGCATGTATGGTTTAGCTTTTGGAACTACAACTATGGTTTTGGTAAAAGCTAGACCAAATGTGTTCTTAGACATTTGTAAAAGTGTAACCTAATATTTTAAGTAGCACATTGTCTGTAAAAATAAAGTGGTGCAGTGAAATATCTATTAGTTTTTAAATTGCTTGAGCTTTTGTAGATTTTTACTTTACAATTGATCTTGTCACACATAAACATATACATATTTACAATTAGGATACAATTTAAATGATGCAACTTTTGTTGCAGCTTACAATGTCAAAACCACTTTGTTGTATTCTCTTGAAAACAATTTATTCGTCAATATAGTTTATTTCACTGAATGTATATCATGTCTGGTTAAAAGTGGTTCTAATTAAATTATTTATAAGCCTTTGTTATTTCATGGATTGCTTGGTAATGGAATGAAAGTATTTTTTTTTTTGTGTGAATTAAATAGCAATTTTCACTTTGAACTTTATGTTCTCTTCTGTTACTCTATCTATCAATTAATCTATCTACATATTTATTTTATAGGTGATGGAATTGCATACTCGGTTGGTGCCAATTTCACACCTCACATCCTTACAGTAAATGATAGCAAGGTGTTCTGTTCTTTCCTTTTGAGTCTATATTATGAAAATAGTCAGATTATTTAGCCAACTTGTGTGAATGTCATTCATTTTGTCTATTTGTTGAAATTCCATACATTACTTTTAAATGTAATAGTATCTTACCTCTTAAAATTTCTTAATTCCTTTCAATATGTATCCTACTTTACTTTCTTTATTTGGTGGCGTAATCACTCTCTTTATGCTTTTAATAAAGTAATATCGGTGCATATAATCAAATACCTAAAAATGTTTGTTTAATCATGCATGTGTTATCCCATTAGTTATGTGAAACAATAATTAATAATTAATCGTATTACTACACGGTTGCTTTAAATTTTGGTTGTAGGAAGTCATTTGAATGACAAGGGATTGAGTGTACAAAGATGGTGTAGCTATATTTTGGCTGGGTATGATGAACAATAAGTTAACAAAGATTCAAGTAAATGGCTAAACCGCTAAATGTTATCCCAACTCTCAAAGTTGTGAGCATTACCCATGTGTACTAACCTCAGGATTGGTGGTTCATAGGAGATTGAATAAAAATTGAAATTAGCCTTTTTGGAATCCATTTGTTTTTTAACAGGTTTAGAATTTGAAAAGTCGAATAGTTGTAGAAGTTTTTAGTCTAGAGAAGGAGAATAGATGAAAGAAAGCTTATTTGTGAATGTATTTGTTATTTCCTGTGCCCTGTTTCAAGATGTTACTATGAAGATTATGTCCTGTTCTCAACAAGGATGTCAAGCAATTTGCATTCTGTTTGCAAATGGCACAATTTCAAATGTTACACTACGCCAACCAACTTCTTCTGGTGGTACTTTAACATATGAGGTTAGTTCAGCCTTCAGTCCTAAATTTCTATATCAGTTGATGTATATGTAACATTAACCTGGTTTCTAATTCCTGATTTATGTCAGCATTATCTGTCTACAGTCTACCAGTTTAGGCATTAAGTATCAAATGTCAGTTATTTATTTTATTTTTTGGGGGTGGAGGTGTTGGTAAATTATGTGTTTGATTTTGTAATATGTTATCAAGTAGATGGTATTAATTGAAAAATGGATGCATTTGCACTAAACTGTTAGCAAAAATAAGAGTCTTCATTTAGAGTTTTTTTTAAAGTTCATTCTAGCAATTGGGTGAGAATAGTTATCTTTATTATGTGATTGGTTTCTCTTGCAATATTATCTCTGATTGTATCAGCAAATGTTGGTATTTGTACTAATTAGGTCATCAACTAAGATGATATTAATGTTGATAATTATGCATTAAGCCTTTGAATACCCCTTTGTTTTTCACACTTTCCATTATTGCCCCTCATAGATGTCTTATTATGACCTTGTTTGGTGCTTTTTTTATTGTTCATTTTAATGCATGCCAAACTTCTTTGGAAACTAATTATATTATCACTAACGTATCTAATGTATTTTAAGTTTTGGAAAATAATGACATCAACATGATTATAGTCTCACTGGGATTACGAAAATTGAAATTTATGAGGGCGGTGAAATTTGTTTGGCTTAGTGCCTGGTTGTTGGAGATTAGTTAGGGTGAAAAAAAGGAAATATACTATGAGAACATGTAAATTCATTATAGCTCTTTGAAAAAAGTGTTGAAGAAAGGAAGGCTGTTATGGAAGGTAGAATGAGACATTTTAAAAATGTGTTAAATTTATCTTCTGTTTTTTCCTCAAACAAGATGCTACACAACAAAGTCTAGGGATAACATATCCCCTTCCTATAAATCCAACTTGGACATTGGACCTTCAATATGGTGCACCCAATGTTCAACATTAGAGTGTCCTATTGTGAATTTAATTTTTTGCGTTCTAATGTTGTGCAATTCTTATATTATTCTTATTCAAAAAAATTTGGTCTCTTGGACCCGTAATGATAATCCTATCCTGACTTTGATTTTGTGACAGATGCTTCATTATTTTTTTCTCATTCATTAGGGTGCTCTGACTATGGTGTTTGTAGATAATTCATCTATCTGCACATAATATATTACTTTATGCATAATCACGTTGCAAAATTGGAAATTGGAAGTCTCGAAGAAAGCATTGGGTATGAAAAAAAAAATTACTTGGAGCTAGAAACACAATTAAGTGAGTTTAAGGCATCTTGTACTTGCTGCAAAGGAGTAAAAATAAAAAATGATCGTGAAGATTGCTCTTCAGTGGGTCTTGATCATCCACTTAATTGGGAGCAAAAGGTTGAGTACAGTATACCTATATTCCTACTTTCTAGTTTGAAGATTAGTGAGAATTTCATAGATGCAACTTCAATGCTCATTCACCTTTAATATATTAATCAAGAACTGATATTTGTATGGGATGCAAGGTCACATCAAATAACTAGAGCATCAAGAAAAATGAGGCTATCTGTTGTCAGTTGAGGCAATTAGTTGTTCTTTTTACTTCCCTATTTGCAATGAGTCTTTGTTATTAGCCTTTGTTAACTAAGGGTCATGTTGGTGTATGTGTCAATCTACTTGAAGCCTTGAACTTTATTTGTTGGATCATTCATGGAAAGATCTACATTTAATTGAGTTCAAAAGTTGTCAGTTCAATAATAAATTGAGCTTTCGAATGAGTATCCATGTAGTTGAGGAAGTCAGGTTGACATGAAATAATATCAACATGCTTCTTTTCACTTTTCAACATTATTATGCCAACTTTCATTATTATAAGGAACAATGATACAAGTACATTTATTTATTTATTTTAAACATTTTATTTATTTTTATCTATTTCTTTTCATCGTATTATAAATCTTATTATACCGATATTTTTTTTTATCTTTTTCAATTCTTTCTTATTTTATGTGTAAGATAACATTTTAGGTGTTTATCAAACATTTTATTATTATTACTATTATAAAATTATAGGGAAGAAAATAAAGAGAATAGGTCATATTATTTTTTTTAAAAATGACATTCTACATCAGTTATATAATAAACAATGTAAAAAGTGATTATAAAACATTGGTTATAAAGAAAATCGATGTGAAAAAGATACTTTCTACATTAGTTTTCCTAAAATCAATGTTGTAAGTACTATACAACATCAGTTATTTCTAAAACTGATGTAAAAAATGTCTTTTCTACATCGATTTTGACAAAACCGATGTTGTAATGCACCGTACAACATCGATTTTGGTAAAAACCAATGTTGTCTTGTGCAAGACAACATAAAGTTTCTTAAACCAGTGTTTCTATTTCTCTCTTATAAGCTTTAACCAGTATTTTACCAAGCTTACTTTGACACACTTTATCACACAATTGTTTTTTGAAAAACCTTGAGAAACTTTATTTTATCACACATTGGACGTAATCCTTTGTTTTCATTAAAACTGTTTTTTATTCACTAGATGACATAATCGATATTAGTTTTCTTGCATATTAACTTGTGAAAAACTTTCCTTTGCGAAAAACTTTATATCGTTAGTTAAGACACAATTCAACCTCCTGTTCTAGTATGATCTTTGTTATTTCACTTTTGACACCCAAGTCTACATATAAGCTATATATGTAGATAGGGACACAAGTCAAGGATTGTCCTTATCTACATATATAGCTATTTTTTAATTGTCTTTCTGTTGATGCAACACTGCCATTCTTTATGAAATTTTTAGGTAGATATGGTGTTATATAAATTTTTTAGTAAGATTAACTAGAAACATTTAGGATATTAATGTGTATGAATCAGCGTCTATGGAATTGCAGTATAAGTGAATGCCTTCAACTCTTTCTTTCCAACACTAAGCCTACACAAATAGAGAGATTAGGAAGCTAGGGAACTTTGTGGCCTACCTCTCTTATTACGTTGCCACCCAACTCTTTCTTTCAACACTCAGCCTACACAGACAGAGAACACCAAGAAGCTCTATCTCACTCACATAGCCAAACTCTTTCTTTCAACACACAACCTTGATATCATACATCATAGAACAGAACAAGAGGGTCACCCTCCACTTCCGTCACGCATCTTGCCTCTCTCTCGGTCACACACACACACATACCCCTTAAATTTACTTTCACAGTACATTGTTAAAAATAAGAGCACTAATCTCGTGCAACGTGTGCAACAGCGGCAGAATCACGATGAGGCGAGTTACCAGATGGCACGACAATGTGCGATAGAGGCTCGAGAACCTTGTGCGACGGTGGTGTCACACTGGGTGCAAAGCCTTTCGAAAATCACCAAAAAAGGAAGTTACTAAGTCCCTCGTTAGGGTTGAGTTCTTTTAATTTTGGTATAATTTTAATTTTCGACAGAAACATAATCCGTCAAAAAAAATCCGTTGGTGGTAACATTTGAATTTCTGATAAATTAAATCAGTGGGTAAAATCCGTCGGTAATTTATACTTTCCAATGGAAGAATTTTCCGTGGGTAAAATTCCGTCGGAAAAAGAAATTCAAACTTTTTCCACGAAATACACTTTATCAATAAATTCCATCAATAATGCAGACATTTCTGATGGAATACATTATGTGGAAAATATTTCGTTGATAATAACAATTTTTCTTGTAGTACTAGTGTCCTTCTTCAACATCATCATCACCATCTCCACCATGATCATCCCTAACATTAGCAACAAAGTCAGCCATTATATCTTCCACTATATCTCCTTCAACAAGACCAACATAATCAAGTAGTTTTTAATATATTTTAACTAATTATTTTGCATAATTCTCCCTTTTAAGTGATTTAGCCATTTTTATCCGATCAGGGATTGATTCTTTATAGAAAAACAATTACACAATTTTATGTATCCTTTTCTCAAAAGAAAATTAAAAAATCCTTTAATTTGCCCTGAAAGTCATAGGATAATGCTTTCTCAATTTGTGGGATTGACCATTGTGGAGACAAATTTGTACTTGTCAATTTCTTGGGTTTGTGAGCCCTTAGAAATTTCATTGAGAATTGACTTATCTTTTAGATTTGTAAATATATATAACATGGCATACAATTTAGATATCCTTTCATGTATTTATTGATGTTAATATGCTTGCGTGATTTCTTGTCTTGTTAATTATGGATTTCATTCATCATTTTGGCATGTAGCCATGCCTATTTCATAACTAAACTTGTATCTATTGTTTATATCTTCATTCCATAACTATCGGTACATATAAACTTGGTACTTGATGTTCAACTCTCAATTACTATCTACTAGCTATTTGATATGTTCTTTTTGAAACATAGAATCTGCAAGAAATGTTGATACAACATTAAGCATTGATTAGTATTTCATTTTGATCATATTTTTATGCCATGCTTTAATAATTGTTTTTCTTAGCATAATAAAAAAAACTTGTATTTTAAAAAAAAAAAACTTACTTACGGATTGGCCCAATCCGTATGGACCATATGGATTGCCCAATCCGTATAGGCCATACGGATTTTCCAATCCGTATTACTTAAATAAAAAAAAACTTACGGATTGTCGAATCTGTAAGAACCTTACGGATTCAACAACCCATAATCCGTATGAAGGTTACGAAATTCGTAACCTTCAAATCGCGAAGGGCATTTTTGTCCGCGCACTGTTTACATATAGTGTATTAGAAATTTATATAGTGTATGTAGCAAAACCCTTGTTTTTGACCCTTTTAAATTAGTTTTGTGCGATTGGATCTCATTAGGCACAACTGTCAAGTTTTGCAAATTTTCTCATCATAACGTTGTTTTACTGTACATGTCATAATTTTGTTTACGCAAAACTTTGATTTAGGTGATTTTGGTCTTGTTTGAGAGATAAGGAGGAACTGTACATTTTTTATGTCACAAGCTAAATCTAATTCAGAGGTTTCAGGGGTTAAAATGGAGGATCAATGTTGTTACCTTACACTTGGAATTTTCTGATTTTGATTTTTGGGCTTTATTTTCTAATTAGTGGCCCGATTAGACTTTTTTAATAGGTTTCCGAGAATACCCTTTCTAAAAAGGTTGAGTACAGACATTCATTCAGCTTTTCCCTTACACCATTCATTCAGCCTTCCTTTTGTTCGTCTCCTGCAGCTGCTCTGCGCTCTCCCTCATCTCCTCCTTCATCATCCATTGGTGCACTCAACTTCTTGGTTTTTGTGGTTCTTCGTCGTTCGTGATTACTCTGATCATTTGAGTGTCCTCAGTTGTGAGTTTCGTAATCTTTCATTTTTAGGTGATTGAAAAATTATTTGGATGTGCTGAACGCTTACGGATTGGCAATCGTATGACTATGGATTGACAATCTGTAAGCCTCATATAGATCATCAATCCATATGAGGCTTACGGGTTTGCTCCATACGAATTGTCAATTCGTATGAAGCATACATATTGACAATCCCTATGACTCACAATGATAGGTGTAGTGATGGGTGTAAAAACGTACCTCCGACGAAGCCAAACGAACGAATCACCACGACTGAAAACAACCTTTGCCACTAGCAAAACACTAGTGCCACACCAAAAACAAATGCCAAGCAAAAATGAACAACTAAAGATGAAGAATAAGCCAAAACGTAAAAGAACAAGCAAATGAAATAAAGCATAGCTCCTGCAACAACAAATAAGAATGAAGGACAATATTGGAAATAAAAAAATTGCTAGGTGTATGAGAAATGTACCTGGTGTAGGAAGCATTTCCCTTTAATGAGTAGACTTCGTTGTATTGATGGAGCCCACATTTTTTTTTATTATTTTCCTTGTAATAAAACAATTAGAACACTCTTGTAGTGACACCCAGTAAATTACACTTTTAGAATTTTAAATTTGAGATTAGTTTTTTTTTTCTTTCTCTCTTCTCCCTTTTCTTCTCCTTTCATCTCTCTTCTAATTTCTGATTGAAGCTCTTAATGAAGGTTTTCATGGAGGGCTAGTCATTTTTTCAATCCAACAGTCCCAAACTTTTGATAAATTTGAGTTCCTCTATGCTTCATTTTGAATTTATTATCAATGTTCTTCCCCTTTTTTGTTTTTCAATTTTCTAGTTGATGCATGCATGATTATGTTTAGATTTAGTAAATTCAATTGTGATTATGGATAGGGTTGATTAATACTTTCATGGTGATTAATTGATTGCTTGTTTCAATGTGAATTGTGCTTGAATTCGGAGGGATTAGAGGATGTGAATGTATTCTCAAATTTTTTAATACATATCAGATGATTATCTCATAAACTCGTTTTGGATTACATAATCATAAATTCATCCTAATTTTTTGGAACCTCGATGATTTAACCAGAATCTTGGATCCTTGGCTTGAATTTTAAGTTTTTAATTTAATTCTATGTTCTGTTTTAATTATGCAATTATGATCGAATTCCCTTATTTTCAAATTAATACTGGGTGTTTGGTGAATAGTATCTCTAGAAAAATGATCTGACTTGGCCCCTATATTGCAAAATTTATTGGGGAGTTCAATGGCTTTTGATGGCAGCCGAATTGCTGTCAAATGCCCACATCAAGAAGGAAGCAAATTCTGTCAAATAAGGAAGTACAGATCTAGGGCTTAATCTAAATCCAGTCAAATTTTGGTTTCAAAATAAGAAGACATAACTAAAGGTAGTCTATTATTTTTTTTGCAATACTTCATTTTAAAGGACAATTATTCATACATTAATTTGAGCAATTTTCAGGTTATAAGTGAGCGAATAGATAACAATGCTGTTGGCATGAGAATAAATGCATACAATCAGAAAACTTTTTCTGGAAGAGTCTTTGCCAAATGCATTTTGCGTATCGTGTGAGGATCTTCTCGTGGGATCAATAGGGCATGAACTAATTCAATTGCAAGCATTCATTGAGGAAAATATTTAATTAGCTAAAGAAACTAGTAAACTACTTTATTTAATTGATTCTCTTGTGATATGAATCAAGTATAACTTACGCACACACCAATCAATGATTTGTTCTTTTCTAATTGATTATGTTTTATGAGTTATTCCTGTATATGAGAAAGTGTACACGCTTCTATAAAACAATGAGATAAATCCAGTTCTACTAGCAGTTCTTTTACAAAATTGATAATTTATTTTGTAATTTTTAATATATTTTAATCAATTATGTTACATAATTCTTTCTTTTATGTGATTTAGGTGTTTTCAGCCGAGGTTGGGAATATGTGTTTTTATAGAAAAGCAATTACACAATTCTATGTATCCTCGTCTCATAAAAAATAAATCCTTTAATTTGCCTAGAAAGTAATAAGATTGATGTTTTTTTAATTTTTGTTTTATCAATTGTGAAATTGATCCTATTGTGGAGACAAATTCTTACTTGTTAACTCCCTGGAAGCCTAGTGAATCAATCGGCTTATGAAAATATTCTAAAGAGTTCCACTTATTCTCACACACACATCAAGAGTTGGAAAAAAAAAAAAGCTTTAGTCTTTGCCATTACATTTTCTCACTAAGGTTGAAAGAATGTATCCTTCAAATTTGGGTGGGTCAGATAGTGGTCATCGCTAGATTAAAAGGTAAGATCATTGATCCTTTATTAATGACAATTTTTTAAAAATGAGTTTAAATGGAGTCTTATTTTACTGTATAACCTTTTATGAAAGTTTGAGGAAGCCCATGCTGATATTCAAATAGTTAATAATTTATATTTTTCATATAATCACATAAGATGTTATGATAAAAAAAATATAAAAATTAATATGATAAAAAATAAAAATACTTAAAATAAATATAAAAATTAAGAATGTAAAAGAATTAAAATTAAATTATGAAATATAATTACTTCTTATGTGATTCTACAGAGTATAAATTATCATTTGAATGTCAATATCGCTTCCTAAAACATTCATAAAAGGTTATACCTTTCTTTCTTTCAACACTAAAATAGGACTCCGCTAAAATTCTGATAAAAAAGAAATTGTCAAGAATATAGAATGGATGATCGTTCCTTTAAGTCTAGCTACTGTAGCAGAATCGTGATGATGACCATCACCTAGCCCTAAATATAAAGGATACATTCCTTCAACCTTAGTGGAAAAAATGTAATAGCAAAGACTTTTTTTTTTTTAACTCTTGATATGTGTGTCAGAATAAGTGAACCCTAAGAATGTTTTTTTAAGCTGATTCATCTAGGCTTAGAGAGATTTGACAATAATGAATCCGTCTCCACAGCGGTCAATTCCACAACTGATAAAACCTAAATTGAGAAAGCTTTCATCCTACTATGGGCAAATTAAGAATTTTTTATTTTATGAGATGAGGATACACAGAGTTGTGTAATTGTTTTCTATAAAACACCTATCCCTGGTCATCTGAAAATGGCTAAATCACTTAATTAAAAGGGAGAATTATGCAAAATAATTGGTTAAAGTATATTGAAATTACAAAATAAATTATCGGTTTTGCAAAATAATTGCTAGTAGAACTGGATTTGTCCCATTGTTTTATATAATTAAGCAGAGGTAAGCTTTAAACCCAATAAATATTGAAAATGAAAAATAAATAATCATGATCATAATCAAAGAACAACCAACACTAATTGGCTAGGTTCTAGTGGCGAAAAATAAGTATTAGAAATCCTCTTGCTAGGCTGTAAATTAGAATGAGGTTGAAATTTAATTTCAAATAAAGAGTCTAGACTCGTTAAAAAAAAGGTTCGCAAACAAAGATCAACCACAGGGAAATATATTAATAAAATACTCCCTCGTGAAAAATTATTCAACACTTAAGTCTCCAATAATATCACCCCCTCCCTCGGGAAAGTCTCTTATAACTCCAACATGTACGCTAAAGATTCAATATTGAGTTAAGATTCAACTTTATTTTGGACAACATGATATTCAGTATAGAACATGCAACATAAGCTTTCCTTGAGGGACCAGAGAGCATAGATCAATTAGGATCAATCACATAACTTTCACTCCCACTCAAGCAAATCATAAAAGAGAGGCCATGTTTGTCTTATTTTCAAATCATGAAAAAAATGGATGGTGGTTGCAGCTAATTAAGGAGAGTCAAAGAATTAAGTCTCCTTAAAGCCTAATGCTTAAACTATTTGATGTCAATAATAATGTGATTGTTTATATAGGTGTGTGTGTGATAGAAGCAAAATCTAAGAAAAGATTAAGCCAAACAAAAGATAAAATATTAAAAGTCAATTACTCTCATCCATTAAAGGAGGAAAAACAGTGGAACTCATTAAAATTGTAAAAGGTTGAATTACAAAGGATAAGTATTGTTTGACACCTCTATGTCAAAAGAGATATGAAAAAATTATAATAAATAATATGATAAAAAAATAAAATATTCTAAATAAATATAAAAAATAAGAATATAAAGAATTAAAATGAAATTATGAAACATAACTTCATTTTGTGATAAGTATAAATTATCATTTGACTATCAGCATCGACTTCCTTGGACATTCATAAAAGATTGTACCTTTTTTATTCTTTGACACCAAAATAAGACTCCACTTAAACTGAGATTAAAAAAAGATCAAGAAAAAAGGATCGATGATCTTACGCTTCTAGACTAGCTATCGTAGTAGAATCGTGACAATGACCCCGACCTAATCCAAGCAAATTTAAAAGATACATGCTTTCAATGTGAGAAAAATGTAATTGGAAAGACTAAATATATTTTTTATAACTCTTGATGTGTGTGTGAGAATAAGTGAACTCTTAGAATATTCATATAAGACGATTCATCTAGGCTTAGAGAGATTTGACAATTGTGAATTCATCTCCACAATTGATAAAATCCAAATTGAGAAAGTTTTAATCCCTTTTTATGCGAAAATTAAAAGATTTTTTTTGAGATAAGGATACATAGAATCATGTAATTGATTTTCTATAAAGCACCTGTCCTCAATCAATCGACTAAAAATGGCTAAATCACTTAGGAAGAATTATACATGCAAAATAAATAGTTAAATATATTGAAAACTTCAAAATAATTTTTCAGCTACATCTTCAACAACAAGACCAGCATAATTGAGTGGAATATCAAACAGCACAATTTTCACCAACTACATCAACTCTTTTTACAACTTTTTTTTCACTTATATTATCCGGCCTACACCAGAATTTCCACTACACCCTCATTATTTGTACACTGAGTAGCAACTCTTTTACAATCTTTTCCATTTCATTTAGAACTCAGCTCCAATAGCCTCATCCCATGTTCATCCACTTCTTCGTTTTGCTGTCAACAAAAGCCTAATCAGGCACATCAAGCGCAACATCAGGAAGCATATTCAGCATCACATCCCACATGCTCAAAATAGATATGCACATCTTTGTATAGATGATGAGAGCTGTGTTGAACTAGGAAACACAGACACGGCTCCTGAATGCCATTTTCAGGTGTCGGACACGTTTTCGATATGAACACTAGTCAGACATGCTGCAAAAATCTAAATAATAAACTAAATAAAAATAATATATGATACAATGAACGTTAAAAGTTATAGTAATTAAAAATAATAATATACTAAGTAATATTAATAATAAACTAAATTTAACATAATAATAATATAATGAGCTAAATAATAAATCCTAAATCATATAATAATAAGATATTACTAAACAATACATATATTGTTATATAATAAAAATTATATGTAGGTGAAAGTCTAAATTATAAAGCTTGGTACTTTTTTTTTTAGACTTATTATCATATGAGATTAGAAAGCTTAACTTATTTTAAGATGAATATAAATTTTAATTATCATTTTAATTTTTGTGTCATGTTAATCATGTGTGTCGTGTCTTCGTATCTTATGCTTTAAATTTTTGCCGAATTCTGTGTTGATGTCCAAATCTGTGCTGCATAGGTGTTGAACATTGCCAACACATCCTTATTATTCTCCAACTAGGTGAAACCATCCTCGAATCCTCTTTCCCATACCAAAAAATACACTTGCTCAACCTTAGATATCCACCACATGTTTTACACAAACTATGTATAGTCCACATTTTAATCAAGTAAGTCTCAACAACCTCCTAAGTGCCAATAACATTTATCACCATCCATATGCAACACAAGGTTAATGTCAACAGACATTTTGTAATGGTATCACAACAAAATTTTAGTTAGATTTTTCAAGTAATATTTAAACAAATATATCAACATTCAACTATTATCACTTTAACATAAACACAAACTGACCATTGCTTTTAAAAAAAAAAAACTTAATACATTCTAATCAAGATTAAAATCATTAACAAAACCTAAACCCTAACATATTTTGTGCACCATAAACCTAATTACAAAATGTATGTTGCCAAAAACAGAGTAAAAAACCAATTCAAATAGAGATACATGTTATATGGTAATTCTTAGGTTCAAAAAAATAAAATAAAATGAACACAACATTGTACCTTACGATGTTGATGAAATCGGGAAGGCTTGTCTTTCATCTGCAAACGATGGCCAAAAAAGAACTGTCACTGTGTGTAAGAAGGTGATCACCTTTCACCGATTGCTTTGCATAGCGCAGGGAGGAGAATGACCTTGATCTTTGGTCTGGGGTGTGAATGGTCACTGAGTAGTTTACTTAAGAGGTCAAAAAAGAAGCAAACATATTAGTTATAATTTGGTTGCCCTTACTTGGCAAGTGCGTGCGTGCCATCCCATTTCCACATATGGATGTGCCCCCTCTCCAATGATTGTGCCGTGTGTGTACTCACATTAACTCTAATAGGAAAAGGTTAATGACAAGACTAAATTGTCACACATTTTACAAAATTCAAGAACTAATTTTATTTTTGATCTTTCATGCATGAAATTATTAAAGACTGTATATTTAAAGGACCAGATAGCAAACAACAATCAATCATTGCTTAGTGCAATCTGTGGGCTTAAAGGAGACTATTTTCTTTTGTAGGTCATATCCAACCAAGAAGTTTTGCTGAGCCAAGTTCCCAAAGATTGGACCAGATTGACTTGACAGGAAAGCCAAGCATACTACCCTATGACTCGCTACAATAAAGGTGTTGAGGGCATTTAACTTGACATCTGCACCACTAAAATGTGCCGTGATCACTGGTACATCTACTTTATCAAATGTACTACTTTTATAGCAAAGGCTGAACTGTTTAAGTGGATCCTCAACACGCTCTAATTTAACCAAATCTGCTACTGCTGATTCCAACTTTGAGTAAACATCATCTGGCAAAACAGTGAATGTTGTACCTGAGTCAATTATGATATTTCCCTTTCCACTAGATCTAGATGAGGAGCTTCTGAACTCTATTCTATTGTTTCCCACACTAAATGCTTCCAAGGTTGGATAGTAAAACTTTTTCCAATCTTTAAAGATTATCCGAGTTGAGACAGTCCCATAATCCCCAGAAACCATTGCAGCATCTCCAAATTTGAGTTTGCTAGATCTGTCAGATATTGGTGCCAAACAGTAGGAAAATTTTTTAACTATTGAAGAACTCAATTGAGATACAAGGGACACAGGTCCTCCTCCAAGGCCAACTATGCCAATGCTATCAAATGACACATTAGTGTTACGTATGCATCCTATCACAGTTCTTGGAAAATGGACAACAGGGTCATTGGAGGAGCCTAAAGTAACGGTCTCAACACTAAGATCTCCTTGTGATTGTGATCCATCCTTATAGTTAACAGTGTGTTCACAAATTTTCCTTTTATCAGAGGAGCAAGAGGTACCTTGCACTGATTTACATGTAGTAGAAGAGCAAGGAAGATTTTTGTAGGTTTTGGAATACGAAGGATCAAACATAGGACTGGTGTCGTTGTGACAGGTTTCACAAAGTTGACACTGCACCCAGATTATGTTCCAAGGGAATAGCTCATTAAGTAGTCACCATCATCTAGTTGGTTGAATAGATAGAAAGTTGGTTGAAATTATTGGCACGGTTCATGGAACGACGCACAGCATTGGTAACTCGTTGGAATTGAGTTTCTGTTGCACGATAGAATGGTGATCGTGTTGATCAGTCACGATGGATGATCTCCACACTGAGGCCAGTACTCTTGAGAGCCTCTGAGAAACAAATGTTGTAAAGACACAGTAAAACAAGAGCGAGAGATGAAGAATGAGACATTATTGTCATCACTAAGATGCATAAAAATGAATTCAAATTTGTAACTTCTAGCACATTCCTAGTTCCCTTTTGTAGGATTTTAATGATGCTAAAGAGTGTTTTTGGAATTGTGCATCGTTACTTTATTTAATTATGTGGTCTAATGTGACTGTATATTTTTATTTAATAAATACAATATTCATTGTCATTCGGTAGTCAATTGTACTTTTAATATATTCACTTTAGTATATTAAAAATAATTTATAATAAAGTTAAATAATGTTATTAAGTATAATGAATATAATATGTTTATCAAGCATTTGACTTTTCAAATAAATCTATATATATTAAAAACATTTGACTACTTATCTGTACCATTCATTTTCTTTTCAAAAGATATACATCGATCTACAGGATATGTTTCAAATAAGAAATTTCCTAAAATTAAATGAGAACTATTATTAGGGGTCATTGGATTACAATTACAAACAAGTAGTGAATGAGATCAAATAATTGCCCCCACCTTTGACATGACTATCATGCATTATCATCATTGCCATTTGCCATGACCAATACAGTAAAACTAGAGCGAGAGATCGTGAGGGAGAGATTATTGTCATCATTTGTAATGTTAATAATTTTTAAAAATTGACAATTAAAAATGGCCACAAAGGCATTTCCTATTTTTTCCTTTATCTTCTTCCTCTTCTTCTTTCATCTTCTTCATCCTTTCTATCCTTCACCAGACAACACACCGCCAGAAGACATTCCATAAGCTTCTGTCTATCAGATCTGAGCGCATCGTCTTCAACTTCGTCCTTGCCATTGATAGACCCTTCTCCAATGTAGTGCTTTAGTGCATCATCTTAAAGTTCGCCTCACTAGCAGCCCCTTCTCCGTTGTAGTGCTCCAGCACATCATCCCCAAGTTCATCCTCATCGGCAACCCCTTATCTATTGTAGTGCTCCTGTACATCGTCGTGAACTTCGTCCTCACGATTTAGATCTCATTCAGATTTGAAATTTGAGAGGTTATCCTCGCGATCGTTTTGTCTAGTGAAGAACCAGTAGAAGGAAGTAAGGGAGAAGAAGAAAAGGAAGATAAAGGGAAAAAAAATACATTTACCACAGTTTTTAAGGGTCAATTTTTTAAAATCATGAACGGTGAAAGGACCATTTTAGTCCTTTTTTAAAACATAAAAGATCAAATTAAACCAAAAAATAAGATAAATTACTAAATAGATTTCAACCTAAATTTAACTAATGTCGTTAAGAAATATACACACAATGCTAACATTCACAATTTGAGGTGTTTAAAATTATCACTAAGTATTTTACATAGCGGCAATTTTAAAACCATCATTATAATATTTAATATTTTTAATTTAAAATATTTTTAAAAATAGTAAAATTTACACATAAACCAAATCAAAGATTAAAATCAAAGCAAAGATATAGAATTACAATTGCATAACTTAAGGGCAAATTTAAATAAATAATACAAATTAATTAAATAATTTGAAAAAGGAGGCAGTTTGGAAAATATTTAAGGAAATGGGGTCATGGAACACGCCCAAAATAGGCGTGTTTAAACACGCCCAATTTAGGCGTGTTTGGGTAGGGTGGGTCTATAAAAGGGAAAAAAATTGTTACTATTTACCATTTGTAACTTTTCTTGCTTGGGTGAAAAAGTTTGGCTTGGTTCGCTTGGGAGTTTGGGTAGATTTTTCTTGCAACGAAGCTCTGTCAACAAGTAAGTGAATTTTATAATTTAGCATTTTTT
>CM023955.1:32520095-32557832 GCA_013407115.1 Glycine latifolia
GACTCCCCGTGTAATGATCGTGTTGCCATAACCTTGCCGTCACCAAATTGATACGTTGGTTGTCGTTTAAACCTATTTTCCTGCGTATCTTCTCATGTAATTCACTAAGCGTTGATCTTCGATTGATACGCGTCGACCTATTGTTCCCTTCAAAAATAACACCCTGTCGTCCTCTAACTTTTCTTCCATTAAAACATAACATAACATCAACACTCTGACTACCTGAACTTATATTTGGAGAACGCTTAAACTAGAACCAAACCACAACTAATGGACCCAACATAAAATCACTGAACCAATGCATCTGCAGCTTATCAAGGGCCAAGTTATATAGAACCAAGGGACTAGAACACGCCTCAAATAGGCGTGTTTAAACACGCCTAAATTGGGCGTGTTTAAACACGCCTATTTTGGGCGTGTTCAACAGCCCCATTTTCTCAAATATTTTCCAAACTGCCCCCTTTTTCAAATTATTTAATTAATTTGTATTATTTATTTAAATTTGCCTAACTTAAGCAAGTATCAAAACATATAAAAGGAGCTAATTCAACAAAAAAAACCAAATCAAAGCAAAGATATAGAATTACAATTGCATAAACACTGATTTTATTTACATCGAGGTGATGTACAATGTGTTATGTATGCAACTTTATGATCAAAATGTACAATCTTATTTTTAGTATTGACCTTTATTTTATTTGTCATCCTACTCTATTATCTCTGTCTGTTTGTCATCGTTAGAGGCAAAAGCGGAGACAGGGGGGCTAGGGTGAGTCACCGCCTCCCCTAAAATTTTATTAATATAATTTTATTATATATATATATATATATATATATATTAAAAATTAAAAATTTTAAAAATAATTTCATAATAAAAAAAGGTTGCATTGCATAATATAATATGATATAATATTTTTTAATATTACATTAAAAAATAAGATAAAATATTTTTGAGATTGCATTACATAATATAATAGAAATATTTAAGATTATATTACATAATAAGATAAAATATTTTTTAAGATTGCATTCAAAAATAGGATAGAATATTGTTTAATATTGTATTAAAAAATATGATAGAATATTTTTAATATTGTATTGCATAATATAAAATATTTTTAAGATTGTATTGCATAATATAAAATATCTTTAAAATTGCATTGCATAATATGATAGAATATTTTTAGAATTGCATTCAAAAATTGGTTAAAATCATATGCTTAAATTAGTATAAATAGAAACATATTTTTATGTTTATAATATGCATTTGATTCCAAATAATATTAGAACTTTATAGAGTTTATGTTTGCATCATTGAGAGAATTGTTATGAGATCATATAGAAGCGTTTGACAAGTCTGATTCTTAACTCTCCTTCAGGATTGAAAGATACTTATTTATTATCATAGGGGAGTTGTCCACTGGATTAATTATCCAATTTGGACGTCGTGATTTTTTATCCAATTTGGTTTTTCACGCTAAAACTGATTGTGTCTTCTTTATCTCTATCTTTATGTTATTGCTTTGAGTTTGATTTTAAATTGTGAATGATTTTAGTAAGACTCACTAGACTTTGTCAATTTGTTCATCAACCCACCCTGTTTGCAATTTGTCTATTTGTGGTTTGCGGTTTGTCTCTTTTTGTATATTAGATTTGTATTGTCTTCGGAGTACTTTTATTTATTATATAGTTTTTTTTTATGTTTTCCCCCTCTCAATAAAATTCTTGACTCCGCCACTATCCCTCTAACCAGTGGCGGAGGCAGAAATTTTATTGAGAGGGGGCGAACATAAAAAAAAATCATAAATAAAAGTATTCTGAAGACAATACAAACCTAACTTAAAAATAAGGGGCGCAAATAGCAGTTTATTTTATTTTAGAAGAATAACAACATGAAGAAAAAAGAGAAAAAGAGGGAAAAAGAAAGGAATGAAGAGATATCTGAAACTCTTCTCTTTCACTAGTTTACCAAATAAAACAACTTTTTTGACTCCTTCTGTTCTCTTGGGATTTGTGTTTCATTTTTCTCCTTTTTGTCAAGACATCTCCATTTTATAGTGTTCTTTCTTCCTCTTCCTATTTATTCTTTTCCCTTTTATTATTATTTTTTTCCGTTTTATCATCTTCCTTTCCTTTTTTTCTTTTTCTGTTATCTCTCTTTCCCATTTTATTTTTATTACATTTTCTTTCCTTTTTTTATATTTTTTTTTCTCTTTTATGTTTTCTTTCCTTTTTATTGTTTTAATATTTTTTTTCTTTTTTTTACTACATTTTCTTTATATTTTTTTCCCCTTTTACTTTTTTTTAATATTTTTTTTCTTTCATTTTCTTTTTTTTATTAATTTTTTAGGGGGGCAGTGGCCCACCCTAGCCCCCTAATTTCGCCTATGTCTAAAATCATACATATCAGAGTGCTATGAAACACATTGTCTAAGAGTTTTTTTTTTATAAGCACACGCTGTCTAGTATTGGAACAAGTCTTCTGCATGCCACACATCATTGCAAGTTGGAACATGTTCTGCTTATGAGAAACAGAATGTACCCAGCAAGATTTACTGGGATTTTGCTATGGGATCAAGCTTTCCCTCTCTGAGAATGCGTATAGAAATGAAGCACCCTCAAGAAGATGATCACTGCAGGAAACAACACGAAGGGCGTGTTGTGTGTGCAGTGTGTATAGAAAAGAGAGAGTATGAATTGTGTACCTTTCACCATGAACGATGCTCTATTTATAAGATGATACCTGGATCCTGGGAGGATGGTGGTTGAGGCCCATTATCTTTGATTAAGATATTTGGATTATCTAAATAACTGATCAGTAGCGGTTGTGATTATATCTTCTATTGTATCTTCTATCTTTTGGTGGTTGAGAAATTTGAATATTTGAATGGGCCTATCCGTAACAGATGCCCCACAGCCCGGTTATCTAGCACTCTGGATGACCGGGATGTATCAGTGGATAGGTCCGTGCTACATTGAATCCAGAAACTCCGTGCCGACGTGGGTTACTGTTGCTTGCCCCATGCCGAGATAATTAGCTCGACTTTAAGAAGCTTGTATGAGGCGTTTCCAACTACTACCAAGCTATTTCTTGCCGAGATGGGTTCCTTCTGCTTATCCCTTGCCGAGATAGTAGCTTGTCTTTCGAGACTTGTCTGAGACGTTTCCAATCACTGTCGAGTTGTCTCTTGTCTCTTCAGTAGTAGCTTAAATAATTTTTATCATCGGAAAATGAAACGCCTAATCCTTCATAAATGACATATGTCTTGATCATTTAATGCGGTTATTTCTTTGCACGCTGTAATCATTTCTTTCTGTAATAATGACATTTTTGCCGTTTCACGTCCTTTCACATCCAATTTCTTCAAACGTCTTTTAATCTTGGCGGTTTGTATTTTCGCTTGTTTGCTCTCAGTGCTTTCATTCTCTTCCTTCACCGTTGTCATTTCTGCAATCCCATTTCCTCGCTTTGTGACTTTCATTTGCGCATCCTGTTCCTTTTCTTCGCTCAATACCTCACCAATCTCCCTCCATTCCAGGTATTTCATGTTCATCTCTCTTTTACAATTATTTTAATTTCCATCTGCTATTTTAGTTTATACGAACATATCCTCCATCTGTGACCTCTTTTGCTTCTTCATTCTCTTTCCCTTTCTTTGTGTCTTTATTTTCATAATCCTTTCCCATGAACTATTCTGCGGAAGAAGAGGCGCACATCCGTAGAACTGTCCCTCCCCGTTCTGCATTTTGGTTTTTCAGTCTTCCTATTCCTGATGAGGAGAAAGAAAAAGCCATTCTGCGAGCTCCATCTAGTTCTAGTAGTTTTAGAACCAATATTTCTAAACCTCCCAATCCTTCTAGATTAGGGTTGTCATCTAGGTTATCCCAAACTGAGCGTAGGGTTCCTGCTAAGACTCCCATATCTTCAAGCAGTACTTTTTTAGGTGTTCCTGGGAAAGATAATGTGCCTGAACAACACTTCGAAACTCAATTCGAACCCTGTTCGAGATGTCTTGACGAGTTTCTATATTTAGTTAGTATTGATCATAACACTCAAGTCAATGCTTTACTTGACAACTGCCGGCATAACCCCATTGTTGTCCCCAAACCTCCTCCACAAAAGACCAACACTCTGATTTCAAGTAGATCAAATTTAGGGACCGAGGTGCCGATTCCTAAAAATACCCCGGCGTCGGTCCAAGCTTCATCAAATATTAGCTCTCTAATGACCAGTTTCCCAGATATTTTACTAATTACCATTTTTTCCCTTTTACTTTCGTAGGTAATTATGGACTCATCTCTTTTGGAAGTTGTTGAGGAATCCTCTGCCCGGTCTCAATCTCAAACTGTTTCTCCTACCCTGACCAATAAGTATCCTTGGGTAACCCACGAGGTGTTACATAATACCTCAGTCCTGGATCCAGAAAGTATTACCATGCTTCCCCTTGGGATTCAGGAGGGCTTTAACATTTGTATTCCCCGTCCGAACGAACCTGTTTGCTCCATTAAGGAAGAGAACGAACCTGAATTTTTTTTCTTTTATAGGGATGTAATTACCCGATTAGGAGTCTG
Organism: Glycine latifolia; assembly: GCA_013407115.1. Lineage (NCBI taxonomy): Eukaryota > Viridiplantae > Streptophyta > Magnoliopsida > Fabales > Fabaceae > Glycine > Glycine latifolia. Next base: position 32,524,668 of record CM023955.1, read on the forward strand.
TTTCCCCTTCTCCGACTTCCAAATGCATGTGTTAGATCATCTACACATCGCCCCTTCACAAATTCACCCAAACAGCTGGGCCTTTTTGCAGGCCTTTGAATAGGCCTTTGAACTTTTATGTCGAGAATTAGAAATCCCTTGCACTTACACACTGTTTTTTTATTTCTTTATTGTCCATACTGGTCGGTCGATCAGGTAAAGAGCCTGCCAATAGGAAAGGGTGGGTTTCGTTCCGAGGTCACAATGACCGAGGTCATTCAGACCGTAGATTATTTTCCCTGTTTGCCGAGTCCTTTAAGGGTTTTAAGGATAAGTTCTTCAAAGTAGTTGCTGAACCCGGCCATCATCCCTTTTTCTTACATGCTTCTGATTCACCTTCTGGTGCATGGAAGTTTCCTTTATACTGGACTTCCACCCATCATGACTTCCCTCCTTCTTCTTATCGTACTGACGAGACTCGGTTGTCGGATTCCGATCCTTCCTCAACGGCTCGTATAATGTCGTACAAGGAATCACAAAATTTGCCTGCCATAACTTATTATATCAAATGTAGTTAGTTTAAATTTCCTTTGAATATAATATGAAGAAATATCATCTTTTGTTTAACTTATGCATAATTGTTTTGTAGCAGTTGAAATGGATCCCGCTCCCATCCGGAGGCCCGACCATCTCGTAGCCTTCCACTCGCGAAAGAAGCGGAAGGTTACAGGTGGAAAAGGTAAAGCAAAGGTAGCCGAGGTTGCTGATCCCGAGATAATGGCTACCTCAGACATTCCTGCCCCCACTCTTCCTGCACCCGAGATGCCAGTGATCGATCTTGAAGCATCTTCGGCAGACGTGACTCCTGAAACCCCGGCTATCGAGCTATCAGAACCTCGGATTGCCGAAGCGTCTATTCCGCTGCCCAGTGTTTCCGAGGGACTTGTTCAGCTGGCGCCCCAAACTCTTTGGGATAAGGGCGCAAGAATTTTTTAAAGTTGCTCGGGCGCCGAGAAGATATTCCGAGCTGGTTCCTTTTAATGCGGCGAAGATGAAAGAGTTAAGCATGATTGAGTTAGCATCTTTAAAAAGTGGTGCCTTGGTTGAAAGTCTGTTTACTTTAAACAGAAAAGCTTGCCGAGTGAATGCCGATCTTGAAGCTTTTCGGAAAGAAAATATGCAACTTCAATAAAAACTTGACCAAGCTAATGGGAAGACGGCGGCGTTGGAAGCATCGGTCAAGGAATTAGAGGTTATTCGTGCCGATCTGGAAACTTCTCGAGCCGACGCAAAGGAAGCACAAGAATCATTGGTCAAAATGACCTCTGAACTTGAAGCTTCTCGAGCCGATGCAAAAGAAGCGCAAGAATCATTGGTCAAAGTAACCTCTGAACTTGAAGCTTCTCGAGCCGAGCTTGGGGCCTTCAAGATTGAAGCCGAATCGTCGCGAGTGAAGATGGAGCTTGAAGTAACCTCGTGTCACGATAAAGTTCAAACTGCTCTTGACCGGTGTAACAAATTAATTGCTCTTGAAGCGAAGAAGGCCAAAGATTTGGAGGAAACGCTCGACGAGCTTATTTTTGTGCGGTCACAATTAGCTCGATCTACTGAAGCTTCTTTTAACAATGCTTTGGAGCAAATTCGCTTTTTGAACCCTGGTCTTGAATTGAACACCTCAGGTATGCACTTCAAATCTTACGTCGATGGTGATAAGCTATTAACTATTTCAGATAGCGAAGATGAGCCGAGTACAACGAACTTACCTGACGAGGATGCAGACCAGGGTGATTCTTGAAGGGCTGGGATGTCGGTTTCTTATGTAATCTTTTTTGAAAATTCGAACAATATTATGTCCATCGTTAGCTTTTTCTTCTGAACCCTCGTACAATTTCGTTTAACTCTCTTATGCTTTCTTGAACAATGTTATTTGATGCATCCCGCTTTCATCATTACCGATTTGTTTACTCGAATATTACTTTGGCTCCAACGGCCAAGTGTTTTAGTCGAATCATTCATTCGAATATTGTTTCTGGAACCGAGTTCCTGTCCTAGCGACTGTTTAAATGTATTTCGTAATATTGATCTAAGGATGTAATTCTTTCGGTATAATCGATGATTCATCCATAAATAATTACGCCGGCTTGATCAAGACCGAATTAATACATAACAACGACTAGGCCCTCAAAAATTGTGCACAATGTATAATATAATTTCCTTATAATAAGGATTTTATTTATTCTTCGAAGTTTATTCAAATTCATGATCTCAATGGAAAATGTATACCGGATTTATATTCCTCAGCTTATATAACCAATGAGAAACACATGAAAACATAAATCACGATCTCTATGAAGGATTCGCCTGGATCCCGGCTTATGAATCAATTAAAGAGAAACACGTGAAAATAATAGTCCATGATCTCGGGCTTATCGTCGGGAAACACATGGTAAAAAACAATACTCCATGATTTCGGGCTTATCGTCGGGAAACACATGGTAAAAAACAATACTCCATGCTTTCGAGCTTATCGCCGGGAAACACATGGTCTTCTCAACTATAGTATATCTTTAGCTTGTCGGCATTCCATGTGCGCTTGACTTGTTTGCCTTCCAGGGTCTCTAAAACATACGTTCCTTGTCCCAAATTTTGGGTGACCCGATATGGTCCTTCCCAATTAGGTGCTAACTTTCCATCTTGGGCATTCTTGTTTCCGATATCTGCTCGTCGTAATACGAGATTGCCTTTCTCGAAGGATCTTGGCCTTACTCTTTCATTAAATTTCTGAGCCGAGATCTGTTTCATGCGTAGATCTCGGCGATGTGCTGCAATTCAGACTTCTTCTATTAAATCAAGCTCAGGGGCTAATGCCATATTGTTGTCGGTATGCGACATTTGCCTCCTCCAAGATGGTTGTCCGATCTCCACAGGTATCATGGCCTCGCAACCGTACGTCATTCTGAATGGAGTCTCGTGGGTGGTTGTTTGAGCCGTGGTTCTGTATGCCCATAAGATGTAGTAAAGTTGCTCAACCCAGTTCGGGCCGGCTTCTTGCACTCGTTTTTTCAATCCTTCAAGAATAACTTTATTCGCTGCTTCCGCCTGGCCATTAGACTGTGGATGCTCTACCGATGAAAAGTGATGTTTTATGTGGAGTCCGACCATCATTTCTTGGAATTTCTTGTCTGTGAATTGTGTCCCGTTATCAGTGACGATTTCCGCCAAAATTTCAAATCTTGCTATTATACTGCGTTCAAAGAATTTTTGAACGCGGGCCGAGGTGATGGTAGCCAGAGGCTCGGCCTCAATCTATTTAGTAAAGTAGTCCACGGCTACTATTAACCACTTCATTTGACCTTCTGTCGCTTTAAATGGTCCTAATAGATCCATTCCTCATTTGTAGAAAGGCCATAGTGCTGTGATTAATTTTAACTCGGATGGAGGAGTCCACAATATCTTTGCATGCTTTTGACAGGTGTCACATTTTTTCACATGCTCTGCTGCGTATGCCCTCATCGTCGGCCAAAAATATCCGGCACGAAGAGCTTTTAATGCTAAAGCCCTTGCACCCATATGCTGGCCGTTAATGCCCTCATGTATCTCGGTAAGTACGTACTCGGTTTGGTCGGAGCTTAAGCATAGTAATAATGGGGTGTGGAGACCTCGGCGGTATAGTTCACCATCGACGATCGTGTACATGGAAGCATCTCAAGTTAATCTTTTTGCTTCCAATCCGTCATTCGGCACTATCCCTTGTTCCAAATAATTTATAATCGGCCTTCTCCGGTCTTCAGTTATTAAGACCACCATGATGCATGCAGGTTGGGCGAGTTCCTGCTGAATAACTGTTCTGTGATTACTCGTTCCTTTTGTACTTGCCAGCTTTGATAATATGTCGGCTCGGGTATTTTCTTCTCTCGGGATATGGGCTATGGTGACTTCATCGAACTCGGATATTATCTCTTTGACTTTAGCGAGATATTTTGCTAACAAAGGTCCCTTGGTTTGATATCTCCCTTCGATCTGTGCTGAAACCAACTGTGAATCAGTGAAGACATTGACTTTCAACGCTCCCTGCTCTCTGGCCTAGTTTAACCCGGCAATCAGTGCTTCATATTCTGCTTGATTGTTAGACGTCGAAAAATTGAGCTGCAATGATTGTTCGAGTGACACTCCCTCGGGATTCTCAATAATGATCCCGGCTCCGCTTCCCTTGGAATTAGATGACCCATCAACATATACTTTCCACACACTATTTTTTGTCTGGGTGGAAAATGCCGGGGTCAATTCGACCATGAAATCGGCCAGAGCTTGAGACTTGATAGCATGCCGAGCTTCATACTTGATATCGAACTCGGATAATTGAATAGCCCAATTCATCATTCTCCCCGCTAAATCCGGCTTGTGTAATACCTGCCGGATGGGTTGATTTGTTCTCACCACTATAGTATGGCTTTGGAAATACGGGCGGAGCCTTTTAGCCGTCGTGAGCAGAGCGAAAGCCACCTTCTCAAGCTTCTGGTATCGTAGCTCCGAGTTCTTGAGAGCTCGGCTCACAAAGTATATCGGCAACTGACGCTTGTCCACTTCTCTGACTAGCACGGCACTTATGACTTCTTCTCCAACTGCAAGGTACAGGACAAGTGTTTCTCCATGATCCGGCTTCGAGAGAACTGGGGGTGAAGCCAAACACCTTTTAATTTCCTGAAAAGCCTCTTCACACATCTGGTTCCATCCCACGTTGGCCTCCTTTTTGAGTAACTTAAAGAATGGAAGGGCCTTTTCTGCAGATTTTGGAAGAAACCTCGTTAAGGCCGCCATTCTTCCCGTCAACTGTTGGACTTCGCGTTTATTAGTAGGAAATTGCATGTCAAGTACAGCTTTGCATTTGTCCAGGTTTGCCTCTATTCCTCGGTGTGTTAACATGAAACCCAGAAATTTCCCAGCTTTTACCCCGAGTGCGCATTTTAGGGGATTCAAACGAATACTGTGTTGCCTTAGTTTGCAGAACATTTCTTCTAGATCTCGAATATGGTCTCCGTTTACATCTGTCTTGGCGATCATGTCATCGATATATACTTCAATATTGCGTCCGAGTTTATCAGCGAAAACCTTATTCATCATTTGTTGGTAAGTGGCCCCGACATTCTTCAATCCGAATGGCATTACATCATAACAATAGTTCGCTTCTACGCCTCGGAACGCTGTTTTCTCCCGATCTCCCGGGTACATGGGTATCTGATTGTATCCGGAATAAGCGTCCATAAAAGATAACGACTGGAATCCGGCAGAATTATCAACCAGTTGATCGATACTCGACATCGGATAAGAGTCCTTTGGACAAACCTTGTTGAAATCTGTGTAATCAACACAAACTCGCCATTTTCCATTGGACTTCTTCACCATCACCACATTAGAGAGCCAAGTGGTGTACTGTATCTCTCTTATGAACCCGGCCTCTAGCAATTCGTTGATATGCTTTTCCAACGCCTGTCTTCTGTCCAGGCCGAGCTTCCTATTCTTCTGTGCCACTGGTTTAGAATCAGGGTACATGGCTAATTTATGACAGCAAAAATGTAGGGTTGATCCCGGGAATCTCGGAGGCTTTCCAGGCGAAAACGTCCTGATTCTCCCTTAGGCACTGGATTAGCTTGCCTTTGGTTTCTGAATCATTCTGTTTGCCTATCTTTGTGATTTGTTTTGGAGATTCCCCAATCTGAATATCTTCGAGCTCGTCTACCGATTCCGGCCTCCATTCTTCGATATCTCGCATATCTAACTCCACAAGATTGACCGGCTTCTGGGATGCCTGTCTCCTTATTTGTTGTCTTGCTGGATCCCCTTGCCGAATCCAAGGTGGAGAAGATGGGCCGCCTTCAGTTTCTCGGATTGCATTGAAATAACATTGTCTGGACTCCTTCTGATCACCGCAGATTGTAATAACTCGGCCAAGGTGTCCGATCATCTTCATCTTCTGATGCTTGGTGGACATCAATATATCCCATTTATGAAGTGTTGGCCTGCCCAATATAATATTATATGGTGAGGTGAACTCGGCAACGGTAAATGTGACTTGGTCTGTCTTGAAACCTTTTTTTGTTCCCAACGTAAGTTGGAGGTCAATTGCGCCTTTCAAATCGGTGCCTCCACTATTAAAGCCGATCAACATGGTTTGGCATGGTTTTAAGTCGTCCTCTTTCAAGTTCATCTTTTTGAATGCACTCAAGTTGATGATGTCGGCCGAACTACCGTTATCGACAAATATTCTTTTGACTCGGAAATTCACCACAGTCCCTGTTATGACAAGGTCGTCCTCGTGTCCAGGTACAACGCCTTTCATATCGTCTTCGGTGAAATAAATTAGCGATGGTGAGGATTTCTTGTTGCTCTCCTTGAATCTCGGTTGATCTCTTACCGACATAACTTCTTTGAGATATTTCTTTCGCTGATTGGCCGTGTCACCTCCACCTCCCATGCCCCCCGAAATCACATTACATTCGAATTCGGGTTCTGGGAAGTCGTCCTTTTTGGTTTTCTTGTCATCTCGGTCTTTATTCTCCTGCTGACCTTTCCTTTTGCCTTGGTGCCCTTGAGTCCGGAGAACGTATTGCCGAAGTTTACCTTCACGAACAAATTTTTCTATCGCATCACGGAGTTCCCGACACTGGTCAGTCGTATGACCCGGTCCATTGTGGAAGTCACAATAACAGGAATAGTCTAATCCTTCCTTTCTCATTGTCGAACGAGGACGTTCTACTTTCCTCATCTCCGTAAAAGCAACTTCCTTCCATATCTAACCTCGTGTAGCGTTCAATGGAGCATACTTGTCAAATTTCCACTCGTACCTCTTGGACCTGAGGTTAGGATCAGGAAAACTTCGTGGAGGTCGGTTCGCAGGAAAATTTGTGGGTTGTCGACTGGGTTGTGCATTCTCCTGATGTTGGTTCCTCAGGGATGTAGGTTTTTTATTCTCCCTCGGGGCTGAGTTAGCGATTTCCATCTGTTCCAACTCCAAAAATTTCTTGGAACGGATCATAAACTCGTTTAAAGTTCTCACAGGATCCTTATAAATGGATTTAGCGAGACAAGATGACCCATTGAGCCCGGCTGAGATGAGATGCACGTGGACCTTTTCTTCCAAGCCCTGTACTTGCAAAGCGGCTTCTTTGAATCGATCCATATAACTCTGTAATGTCTCTCCGGGTTGCTGGCGTATTTTTCCTAGTACGAACTCGGACTTGGGCTGTTTCTTGCTCGTCGCAAAATTCAATAAGAACTTCTGTCCAAAATCTTCAAAACTTTGGACAGAACGCGGCGGCAAGGTATGAAACCAGGTTTGGGCGGCTCCAGTCAAAGTAGTAGCAAAAATTCGATAAATTATAGGCTCTTCAATACCTCAAACACACATTTGCATGTCGAACTCGTCTATATGCACCCGAGGATCCTGGCTTCCATCATACTTGGATAAGAAAGAGCCATCGAAGTCCTCCAAAAATTGAGCCTCTAGTATTTCATCGATGAACGGGCTATTATTCTGATGACCTCGGTGATATTTCCTCTGATATGTATCATCTTCTCGTCTAGGCCGACGTACGATTTCTCCTGCTGGTCTGTCAACAACGGCATGTTCTGGGATTCCGGCTGATGGAATAGGCCGAGGTCCTTCTTTACGTGAATAGGAATGGGATATTCTGGCTTGCTCGGATTGACTGATTGGCGCTCTATTGCTAGTCTCGGTAGTGGGTACCGAGTTCCCTGGTTCATGTCTTGCTGCGGCATGAGGTTGCGCGTTCTGTGTTCTCGCCGATCCTTCGACATTAGGATGCTGGTGTTCCACACGTTGGGAACGGTGGTTTTCATCCTGTCTGTTCTTAGCATTGCGTTCATCCAGCTGTACGGACAGATTCTGAGCATCCTCCTGTCGTTGAAGCTCATAGCGCTTCTCCAAATTCTCTAACCGAGATAAAATCGAGTTCAGGGCGTTCTGTATAAAATGCTGATTGGTGTCTAGTTCTACCTCGGCCATTGATGGTGGAGCACGAGCTGGTGGCATTGCTGGGGAAGAAGAGGTATAAGACGCCGCATCTTCTGCTACCACGTTTTCCAGATTCGTATTCCGGGATGGTTCGTTATATCCAGCAATCTGATGGCTTCTGGTGTTGACCATTGTGAGTTGGTGGGATTCGAAATTTATCGTCCCCACAGACGGCGTCACTGTTCTGCTTATGAGAAACAGAATGTACCCAGCAAGATTTACTGGGATTTTGCTATGGGATCAAGCTTTCCCTCTCTGAGAATGCGTATAGAAATGAAGCACCCTCAGGAAGATGATCACTGCAGGAAACAATACGAAGGGCGTGTTGTGTGTGCAGTGTGTATAGAAAAGAAAGAGTATGAATTGTGTACCTTTCACCATGAACGATGCTCTATTTATAAGATGATACCTAGATCCTGGGAGGATGGTGGTTGAGGCCCATTATCTTTGATTAAGATATTTGGATTATCTAAATAACTGATCAGCAGCGATTGTGATTATATCTTCTATTGTATTTTCTATCTTTTGGTGGTTGAGAAATTTGAATATTTGAATGGGTCTATCCGTAACAGAACACTAGTTCATATTTAACATTACATTATAAAGATACACTTTTCAGTAATTATACAAAAGTATTTTTTTATTAGTATCATTCAAACAAATTTTATTTCATCAAAATACTTTTGAACAAAGAAATACCCAAAACATAAATGATGTTATGCAAACTCATTTTTATGCAAACTTAAGTTCATGCACTGAGTAATGCAAAGAAGTTGATTCATGTCTTAAATTTAAGTCTAGATGTGAAAGTTAAAATGATATTCTAAATAAACATCCTCACCTAGTGAGATTAGGTTTTGTAATTATATGGTATCATAGAAAATATTGTACTGAACTCTATTTATTATTTGTCTAAGTTTTGACTTACTAAACTTTGGACATAATTTATGCTTGTAAAGATATTTTTTTTATCTGTAAAAATCAAAGATAATGTCAAGAGATTTTTAATAATTCATGTATCTTGTTTAACCAACAACATGTTTCGATGCGGGCATAATTAGTACACAATTTTTTCATGTTCTATGATAGTATCCAAGAAAAATACTAGATGCATACAGGCTACAAAATGTGTCCTTACACTCTAATTTTAACATCTAGACATGAGTCAAAAAATGAAGTGTTTGAAGTGACTTTTTAATAGCAATCTAATATTATCTTTTTCCACTATTGGTTGGACATGATTTATAAACTAGAAACAAACTAATATACTCCACTATCAAAAGAGTCCTTGCTACATGAAAATATAGGAAAGTAGGAATGATAATAGGGTAAGGTAGAGATATGTTTGACTTTTCCTATCCCCATCTCTACAAAAGATGGGTATAGGTTCTAATATAAAAGATATGAATTTAAAATTTTAATATCAATCTTCATCTCCATCAGATTTTATCAAATTCAGATATACTTATGGATAACTTACTACACTCTTTTTTATAATTTTAATTTCCTTCTATATTTTTAAATAAATTATATATTAAGTTTTTAATTACATTTTAATTCAAACAATATATAAATATAATGAATAAAAAAATTAAAAATTCTATTATATTTTTAGTTCAATGAATATTTTAAATTTGTTATTCAATTATTTAACTATCAAGCTTATTGACTTTTGTTTTTAATATGGGGATTGTTAACATTTTTTTAGTTAGAATACATTAGCATCTTATACCAAAAGATATTGACAAAAAAAACCACTCAATTTGTGTTTGACTAGAATTAATACAGGGATATTATAGTAATTATATTATTTAAATTTTTATTTAAAAAAAAACATTCCTCTCTCTCTTCTCACACATCTCACGCACACTCACCAAGATTGAACACGTTATAGGGACTGCAGTGCTCTGTAATGCTAAGATGTCCGATGGCATAAACTCAGTCAAAGGACTCTACCTCAAGTTCCTAAGCTGCCGCAATGTGTTGCCGATCTATGGCGCCTCCGTTGAAACCCAACATGCCTTCACTCGCAGCGACGGAGTTCCACAACAAGTTTGTGTGTTCAGATGATTTAGGAACATCTGTGCACCGACACCGAAGCGGACACAGAATCTCGTCGGAATAGTTGAAGGGAAAAGAAAATGGCAACGAAGTTGTCTTATAAAAAACAACTACCTTCATATAAAAAGAAGCAACGGGAAAGCTCGCTGAAAATTTTGTTTGTCAAATTAAGGCCTGATCAAAATCAATGGAAGATTAATACTAAATAAAATTGTCATGGACGAGACTTGATATTTCAATGGTGGTGACAAATAATTACAATTTTTAATTAATTATACACTGAAATGAAATTGAATTGAATATTAATGTTTTTTTAACTGGAATTGAATAATAATTAGTTAATTACAATTTTGGAGGAAGCGGTTTGCACTGAGGAAGGTATCATTTCCTCACGTTTTGCTATTTATTATTTAAGGTTCTTTTCTAATGTTTCTGGGTTCAGAAAAGTGTGGAAATGAAAATCAAATTACTTGTGACGGTGGACGGTGGACGGTGGTGTAGGATCAAGCACAGTGGTGATGAAGGTGGTGGGTTCGAGAAAATAAGAGTAGAGAGGAGAGAACAGAGAAGAGGGAGAAATGAGTGAGTTTGGAATTTGAAGACGGGAGAGGGAGGGTCGAGGAGAGAGTTTTTTTGAAAAATTGGATATTAAATTACCACAATAACCTTAAAATAAATTTATTAAAGCAAAAGGAGAGCTGAGTTTTTTGCCCAAATATTTTGATATAGAGGCTAACACACACTTCAATTAGAAAAGCATGGCTATAATTTGATATACATCCCATCCCATCTTTATCCCCACTTAAAAAATTCGGATAATACTTGGTCAAAGTAGGTATTTTTTTTTTGTCAAAATCAGGGACAGGTTCCGGACAATACTCACAGGTACAGGATTATTTGCCATAGGAAAGGATGATTATATCAGTCATACCCTATTTCTGAATTTGAATCCATGATAAATTGGTTAAACCAAAAACATAAATAAACCTATTAAAAAACAATCTGATATCAAGACTCAATCTCAATATGACAGTGCACAGGTTAGCTATTGATGTTGGGCAACTAAAACGAGTTAAATAGTACAAGAATACAACACAAACTTTAAGCTTGGTCCAAACCAGTCTGGTGAAGACTTGACTATTTGAAATGAATGGCATTACTACTACACAAATCTGACGTGGTCCTTAGCATTAGTGGCATTTACTTACTACTACACAAGTCTGACAAAGTCATTATTAACATAAGTCAGTCACCATGTTAAGTTCATATACTGAGATACATATACAGTCAAGATTTTGACAGACGAAACATAAATATTAATGATAACATACACATGAGAAACAGGTGTTCAGTTATGTGATGATAGACGTCAACGGTTGCCTTGATTATGATCCAGAAAGCTGACAATAACAGAGAACATTTGCAATACCAGTAAATCCATATACAATCATGGCAATAACTAGGGAAATAATAAAGGAAGGAATTACCCTCCAATTCCTGGGGAAACTTTTTCTTCATTGCGAGGCTTCAAGCACCTGATCTCCAGCATCAGCTAGAACATCGTTAGAAGCATTCTCTGAGGTGTCTATGCAATGACTGTTTTTAAATTGGTCCTCAGGCTGGGTCTCAAGCCCTTGGTAAGAAAATTGTTGATTACTTTTCAAGTCCTCAACAAGCAAGCATCCCATAGGAAACTTCTCCAGGTTAGCTTCTCTGCTTTCAAATTGTATCTTAGCAGAAATAGGTGACTCAAGCTTATCAGGATAATTCCCAGTTAACTCCAAAGGCCTATGAAAGAGCAAATGTGCCACAGTTCGATCAATGGGATTTGTCTTGGTTTCAACATCAGCAATCCTAGCATATCTGTAATACGATTCATACAGGGAAAAGATGTTAGCATCTGAAAAGGCCAATCATGATATTCAATAACCAAAAAAGACGATTAGTTGAGACAGTGTGGTCATCTTTAATATGGTCAACACTCAATCAGTGTCAAGTATGTAACATCTTCATTAATATTTCCATCATTTTGTAATATTGATCCCAAATACTAAAGCTTAGAAACCGGTGGTATGACAATGCATATACTCTTTCTTGCTCTTAATTAAATGAAAACAATTTGATTCCAAAGTATGTCTTTTTAAAGGCTAAAGCGAAAATTAGACTTAACCTCTTTTCTTAATTTCTAAATCAGAATTATAAAAAAATATGCATTTAGGGATAATCTTTTGTATGTCTCTAGTAAGTACATCCAAGACTAGATTAAACAAGTTTGGGCCCAAGGCTATGCCTTGATATAAACCTATCCTTATAAGAAAGTCCTTAGTCTCACTTCTAGGAGTTTTCACACTAATTGTTACCCCCATCATACATGTCTTATATAATCTAAATATAAGTCATGTGAACACCTTTCTTTTCCATAGTCTTCCACAAAACTTCTCTTGACCCTCAATGATATGTTTTTTGTAAGTCAATAAAAGCATGTGTAAGTCTCTTTTCCTACTTGTACCTTTCTATCAACCCGTAGAAGATAAATATCTTCTGTTTTAGACCATCATACATAAATGATAAATCCAAATTGATTCTCCACAATTCCAATCTCTTCTCTTAATCAATGTTCTATCACTTTTTCCCATAATTTCATAGAATGGGAAATAAGTCATTCTTCTGTAGTTTACACAATTCTAAGTATCTCCTTTGTTCTTATATATAGGAACCACAATGCTCCTCCTTCATTCATCTATCAATTTTTTAGATCTTAAAATCTCATTAAATAGTTTAATGAGACAAATGATACCCTATTCTCTTACAGATTTCTAATACGTATCAATAATAATACCTCCAGGACCAACAACTTTACATTATCTATAAACTCAAATTTTGTGATAGATGATAGTAAACCCAATTTTGTTTGTCTTCTGGGATTTTGATAGAGGTAGAAGGTGGAGAAATGTATATTCTAGGAGGGTTCCTTTAGCAATTGACAATTAGAATAACTAATTGTTAGTTAGTTATAACTAACTGTTGGTTAGAGGAAGTTTAAATAGTTGGTTAGTAGGTTGGGGAAAGGGAACTCAGAATTGTTTTGTGGAGGTTAGTGATCCTCAAAATCACTTGCACTGAATTAGGAATTAGAAGCTCCCAATATCAATACAAATTCTTCTCTTTCTCTCTCTCTCTCTCTCATCTCAAGCTAGTTCTATCACTGGTATCAGAGCTCCGATCTTGGAGCTGTGGAACCGTTGATGGTGAAAAGCGAATGCAAGAATGGAGGCACGAATGGAAGTGATAGAGAAAGCGATGGAGGAGAATCGCGAGGCTGTGGATTCGCGATTGAGGTCAATCGAGGGGATGATCCAGAGGTTGGCGACGGCGTGGGAGAAGCAAGCACCGACAGCAAACAGGCAAGGGAGCGATTCATTGGGAGGAAACAAGGGAAGCACAACATTTGGAGGAAATCGGTGGCGGAACCTCGAGATACCAATTTTCGTGGTGAAGATCCGTTGGGTTGGTTGTCGAAAATTGAGGTACTTTCGACTGCAATCCATAAGAGAGGAGGATAAATTGGAGGCAGTACCGGTGGCTATGGACAGGGAGGCTTTAGGTTGGTTGTTGGGAATCATGGAACCCAAACCATTCATGGGAAGGGTTCAAGATGACACTCTCTTCCTAGAATATACATTTTTCCACCTTCTACCTCTATCAATACCCCCCCTTTCGAGTGAAGAAAAACAGCCTGCATGTCCTCAACCAGTTCCCAATTGTCTTCATGGTGTGGTAAACCCTGCCACTTGATGAGCACTTCCTGTCTACCAGCTTCTGAAGTCCTAGTCTGCATTATCTTCTCTGGCTGAACATAGAGTTCTCAATTCTCATTCAGAGTCAATGGAAGTGGTTGAGGAGAACAAGTGGACTTAATAGCCTTCTTGAGCAGTGATACATGGAATGCTGGAGTATCTTGCTCCCTTTTGGCAGTTCCAATTTATAAGCAACTTCCCCTATCTTCTGCAGCACCTTATAGGGTCCATAAAACTGAGGGCTCAACTTCTCATTTGGCTTCTTGGCTAAATATTTCATTCTATAAATGTTAAATTTCAACTTAAAACCAATTGACACTAAGTGAAGTTGCCCAACAGATATATAAGCTGCACCCCAAGAACTGAGGCAGGCGATGTGGGATTTCTTAACAGGAAGCTCCCAATATCAATACAAATTCTTTTCTCTCTCATCTCAGGCCAATTCTATCAGATTTCTAATCCTATCATATTATAGGTAGATCCTTGTCCATCATTGAAAAACTTATAAAAATAGTTCTCCCATCTCTCTCTAATATGTTGATTTATAACCAATTTTTTTCCTTCTTCGTTATTAATACATCTTACTTGGTCCAAATCTCTTGATTTCTTTTTCCTTATTTTTGTCAATCTTGTATATCTGTCATTCTCCATTCTTTGCCGGTTTGTCCCAAGATCTCAGTAAAATTTCTCAAAAGCCTTGGATTGTTACTCATTCACAGCTTTTGTTGTCATATTTCTAGGCTTCCGATACCTTGCCCAATATTCAACATTATTGCCCGTGTAAGGCCTTAAAACACTACCTTCTGTTTCTCACTTTTTCTTGCAGTTTTATTCCATCACCAAAATTCCTTCTCTCTCAATTAAAACCTTTTGATTCACCCAAGACTACTTTATTTTCCAAACCTTTTTAGACATTCCATCCCAAATGAGGCCAGTACTATTTTGTGATTTCCCATTATCTTCCTCGAACAATTTCTTCTTACAGTTCAAATGTTTATTACCTTTGAATTGCCACCACTTAAAACATTCTGAGTTTGTCCACTAGAAATGAAGAAAGAATGATACTGAACTTATAACAATAAGTGCTTGACCAATGAATATAAAACAAACAAGTAATGAAATTAGGCATCTTAATAGTTTTCCAAACCTGTTTTGGCTACTGCTTTCTTCTCTTGCAGCAACTTTAAGTTCTTCTCTGCTAGTGTTGTTTGTGCTGCTTGTATCACTAGCATAATTCCTTTGCATTGCACTTTGCGCCAACCGGAACAAGCTATCTCTAATGCATAGTCTTATTTTGACATCAAACTGTAGAAAAAGTGTGCCTCAGGATTGTAGGTATGTCTGAATTAGCATAGAAGGAGAAAATTATACGACACAGCTTAAACTATTATAAAAGTCAACCTCACCTTTGATATAACATCCTGAAGCATGTACAGTATGGTGTCTTCAACAAAATGATCATCAATTGCCAGAGACATTGTATTAGAATCATCTTGCTCGGTTGGTGGATCTGTAGCTGTTCTTAAATCTTCAATTTCAGGATCAGCCCCATCACAAAGTTGACTATGCATTTCTATGACACATTTTTCATTCATTGATTTATTAGTGCTAGGAACTTGATGGCCGAATTCTTGCTGTTGTTTCTGAATAGCAAGCATTGCTTGCATTTGCTGCCGCCTCCTCAATTTTTCAATTTTTTCCTGGGGAGTCATTGTAAGAGGCTTAACTAAGTCCCCAGACTTGCTCACAGGATTCATAACACCAAGAGACGCTTCATAGCGAGAAAGCAGCGGCTGTTGCGTAAGAACTCCTGACTGTGCCTGTGGTAGCATTGACATAGAAGAATATGTATTTGTAAGGTTCCCATAAGCAGAGGATGTCACATATGTATTTCTGATGTCCTGGTATAGTGTCTCAGGTCCTTGAAGCTGGTACCATTGCCCAAGAATCGAAGAGGGAGAAGAATGTATGACTGAAGACTCCAGCTGATTCTGAAATTGTCCAGATGTAGTTGATGAAGGAGACCAGCTACCATATAACTCCTTCAATGTTTTTCCCTCTAGTTTACCTTGTGATTTTTTCCGAGCTTTCAACTGATTATTTTGCCCAAAATCCTGAATAATAACAACAGTAAAAAGTTTGATGACTTTGGGAAGGAAAAGGACAACATCCAGAGGCAGCACATAGTTATGCTAAGGATGAGTAAGAAACCTTCAAAATTTTTGATAAACAGCATACATTCACATAGGATAGAACAACACAAGTGTTTTCTATTGAAAGAGCACACAGAAAATAAACAACTCAAACCAAGACACACATGTAAAAATCATTTGTTCCTAAAAATGCCAAAGAACTAATTTCAAATTTCCAAGTAACTTAGCAACGAAGGAACACGTAACCATAAATCTCTGACCTCAGAAAGCACAAAAATAGATTGGACAATAAAGCCAATTGCATATGAAACACAGACACACCAGCTGAGGATCTTTTTGTAAAAAAATTAATTAAGAAATCAACTTAAAGAATAAATTAATATTTGCAAATTATTTTTTTGGATATTTCCTTTTAATGATGCTTTCTCTTAGTATTTTGTTTTGTGACTCTTTATCCAATAACTTAGCAAGTTGATTTCTTAGATTCTTTTTGTAAAGAGATAGAGTTCTTGCACTGGGGAACATGATGACTCTTGTAGTGTAGTACCTTTTTTGTGAGGCTTGTTTATATAAATCTTAATCATCAATTTAATTTTGTCATGTTGAAAGCCTAGCTTGGCCTGTTAGCCTACCTAAAGGCATATTTCATATTATAGCTTTTATTAAAAAAAATTCTCTTTGTAAAATGAGAGAAATTGAGGGATATTGAACTGAAAACCATGTGCCAGAATACACAGCAGATGCTCCTTTATATAGATTAATTACAATTAATTATAGGAGATATTGATCCTATAATTCTGATATGATAATGAAGACAAAATATGAAATTGATCCTATTTTGATTCTCAACACTCCTCCTCAAGCTTAAGCTTAAGCCTTAGCTTGTTACAAGAAAATTTATTCCCAACAAAAACATGAAACTTGAGTTCCATTAAACAAGACAATAATTTAAAAGATAACTCAAGGATATTGGTGAAGTCAAGGAATATTGCTAGAACGAGAGAGCTGGAATATCCATCAACCTAAGAAAAGCAAGTTCCGACTTTTTTAAAACCATCATTTGGAAGCTTCAAACCAATATTTTGAAGTCAACTCAGGGATCTTGGTGAAACCGGGGAATATTGCTAGGAAGAGAGCTGGAATACCCATCAGCTTAAGTAAATCCAAAGCAAGTTCCGATTTTCTTAAAACCAAGATTTGGAAGCTTCAAACAAATCGTGGAGACCCAAAATCATTCAAATCAAAGAGATGAAATCATCTTAAGCAGCCAGTGAAGCGAGAGAAGTCACTGAGAAACATGACAGAAAAAGGACATCGACAGAATAGGTAACTGAAAAGTTCTTCCAGAAAATAAGCGGCAACCTGAAGGCGGTGTCCATAAAACACGCTGAAAAGGACAGCAGCAGAATGAGCAACTGGAAATTTTTTCACAGCAACGCAAAACACGTCAAAAAATGGACTGCACAGTGCCCAAAATCACAAACCAAACAATACTTAAAGGGTAAACAGAACTGAGCTCCAATGGTGTTTCCCCAAGGATGCTTTGTTTGAGGCAAAACTCTGGTGCGCAGCCCAAGACAGTGTGCCACATGCCTGCATGCGCCAGAGAAGTGCACTGTTTGGCTAAGTCTGGTGCACAAAAGAGTAAGCGCGTGAGGAAGCATAACAAGCCCAATCGAGATGCCGTAACCATCATTGTGTAGATCAGTGGACGATGATGCTGGTGGTGGGTTCACCTGCCGGAAAGGTTGCCAAAGCTCCAACGGAGGCTGCCGAAAAAGGGGGGAAATCACTAAAAAGGGGTAGCAAGCTTTAAGATCCGTCGAAAAGTGGGAGCAAGTCACTGGAATAAATGCAACAATCAGACAGGTCTATCAGGGACAGTGGATCCCCAGTGGGGGACGGTTTTCCTTATTCCTTCAATCTGGCTATAATACCATGTAAAATGAGGGAAACCGGGGAATATTGAACTCAAAACCATGTGTTAGAGTACACAACGGATGCTTCTTTATATAGATTAACTACAATTGATCATAGGAGATACTGTTCCTATAATTATGATATGATAATAAAGACAAAATATGAAATTAATCCTATTTGGATTCTCAACACTTTTTATATTGGACAATAGACTCATAAACCATAAAATAAAAAATAAAAAAAAACTCTGAACCAAACCATAATCTATAAAAATCAAAATTGTCGTTACTCAAAGCAAGAGACAAGGTGGAAATAGGTGAATTAAGTTTTATAAGAGTTAAGTCTAACACATTAATATGATATAAGTTTATCTTCTTCATGATAACTTAGTTAAAAATCCTATCTTTTGATAAGCCCTCTAATCATTGGGCTGATGTAGGTTAGGTCAAAGGCCCTTGTCGGAGGCCTGGGACTATTCCCACCCCTAATCATTGGTCATTCTCCAATATGGCTTGACATACCTGTTGCTCCTTATCAGCTGGGGCAATTCTATCTCTATCATATCCTACATTGAATGTGTTTGCAGTAGCATTCTCAATATCATGAGATAAAGAATCGCCAATCCTCTTAAATCTGGGGGAAAATGATTGATCATTCTGTTGAACATATTCTGCTTTAATTTCCAAAGGCTCAGATTTGTTCCTTAAAGCACTTGTTGGATTTGGTGCCTCCAAGAGTATGGGTACTGTGCTGTTACTCACGTCTTTGGAAGACCACAGCTCATCAGAATTCTCAAGACTTACATGGCCAAATATAGGGTCGTCATCATTGCTGCAAAATCATCACTTGTGAGAATATTTAGTCAGACGTATACCGTTGTAAACAATGAAAGCTCATAAAAATATGAGTACAAGGACAGATGTATTTCAATAAATATTAAGTGTTCAGGAATGTTATTGTGTTAGTACTTATGTTCAATGTTATTCCTTATATGTGCAATATAATTAATCCCAGGAATTGTAAAATACCTATAAACAACATCAAAAGTTGGCAGCCTGAAGTCTATGTTCAAAGTTTAATCAGTGAAGAACAACAGATTTTCATAAATTTGACATCATAATATCATCCTACTTTTTAATTTTAGAGATGTTAGCATCACACTCTAACAAATTCTTTCTAACACGTTTTATCGTTGGTTGAAATTCATGTGGGACTTACTATATTTGGGTCCCAGTGCCTATTTAGTGGATCTTACTCCCTATTTATCATCCCATGAATTCCTCTTTTCTTTTTGAATGATACCTATAGACACCTATTGCCGCTACAACTGTGCATAGATGCACACATGGCTCCATCTGAGTTTGACAAAAACAGGTTTAGAGCACTTATACTCAGATTGATCTATGAGTAAGCAGTTGAGTAAATTTGTAACACAAGTTTTCAAAAAGAGAATAATAGGAAAGAGAGAAGTTTTATCCATTAGAATTACTGGTCAAGTTCAGAAAATATCTAGTTAGACTCAAGTTAACAATTACCTCAGAAAATGCATGTACCACATAAGAATAGTACAGATAATATATTTTACCTGAAAATTCGATCAAGATCATCAAAGCTTCCTATGTTATCCCAGGCATAGTTGACAAAATCACCTTGCTTTTCTACATCCTTTTCAAGCTGTGTAGTCTCTTCTGTCACAGATATATATATATATATATATATATATAATTAGAAATGATAAACTATAACTACATACTATACATGTTTATAGTTTTACATATAATGATGGCAGAACATGAAACCAGAAGACATACATCTGTACACAAACAAATACACTGACAGGCATGCTATCTAGTCTACTCATACTTCCAATAATAAGTAATTTTACCACCTCTTTGTTGAAATAAATTTGCTAATTTCACCTAAATTTTTAGATACTTCAGCACCCAGGGAACCCTGATCAGTTTTAGCCGCACTGGATAAAGATAAGTCAGGCCATGAGTTTGTGCCAGATTCTGAAGCAGATTTTCCCTCAATTATATCCAGTTTGGAACTGCTTCCTAGCTTTCCTCGATGAAAATCAGTTTTAGGCTCTATTCTCTTCTGCTCAATCAGTTTAGTAGCAGAAGC
This sequence comes from Glycine latifolia, assembly GCA_013407115.1. Classification (NCBI taxonomy): domain Eukaryota; kingdom Viridiplantae; phylum Streptophyta; class Magnoliopsida; order Fabales; family Fabaceae; genus Glycine; species Glycine latifolia. The sequence goes on from CM023955.1 coordinate 32,544,737, forward strand.
TTCCTGATTCCATTCTTTCTTGTCATTAAGATCTTCACTTGCCTCCGGATAAGGCACAATATGATCATCACTCTCACCCGCCTCACCCCATACTATGTTAGCAAGCTGAAAACAGTACATTGTAAAACATACAATTAATATTGATGAGGCAAAACCCAACAAGAAATATAAAACACTTCAGATGCTAGCAGTAGGGAAATTCATAGACACGGGTAAATACCATTACTATGTCATTTTACCTTCTGTGCCTACCAGTTTATGGCAGACATGGACCCTCTTTTATCCTTTAAATTGTTTTTTAAAGAATTTCAAAAAGATGACTGCCACTCATCTTCCCCCTCCACCACCCGCCAGTTATTCTAACTCTGGCAAAACCTCTTCAATTCCTTTTTCTTCTCTATTCTTCTTCGTTTGCTATTTTTTCCTCACAATCTCTTCTTTATATCTTCTCTATATTTCTTGTTTTTTGTCTATTGTTTTGAATTCAGTTTTTGTCATCATTTTTTTTCTCCTTTTTTCTGTTTTTATTTTTCTGTTATTTTATTCAATTTTTGTCACCATCCTTTTTTTCTCATTCTTTTCTTTCTTTTTTTCTTGATTTGTCTTTTTTTCCCCTTCATCCTTTCCTTCTCACTTCTAGGATATTTTTAGTTTTGCATTGTATATCTTTTTCAGTGTTGATTTGAGATTTATGCTTATGCTATGAGACTTTGACAAATTGTATTTCTTAGAATATATTTCTAATTTTGTTATATTTTATTAGTTTTTATTATGTATATTTAGCAGATTATTTTTTTTTTGTATATTTTCATATATTATATATATTTTTAATTCATCCACTATGCTTCTGCTATTTGCTCGCAACGCCATTTGCATGAGTGAATGACAAAATTTTGGCTTTCCAACATGGACCGTAATCCACAATTGATAACACTGCTAACACACATCAACCAAATATAACCGACTACTTAAATCCTATAACACCTTTCAAGATATTTCATTACACTTTGATTCAAACAAACGTCTACTACAGACCTACAGTGTCCTCCATTCTTTTCATTTAATTCTCATTATTTCCTATCTTCGATACTTCTCCCCATCTTAGCACCCAAAATTTTATTTTCTTCCTTCTCTCGAAGCATCAATTACAATGTGAATTTATTAAAAGTGTGACTCCATGCATCAAACATTCATAACAAAATAAAGTATAATTTCTGCCTTATCAAAGTACAATTGAAAGGGACTATGCAGTCACAAATTGGACTATGGTACCCATGATCATCATTCTTCACAAGTAATGCACAATAAACACAAAAAGGAGAGAACAAAATATTGCAGAACATGGAAATCACATGTAGGAACTAGTACTTAAAACTATAAATTCTTGTTATTGTTTTACTCCAACCCATGTTTGGCATCAATTCCTTTTATTTCCCTCTGCACTATGACAAGTGTAGTAAATATTTAAATCCAGTCAATAGACAATATGGGAAAACTCAACCAACCATGACTCCAAAATTGCAATCATCAATGCAATAAAAATTATTCTAACAATGTGTACGCCAGAAGTCTTTCATATCCAACTTTTTAAGTCCCCCCGCCCCCCTCATACTTTGAAATAGGAACCAATAATATACCATAGGAAGAAACCATATCATCTTCACATCTCCCTTGCTACAATATAATTGATTCCACTCTTTCCCGGGCCTCCTTATTGTGCAGAATCACAAAAAATCATGAATCCAAGTGCAGCCACCAGCTTTCCCAAAATGTATCAGCAAACGTAGTGTTGATTTTTCTTATCCTTTCTAGGAGACAGGCACTACAAAATACAAACCATGACCACCTTTCACCTCCATTACTCCTCATTAATGTCAAACTTCATTTTAAGGTATCTGGAAGTGACTATACTCTTACCAATTGTTCAGTTGGGGGAAATGGAGGGGATGGGAGGGATTTTATAATGTTTTGTTGTTTGGTTCAATTTTTAGTAGGGGTGAGAATGGAGGGGAGCAAAATCGCTTCATGTCCAATTTTTTCTCCCCTTCAATATTAGCAGTATTTAGAGGGGAGGGGGAGATTTTAAACATTTCAGGTGCATTGACTAAAACATCCACACTTATGTTTTGAAATTTAAAATTGCAAGAATATAAAAGTTTATTAATTTTTAATATCCCTCCCCTCCCTTTTGAACCAAACAAAAACAAGGCCAATTCCCCTTCCCACCTTTCCTCTTAAATAAACAGAATGTCTAACAAAAAACTCCCTCCCCTTCCTTCCCCTCTATTAAAATCCCTCCCCTCCTCTGAACCAAACAGTCACTTAAGGTCCAGAAAAATTATGATAAGACCTCTCACTATCCAACCATAACGCAATTCCCAACTTCCCTTTGCATGTCCTCTCAATGAAATATTTTGAGATTGCAATTTCATTTTTCCAAAACACTGCTTACTGGATCAAGTCCACAGTCCATTCCTCGTCCCATCAACTACTTTCAGACCATCAACCAAAATTCCCCTTTATCACATAAACTATCATTATTCTCATCTGCTAAAGAATACTTTCATAAGTCAGGACTGCCTCAAACTGAAGGAAGGACCAAACGAAGCACGAACATGTTTTTCAACAACTGACAGTCTGACAGAGCCTTTCAAACCCTAGTAACCAAATTCATATTTAACAAGCCTTCTATTTTAAAACAAGATTGAAGTTATCCACTTATAACTCAGATTTGCATCAATAAGACACAAACACAACAAATGAGACCAACCGTTGGTCAAAGTTCCCAATAATATTCAATTTTCAATAAATATTGTTTTTTTCTTACAAACATTTCATACCAAAAGGATGAACAAAAAGCAACAACACAAGACAACATCTTCACCTTAATTTCAATTTCTTATAATCACTTCATACTCAAGTCTCAAATCACCAAAACACACCCCAAGAAATTTTTTAAGAAGAATTACTAGTATACAATAACAATAACCTAAGCACGTTTATTAAAAAATATATATTCTGACAAACCAAAAGTAAATATATACACAATACACAAATTTATTACAATTACAAGTTTACAACAAACTACGATCTAATAATAGTAACAAGAGAAAAATGGAAAAATTGAAAATTGAAAAAATGACTAACCTCTTCGTCGTTCCAATCAAACATTTCTTACATGCGAGACAGAGAAATTGAAAAATGGAAACGCGGAATCAAACACCAGAGAATGAATTACTCCACTCATCGCTGAGAAGCCCTCAGAAGATTTTCGCAGAGAGAATCAGCACAACAACAACAACAACACGACCACGAAACGATGTCGTTGCGGGGGACGACGCGCGACGCGAAGAGAAGAAGATAGAAATTAGTTAGTTTCGAATCGAAGAGAAGAGAAGAGAGGGTTCGCGTGTTTTTGGTAAAACGGAGACGGAGAGAGAGCGCACGAGTGGAGGCGTGGGACGTGCGGTTGACACGTGTGAGCGTGCGTATAAAGTAGTGGCTCTCAGTGACTCTATCAAATGCTGAATCCTCATTCGTTACTTTCTTCTTCTCGTCTCTTTGGTTTCCTTGTGTGGGGCCCAGTGGGCCAGAGGAAGAAGGTGTATGTCTTGGCTCAGGTAGCGTCGGAGGTCGCTTTCATGGGGCCCACAGGTTCGTGTCTATCAACTGGCTCGTGGTATTAGTATTATTCTATGGTTTAGAGTTGACGGCTTATGCTATTATTTTATAGTCAAAAGTCAAAACAAATACAAAACTGAATGAGTTTGATTTTTTATTTAGGTTTAATGCAATATTCGACAATCCAGTTGTGATAATTAAACATTCCCAAGAAGAACTCTGTTGCTCGTATTGATATTATTTGAATTGAACAAAACTACTGTTAATAAAAAAATACCTATAATCTATAATAAAAAACACATTAAGTTGTCAAAAGGTTTTAAAATTTTAAATTAAGTTTCAAAATTTAAAAAAAAATTAAGTTTTACAATTTCAAAAAGTTAAGTTGCAAAAATTTATACGGATTTTCATGAATAAATCAATTAAGAGTTTATTTAAAATTAAACAAAGGTTAAGTATGAATCAATGTAACAAGGAGTGTTATACCGTTTACACAGGGTGTAATTCTAAATATTTACACCAAATCTCATCCGTTGTGATAGAATCAATCCAATGGCCAGAATTATTCTATTTTAAAATTTAATAAGTGAGTCACTCGTTCTTTTCATCATTGGTTTGTTTTTCCTCTCATGTTATTTCTCTGTTGCTAGTTAATTGAAGCCGATCAATATTTTTTCCTCATCTACAACCACCATCAGTGCACAGAGAATCAAATCAATTTATAAAAAATATAACAAACAAATATGGGTGTAAAGTTTAAGGGTGGAAGGGATATTAGCATTCTTGTCATATATGCGCATTGGACAATGAACACTGACTAGGAGCAAAAGGCTAGATGCATATTATGAGTGTATATTGTGATTAATTTGTGACAATGAATCAATTAATTATCTGTTTTTCTAATCACTTTGCACCAAACTGAATAGTTAATTGCTACTTGGAGAAATGGCGAAGATGGGTTGAATTGGAAGGAGAACCTGCAGTTACCCTTGTGTAAGTGTTTTTGGTTGGTTGGAATACAGTTATGGTTGGTACAATAATTTGAAACGAAGATATGCTTTATTCACTTGACATTCCAGTGTGCCATTAAGCTCTTCGGAAGTTGATGATTGCACCATGCCATTGCATTTGGCTCAATGAATAACCAGGATTCAAAGCTTCAAATCTTCAATGGCTTACAAGAAAAATAAGTCAAGTGAGTCACGTACATATTTATTTTTTATTTTTTAAAGTAGAATAATTCAGGCCATTAGATTGATTCATCTCAATGAATGAGATTTGGTGTAAATATTTAAACTTACACCTGATGTAGAAAGACCTTATCCTATATATGGGGAGGGATTGAATCGAAAATTCATTCCATATTAATTCAAAATCATTTATTATCTTGTTTAAATAGACTAATTCACAATGTTTTATATTAAATTTTTGAAATTATAAATTAAATATGGCAATGGGACGGATTAAGAGTAGATTTGGCTCCTTCTATTCTCGTCCCAACAAAAGGTAAGAGGTGAGTTCGTACATGATCAAAATGTTTGTTTTTTGTTTTTGTATTTAGAACATGATCAAAATGTTTGACATTAAAAAACAATTATATTCATTTTTCTCATTTGAGTCTATTTTGTTTCAGTTTTTCCCTTTTAGTGAATGAGTTATTTTATATAGTGTCAGATCAATTTTATAACCAGAATTAGATGTAATTATTGTTTATTGTTTGTACTTGTAGATGTAACAATGTTCTCTACCTTCGTGGAGTTCCAGAGGATGAGGAAATTGAAGATGTTGTTGCAGAAGACTAGAATTAATGATAAAAACTCTTAAATTGTTGTTATTATGGGAACTCCACTTCCTCACCCAAATGCAGTTTAGTTTTTGGTGTTAAAGTGTAGAGATTTAGACAAGTAATTAGATGTTAACTTGCCAGACATTTTGCCAGTTTGTGCTCATATGTCCGAAAATTTGCAAGAAAGCTTTCATATATTCTCATTGGGTTGACAACAATGAATCTTTTATGATAAACGATTATATTATGATTTCATTATTTGTGATGCCCTTTTGACTTGAATGTTTGTGCCCCCAATTACTATGGTCATAAAAAGTAGGTAGTTAGTTGAGTCAAGCATAATCTTTTTCATTGTTAAGTTTAATCGTGTGATACTTTTATGAGAATTGAGTCCGTCTCCAACAATTTTCCATGACTCCAACCTATTCTATTTAGGATGGAAATAGAGTAGGCTTATTAAGTTAAACTTTATTAGGCTTGAGTTTAATTTTGGTTAAAAATGTATGACATGAGTTTCATAATATGTCAAAGGTTTTCTTTAAAGGCATAGCTTAATTTGCACAAAATTTTTTACTTGACTTACAAGCCTATATAATATAACTTAGTGTAATATAATGGGTGAAGATAAATAATTGTATGTGTACAAGTGTTAGAGTTTAAGTGCACAATCTTAAAAATGAATTTAGCGGAAACATAATAAAAGAAAAGAAACACGAGTATTTACTTGATTTAGTAACTAGGAGAAAACTCTTTGTTACCTACATCCAAGGATAAGGAACCTGCAGTCCATTTACTTGCACTAAAATACCAGAAAGAATTACAATAGTGTTCAACTCAAAGTTACACAGCCAAACACTCAACCAGAGAACATATGCTTCAAGATTATAGACAAGAAATAAATGAAGGTTTACAGAGAATAAGAGTTAACCACTCTACACCAGTGTCAAAATCAGACAACACCAAACCTTCATCGTTCCTCTCCTTTGGTTCCTTTCAAAAGGATACACCTCAAGAACTCGAAGAAGGACCAAACTCGAGAGAGAACCTCCACCTGCAATACAAACCAAACAGGAACAAGAACAAAGAACAAAGACCTATTCTATCATCATCTTCTTCGTTCAACAAACAAAGCTCAAGGTATTAATCAGAACCATTAAAACCTAGCAGATCTAGGTCATATCGAGAACGAGAGAAGAAGATGAAGAGAGACAGGCATAAAGCTTCAAAAGAACGCGAGAATAGGAAGTGAAAAATCAGAAAAATAAAAGTACCAATTTTCTTCAGTGCACTAACTTATATATTAATGAAACATAAAGGAAAATGCATTGTATGGACTTTGGGCCTTTTGGATTCTTTTCTTTGGGCTCCCCATACACAACAAGGTACATGAAAAATTTTAAATAAGAAATGTGTCTATCTTTAGGATTCACAAGGTACATGTAATTTATCAAATAATATATTAGAAATAACCTTTTTATATGAAATGGGGTGAAGGCCGGAACTTTTGCATTGCAAGAAGAGACATTGGAACTTGGAAGTAAGGCGACAAAGTTAGGGATTACTATTGGCCCAATCAACATTATCATTGACTCCTATCAACATTAAAAAATTCTAAAGATACCCTTCTCCATTTTGTATAGAAGAAACATATTTCTGTTATACTAACTAGGGTGTCAAAAACATTGTGTAATGAAAGTGTGATTTCATTATAGAATACATAATGGAATCATAATTTCATTGTTTATAAAAATTGTAACATAGCATAATTGTGATTTTATTATATTACATAAATTGTAATACAACAAAATTATGATTTTATTGTGAGACAATTTGTACAATACTAGTTGTGATTGTCTGAAATTAAAAAAAATCATAACTTTGTTGTACAAAGTGGAGATTTGTGAGGGAAGAAGGGAAAAGAAAGAAAGAGGAAAGCAAGGAAGAAAATATGGGTGTCAAAAATTGGAGAAAAGGTCAAAAGGATATTTTTATCTTTTGGGAGAGATGGTTATAGACCAAGTCCATATCAATTTTCTCCTAAGTTATAGTAGTAGCAACGATATTGGGCCATACAGATTTTAGAAAATTAATCTTTTGAAAAATGAAAGAGGAAACATTCAAGCGACTCCACTGGGGATCGAACCCAGAATCTCTGGTTCCGTAGACCAGCGCCTTATCCATTGGGCCATGGAGTCAATTTGAGAGTAACCGCTTTAGAATATATTTTTATATGCTTTCCGTTTTATCTATCTTTCTTTTTCTGTGCTTCTGATATTATTAACCAGACAAATGCTGCTAGTTTGAGTTAACAGCCAAATTATGGTAGCAGGATGCTCGTAAGATGATAAGGGAAGGATTTAATTTAACTTTTACCTAATTAAAAATTATAATAAGGTCGTGTGTTTAAATTCAGTTTTAACTTGACTAAAATTTGATTGATGATATAAAGGACACAATTAAGTTGACTCAAATTGTTTTCATAATATAAACTTTACTATCATGTATAATTAAAACTATATATTAAAATTGAGCTACATTTATTGTATATATTTTTAAAAATTATCAAAAATTTAATTTTAATGCACTGTGAATATTTTTTTTATAATTGATTTGTGTGTTAGTTGATTCTTAAATTTATTTAGATATCATTTTGAAAAGTGATTGGGACAAAAACAAAATAAAAAAAATCATCAGGGACCAAAAAGTTAAAAATATAATATTATGAAACAAAAATATATTTAAGTTCTTTTTCGTTTAAATTCAATTTTAACTTGACTAAAACTTTTTCTATACAAAACTTGACTAAAACTTGATTGATATAAAGGACACAATTAAGTAACTCAAATTGTTTTCATGATATATAAATTTGAACATTATCTATAATTAAATTCTAAAATTTAAACTAAGGTATATTTTATAGTATATGTTTTAAAAATGATAACATAAAAAATTAATTTTAATACATTGGGAATATAAAGATTTTTACATGTTTACAACTTTTAAAAGAAGCATTACAAAAAATAATAGAGTTATGATTAATTAGAGTGCAAAATTGTAATTTCAGATAAACTCCAATTCCATTTTAAGGTAGGTGTAGTTATGAGTTAGGTTGCACATGAGTAAAAACTTTAGTGGAAAAGTAATGATAATAGTGTCAATGATTATAATAATGTCCATAATAAGATTTTATATGATGATAACATTAGAAGAGGGATAAAAGATTAGTGGAAACACCGGTGATAATTAAAGTATTAATAACAATAGTAATATATCAATATAATTAGTAATAATAGCAAAAATGATGATAAGAATAATTATGATGACAATAATGATAATAATAATAATAATATAAATGATAATGGTGACAGATGTAATAATATAATTACATTAATAGTGAAAATAGAGGTATGAAAAAATGATGTGATAGTAAAGTTACAATAAAACTAAACAAAAAAGTAATTATGGAGCATAATTAATTATGATTTAGAATATAATTATTTTTTTTAGAATTGAGTTTTAATATTGTTATTTTTTAAAGTAATTTCAAATATTATAATTAAAACTGTAAAGTAAATTTTATTTCCAAACTCTAAAGATAATTCTTAAATGGCATTGTTGTTCTACTGCATAAAAAAAATGGCATTGTTAGAATTGCTTGTTGATAAATAATTTGTATGGAGTCCTAGATACAAACATTGTGACTACTACTATAAAAACTAGTGGAAACAAAATTCATGCTAAGCGCACTATCATCTTTTTCAGGCACAATTAAATTATTTTATATCTAGATGTAACACATTTTATTAAAGTCAATTATGAGTTATGAAAGCAAGAAAGACTACGTTGTTCCCTCGCGTTATGTGTGTGCCTCGTGTTTATATGTCAAAGTACTACTAACCTGAGTAAAGTACTCATGACCCTCAGTTGTAAGGGAACATGGTGCACTACACACGCAAACGAATCACCTAAAGATTAATTTTGTTTTAAATTTTCTTTAAAAAAAAAGAAATAGTAATAAGAAGCTGTGTTTAGCTTATTGATGAGCATTTTTCATAGTTTTTTATTGCCTTAAAATGCAAGATGTACTATACAGTATAATTTACACAAAATTTAATTTTAAAATTGGATTAAGAAATATAGAAGTTAATATCATGATACATATAATTGAATTCAAAAGAAATATCATTGGTAGAAGTGTTATATGAATTTATTATGATATCAAGTACAAGAATACGCGTGAAAATGATTAGACATGTATATGCTAATGAAAAATTCTTATTTTTTTTCATCTTTATTTATATCTCATGAGTGTGAAATGAGATAACTTATGTGATTGACTTCGATGTTGACCAAATCATTCTTTAATTCTTTATGTAAGATTAAAGTATGAGATATCCTAATCACAACATAGTTTTCTAATACGACTTAAATACCACAAATATGGGGTGAGTATCTACAAAAGATACTTATTTTGTCTCCGTAACAATTTCACTAGGTATAGTAAAATGATGTTTGTTATATTTATTGGACTGAATTACCTTATTACAATGCCCAACACCACTTAAAGGTAATATTACTGTCTTCTAGTGTAATTACAATGTCTTTTTTTTATCTGGTAAGAATTGAAACCAATGTCTCAGGAGTTTTATAACAATTTATATACTTTTATCAACTAATTGAGTTAGATAATGTAATTACAAGATAAATTTACTTTGAGAGGATATATAGTTCATAGTGCACAAATGTAATTCTTCTACAAAAAATGCACAAATGTAATATAGAAATCATACACCTAAGTAGTGACCTCAATTAATCCTATTTGATTTGGGTTGATTAAGTGTTTTGGACTAATATAGCCCATTATCTGAATTGGATCATAAGTCGAGTGAACAATAATATTTCCTTTCTCACTTTATTACCATTCAACATAACACTGAAGATGCTGGGGGCTTTGTCATCACATCTTGTGTGACTTTAGCTTTTTGGCCATTTCTTTTATAATACATATTCTATTTTGCCTTACAAAAAAAAAGAGGAAAGAAACATAACAATGATGATGCAATAAAAAAAACATAATACAACATCAATATCAACAACACATTTAATTCAAGTTAATTAGGATCAATGGTAGATGAATCCAATGATAGATACAATGAGTTGAAAAAAAAAAGTAGGGAAGGAAAAAGGGGAAATAAGACAAAAAAAGATAAAAATAAAGAAGAGTAAAAGAAGGAGGGGGAAAATAAAGAGAAAAAGAACTAAAAAGGGCTCATGTGAAACATGAAGATAATAACGAATCTAACAATCCATCAAGCTTATAGTTTTTCTCCATTCCGTCCTAAAATACACCTTCTGTCAATTTATATCTCACTCCATTAAGTCTTGTTTAATTACCTTTCCCAGTTAAGTTTCGATCTACCTCTACATTTCTTTATGACGAGCTCTTGATAACAAACTTTTGTTCTTACCAGCTCACACCCATGGATCAAAATCCATTTTAATAAAAGCCCCTTTGTTTTCTTTAACTTGTGAAAACATTTGTAATTTTCTTTGTGAGCATATAACGACCACCATCATACAAAATACACATGATAATATATATATATATATATATATATATATATATATATAAGAAGTTTAGAATACTGGGTTGTACACATCAAACGTAATTTAATTACAAAGATTACATCCAAAATATGCATCAAAATGTCTTACAAATAGGAAGAGAAATAGAAGTTAGGGGTATAATTAGCAAAATAAGGAGTGCATCCATTAAAAATATGGGGTACATTTAGCAAAGTGTAACTCCTGCCCGGGATCATGTCCATCGACATCCCAGCAAAACACGGCGACTTCAACAACTCGGACTTCTCCCAAGAGCACCTAATGCTGCCCATCTGCTCACACGAACTCTGTTCGCGATCATCACAGGTACCAAACCACAAGGTACAACAAAGCAAAGGTGAGTTCATCATATTAAATAACAACAATAAATACAACAGGAAAAAGGCGCACAGCCCAGTCAAGAAACAACACGGTTATCGACATATCAATATGAACATTTCAAGCATCCATCAAACACCAACATACACGGGCATCCATAACCATATCATAGATCAGCTCATAAAATCTAGCATGATGCATGCTCCTGACTCAATCCTCATTATGCAATGTGGTACCATCCCGGAAATGGGTCATCCCAGTGGTCAGATGATGCAGCAGCTTGTCAGGATCACTCTGTCGTGCACAAGAATCACCCCTCATGGTGATCAGCCAATGGGTGTCAGAAGAAGTTCCCAACAGATATAATAACCCTTCTTTCTCTCCTTCTTCCTTTTCTCTGCTTCTGCCATTAACTACCAGAAAAGCTTCATATCTTCTCCATTCTTCATCTAAACACTTCCCACCCAACTAGAAAGTTGATTAGAACTCCTCTATGAGCTAGATTCCAAGCTTAGTTCTCAGAAAAAAAAACCATTAGTCGGAGAGATCCAGTTCTCTAGGGAACTTCTCAAAGTTGGGATTTGGAGGAGAAATGAGGCGTTTTAAGGACGCTAAAGCTTGGAGAAGTGATCCTCTAGCTTTCCTCAACAGTTTAGAGGTAAGAAACTCAAGTTTTACCGGTTGATTTGTGAATTTGTTCTTGAGGTGCATAGTAACCATTTTGCGTTAGAGCTGAAATTAGGCTTGGGTTCTTTAGAAAAGTATGCTCAGGAGGTTGTTCTGATGAATATTGAACTTTGAAAAATGACTTTTGATGAAGTTTGGTTTTGACTCTGACATCTGTATGAGTAGGAAGATTGATGTTATAATGATGGGTTTGAGCCTAAGTACCTTTACAAAAGATGATCAGGAGGCTAAATAAACGGGGAATATGTGTTGAAATAGCCATTCTTATAAACTTGACAAGTATTGATATTTGGCCTGGCTAAGGAAATTGAATCCTTTGAATTATCTTATACAGAGTCTTAGAGGGACTTTAGTACGTTGGTTAGGCTGAGACAGATCCTGCTGAGGGTCTGTGAGTCGCCTATAAGGTGGTTAGTTCTGATAACCCTAAGATAGAGAACAAAAAGGTTTAAATGGAAAGGAATGACATTTCTTTTCATTCTAAATGGTCAAGAACCGTTATTGATTGTTTGTATGCCTTTATGTAGGGCGTGATTTCAGAGGCTACTAGTGGGTGTGACCACGAGGCCGGGAGAGCCAGTGTAGCGCTCAGAGCAGATAAGCTCTTTGTTCTTGGGAGTGTTTCCCTTGATTGTGTTTCGCCATACTCCAGAGGAAGTGATGGTTATTGTATGAATTGATGCATGTATATTGAAATTGTGTGTTACTATTCTGATTGGAATCATGTACTTGATATACATGGATTGAGGCTATGTGTGTCGATTGATGAGATTTCTTTGGCCAGTAGAATAGAATAGAATATATATATATGTTTGAGAAAGTCCTGATGAGAAATGTGCCCATATAAATGGATGTAGCTTCTCAGGCTAATGATAGAAAGTCCTGATGAGAAATGTGTCCATATAGATGGATGTAGCTTCCTTAGGTAAAGAATAGGAAGTCCTGATGAGAAATGTGCCCACATAGGTGGATGTAGCTTCCTCAGGCATTGATAAATGATATATATATATATATATATATATATATATATATATATATATATATATATATATATATGCC
>CM023955.1:32564690-32615516 GCA_013407115.1 Glycine latifolia
ATACTGGGCGAGGAAGAAATTTACCCATTATAAAAATAATACAAAGATCAAAATAATTGGTTTTAAAAGATGAGAACTAAGACCAATTTTGATCGAAAATTGAAGAATCTAGAATACATTTCCTCAAAAAATTTCCCATGGTTCTGTCTCATAGCCTCTAGAGTACTAATGATTTTGGATAATGGGGTCCAAACAAAACAGAGAGCTGTGTACCGTTGGATGCTGGAACCTGCAGATCGTGATGCTGTTTTGGCCAATGTTGCCATCAAGAATGGCAGCAAAGGTTACCATGTGATTGTGGAAATTGCTTGTGTGCTTTCAGCTGAAGAGGTCTTAGCAGTGAAGCGTGCCTATCACAACCGTTACAAGAGATCTTTGGAAGAAGATGTAGCCACTAATACCACTGGTGACATTCGCCAGGTAAATATGATTGCCTATCCCAATTGATATTATGTCTTTGTTCCTCTCATTAATCATATAGTTTGACCACTTTAATGTTTTCTGGATTTGTCCCTGCATATGTGCAAGCCATTCAACCACGTATTATCACAATTCACATTGTTAACTCTTTTATGCCAACTTAGTAAATAATGATTGGATAATAGGATAAAAAGATGTTTCTCTTTTTAATTGAGGGTGAATCAAAACCATAGTTTTAAAGTGTTGTCGCAATTGCAGTTGCAGAGAACCAAAAAAAAGCTTGATGTCATGGCCGAAATGGCAATCATAGACTGTTTTTTAAAACCTTGTCACAATCCTTAATATTGCGAATAAATTCGACTCAAAATTGTGGTAGTGATAAAAACCACAAAAACTTTAAGGTTGTGGTTGCAATTGTGGTTGAAGACCATTTTGTAAGACTTTGATCAAAAGTACATGCATATGCTTAATGAAATGCTAGGGGTATATGCTAATGGTTTTGAGCCTGTGCTTGGTTTTGGCTTTGTGCAGTTGTTGGTTGGGTTGGTGACCGCATATAGGTATGGTGGAGATGAGATCAATGCAAAATTGGCCAAAACTGAAGCTGATATTCTTCATGAATCTATCAAGGAGAAAAAGGGCAACCATGAAGAAGCCATCAGGATCCTTACTACAAGGAGCAAGACCCAACTTCTGGCAACTTTCAACCGCTACAGAGATGACCATGGCGCTTCTATAACTAAGGTACACAAGAAAAAGTTTACTCTCTTGATTGTTCTCTTCATGTTTGATCAAAAAATTAAAAGGTAAATACTTGATATGTGTATATATTTATTTGGTACAGAAATTGTTGGATAATGCTTCCACTGACTTCCAGAAGGCATTGCACACTGCTATTAAATGTATCAATGACCACAAAAAGTACTATGAAAAGGTAGGATTCTAATTTTATATCTGCTAGTACGAAGCATCATATAGAAAGAATCATGTTATTCGCTGCTTGCAATTATACATTGTGTTAGTTGAAATCTTAAGCTTAACAAATCCAAAATTCAGTTGGGCTTGCTCAATACTCTTAACTTTTTGTTATGATCCAGATTTCCTGATCTTTCACAATTGTGATTCTTGTAAGCATTTTCATGAATAACCAAAGTCATATTATTCATCTATGTTGCCATTTTAATTTAAATTAGATTTTGTGCCTAAAAATTATGATGTTTTTTAGAGGATAAGTCTTGGTAACATTTACTATACATTGATTTACCCTTTTTATTATGATTATGTATAGGTTCTGCGCAACGCGCTAAAAAATGTTGGAACTGATGAGGATGCACTGACCCGTGTGGTAGTCTCAAGGGCTGAGAAGGACCTCAGGGACATCAAAGAGCTATATTATAAGAGAAACAGTGTTCACCTTGAGGATGCAGTGGCCAAGGAAATCTCAGGGGACTACAAGAAATTCATCCTCACTCTGTTGGGGAAGGAAGATTGAAATGATTGCTCTAGCTAAGGACATATAGTATTTGGTTATGCTGGTTTCTTGTGCTGTGATTCGGTTAATTTCCCTACTTTGAGTATGCTTTTATGAGTGCTGTATCTAACTATCTATTATCTTTGTTGTGTGAGACAGTGTGTACTTCTGTTTTAAATTACTGTTTTTTATGTATGATTAGTACAATAAACTTAAAATAAAAAAGACGTTGTAGAGATTACAAAAGATTATACTTAGATCAAATTTCAAAATCCAAATATTTCATGGTACTTTCTTACCGGTGTATATATACTCTACTAAAACAACAAGTAAAGAGTAGATATATATAAGAAAATCAAAAACTCCTAAATAAGAGATATTGTTTCTTGATGGGATTTACAAATGAAATTGAATGCAAAATGAAGAAAATTTGAATATATAAGCTAAAGTCTTTCTCCATAAACATCAGCAAAAAAGCTACAGAATTAGTTTTTTTTCCTATAACTTTAAGGGATTTTACATTTGTTCCGTATAAATTTATCATTTAAGCACATGTGCAACATACGTAACATGATGATGTATCAACTTAAAGGACATATTAGCCCCAAATTAACCAAAGATAATGGTAGGGACTTATGAAAAATTTCATCAAGGAGAAAAAAAAGGAAAATTTTATAAAGAAATAAATATAAAACTTGGATGTATATCGGAGAGAAGAACATATTTAACCTTTACCTTTTTTATAAATGGCTGTACGCTAAAGCAGCATCACAACCTTGAAATATATTAAAACAAAGATAATAGACAAAAGCATCGGGTACATAAATCAAACCTATGAAAGTAAAATAAAACATCAATAAAACCTATAGTTGGGAAGAACTACTCTATTCCTTAAGAATTCTACTAAAACAAAAGGAGGGATTGAGTTTCGTCAGAAGAATCCTTGAAGAGCTAAAGTATGAGAGACAACCCTATCTGCACACGTGTTGTACTCTCTAAAAATATGACTATTCTGCTCAAAGAGAACATAAATGTCCAACAAGAATGTTGGGTAATTGATATAGGATCAGAATCTATCTTTCTGAAGATGCCTATGGAGATGAAGCGCCTCCAGGAAGAATATCATAGCAAGGGAAAAACACAACACGAGTATCGTGCAGTGTGTGCTGTGTGAATGGAAAAGAGAGAGTCAGAATCGTATGTACCTTTCTCCATGGAGGATACTCTATTTATAGGATACTGACCTGGACCTTGGTGGAGTGGTGGTTGAAACCCATTATCTTCAATTAAGATATTCGGATTATCTTAGTAAATGATCAGCAATGATTATATCTTCTGTTATATCTTGTATCTTTTGATGGTTGAGATATTGGGCTATTGAAGATTTAAATATTTGAAATAAGATAACTGAGCCTTTTATCCGTAACAATGACCTACCACAAATGTTATTCATTTTGTTAAAGCTATAGTATGAGAGACAATTGTTCTATCTATTTTAAGAGACCAAGGCATCAACTCAACATTACAAAAAAAAAAAGCTTGAATTGTCATCAGATAACGCTGAATCATATTCTAACCAAAGACTATGCCACCTACCCATGCTCATCGCCAAAAAATTGGAAGAGTGCAGGTCAACTCATGAACTTTCAAAATAAAAGTTGTTATTGATATTTATTTTCATATTATGTGCATATATTATTAGTGTTTACTTATTTTAATTTTTGAGTAAAAAAATTATTGTTGGAGGTTGAACCCATAACATGTAACGCCCTTAAATATAGACTTCCAAAATAACTTGTTGATTTCCTTGAATAAAAGATAGTCTCACAATCACTTATTCTCATAAAAAAAAAAGGAAAGGTAGAGGAGTTTTTTTGTTGAAAATACAAATCTTTTATTCCAATTTTTCAAACTCATTTGTTTTTTTAGATGCATATAAACTCGTAGTAATTGAGTATTGTATTAAAACCCCAAGTCAATAATTAAAATAGAAACATTTGTGACATAAATAAATCATACATGCTCAAGTAATAACTAATGATAAATGGGTGAACATTCATGATCACCATATATAGATAAATAAGTATAAAGTGTCATAATGAGTAGCAAAACATAAGTGTCTTGATGAAACCAATAAGTAGCATATACAACCCCAAAGTAACAAGTAAAGTAATATAAAGTAAGTAATGATTGAATAGATACAAAGGATCTAAACCCATCCCAAAATACATAAAAGGGGAAAAACCTAAGACATAAAGCAGTCACCTGTACCCAAGCCTAAGTCAGTTGTACCAAAAAAAAAGGGTATAGTTAGAAGAAAAAGAGGTATCCTAGAAGACTCATTAGAATAATCCTGTGAAGAGTCCTCCTCTATGGGCTTTGACTCCGTGACAAGGTCCTTTTCATCAGTTGATGTATCCTCTTCCAAATCCTTTTCTTCATCCTCAGACACAAGATCCACCAAATCTGTCGCAAGTGATACACTGGACTCATGTAATACCGATGTGGAGAAATTAGAGCAGAGGGAGTAGCCTTAGTGTCATCAACTGAAGAATCAAGTCCAGTAGAGGACATCGCATTGTCCACAGGCAATGAATGTGACTCAGATGGAATGACGACCTTTGCTATGGGCATGGGGAAACAGTAGTAAGATAACGTAGATTGGGTCCTTCAAACATAAAAATAATTGTATGGGGCCTATACTGTAAGGACCCGCCAGGTTGCCACTGTATTACTAGTTCACGACCATGCATATAAATCCATTTTAATAAAAACACACCCCTTTTGTTACTTATGAAAATGGAGATGAGTTTTCACGAGCATATAATGACTATCATCATAGAATATACACGTAGATCAAGGTGCTCATAAACATAATTTAATTATAAGTACAAAGATTATGTCTCGAAAAGAATACACATCCAGTGTTTTACAAAGAAAAAGGAAGAAAAAGGAAAATAGAAATCAGGGGTATAATTAGCAAAACAATGAGTGCATCCATTAAATCCAGGGGTGCATCTAGTAAAATGCAGTTCTTGCCCGGGATCATGTCCATTGACATCCCGACAAAACACGGCGGCTCCGAACAACCCAGTCTTCTCCCCAAAAGCACCTATTGTTGCCCATCTGCTCACATGAACCCGGTTTGTGATCATCACAGGTACCAAACCGCAAGGTACAACAAAACAAGGGTGAGTTCATCATATTAAATAACGAGTACAACAGGAAATAAGCACAACCTGGTCAAGAAACAACACGGTCATTAACATATCAATACAACATTCCAAACATTCATCATATACCAACATATACAATCATCCACAACCATTTCATAAATCAACTCACAAAATCTAGCATGATGCATGCTCCTGACTCGATTCTCATTATGCAATGTGGTACCATCCCAGAAATGGGTCATCCCTGTGGTCAGATGACGCAATAGCTTGTCAGAGTCACTCTGTCGTGCACAGGAATCACCCCCCATGGTGATCAGCCAATGGGTGTCAGAAGGAGTTCCCAACAGTCGTGGCCCCCCCAGTACCTCCGTACCCTACAACCAATCATCAACCTCATTTCCGCCATGCAAATATTGTATGTTACGTAGGCACCATCAAGGTGTGACCCGGTTAGGAATACAATCCTCCCTCATAAGGGTAACCCGTCATACACCTCCTATGTAACATACTGCCCACACAAGGGCCCAGCGATGCACTGACCGTGGCCCTCGCAAGGTTTACCACCACCCAGTCCTGGCATCTCACGGTTTACCGCATACACATGGTTCCGACAATGCACTGACCGTGGTCCTTGCAAGGTTTACCACCACCCAGTCCTAGGCATGGCAATGGGGCGGGGCGGGGGCGGGTATTGCATTCCCCATCCCCACCCCTGATTCAAAACCCATTCCCCGCCCCCATTCCCCGTCCGATTTTAAAACCCAGACCCATCCCTGCCCCCGTTGGGGATCAGGTTTTCCCTGCCCGGCCCCGCCCCCCGCTATTTGAATAAAATTAAATAGAAAATAAAAAATAAAAAAATAATATAGCTTTTTTATTGAAAAAATCAGATGAAAATGCTAATTACGTAACAAAAAAAAGATAACAAACTCACATTCAAAATATTGGATCATAATTTAAAAATTATAAAACAAAATCAATCAATTCAATTAAAATCATTATGGACATGCATATTTAATTTCTCCCAAAATACAATATCATTTAAATATATATTATCCCAAAATTAAGTAGCACATCGTATGATTAAGTAAAACATTCTTCAAATTACATAATAAAAAAAAGAAACAGCTTAAAATTGTTCAGCAAATAAATGTTGATCATTCCTCCAAATTAGTGACATCAGGACCCACCATTTCACCTTCATAAAAGAAGAAAATTAATTAGAACAAAAGATTATATTATATGATATCGAAAACGGAAATTCAAAACATTGTTTACCTTCATCATCTGAAACTATTTCATTCATTAAAGTAGCACAATCAACAATAGCTTTATAGCTCGCAGAACCTATAAAAATACGTTACAAGTATTATTTTGTTGAAAAAACACAAATATCAATTTAACAACTTAAAGGAATAAAATTTTACCAGTAGTTTCAGCACTCCACAACCAACTTCTAGCACACATTAAAAACTCTAAAGTAGTCCATTGAAGTCGACTACGATGTGGGCTTAATATTTGACCACCGGTGCTAAATGCGGATTCTGAAGCTACGGTAGATACCAGAATAGCTAATATATCCTTAGCAATTGCTTGAAGTGTTGGATACTTGACACCATTAATTTTTTACCACATCAAAATATCAAAATCAACTGCTCTTGGTAAAACATCTTCTTCTAAATAGTGATCCAACTCTGATTTAACATAATAACTTCTAGCCCTTTTTTTCCTCATAATAAATCTATCATACTCAGATAATGCATCACCAACAACTTCACTACCAGTAGCATCCCCAACATTACTACCAAAACAGTCTTTGTTCATTTTCATTTGGTAATTAGAAACTAAGTCATAACATAATTGTTGAATGCACCTCACTTGATTAAAAGAGTCATGTTCATACAATTTTTCATAATAATACTCAAGCAACTCCATCTTGTACCTAGGATCTAAAACAGTGGCAACTCCCATCACATTATGAATCACACCCCAATATTTATCAAATTTTATCATCATATTTTGTGCCATTTGTTGAATCATTGGGTTAGGGGAAGTAATCAATTGTTTGATTGCCAACTTAATCTCACATATATTTGGAAAATACAAATTAGCAGTTGGTTGTTTAGTAGAAGAAAATAGATCAGTGATAGTATTGAACAACTTCAATCTCCCACACACATCCTTTGCAAACTGCCATTGTAAAGTACTTGGTAAACAAGTATATTGACACTCTCATTGCTTTAATTGACAAAATACATCCTCATATCCTATGGCAATTTCAAGCATTTTGTAAGTTGAGTTCCACCTAGTTGGACAATCTAAGGCCAAATTCTTAATATAAGGGATTCTCAACTGTTTAGCTGTTTCCTCAAATTTTTCCTTTCTCTTAGGTGTTGCTGTCCAATATGCCACACTATCCCGAATGTTTTCTACACCTTCTTTTATCACTTCGAACCCATCTTTTACTATCAAATTAAGGATGTGTGCACAACAATGCATGTGAAGTAAAGACCCATCCCTAAGCAAACTACCTAAGTGCAATTTATCCTTAATTTTATCAATCATAGCATCATTTGTGGTACAATTATCTAGAGTGATAGTGGACAGCTTTGTGTCAATATTCCAATCCATCAAACAGTCAGCCAATACATTGCAAAGTCTATCACTTGTATGAGGAGCAGAAACATAAATGAACCTAACATAAATAGAGATATAATATAAAAAACAGCAAAAAAAAAGAGATATAATATAATCATATTTTATCATTTTATAAAATAAAAGGCATAAATATAAAAAGTTCAAATCATTTTATCCCTCAAAATCTGACTTTGTAACTTCCAATACCCATCAATGTAATGAGTTGTAATAGCCATATACCCCATCTTCTGATTGGTTGAAGTCCACATGTCTGATGTGATAGCCACTCTTCCATCAAGACTATCCAACAACTTCAAAGATGTTGCTCGTTCATTCTCATATATTTTCATTATGTCCTTCTTAATTGTGTTTCTAGTAGGAACCTGAAACACAGGTTGGAGGGCAGCAGAGTATCTCCTAAAGCCAATGTGATCCACAATTGATAGTGGATATTCATGCATAATAATTGCTTTTGCTAGCTCTCCTATTGCACGTTCTGCATTATAAATTTCCGCACTCAACTCTTGCTTTCCTTGGACGACCATAGGTGTAAGAAATGTTTGGCCCTTCATCCCTCTCATAAAAATCTTGTATTGAACACAAATCTCATTATGTTGCCACAAATGCTTGGTTCCATTTTTTTATTTTCCACCAAGAAGTTTCTTACAATACTTGCATTCAGCCTTGTCCAGACCATTGACTTGTATTTTTTGAAAATGTTGCCAAATCTTACTTTCCAGCCTAGTAGTAGTGGTAGTGGATACTTCTTGTGTCTCCACATTATTAACTTCATCTTCATGAGGTGGAGGAATAGGATCAT
This sequence comes from Glycine latifolia, assembly GCA_013407115.1. Taxonomy (NCBI): domain Eukaryota; kingdom Viridiplantae; phylum Streptophyta; class Magnoliopsida; order Fabales; family Fabaceae; genus Glycine; species Glycine latifolia. The sequence goes on from CM023955.1 coordinate 32,573,215, forward strand.
ACTCAATTGGTAATTGAGTCTGATTGTTTGCTGAAGCTGAATAAGTTTGATCATTTGACTGATTTGATGAAGGAATAGGAGAAATTCCTTCCGGTGAAACAGAAACATTAATCTTCCATTACTTTCCCTTCTAAAGAAAAAAAACAAACACTAATTAGTATAAATAATTATGTAGTAATTATGCATAAGTAGGAGATTTAAACTGCAAACTATCGAATCTAGGGAATTCAAAATCAATCTACAAAACCATGCAGTAATTATGCAGACCCAAAACCCAACCTTTTTCTGTTAATAGTAACCCAAAATATTTTATATACCCCAAAGTGTCCAGGCAAGTACCCAAATAAAACGAGTCTCCATGAACAAAAAAGCCCAACCCACCAAAAGATTGTAGCTTCAATATCACCCGTGAAGAATTACAAAATATTGCAACATAATTATTTGACATTCAAGCATGTACTGATGTACATATCAAAATAGTGAAAAAAGCTTCTTCCATTAGAGTGTTGTAGAGCAATTATCTTTCAAAGTATTTACCATGTTGCTATCACAAACACATAAGTATTGACATGCCACTATATAGATGTATCTTTAATTATTGATCACTGTCCATGAATCCTAGATACATAATATTTTTATGAATCCAGATTTGATAGCCATCATGCTAATAATTACAAATTTAGAAAATTTTCATAAATTAATGCTTTTTTATTTTTTATTTTTTATATATAATACTAGAGATTACATTTTTTATCACATATTTATTGGATATAATTTTTTTTTCAATCATATCACATTATATTGATTATATGTCTCAAATTACTAATACATAAGATGAGGAATGAAAAAAAAGAATAAGGAAAAATAAAAGGAAAAGAGGCCAAAAGAGATTGAAATCACACGGTTTTGTAAACATTAGCATTTACGATTTGGTCGTATATATTTAGTCATAAAAGAGTGTTCATATATATTACAAGGTGAGAAGATTAACTGATTTACATTATACTCCATATTTATATATCAATGATTAGAATTACAACTTATTTAATAATTACGTGATCACTTAACAAATCGATATGACTTTATGATTTTATCTTAATCCATTATAATTTTATCTTACCACTAATTAAGATTCACTCACCTTATTTTATTTGATGAGAGAGGAATTAATTTTTTTAATTATAACTTTAAGAATAAAATTAACTACGCATAGTTAAAACTTATTATATATATTTTGGATTGCATAATTAATTATAATTTTTAAAAGAATGCTAGAGATTTGTGACTAAATATATAATTTAAACTATTAATTAATTTTAATTTATTGGGACAAAACAAGATTGACTTGTTGCTTCTACTTGATTTTTTTTTACAATGATGACAAGAGAGGGTTGCTACTTGCTAGTTCATTTTATCCTGGATCCCTTTCCTAATTGGCCTAGGTCTTAATTCATAGCTAAGAGTTTCATTCATACAAGCAAGCAAACACAACTCCCTCCATTTCCCCTGTCTCATTGAGCTAAAAATTTGGTATTCTATACAGGACTAGGACTATAACTGTATTTTATTTTATACTTTATTGTGCATATGCATAGTATCAAATGTATTATCTATATAATTAAATGGCAATACTGCACGCACAAAATATTAATATCTGCTTATATATTAAAATATTCAAGTCCTTAGTCACCATTAAAAAATTAAATGTAGTATGTGCCTAAGTAAAAATTGTATTCTTTTAAGAAATAGAACTGCATCCTTACCTTGAGGCACTCAGGCACCAGCTAGTTTCTTCAAGTATAACAATTGAAGCAAAGTAATATTGTTTAAACCCCTTATACAATTTTTGCTTCAGAACCCGACTTTCCCTGTTATATATATATATATATATATATATATATATATATATATATATATATATATATATATATATATATATTAAAAAGAACATCAATCGCATTCCAGAAGATAAGAAGGTGATTAAAAGTAAACTTCTCATGGTTTTAGTGGTGGTTTTGCCCATATTATGAGCTTGAATCAGGTGAGGACTGTGGGAGAACATAGGAATCAGTTTAAAAAAACCTTGAAATCATTCAACAAATAATCTTTTCTTTCTCTCACATTCACAAATGAGAAATTCACCCATAAACAGCTTATTTAGTGCCTCAATTTCATTAAGGAAAATCAATCATATAATAAACATGTTTAGGTGGTGTGGTGCAAAATATATCTAAAGTAAAAGCTTAACCAGAAACCAAAATGACCAAAGCATTCAATAAAGGAAGCGAATCTGTAAATCTTATTGCAAAATTATGACCACCTCAACCATCAGTCATAAAATAAGGACCCCGAATATTTTTTACAAGTGAACAATAAGATCAAAGTACCCACATAAGTTGACACAATTTATTTAGTAGATAGGTTTTTTGCAGAAACTGAAACTTGAAGTACAAAGATAGCCCAAGAAAAACAAAAACTACAAGATCTTGATGTCTTAAACATTCTATCTGAAATCGAGTATAGCAAGGTGTAGTCTTTAAGATCAAAGACCTTGTAAATACTGAGCATTGGATGAAAGTGTGTTAGATGAAACAACCAATGAGCATATCAAACACTTAAATAACAAATTAACAGTAGAAGAAAAACAAAAAAAGACTTTAAGGAGATTGATTTAGGGTAGGAAGCTACAGTACCAGACCGAAAGGAGGGGTCGAGAAGTAGGAAGCTTTAGATTTTGGCTCTTGCATCAGAGTTTAAAATACTATGCAAAATGACATAAAGAAAAATAAGATTCAAACTTTCAACAAGTGAATTAAATAATAAACAAATTTACGCATAAGCTGACTATTAAAAAGTTTAAAGAATTTTTATAATTATTAAAAAAGAAAGAAAGAAAGAGTACTCTACACAAAATTTCACGAATATATGCAAAGGTTAGGAAGAAGGAAAAAGAAATACATCCAGACCATTTAGATAAGAGAACAAGGAAGGTACCTATTTTCTGCTAAGTAAGTTAGGACCTTTCCGTTGTATCTAAGACCACAAGAGAACGAGGAAAAAGAAATATATACAAAGGCTTGCCCCTCTGAATGTATCTAAGAACATAAATGAAAGATCATGTAAGCAAAATAAGTTTTAAACATCGATTAAAGAGGAGGATTTGAATGGATAGACACAGAATGCACTCACCCAACAAACCAGGTGCTTTGTGAAAGAAGACTGAAGTGGGTGCGTCAGTGAGGTGGTGACAGAATGGAAGGGATGAGAGATGATCATCGTTGGTCGTGATGGAAGGGAGGAGAGCCACCACGGTGCCGCAGTCGCAGACTCGAACTTGGCTTTTAGGTTTTTACTTTTAGGTTTTCCATTTTTGAAATAGGTTAATAACTAAGGTTATGTAATATGTATACAATTTTTTATTTTTTAACATTATTTACTACGGGGCAGGTTCGGGGCGGGTATCAGGAATCCCATCCCCGCCCCCGCCCCCGCTTTTTCTTAACGGGAAAACCTGAACCCGAACCCGAACCCGAACCCGGTCAACGCGGTTTTTCCCCGTCGAAATCGGGGCGGTTCAGTTCGGTCCCCGCGGGTCGGATTCCGCTGCCATGCCTACCCAGTCCTGGCATCTCACTGCTATACATAGAATATCCAAACGCATTCCTCATCTCGAGTCATCGCATAGGCCGAGTTCGAATGCCACCAACGTAATCATATACATCATCCATCACACATACAAACAAGTGAGTCGGTGTGAAGTACGAGGTGTCCGGGTTGGCGCTTAGACATACTATCTCAAGGTAAGAATCCGAACAAGGTTGGACGAAGGTGGACAAGGTCGGTATAACACAGACAAGGTCGGTAGGGGTCGGTCAGAAAAACAAAGTTTGGGTAAGAGAATGCAAGGGTAGCAAAACCGACGAGGTCGGAGGAATTCGGTCGAGGTTTATAAGAACCCGGATTTGTATTTCACCAATCTACACAAGGGCGTAAGGGAACCCGGTAGCTCATTTCCTAAGATCAGACAAGCTCTGCTGAGTAACGAACCCGACAATTCTCAAGAAAGGGTTTGGACTTAGCAGCTCTAAAGGGAACATCCCATCTCGGGGGTGAGGAACTCGGTCTCTCTATAAAGGGAAGAATGAGCTTCTAGAGATGACATGTGTATTGAAACCCGGTCGTTCTAGAAGAAGGTACACCAGCTCGACCGAGTAGGGGAACCCGGTGACTCCTTTCCCGAGAAGACACGAGCTCATCCGAGTTAGCAACCCGATAGCTCTTTCTTTGGTGAGAACTTGAGCTCAGCGGCTCTAATATATCATCCGAGTAAGGAACCTAGTACCTTATAGTAAGGAAAGCAAGTCTTAACAACTCTTAAGGGAACAACCTCGGGTAGGTGACCCGGTCTACGGAGGTCCACCAACAAGTACTAAGTTACATTCCGCATGTGTGCATGCATGCTACGTAACCCACTTAACTCGGCCTACCCATCCCGATAGCCGACATGAAAATACAAGGGCCGATGTTTATGTGCAACAAGGCCAATCCATCCCGGTACTCATCACCTTCACAAACACTCCTGCAAGTGTCTTAGAAGTTTTTCCAGCATCAAAATGCCACTTCACACACATGCACGGGAAGTTCTTAAAACATCTGCTCCCCTCAAGAACACCCAACATCACCACGAAACATATTCAACAGATTTAAGGCAAAGCACATCCCATTCCCAAAAGGCATAGCTTTCTTGGGAAAAACATCACACACACAGACACACACGAGGGACATGCAATTATCGTCACGGCTGGACTCCCTGGCCCCCCAAACTGTGGTACCTAAAACTGTTAAGAAACACGATAAACTCTCCTTACCTAACCAGGGATCTGTTCACGAGCTTCACGGTGTGTTTGTCCCAAGCTCCAGCTCTGACCATGAAGTTTCCTTCAGCGTCGGGATCCTTCCCAGCAGCTACGGTGGTTCTTGTAGGTTGAAGATAACAAGGAAGTGGTCGAGCATGAGAGGTTTTTGGGTGAGTTTTAGAGAGAAAGCAGAGGAAACACAAAGGTAGAAGGAGGAAGAGTAAGTTTGTTGCTGTGCCAGCCTACTGCTTATAAACATGGCTGACACAGCATGTCCTCTTAACGTGCTCAGCCAGCAACCACAGCACAGTAGAGCTGACTTACATCCAATACCCATCAAGTACGTATACCAAGGCAAAAGCACTCAAACAGTAAGTTATAAATAAAACAATTAATCAATCCACATAACACATATAATCAATCAACATAACATACATCAAACACCCAGATTAGCAACTTATAATCCGGGTCATTACAACTCTCCCACATTTTTTAGGAATTTCATCCTCAAAATTACCTGATGTAAACAAAGCCGGGTAGGCTTCCTGCACCTGGTTCTCTAGCTCCCATGTTGCATCTTCTCCTGATATGCCTCCCCAGATAACCTTGACCAGGGGAATATCTTTTCCTCTTAGAAGCTTTACCCGTCGATCCTCAATCCTTAAAGGTAGTGTTTCATACGTTAAGTTTTCCTTTACTTGAACATCATCCAACCCGACCACATGAGATGGATCATGAATGTACTTACGAAGTTGAGACACATGGAATACATTATGGAGATTGGAAAGGGATGGGGGTAAGGCAATTTGGTAGGCTACGGGACTGACTCTTTTTAGAATTTGGAAGGGACCAACAAACCGGGGTGAGTTTCCGGGATTTCAATGCTCGGCTGACCCCGGTCCATGGGGTGACCTTTAAGAATACATGATCATCGTCCTCAAACTCTAAGTCTTTCCTCCTCCTGTCATGACAGCTCTTTTGCCTACTCTGGGTCGTCCTCATCCTATCCCGGATCAACCTGACCTTCTCAGTCGTTTGTTGCACCACATCAGGCCCTAGTACAAGACTCTCGCCGGGTTCCAACCAACATAGGGGTGTCCTACACCTTCTACCATATAGGGCTTCGTAGGGAGCCATGCCAATGGTAGAGTGAAAACTATTGTTGTAGGTAAACTCTATCAAGGGTAGAAAACTATCCCAGCTACCCCCTTGTTCTAGAACACATGCCCTCAAAAGGTCTTCCAGTCACTGAATGGTTCGTTCAGTCTGCCAGTCAGTTTGAGGGTGGTAGGCCGAGCTCATCCGAAGTTGGGTTCCCAAAGCCTTGTTCAAACTCTCCCAGAATCTAGATGTGAACCTCGGATCCCGGTCGAACACTATACTAGAGGGTACACCGTGTAACCGGATAATCTCGCTAACATACAAGGTGGTCAACTTCTTTAAGGAAAATCGTACGTTGATCGGGATAAAGTGAGCAGACTTAGTCAATCTGTCAACAATAACCCAAATAGAATCTAACCCAGCCCGGGTCCTAGGCAAACCTACAACAAAATCCATGGAGATACTATCCCACTTCCACTGGGTATCTCCAAGGGTTGCAACTTACCCGATGGTCTTTGGTGCTCTACCTTGGCTTTCTGACAGACCAAACACGCATAAACAAACTCACTGACCTCCCTTTTCATGTTCGGCCACCAAAACATAGTTTTGAGGTCTTGGTACATCTTGGTGGCGCCGGGATAGATACTTAGATTACTTTTATGCCCCTCTTTTAGGATCACTTTCCTAAGCCTGGGTATGTCGGGGACACAAACTCTGCCTTGAAGTCTTAAAACTCCATCCGGCCCCTCCTGGAAACTACTAACATTCCCTGATGCTATGGCTTTTAGCTGTGTCTTTAGGAAAGGGTCGGACCTCTGTCCTTCCCGGACCTCTTCTAGCAACCCGCTTGAAATCTGCAGGGTTCCTAGTTTCATGCTAGTAGGGGTGAACTCACATGCTAGACTGAGGTCTCTAAACTGCCCCAATAGGTCTAACTCCCTAACCATCAAGGTGGACACATGGAGGGATTTTCTACTTAAAGCATTGGCTACCACATTGGCCTTGCCAGGGTGATAACTAAGATCGAAATCATAATCTTTAGGGAATTCTAGCCATCTTCTCTGACGCATGTTCAATTCTTTCCGGCTAAACAGATACTTAAGGCTTTTGTGGTCACTAAACACCTCAAACTTAGAGCCAAAAAGATAATGTCTTCATATCTTAAGGGCAAACACCATGGCAGCCAACTCCAGATCTTGGGTAGGGTAGTTCCTTTCATGCGTTTTAAGCTGCCTGGAAGCATAGGCCACAACCCGGCCATCCTGCATCAACACCCCTCCTAAGCCCGTCATTGCTGCATCACAGTACACCTCAAAGGGCTCTCCTAGGTTAGGCAAAACTAACACGGGTGCAATTGTTAGCTTTTCCTTAAGAGTTCGGAAACTATGCTCACACTGGGCGTCCCATACGAACACTTGCCCCTTTCTAGTCAACTTAGTCAAAGGCAATGCTAACTTGGAGAAACCTTCTATAAATCTCCTGTAATACCCAGTCAGGACCAGAAAACTCCTAATCTCGAACACGGACTTGGGGCTTTCCCACTTAAGGATGGCTTCCACCTTAGAAGGATCTACAGTTATACCATCTCAGCAAATCACGTGTCCTAACATTGTGTGAAACTATCATTTGCTAGTTTTACCCGTTGGATACTTGATTATGGTGCATTTGATCACATGACAGGTAATCCAACATTGTTTTGTTCTTATACCCCATGCTATGTGGCCTTACGGGTAAAAATAGTAGATGATAGTTTCACACAAATTGTTGGGAAATGATCGGTTAAAATATCTGAGAATATTATGTTGACTTTTGTTATACATGTGCACACTTTAGCTTGCAATCTTATTTCAATAAGTAAATTGACTTTTGATCTCAATTGTCATGTGACATTCTCCCTTCACAATTGTGTTTTTCAGGAACAAGGTTCGGGGAGGACTACTGGTAGTGCTAGAGAAGAAGGATGAATTTACTACTTTAAGGATGTGAAGCCTCAAGCAACCATTGTGGAGAATGATTTTGTCTTTGTTTCTAATTCTAGCATTGATGTATTGTTGTAGCACCATAGGCTTGGTCACCCTAGTTTACCCTATCTTCAAAAATTATTACTCAGTATTTTCATTAATAAAATATCAATTCTTCATCTTGTGACATTTGTCTTCTTGCAAAGTAGTCTCGAGTCACCTATCCACTTAGAGTCTACACAACATTTTCCCCTTTCTCTCTAATTCACAGTGACATATAGGGTCTCGCCCGTGAGAAAAATATCTCTGGTACTCGATGGTTTATCACCTTTATTGAGGACCATACCAGGGTTTGTTAGGTCTATCTTTTGAAGGAAAAATAAACATTGAACATGTGTTTCTTCAGTTCCATGCCATGATTCAAACTCAGTTCTCCAGCTCTATCAAAATCCTCTATAGTGATAATGGTAAAGAATATTTGAGTTCTGTCCTTGGAGAATTCTTTTCCCATAATGGCATCATTCACCAAAGTTCATGTCCTAACACACCTCAACAAAATAGTGTGGCAGAAAGAAAAAAATCGTCACCTACTAGAAGTTTCCCAGTCCCTTATATTCATTATGAATGTTCCTAAATACTTATTGGGGGAAGTTGTCCTCACCGCGTCCTATCTTATTAATCGGATGTCTTCCCGTGTCCTAGGGTTTAAGTCACCCTTATCATGTCTTCTTAACTCCTTTTCATCTACTCGATCAATCTCATCCCTTTCACCTCAACTGTTTGGTTGTGTCATTTTTGTTCACACACCTCTTTATCATAGTTCTAAACTTGACCCAAAATCCCATAAGTGTGTCTTCATTGGACATTCTCCTACCAACAGGGCTATAAGTGTTATTCCCCGACTTTGCATTGAGTCTTTGTGTCTATGGATGTTCAGTTCTTTGAAACTCAATCCTACTTTCCCCAGCCTTCTCTTTAGGGGGAGATTTTGATGGAAGGAGAAGATAAGTCTGTTGAACCTACAGAACTCACAATGTTACATCATTGTCTTGTGATCCTTCCCTCCATCCAAAAACATGGGGAGATGCAAAGCCACAACCACAATGACAATTACTGGTTTATAGTAGGAGACATCATCCTCAATGTGTAACTAATCCAGAACCTCTACATTAGCAAGAATCCCCTCCCGAGTCCATTTCCATTGGACCAAAAGTTATGCACTCTAATGACTTGCATCTTTCGATTGTAGTAAGGAAATGTACTAGATCATGCACTGCTCATCCTATTTCTCACCATATCTCCTATGATAAATTGTCTCCAAGTCTCCGTGCATTCAACATAACGTTGGATAACATAAGGTTACCACGAAATATTCAAGAGGCACTTAATGATCCTAAATGGAGACATGCTGTTTCTGAAGAGATGGATGCCTTGGAAAAGAATGGAACATTGGAATCTGTGACACCTCCCAAAGGCAAACAAACAGTGGATTACAAGTGGGTATTCACTGTTAAATTTAATACAGATGATAATATTAACAGGTACAAGGCAAGATTAATTGCAAAAGGATTCACCTAGACGTATGTGATAGATTATCAAGAGACCTTTGCACTAGTGGCTAAACTCAACACTGTTCAACTTCTTTTGTCCTTGGCAGTTAATCTTGATTGGCCTCTACAACAGTTGGATGTAAAAAAACGCATTCTTAAATGGTGAGTTGCATGAAGAAGTATACATGTATCCTCTACTTGGTTTTGGGAAAGGAGTTGGCAAATTATGTAAGTTGTGAAAGTCTCTTTATGGACTTAAGCAATCCCCAAGAGAATGGTTTGAAAAATTCACTCAAGCAGTTAAAGGGAAAAGATTTCTATAGGCTTAAACCGATCATACTCTCTTTCACAAATGTTCAAAGGATGGTAAGATCGTTGTTCTTATTGTTTATGAGGATGACATAATTATTGTAAGTCATGACTATGAAGAGCTGTAATCCTTAAAAAATTATCTTGCGAATCAGTTTGATTTGAAGGATCTTGGAGCTCTCAGGTACTTTATTGGTATGGAGGTTGCACGAAGTAAAAATGGAATCACTATCTCCTAAAAGAAATATGTTCTTGACTTACTTTAAGAAATAGGTATGCTGGGATGCAACCCAATAGACACACCTATGGAACCCAATATCAAGTTGGGGATTGAAGATGAGAGAGATGTGAACAAGGAGCAGTATTAGAGGTTAGTTGATAAATTGATCTACTTATCTCATACTCGGCCTGATATTGCCTCTGCAGTAAGTATGGTCAATAAGTTCATGCACTCACCAACGGAGAGACATCTTGAGGCTATCTATAGAGTCTTGAGATACATCAAAAGTACTCTTGGTAAAGGACTCTTCTTTAAAAAAAAAGGGCATAACAAGATGGTTGAAATCTACACTGATGTTAATTAGGGAGGTTCTATTATGGACAGAAAATCCACTTCAGGTTATTGTACCTATGTATGGGGTAACTTGGTAACCTGGAGAAGTAAGAAGCAAAATGTGGTTGCAAGGAGCAGTGCACAAGCAGAATTTAGAGCACTCACTTATGGTGTCTGTGAATGAATTTGGTTGAGAATACTTCTTGAAGAACTAAAGATTTATTATTCTTTACCCATAAGATTGTATTGTGATAATAAGATAGGCATTGCCAAGGATCTAGTCCATCATGATAGAACAAAGCACCTTGAGGTTGATCGCCACTTCATCAAGGAAAAATTGGATGATAGAAGTGTATGCATGACATACATTCCAACCGGGGAACAAACTGCAAACATCTTCACCAAAAGTCTACCTAAGCCAGCATTTGAATATTTGATTGACAAGTTGGGAATGATCAATATTTACCTCCCAACTTGAGAGAAAATGTAGAAAATCAAGGAATATTAGGGACTAATTATTAGGAATATCATCATTTTATTTGTTTCCATTATTTCCTTTATTAGGATTATGAAATATATGATTTGATATGTTTAATTACAATAGGTTAGTATGTGATTATATCCCTTATTACTCATTATTTAGTTTCCTTATTTTGTAAACATCTTTCATTATAAATAAGAGTATTTCGTGTGGTTTGAGATAACAACATACAACAGTAAATAATTCACACTATTACTATATTATCCTTAAAATTAATTAATTAATAAAAAGTTATTGATTTTGTTGTCCACATCCCCATAAAAGATCTCATTTTGATCCTAACCATCTTTTTGGTTAATCATGCAATATCACATCACTCTTAATATTTCCTTTATTTTTTACTCCAACAGTAGATATCGTTTTGAGATCTTAAACCATTTTACGTAGGTCTAACACGAATTGAATACAAATTAATTTTGTGGAGAGAGAAAATAAAAAATTATTTCTTTAAATGGATGTAGATCTTAGTCATTCTTCTAAAAAAGGATATTTATATAAAGATTTAACACCATACTCCAATAATTGATCTTAAGACTAATAAAATCTCTATACAGTTTTTCTCTTTTAATTGAAGATGATCTTACTAACATGCTCTAACTAAAAAAAAGATGTAAATAAGGATAAATATATTGACAATTTCCTATTATTATTATTATTAATTTATTTATCTTAATTAAGTTTATTAACAACCTGTTTGAGATGAAAGATGTTTACTTTTTATTTTAATTCAAAATTTTTATCTCTTTTTACTTCTTTTTTTTTTTTTTTTTTACCTCAGTGAACATACACTAACTAACCATCAGTATCGAAGGAAAGAAAGGAGAAATTGAGAAAATTTTAAAATGAAAAAAAAATGAAAGGAAAAAAAATTAATTTTTGTTTCTACCCGTCGAACTTTCTTCCCCTTTTCTTCTCTTTTTTTCTCCAATCACCCTATCATCTTTTCTTCCATCCAACCATACCACTAAATGCAGCCTTCATTTTTTTGAAACTAAAACAGAGGTGACAACGCGATACCCAATGCCGACGACGTGAACCCTTTCCAGCGACGGCATAGTCGACCCCAAACATGCGCTACTTCCGTGTTTTACTCGCAAATTGCGGCCGCTATTCCCGCCACAGCAAACTTGTGACGTGAGAGCCTGTTGCATCGCGGCAGCACTGGGTTTTGCTCGACGATGGTAGTGCTGATTTTTCGTTCTCGTTTCAGTCATTTGTGTTTTCAGCGTGCGTGATTTTTTTATTTTTTTAAATCACTTCCCGGTTTAACCACATAACCGGCCGGTTTGAACCGGTCATACCGGTTTGATAACATGACCGATCCAGGGTCATGCTCGACTCGGTCCGGATTTTAAAAACTATGGCTAAAACCCTAGCCATTTAATTTGCACACTCTAATCTCAATTGATTTCAATGCAGTTTACTCTCAATTGGCCACTTGCACTCTACCTCTCTCAATCACAAATAGGTTTTTCTCTGTTCGTGAACTCAAGTTCTCAGTCACAAACAGGTTCCGTTTTTTTTTTTTTTTTTTTGTTTTGTGCAGTGTATTGTACACGCCTCATTGATATTATATAATTCGAGCTTGAAGTTGAATACAATTGTTAAAGTTAATTCAAGTATATGAATGGCTTGTAGGTATTTTTTTTTGCGGTTCCTTTGATAGATAGAGTGATTGGACTGTGTTGTGAAGTTTGTCATCTTTTGAAGTTTTGATGAATTGTGGTTTTTTGTCTCTGCCTTGGAGGGAATCTTTTCATCCTTTTATTGACTTTCTTCACTTTTTAGTAACATATCTTCCTTTTACAAGAAGAAATTAATGCAACTTTTTGTATCAAGCCATTTGTGCAGATGATTTGTAGTTACTGGGTGTGTTCGGATTATAGTTAGTTTCATGCATGTGAGTGAATCATGTGGCTTAATTTGATTTTGTTGAATTGTGTAATTTAAATTTCAAATTATTGTTAGAATTTGTTAGGTTGTTACATTTTGTTATTATTATATTTGAATAGGAATTAAGATTAGATCAGTTTGTTATTATTCTGTATTATTAGGAGGTTGTTGAATGCTCTTATATATAAGAACATCACGTTGAGGGAATATATATGAAAGAGAATGGAGTGAATGAATGAAAGAGGAATTATTATTCCAATTTATCCGTAAATGATTTTTAACATGGTATTAGAGCAATGGTTTCCTCCATGAATGAGAATCATGGTTCCCTCCATGAAAAAAATTATCTTCCGCTGCCATAAGAGTTTTTCTTCTTCATATTCTCAAACTTTCATCTCTTTTTTTCTTCCCGTATCAATACCTATATTTCACTTTTATTTCTCCTCCTTAACCTTCACCATCTTTGGTTCTTCTACAAATTATGATTATTATTACCATGAACTCCATCTTTGCCTCACATAACCTTCTCATCTTCGGTCCCGGCTTGAATCCTTACCCGTATCTTAATCTTCTTCCCAAAAACAACACAAACGGCATAACATAAATCCGTTTTGAATCCTTCTCGTACCTCATTATTGAAGCCTCCATGCACCTATTCCATTTGAAGGTCATTGATGTGAAGCTTGTTGCATTGTTCTGAATCCTTCACAGACCAGCTCGTTGCATTGTTCTAAATCCTTCACAGACCAACCCTGAAGTCTATTGACATGAACATGTGATTGTTCCGAATCCCTTCTCGTATCTCAATTCTCCATGTATGTATTCCATTTGAAGGTCATTGATGTGAAGCTCGTTGCATTGTTTTGAATCCTTCACAGACCAACCCTGAAGTTTATTGACATGAACATGTGATTGTTCCGAATCCCTTCTCGTATCTCAATTCTCCATGTACGTATTCCATTTGAAGGTCATTGATGTGAAGCTCGTTGCATTGTTTTGAATCCTTCACAGACCAACCCTGAAGTCTATTGACATGAACATGTGATTGTTCCGAATCCCTTCTCGTATCCCAATTCTCCATGTACGTATTCCATTTGAAGGTCATTGATGTGAAGTCAGTTGCATTGTTTTGAATCTTTCACAGACCAGCCCTGAAATCTATTGATCTGAACATATGATTGTTCTGAATCCCTTCTCGTATCTCAGTTCTTTTTCTACCTCACATAACCGAAGCACCTACTGTGGACTATCTTGAAGCACCTCCTGAACCCATTGCTGATCAAATTCATTACTGGAAGAGTGTTTGAAGAAACAATTGGCAAGTTGGGCATGACTGATATCCATGCACCAACTTGAGGGGGAGTGTTGAATTGTGTAATTTAAATTTCAAATTATTGTTAGAATTTGTTAGGTTGTTACATTTTGTTATTATTATATTTGAATAGGAATTAAGATTAGATCAGTTTGTTATTATTCCGTATTATTAGCGGTTTGTTGAAACTCTCTCTTATATATGAAAACTTGTTGAGGGAAAATATAGAAAAGAGAATGAGTGAATGAAATTATGAATGAATGAATGAAAGCATTTATTTATTTATATCTGATTTTTAACAGATTTGATGTTGAGCTTCACTGTTTTGTGGTTGTGATTGTGATTGTCTTTTGTTCTCCCATGCTATCTCCTACTCATATAGTCATATCTCAGGTAACATGCCTGAGAATCCACTGCAGGCCTTGTTTCATAACATTGAACAAGTCTCAAGCTTTGTTCAACACCATCTCTCTAATGTCATAGGCATTCATTTCCAGCCATCAGGACCCCATAGTGGCTCTCTCTTATCCATCTCTTCGTCTACCAAAGCCCCATTTGCAAAAACTGCATCTTCTGTACAAGTCGGTGATACTGCTGTCAAGGTATTCATATTATCAATGCTATGCAATCTTAACTGTCAAAACTTTTATTGCAACTCTTGTGCCAGGGAGTGTGTTTTTTGTGATTGACTCTTTGTGCTTCTGAAATTAGAATTTGGTGTTGTTTGTATGTTCTAGGGGAAATTGAATCTTTTTACTTTTTTTTTTTTTCAAATTTTATGTTGTAATTCATGCTTTGATTTACTATGATAAAGTTTATAATTTGCTTTATTATTGTTGTCGTCTCAGTTTCTGTGACTGGGCAGCAATAATTCTAATAGCAAAGGGAATAGTAAAATTGTCTTCCTTAGAAAGACTATGGTGAAGGGTGACAAATGCATATTATGAGTTTTAGGGCTTTCTTTTCGTAACAAATATGTTTATTTTGCTACTTTGCAAGCGTTATTTATCTCAAGGTACTCTTACAATGCCTGGCTGATTGTTGGACACTTTGTTTTGCTATTTAGAATATGAATTTATCATTTTTGTTTGGGAGAATGAGAGTGGAGGAGGGGGTGGTGAAGCAGATCTCCAAACTCATGATTACCATTTTTTGGAATGGTTGAAAGTTCATGTCCTTTTTACCTTGATAAGGCCCATAGTTCAAAGCCACTAGAAAGGGCTGCCATTTGGAGTGTTCATTCTAGAAGAAATAGGCAGGACCCAGGGTAGTTAGTTAGAGGTGGTGTTCACGTGAATAATATTAAAAGGGGCTGTGTGCATAGAGAGGGGGGATGCCATGTATTCATGAGAGTTATTCAGTTGGGCAGAGAGAATTTCTCTAAGGAGCTGTTACGCTGGTTATTGATTTGTATTTTCTTCTGTTTTTTGGTTTCCCATCCAATATCCTCATCAAGGCTGGACATTTCATTCTTGTCTCTCTCAGGCTGCTACAAAGTTTTGAATAGCAATGCATTTTCAATTAGTGGCTGTAGTGGTCTCTATCAGGCCTTCTTGCTATGCTTCAACCTGCTATAATGTTTTTGGAGTTGGCCATATGTGCTGCTATCCAATATTGATAACTTTGATATAAACATTGCGTAATCTTCTGAATTGTCACAAATAATGGTTTCTCTAGTGATGGATATCTAGATAGTTTTATTTGGGAAAGGACAATGCTGTGGCACATATCTTATAGTTGCCATTTATATAGATGTCTTAAAGTTTATTGGAATATTTGTAGATGTAATGATTATTTTATTTGTATTCTTGTCAAAGTGTGTGTTAAGTAAAATAAGTTATTCATTAAGGACTACAATTCTCAATGTATCTTTATAAATATGAAATGTCGTGATTGGGTTATTTTGCATCTTCGTTTTGTTTCTATAGGGAAAGTCTGCTGCCCCAGTGACTAAGGAAGAGCTTGGAAGGGCTACTTGGACTTTCCTTCACATTCTTGCAGCTCAGGTTTTGTCACTCAATTTGTACTGATATAGATACTATCGGTTCCACCATCTCCTGGTTTTCTACTTCTTATTCCTTCTTTAAATGCTGTTAGTTTCATCTACAAAATAAATTTATTTCTTTCTGTTAATGGTCTCATACCCCAGTTGAGTCACACATGGTAACAGTTTTCATTGTTTTGCATGTTTGTATCTGAGAATGTTCAGAAAGGAAAGCATAGTCTAGCTTTTTCTTATTCATGTGTTAAACAAGTCTTATTTTGATGTCTTATCACCCAACTGAAACAACAAAATGAAAAACTACAGAGTTTTGAATGACCTAGTTCTCTTTTCAGTACCCAGATAATCCTACAAGACAACAGAAGAAGGATGTAAAAGAACTGGTATCTTCCTTCCTTTACCCCTTGTTATAAATGATAGGATTTCATCTAAGAAGTTAGAAAATGTTGTGGACTTATTTGAGTCTTTGATGTAATTGGTAGTAGAAATCCTTGCAGTTAAATTTATCTTGTGGTCTTGTGTTACAAAACTATTGCCTGATTTATCATGTCAATGTGACAATATTAATGTTTAAATGTGTGTATGTGTTTTTGTCTCTATCCTTCAAGTAAGATGGAATATTGTTCTAAACTTAAGATGTAGCTGATTCTAACCAGGGATTAACATTAAGGCAAATAATATACTGTCAAAAATTTTATCCATGTAGACTACAAAAACTTGTTTAACAGGATGTAATTTGTACACAGGTACAGATGTTACCTCGAATATACCCTTGCGGGGAATGTCGAGATCACTTTAAAGAAGTTCTTAGGTATATTAAACTATTAATATCTCACTCTATCCAGCAATTGATGGTTTGTGATTAGAATTGTTTATTTTGGTATTACTCCACATTGGTCGTTTAAATTTTCATTTTCTATTCAGATTGTCATACTTTTATAAGTTTATTTTAGTGTGAATATGGACAAAGAAATGAATTTAATTAGATTGTAAATTCATGATGGATGTTAACGGATCTACTGGAAGTTTGACCATTGGCAGTTACTTTTGTGTTTTCTCTTATAAATAGCATTTTTGGCTGTTAACAATGAATTCTGAAACCTTGTCTGTTCTTTTTAACCTTTTCAAGCTAGGTTGTTGCCTAGAGCTAACAGATCAAAATCAAGCAAGTGAACTACTAGATGTCTCATAAAAGTGTTCTTATTTGTCCTTGCTTTCCTATAATTTTGCAAACATATAATTGTTTTCTAATGAGGTTCTTTTGCAGCACTACTAAGTAGTAAGATAGAAGGATGAAAAGTGAAAACACTTTCATTTATAGCATATGCAAATCTATGCCTTAGTTATAAGAGGAAATCCCCTCATATTGTCTCTATTTGCAAACTTTCATGAGCTTTCCTTTGTTTTTTTTTCTTTTGCTATACTGCTTACTGTAAATATGCTTTATGCTGTGATAAAGGTCAAACTGTTCCACTACCATGTTTTGACCTTAATCATCTCCTACTCTCCAATACAGTGGCTCTTATGGATCTTCAACATAGTAGCATGTTCAAAGATACATGCTGCTTAATGAATTATTTGATCTGCTCCAGTTTTCACGTGTTGCAGTACCATGTTAGTCTTCCAAATTTCTATTCTATATCACCCGTTTTACTTATGTGCTTCTTTACAATTTTGGTAGAGCAAATCCTGTACAGACTGGATCGCATGCTGAATTTTCTCAGTGGTTATGTCATGTGCATAATGTTGTTAATAGAAGGTAAGTTATGCTCATTATTGTTGACTATAATCACTGTATCATTTAGCAAATAGCTCAAATCATCTTTTGCTCATGGAATTTGTCAGTGCAATCCACTTTTAGTATGGTGATGGGTATGTCCTGTTAAAATTTGGGGCCTGATTTTCTGGAGTGTAGATGAATATCCTTTTAAAATAGGAAATCTAGAGTTTAGGAATGTTCCAAATTTTTGTTCCTGTAAAAGTTGCATAGTATAAGTATGCTACTGGCTAAGTAGTCCTTGTTATGTTTATGTTGACCAAGCTTATCAGTTATAGGAGTTTATAGAATGGGGCAGCAAGAACAAACTCCTATAACTAATTTGGCAAAGAGACTCTAATGCCAAGTCAAGAACCGGCTCAACAAAAGCTTAAGCTGTTTAGTGGGGGTTCATGCACGGTTTTATGACTATTATAGAGTGCAACAGAAAAGGCTTGACCAAGGTTATCGGTTATAGGAGTTTGTTCTTGCTGCCCCATTCTTTTAAGTTGAATTTTGACAATGTAAAGCCCAACGGTTCATGCTTAAGGGTGTGCATTTGATATAATAAAACCAATCATTAGCCTCCTTTTAAGAACTTGAGCTTTTAAGTGAGTTGGTCCTTGACAGTTTATATGCTGAAGTAGATGCTGCTTTATGCCTTAGCAAACTAGCTTGTGTCAGTTCTATATTTCCTGATTTGCATGACACTTGATATTCTTTTTTAACAGCCTTGGCAAACCGATATTCCCCTGTGAACGAGTTGATGCAAGGTGGGGCAAACTGGACTGTGAACAGAATGCATGTGAAATTATTGGTAGTACATCAATTTTTAGGAAGATATGGAAGAAACCTACGTAAAAATGATTGCCATGCATACTATGTGAGATGTGTTAAATTTTGGCCTTTAGATAAATGTTTTAGATAGGCCAAGTGTTATTTGGTGGCTTTACACCGGAGTATGTGAATACATTTTATCTCCAATATTCATAACTCAATTTATTATAGTAAATGAAAATTTAAGCCCGGATTATATTTATTTTTTTAGCATCAAAATCAGAGATGTAGTTGCCAGAGCTTGTAAATTCTTTATATGAATTATTATGTGTGCTGTGTCACATTTTAATCCCTTAGTAACCAATTTCGTTAATAGGAATATTGTTTCCTTACAATCTGACAGGATGACATAGTGATTAGGCATCCTGAGCTCACACATTATGGGGACAATCTATTTAGTAGGAAATCTCGTGTTTGATCCTATTGTGTGCGAAAATCCTATTGTGTGCGAAAATCCTTCTGGATTTCTCTCATTCGGGTGTGTATTCAATTCATTCATCTATCTCTTCTACTGGAAGTCTGTCAGGAGTCATTTCTTGTCCGTGTCACATCTCTTGTGCATTGGTGACCACTCCTCACCCTTGTCAGTGTTTGGGATGTTATACAGTCCAATGGAGGATACTCGTGACAGGATCAAAAGAAATATTGTTTCCTTATTGATTCAACTTTGACCTTGGTTTGTCATGAGTAATCAAGGACATTTGTGCTTAACAATCCATTGTGCTGAAAAATTTACACAACCTTATTATCGAGCCCTTAAAAATTGTAACCCTCACTCCATGCCCTCACAATCCTAGAAAGTTTCCACCCTTATCTTTAACCCTCCATTGTTATTTCGATTTTGCTTTAAAATTTGTCTAGCAAGTAAAAAGTTTGTGAATTGTCAATTATTGAACAAGTCTCTTGGAAAAATGATACTTAGAACTTTCCATTTTATAATATTTATACGATTTGATATGCTTTCCTAATATGTAACAAGTTTTTGATGTCGTTACTGGAGATCGAACTTAGGTTGTTCGCATGATAGTGAAAATACTTATTACTATTATAACAACATGATGAATAGATATTTATGATAATGCACAAGACATTCAAGTTTTTTTCACTCAACCCCTTTTAATTTTATTACAATTTATGGCAAACTTTTCGAGCAATAATTTGTTATTAGCTCTCAAATTTGATAACTCATCAACCGTAAGACTAAATAATAGTTATAAATTATATTTTTATTTGAAAATTTATATTAAAAAAAGAAGTCAGGATATATAATATATATATATATATATATATATATATAAAATAAATAATAATAAATACCATTAGTGATATCAGATAATGGAAAACTGATATTGTCATTTACATTGTAGTTTCTATCAATTGAAAAATGCCTACTCCCTACAAATATAATAAAATGTTATAAGTGTTTGCAGATTGTTTCACTTCCTTAGGTTTCATACTCTTGAATTTATATTATTCTATGCTGAAAATAATATATATCAAGTTATTTCGTTAATTTTAATATGAGTGCTTAATTCGAAATGAACCATATGAAAACTACAAAGTTTACTAACCTCTTTAAGGACTTCAAATTATGTATCAACACTGTCCTTAATTCGTGCAGATGATAGTATGTGATTGAACTTAATGAAGAATATCTTTTAGAATTGAATCCAGATTCTCCATCTCAAGCAAGTGCAAGTTTCGTTTAACCAGCGTAATGCTAGATAAAGGAAAAAAAAGTTGCATCGATAACTCTTCAATTGTCCCGAAATTTAATTTTGTAATAAATATAACTAACTCAAATATTAATCCCCTCCCAAAATTATTGAGTTTATTTCCAGATAGACAACAAAATCATAGTTATTGATTCCCTCCCAAAATTAACATCAATCAAAATTGAGTAAGAAATTCAAAAATAAGATCTTAAGTGCAGCGGTATAAATTTGAAAAGTCACCAATGTTTAGTATAAATTTGTCATCCGTAATTTAATTAATAGTCAATCTATTATATTGATATCCAATCATATTATTAGACAGCCTAATTGTACCATAATTTAATTGAATGCAAATATTTTATTATAATTGTCCAGTAATAAAAACCATTAACGAGGACTTATTTTAACATCTAATTTAATTATAATTGGGACCATAAATATAAATATTAATTTTATTAGAAATTAATACATCTTTTGAATTTCCTGTGTAAAATTTAATCATTTAAGATTTGTTTTTTACGTCTTAAAACACTATTAAAGTTGGTGTATCAATTTTTTTTAAATTATATATATATATATATATATATATATATATATATATATACACTGTATATTATTTTTCATATGATTTTTAATGTTTTATAAAATAATTAAATAAAAAACATATTCACTTTGTAAAAATTATGAAATACATAAATTTATTTAAATCCCTATTTAATTATATTATTTAATTTTATTACTTAAATGCATAAATAATTGAAATTGATATTTTCAAATTTTTTATTCAAAATGTTTAAGTCATCTTTGATTCCCTCAATATTTTTATATCAGTAATCATTTTGTGTACAATAATATTTTACGAAATTTTATGGCATTAAATTACCTTATTATTGAGCTCTGTGATTAGTTATCTTTTAAATAGAATTCAAGACCTAATTGACATACCACAATAATTATAATTAGCTTTTAAAACGGTGAAAAATGTCTCAATAAATATTGCAGTTATATGACATCGATATTGATGTGAGTAATTAATGCAATTTGAAAATTTGTATGAAAAAAGCTTTAAAAAATAGAGTAAATTCCTCTCGCATCCAATAGAAAACTTCTTAATTGTTTAGCTCACATTACTCTCAGATCCTTCCTTCATAAACACCATGACTTTTTATAAAAAAATTATGTCTAAAATACTCTCACTTCTTCAAAATGACATTTTGGGTTTTACAAACCCTCTTTTTCTTCAACAACCTCTCTTCACTTACCACCACCACCTCCTTCTCATCCTCCTTCCTCTCCCATGACAACATAATCTCTTCCTCCCCATTGTCGTCCTCGTCCACCAACACAGCATCCAAGCACACCACTCCCGTCAGAGCAACCACCACCATCGTAGTCGTCGCCACATCCATATCCATTTCCACCAACTCCTCGTATCTCGTCGTAGCTTCGGTCATCATCACCGCTATGTTTGGTTCCCTGGACACTAGCACCGTCGAGTAAAAGTAATATATAAAAAGGGAGGAGTATCAGATACAATTTGAAAAAAACATAGGAGTGCGAGTGTAATTTACTATAACGGACAATTTCGTCTTTTCAGATATTTCAATTGATGTTAGTTAACGATCTTAACATAAGAGGGTAAGAGTAATGTATAAAAAGGGAGAAATATCAGGTGCAATTTGAAGAAAAAAATACAAAAGATACAAGTATAATTAATCAAATAAATAACAACTTTTGAAAT
The DNA here is from genome assembly GCA_013407115.1 of Glycine latifolia. Classification (NCBI taxonomy): domain Eukaryota; kingdom Viridiplantae; phylum Streptophyta; class Magnoliopsida; order Fabales; family Fabaceae; genus Glycine; species Glycine latifolia. The sequence goes on from CM023955.1 coordinate 32,595,342, forward strand.
TACTGTAAAACTTTTAATCATTTAAGATTTATTTTTTATGGCAAAAAACACTATTAAAATAAAAACAAACTATTTTTTAATATTGAATCCAATTAAATTTTATAATTAAAATCACTTATTATTAATATATTTTATTTAAAAATTATATACTTGAGAATGAAATTTAATTATAATATTATTCAAATAAATTACATATTATAATATGATATTGATTTTGATAAACTTTGGGTTCATTTTTTGTTTGTTTGACAGAATTATTGCCATGACATGTATATTCCTTCTCCACATTTAAAAGAAATGAATACAAAATATATAAATTAATTACCTCTTTCACAAGAAAAAATATATAAATTAATTGTAACAACTATTCCAAAAGATAAACATGGCTGATAATAGAAATAAAAGTTCCTTAACATTAAACAAAATGATAGTGACAATAGAAGTTGAGTATCGTTAGAAATAAACCAAACAGTGAAATAAAAGTTAAATATCCTTAACAATAAATGAAAATCCTGTGATAACATAAATAAAAGATCCTTGTTTTCATGTCACTTGCATAAAAGTAAAATATCCTTAACAGATGAATTTTTCATGTCACTTGCAGATTATTTGGAACTATTTTTTCTTGCAGGACTATCAACCTCAACCAAATTCTCCTATGAAAAAATGATTAAAAATATTTATCAACATGATTTCAAATTCAAAAATATGATACAATAACTATTAGTCTATATAAACATTTAAAAATAATCTCACATCAGTTTTGGTATATGTTTTTGCTAGTTTGTTGTTATTTTAGTTGCATCAATACAATCCAGATCAACCTAATTAAAATCGAAAAAAATTAATTAAATATCAATTGATAATTTAATATTACAAACATTTTTATTCCGCAAAATTGTTAAAAAATTACCTCAATATTGTCATCAACTTGGATTACTTCTTTTCTTTATTTATCTCCATCATTGTTCTTCTGAAATTTATATAGTGTTACATTTGGAATATATAAAAATATTGAATAATAGGTCTCAAATCAAGGAAAGATTTTAATTTGGTTTCGAAACTATTCTAAACCTCAATGGAATGAGTTGCCTTGAATTCGTTCAATCAAAATATTGTCATTTATCATCTTCCTCACAATATTATTTTTCTGAAGATGGCTTCAAGTGCAATTTCTATCTTGAAGACAAATTCCTTTTCAAACAATAAGGCAAAAAAATTAATTTATTGTTTTTTTTAAAAAAAAATTATGGATTTACTGCAGTTTTAAACTTATTTACGCATCTATAGCAACGAGTCACGTCCCTCTTGGATGTGACTCATGCTGTCGCTAATTCCGTCTCTAATTCGATCGCTAACACATTTTGCAATAAAATTTAAATATTACTTTTTTAATAATTAATTACGAATTTATTGTAGTTTGCAATAATATTATTAATTGTTATTTTTACCTAATACTTTTTGTATTTTTAGACCGACTTTGAAGTCGTATATTAATAATAATAAAAACTTAAAGTTGTAAACAAAAAATTTTAAAGTCGTACGTTTAAAAAAAAATTATACTGCAAATTTTTTAACGATTTCGGTTTAAAAAATTAAAAAATCACAATATTATGGTCGCAACACTAATTTCAAAAATTGAAAAAAATTATACTGTAAATAAAAAAATTGATTTTAAAGTCGTACACTAATTTCGGTCTCTATTTCAGTCGCTAATACTTTTTGCGACTGAATATTGTGGTCACGCCCAATAATCCGCGGAAAAAGTTTTAGAGACCGAATTAGAGACGGAATGGGTCACGCCCAGGAGGGGCGCGACTCGTTGCTATAGATGCGTAAATAAATTCAAAACTGCAGTAAATCCGTAATTTTTTTAAAAAAAGCAATAAATTAATTTTTTTGCCCAAACAATAAATTTAACTCACGTGGATGTATCATTTCAGATTCATTTCTCATAATAACAAAAGAGCCATTTATAAAATTTTAAGTCATCATTCTAAAACTAAAAAAATGTATTAATAAAAAGTATATAAACTAAATTGTAAATAAAATGAACAGATCGAATACCCTTCGAATAGCTTGAACCAATTGCACAATAGACTTTCCCAAATATTGTTTCACAAACCAATCGAAAAGCACAATAGGCGTTGATCCTGATTCAATATTGTTTCACAAACCAATTCCAAGCCATAAAAATCACGAAATTCATCCACACCCAGTATAAAACGAAATAAACCGTCCATAATCAACTCGAGTAAAAAACAATTAACATTACCCAAAGGATTTGTTAAATATGCATTGCCCAATGACAACATCATCCTTATGCCAATAGTAAAAATCTCTACTAATTTTAACAAAATCCTGAATAAGTTTGTGAAGTAACATTAATCATTAAAACAATTGACAATCTTTAGTTATTACTAATTAATTATTAAAAATAAGAATGGAAATACTTGCCTGAAATGGATAAACTTTGACTTTTGTGGTTTTGTACAAGTCTTCATAACCAAAAGGCTACCGAATAATGTCACACATTGAGATACAAATACTTAAACTCTTTTACATCATGGTTAAATATTCAGATATCAAAACAATTTGCTTTTGCATAATTAAACATAAAAAAGTGTTCATATTTCAACCTATAAAATTTTGGAAATTGCAAAACCATCAATTTGGAAAACTGGCTTATCCAAATTTGATGAAATTTCTTATGTCAACACATTTTCATTTCGATCCATGGTGTATGTTTTGCCAGGCAGCACTTTATCTCCCCAATATTCATAGAATCATTTATACATCACAAATTTCCTCCTTAGTAAAATTTACATTCAAATGTTATGATTATAAGAAAAACACACATATAAAAGAAAATATATTTGAATTGATATAAAAAAAACTAAATGTATATCTTAGAAGGACCGACGGTAGCATAGAAGGAGGTGAACCAGGTTTTGAAAATGTCATTGTTCATCGGAAACTTTATCATCATACTATAGAAATAAGAAAGATAAAATTAGAATTTCATGAAAAATATTTACATGAAATTTCTTACGTAAAAAACTCACATCATCCTAAATAAAAATAAAAAGATATTTCCATGAATTTGTGATACTAGTAAAACAAAAAGTACTACATGAAATTTGGAATTCTGTAATCAGTGAAATATGAACAAAATAAAAGTTTGAAATTAACGTTGAAAGAGAATGAAGCGTGGTACGTTGAATGGTAAATGGTTAAAAATCCAACCTTAAAATCTGAGATTGCTACAGTATATCAAAATAGGGTTTCAGAAGGCTGGGATGGTGAATACAATTTTCTCTTTATATAGTATATTAATAATGTAATTAAAGTAGGTATATGAAACATGTTTTAGGTTATTTTATTTTTATTTCAAAGTTGAATGGGTTGTTCATCTTAAGTAGACTGCATTTTTTTAGGGTGCAATTAGTTGTTAATTACGAAGCCGCCATTAATATATTAACACAATGTTTTTTTGTACAATTTATTTAATTAAGGCAGGATATTTGGGCGTTAATTATAATTAAGAATTGAATACTAATTTAACCATTGAGGATATTAAAATATTTTTTTTTCATAGAATGACTTATAATTACGGAATTGACTTATATTTGGTCAAGAAAAAAATGATTGCATCAATTATCTCAATTCACCTCTCTCTCTCTCTTTATATATACTAAACATTTTGTAGATATATGAAATTTCATTTATAACCTTTTCAGTTGAACAACATGTCACATTATAAGGACGCATTAGTCATTTTGGCATCAACGATTTTTTACGCTTTTTGGTTCTTTCTTTATTATGTGTAAAAGGCTTTCCCTGCCTCTTTGCTTTTACTCTTTCACCTATCTATTTCCGCATCCACGTGTTATTTCACTTAAATAGACATCATTATGGAGCATCACGACAGGAGAGTTCTGAACTCTGAACCTTTAGTCTTATTTTTTATTATAACCTTTAGTTCTATTTTTGATTATTTTATCTAAAATAAATATTTTTTAAATAATTACTTCTCTAACATTTAAGTTATTCAAATATACTATTTAGTTCTTGAAAGATATATATGTGTGTAATGAATAAAGCCAATAAACTGATATGAAAGCCTCTGATTGTGTCCGTGCAAGATTTTTTTTGTGATTTATGCCTTGTTTGGCTTTGCAGAATTTAAATTTGAAATAAAATATTTATTTTTGGGGGGTCATTGGTTTCATTCACTTTCTCTCTGTATCTCAGTTTCTGCTTTGTTTCCATTTCATGTGCACCTTATTTCCTAACATTGCACCTTCTCTCTCTCAGTTCCTCAAAGATTCACTGGTTGATTCTTCTTTTTTGCATCGGTGAGTTTCCGGTTTTCTCTGTGTTCTTCAATTGTACTTCATCATGCTCATTTTCTTCTATCGATTCTACCATTTGGGTGCTTCACTTTTGCTGCAATCACTCTATGGTGTTAAAGATTTGAGCTTTGACTGTTATATTTTTTTGCCTATATAAGCAAACAAGATGGTGAAGTGATGTAAAGTTACAAAAAAGTATCTAAATTTGAGCTGCTGCTTCTTCTTCTTCTTCTTTTTCTATTTTTTTTTTATCATGGAGAATAAAAATTAAAGGTTTTGGAATGTGGGTTTGCCAGTAGGATTTGGGTTTAATTATGGATTTTTAGAAGTATGTCATTTTTTCTTTCTCATTGCAGTGTAAATTATTGGTATGAAACCAATTGCTCAAAAAAAATGTAGTCCTTTTTAGCTTTGAATTTTAGTTAACTCTTGATTTAATGAATGAGTAGACAGGGAATAGGATCCATATTTAGGTTTATGTATGCATTTTTTTCTTAGTATATATTCTTCAGCAGTATTTACCTGAAATAATTATATATGGTTGTTTCTCTACATTTTTCTTTTCTTCTTCCATTAAATTTTTTTCTCTGCGACTTCTATCTATCTACTAAACACATATATATATGAAAGTTGTAGACATATTAAATTTGATTTCTAACCTATTTAATTGAACAACACGTGACACTGTGAGGACACATTAGTCAATTTGGCTTTGTAAAGAAATCAAAGATTTTTTAGTTTTGATCTCCTAATTCCTAATTTCTAAAAACACTGAAAATAATTTTGTAAAGAAATCAAACATTTTTTCTCTATATGATTTTGCTGAAAGATTTTGGTATTGCATGTTGCCAGTTTGTGCTAGAGAGATGATTATTATTAGTTGTTGATTATTTTATCTCCTTTTAATATTTTTTTCCTACAGGCATGGCACGTTGTAAGAATTTCATAAGGGATATCGATAACACAAAGAATACCTTGAAGCCAGTAGTTAGAATCATAGATCTGTGGTTTGTTGAAACTAAAGATAAATTTGAACAAGCTGAAATGATTATCATGGATGAAAATGTTGTCTTATTTAACTTTCTTATGTTCTTAATTGATATTGTATAATGGTATAATAATTTATCTTTTTGAATTATTACCTTTGGACTATGATTCCTGTTCTTGCATACTGATAATATTCTTGTCCTTATAAAAAAGGAGTTAAAGACATGCAAATTGACTCTAAATGAGAACAACACTTATATGATGCATAACTTTAAATTGTAAACAATGAGGGTCAATATAAGTTATGCTTGCATCCATATAAGTTGATTTTTTACCGGTGTCACTGTTGTCATAAAACAGGATCTGACTAATATCCCTTCAAAAGCATATGACTTTATTAATTTTGCTAATATCCTTGCTGGAACCTACCGACGTGATCTGTTAGTTGGTAATACTATTTATTGTCAAACAAATTTTAGTATCTTATGTTTTTCTCTACAATTAATTTAATATAGTGAGAATGTATATGAATTATTATATTTTTCCCTTTTTTCTTTCATATTTTAGGTGTCATTGGTGTTGTTCATGAGTTGACATCGCACTATATTTATAGTAGTCCAAAGAGGGTCATCTTTAGCATGAAAGATCTAAGGTATAAAAACTATCTCTATCTATTTTATTATTCTTTATGTGCTTAGCATAAGATTTGCATGATTAAAATTTTTATTTGATCATAGTGGTCAAACTGTTACCTGTACTCTTTGGGATGACCTCTGTTTACAATTGGTGAATTATTTGAGAGAGAATGGTGGTATGGTGACAGTGGTTATTATGTTAACACACGCTCACATCAAAGAGGTGCAAGGTTATGAACTTTTGATTTGGATTTTTTTTCTAAAAACAAATGATGGCTTGGTCATATTTTTTTTCTATTACTTAATCATCTAACTTATTTGCTATATTAAATTGACAGGAGTTTACCCAATTACAATAACTAATACATGGTAGGGTTCAAAGTTGTTCATTAATGAGTCATTACCTGAAATACAACAATTTAAAGAAAGGTCAATTACTTTGTGTGCTATCTTTTCTTTGTATATAGTTATTATGGATATTTGTTTATCGTGCTTAATCATGTTTTTTACTTGCTCTAACAATAGAGTTGATGTTAGTTTGCCTATTGGTGTTCCAACACTAACCTCTTCCCAAAAGGGTCATAGTCTCTCACAATCTTCTGGATCATCACAATATTCAGAGAAAAAGAAGTTCTTTTACAAAGCAGAAGTGAAGAGTCTCTTTGAAATCAATGACATCACCACAGTATTCTGTTATATGTATTCACAATTACTAAATTTAACATGATTAATTGATCTAGCCAACTATTGACTATTATTATTGCTCAGCTAAATAGGCAACAAATTGTGTTACTATTGGCACTATTGGAAGAATTATTGTGGATAATCATGGATGGTGTTATGCATCATGCATGAAGTGTAACAATAGTGTTGTACTAGAAAATGGACCATTCAGATGTTCATGTGGCAAATACAATGAAGGGAGTATATTAAGGTTGCGTACTTTTAGTTTTTCATTACACAATAATTTTTTTTTATTTTATTGTTAAATATTTTTAGAACCAATTGTATTTGTGTGTATAAGGTATACGTTGGAAGTGATGGTATATTACAAGAAACAGACTTCCAATTTTGTACTCTGGGACCATAAGTTTGGAAAATCTCACAAGAATTAATGACATGATGTTTGTTGTATGTCTTTATATGCTTCTCTCACTCCTAACTTTCTTTTTATTTATATTACTATGTATGTTTTCTTGATATGTTTACTATTGTTGATGTCTATTTAAGGGTGGTGATAAAAGTGTTAATGTGTTCCCATATCCACTCGATGATATATTGGGTTGTACTTTTGCATTTAAAATTAATGTTCAACCTAAATACAGGAATTCATTTGTGAACAAAATATCTAATGATCCAGAACTAATGCAAGCAATTATAAACCTACTGCCAGATGTTAAGGTACTAGGAATATTATCTCAATAATTTATTAAGGCTTAGTATGCATAAATAACTTTATTTCCTTGGTACTAGAAATATTATCTCAATTATAAATCCTATGATATGTGTTTTTAATGCCTTGATTTATTTTTTTAACATCTAAACCTAAACTGATTTCATTTCTTTGTCTATACACAGAGGCAAGACATATATTGACCTAGTTATAGTCTCAGAATTATAAAAAATGTTGAGTGAATATAATTCACATGCAAAATGTTTCGAATGGCTAGAGATAGATTAAAAGATGAAGTTGTTCCTGATGTTAAATTAAAGCTCATTTCTAATAGAGAGAATGATGGTAGAGTTTACAATATACCAATAGTCTTTGAAGTTGCTGCACTTATTACTGGAGATGCTGACATAGGTTCGGCACGAGATATCATTCTTGAAACACAAACTGGACAATTACAGAGGATAAATGAATTACACACCAATTATCTAGCTCTACAGTACCCTCTTTTATTTCCATACGACGAGGATGGATATAGACATGATGTACTCCATCGAATCACATCAACCAACCAATCTCAAAAAAGATAGCGACTTACTATTAGAGAATGGTTTTGCTTTAGGCTACAATTTAGACCCATACAAGCACAGACAATTTTGAATTCAAGGAAACTATTCCAATAATTTATCGTTGATGGCTATACCATGGTTGAATCAAAGAGAGTTTCATTCATCAAAAGAAACCAATCAAAATTAAGGGTTGACAAATATTGTGATTTGAGTGAAACATCTAATCAAGGTGCTACTCAAGGGGCAAACAAAGGCAAGCGTGTCATTTTACCTTCTTTATTTGTTGGCAGTCGCAGGTACATGGATCAGTTGTACTTCAATGGTATGGCCATATTTAGTTACGTAGACTTCCTTGACTTATTTATAACTTTTACTTGTAATCCAAGTTGACTTGAGATTCAGAGGTTATTAGCACCAATGAATCTAAACCCAGTTGATCATCCTGATATTTTATCGTGAGTTTTTAAAATAAAATTTGAACAAATGCTAGCTGATTTGACAAAACATCATCTCTTAGGGAAGGTCTTGGCATGTAAGTAATATTAATAAGTATTTTTATCACTTTAAATTACATGGATTGATAATTAATAAATTGTTTTTTGTTTTTTGTTTTTGCTGATAGATATGTACACCATCGAATTCCAAAAAAGAGGCTTACCACATGCATATTTACTCTTATTTTTGCATCCATCGAGCAAGTATCCAACGCCTAAAGATATTCACCAGATTATGTGCTGAAATCCCATCAAAGAATGAACAAAATAAGCTTTACCAGCTGGTCCAGGCACACATGATACACGGTCCATGTGGCATATCCAATCGATCATCACCCTGCATGAAGGATGGAAATTGTTCAAGATTTTATCCTAAGAAATTTCAGACTTACATTGTCGTTGATGCTGATGGCTATCCAATCTATAGGCGCAAAGACATTGGTAACACAATCTTTAAAAATGGTGTTATTTTAGACAACCGCAATGTTGTCCCATATAATCCGACACTGCTACCCAGATACCAAGCTCACATTAACATAGAATGGTGCAATCAACACACATCAATTAAATACCTCTTTAAATATATCAATAAGGGCTATGATAGAACTACTGTTGTTATTGAGAACAAAGAAGATGTTCACCAAAATTTAGATGAAATCAAACGCTTCCTAGATTGCAAGTTTAATACATATTAATTTTTACAAATACATACATACATACATACATACATACATACATACATATATATATATATATATATATATATATATATATATTTTTTTTTTCCACATTAATTACATTATTGTTTATATATTGTAGGTATATATCACCCTGTGAAGCAACATGGCAAATTTTTGCTTTCCCAATCCATGCCAAAAAACCAGCTGTTGAAAGGTTATTCTTTCATCTACCTAGCCAACATTCAATATATTATCATGATCATGAGGATATTAATGTTGTGCTATCAAAACCTAATGTATCATAATCAATATTCACTTCTTGGATGAATGCTAATAGAATCTATCCTGAAGCAAGGAGGTTGACCTATCTAGAATTTGTGACAAAGTTTGTATATAATAAAATAGATAGGTGCTAGAAACCACGCAAAAAAGGATTCACAATTGGCAGGTTAATTTGGATTCCACCTACCTTTGGAGAATTGTATTACCTAAGAATGATGTTGACAGTATGCAAAGGGCCTACTTGTTATAAAGATATAAGAACAATAGAAAATGTTGACTATCCTACATTTAGAGATGTCTATTTTGCATTGGGCTTTTTTTAGGATGATAAGGAATATGTTGAAGCAATTAAAGAAGCGAAAGACTGGAGTACAAGTCATTACTTGAGAAAACTTTTTGTTACAATGCTAATCACAGGTTCAATTAATAAACCAGAGGAGGTTTGGAAACAAACATGGCATTAGTTAGCTGGTGATATTTTATATTGTCAGCGAAGAGTATTACATAACGAATGTAATTTATACATTTAATTATCTTAATACACTAAATATGTATTCAACATATATATATATATATATATATATATATATATATATATATATTAAACAATAACCAATTTATTTATTTATTTTTACTGTGAGCGATGATGAATTGAAAATTTTAACTTTATTGGAGATTTGAGAAGTTGTTGTGTATAAGTGGAAAGAGCTTAAAGGTTACTCATCAATGCCATGGATAACTGCAAAATTGCCAAGTTATATAGGAAATCAACTGATACACTTGGAACTAGATTTTGATCTTGCTGAATACAAAACATTATTCTCTGCTCTTACTGGTATGATCCCTTTATTCATTCTATTTGTTATTATTTTAATTAATTATGTTACGTAATTAATAGATCTATTAATTAATTCTACTAACAAACAACTTTTAAACGCAACTAACTATCATATAATTTTATTTTATTTTTACCTCTTAACTTATTCATCTGTTAATTAATTTGCAACTAAAAAAAAATGTTTCAGGTGAACAACTACATATATTTAATCAAATAATGTAAGCTATTAACGAGAAAAAAGGCGGTATGTTTTTCCTATACGGATACGGTGGCATCGGAAAAACATATATGTGGAGAACTTTGGCTTCATCACTTAGAGCAAAGAAAAAAATTGTTTTGACAATTGCATCAAGCGGAATTGCATCTTTATTACTACCCAGTGGAAGAATAGCACATTCAAAGTTTCGGATTCCTGTGCCAACTTTAGATGACTCAGTTTGTAATATAACCCAAGGAAGTCACTTAGTTGAGTTGCTTAAAGTTATAAGTTAAATTATATGGGATGAAGCACCAATGACACACAAATTCTGTTTTGAAGCACTAGACGAAACCTTAAATGATATCATGAAAATAAGTGATGATAGTAACATTGTTTTCAGAGGGAAAGTAGTTGTTTTTGGTGGAGACTTTAGGCAAATTTTATCTATAATTCCGAGAGGAACCTGTTCAGACATAGTACATGCAACTATAAATTCATCTTACCTATGGAGTCACTATCATGTCTTCAAACTTATTAAGAATTTGCGCTTGCATCCAAATTCAGACACTGCATATGCAACTGAAATTACAAACTTTGCAAAATGGATCCTTGAAATTGGAGATGGGTCTTTAGGTCAGCCACATGATGGATATAGTTCAATAGAGATACCAAAAGAATTGCTTATCCTGAATTCCACTGATCTAATTGATGCCATAGTTAAATCAACATACCCTAATCTAAAACAACATTACAAAGATTCAGAGTTTCTACAATCTAGGGCTATTTTAGCATCAACTAACAAAACTGTCGACCACATCAATGAATATGTATTATATTTGATCCCAGGTATATTCACTTACTTTCCCATTGTCATACTAAGCATACCAACTAACTCACACTCAATTAGGACTACAAAAACTATAATTCAAGAAATTCAACTTTATTGTTATTATTCATTTAATTTTGCCTATATTATTTTTCCAATTTTCCCCTATTCTTCTCTTCTTTTTTTATTCTTTTAGGTGAAGATAAAGAATACCTAAGCTTAGATTCAATTGAAAAATCTAAAACAATAAAAAGTGAAGGGTTTAACACAATAACTATGGAATTTCTAAACTCTTTATCAGCCTCTGGTATTCTAAATCATAAGATAAAGGTTAAGGTTGGCTCACCAATAATGTTGTTAAGAAACATAGATAAAACTGTAGGTCTATGTAATGGTACTAGACTAATTATCACAAGGTTAGCCAACCATATAATTGAAGCTAAAATCATGTCAGGCAAAGGACAAGGCAACAGAGTGTACATTCCTAAAATGTCATTGTCTCCATCACAGTCAACTTGGCCTTTCAAACTCATAAGAAGGCAATTCCCAATAATTGTCTCTTACGCAATGACCATAAATAAATCACAAGGATAATCATTAGCAAGTGTTGGGCTATATCTCCCTAAACCAGTATTTAGTCATGGTCAGCTGTATGTTGCACTTTCTAGGGTGCAAAGCAAAAATGGACTAAAAGTAATAATACATGATAAAGATAAAAAGCTCTTGAGTACAACAACTAATGTAGTTTTCAAGGAAGTGTTCCAGAACCTATAACCGGTATTGTTTTCTTATAATATCTAACAAAAAACATAATCTATCTACACTGCACGTTTTCTTAACTTCAATTACATTGTATGTTTTTTAACTTCATAATACATAAATTCCCTTATATTTTGACTACTACAAAACTACTCCTACTTTTATAGTCAATTTATGTAAATGCTATCTACTTTGTTCGGTGTGTGAATTATTTTTTTCCCATTTAACAATGCAATATATATTCTGTCTACTAGCAAATGGTATCATTTTGAAGTTCTACCTTCTTTTGGTCAAAGTTATGCTACCAACAAATTCAACCTACTTTTAAGGTTAGTTTATCTAGATGTTATGTACTTTGTTCAGTGTGAGAATTAATTTTTTAATTTATTTATCAACGCAATATATATTCTACCTAGCAACAAATGATGTCATTTAGAAGTCCTACCTTTTTTTGGTCAAAGTTATGCTACCAACAAATTCAACAACCTACACAAATTGCATATATACCAAATTTATTTTCAAATAATTATGACATACATGGTACGTTTTTTAACTTATGGTTCACAAATTTTCTTATATTATGACTGTTACATAATTTTTCTTGCTTTTAACAAAAATAATCTCATTTATCATGTTTTCTAAGTTTAGGTTTGACAAGCTTATGTATCAAGCATGATGACATACGTTCATGTTTGCACAAAGAAACTTTCCAAGCATTTCCACATTTGCCTATCATATGTTCCTCTACTTAGGTTGCTCAACTTTATGTTACACTACTACAAAAAGCATATATTACGACAGCAAAACGACGACGGTTCCCCAAGAACCGTCTTAAATAGAATGCGGTGGCAATTTTGTAAATAAAACGAGATGTACGATGACAGTTTTATAATAACCATCTTAGATATAGAATATTCAAGGACGGTCTTATTAAAACCGTCTTCAAAAGTCTTTGTATTTTGAAATATGTACGCTTCTCATTCATGCCTCTTTGTCACTCTCTCTCTCCAAACCCTTCAATTCTAATCTTCTTCACTCTCTTGTCGAAGCTGTCCCTCTCCTCCGCATTCTCTGTCTCTCTCCGCTGGTGCCACCGCGGTTCCCTCCCTCTCGTGCTGGTTGTCTTAGCCGAGCTTGACGCGAAGCCCATGGTGCTCATTGCGGAGAAGCTCAGAGACGTGGGGCTAAAGATGCTCAAGGAACAATTTATTCTTCTTCTTTTTCTTCTCGTTGAAGGGGATATTTTGGTGTTCTCCTTGTCTATTGAGCGCGTGCAGAAAGAGTTTTTGAAATGCAGCAAGGACGATGAAGGAAGGACTTCAACATCGACACCCTTCTGGAGGAAGATCCCGTCACTTCTCTTCCAAAATGGTGTTTACCATGCCATTTTCGAAGTGTCTTCTAGTGCCTTGGTTTGGTTTTGGAGGCAAAAAATGGTGTTTTACTATCTTCTAAAGGGAAAGTTTTCATCTTTGAGAATTTTTCCATGTTGGGCCTCTTGCTGCTCTTGTTGAAGACACATTTTTTATGATCCAAGATTTTTTTTGGTTGTTTTGTGTGTGGTTGTTGTTACTGTCGCTCATTGTTTGCCTTTTTCAGGTGTGTTGTTTTTCAAGTTTGGAGAAAATTCCTTTTGGATTTTGTTGTAGTTGTTCTTTGATGCTGTTGATGGTTCTTCTGTGTTTGGTTACAGGGTGTTTCTCTCAGGTGGCCCTTGTCTTCCATAGCATCCAAGCAATAGTACAACATAAGTTTCAAACAAAGCAACTGCAAAGTAAATAAAATAAGTGAATGTTGAAGTGGCCTTTTGGGGTGCTTTGAATTTGAGACATGGTCATGTTGTCATTGGTGGAATTGAAGGTTTGTTAGAGAAGAAAAGTTGAGAAAATGGGTTCCATTGTAGAAGAGGAGGCAATGTCAAACCTAGCAGGCAGTGAAGATAGGTATTTTTTGTTAAGGATGTAATCAGCCCATCATCAATGAACAGATTGTATATATTTTTTGATAAGAATTTATTGAATAAATAGTTAACTAAGTTGTTTACTAATGCTATGGTTTTGTACTCATTCAGGTGGCTTCTTTTAACTCATATTGTGTTGAAGGATAGTCACTTTTTCTTAAAGAATTTATTTTCCTTTTGCCTTTTAAAAGAATAAAATAAAATCAACATTATGCTGCTTACCAAAACATGACCTGTAAATTTATTATGTGGTTAAAAGTGTTTGAAATTTGTATACTACATGTAGATTTGACTTCAAAGAAGTGAAAATTGCCTTCTTGTGATTACAATTATGACATGAAGTACATTGTGCCATGTCTAACCTTCTCCAACCTAGTCAATGGTAAGAATGATGTGATTTTTGTAAAAAATTACTAGCAAGAAACCTTGATGTACGATTGCATCCTTGACTTTGAGGGAAATTGTAGACAAATGCTGCCACAATTGCAGTTGTTATGTAGTTGCAGAGTTCAAAAACCTTGATGTGTCTGAAATTGTAGTTGCAGATGATTTTTCAAAACCTTGTACCTAAGTCCATAGTAACAACTAACAACCTAATTTATGAACATTCTCCTCTGCTTGGATTTTTCACATGTTTTATCAAGATATTACATGTTTCTATTTATTTATAATGGGTCACCATGGCTAGTGTTTTATTGTGTTTTTTAAAAATATTCTGCCTATTTAGCCTTTTGATATCTGTGTTTTTCGCCTACTCATTTGTAAGGAATGGGTTCTTGTTTTTGATTGTTAATAGTGTAGTATCCATCCCTGAAAACATGGCAGTGAAATGTGAGAAATGAGTAGTTTTGGTGAGGTTTATTATTTGTGTTTTCTCATGTAGGTTGATGTTGGGTGCAGAATGTGAGAACTGTTCGTATTGACTATTGGATAGAGAAGGAAGAGACAGGAATACACTTCAAAAATAATCTTCTTCATACTGATAACCAGATAATGAGAGCAAGGTGTTGGTTCCCATGTATAGATGACAATTCACAACAATGCTGGTATGAACTATTAACTCTTTCCATTTGTGTGTAGCCATACACCAGGTCCATGCTCACATTTATAATAACAATATTTACTATTCAATGCTTGAAGTAATTATTGTTGTTTTATTCATGTTTAGCTATGACCTGGAGTTCACAGTAGCACACAATCTTGTGGCTGTCAGTACAGGAAGCTTGCTTTATCAGGTAGCAATGAATGATACTGATGTTCTATTATTTTAGTTCCAAAAGCATGAGAAATACTATTTTTTAACAAGCTGATAATATTTTAGAGCTGTATTTTGTTGATAAGCACATTAATGTTCTGTCAAGTCAAGTCAGGTTGGGAATTGGAATTTCTTTTGTTTCCAACAACTGGGCAATTGGAGTATTGCTGCTTTCGATTTCTCATTTCTTATAATCGACAAATGTTAGATGATGATAGGCTTCAAATTCAATCAATATTTTTCTTTGGGAATATTCATTGTTGAAAATGGTAGGATTTTGACTACTGTGATAGAACTGTTGAAAAATGCTAATCGCTAATTTTGTAAATATTGGAAATAGTTCTTTCCTTTGGATGGTTAGTGTTGCTCACTTTTGCTGCCTAATACTTAAGCTTGAGATTTCTGGTAAAACAGTGAAATAGTTGTTGTGGCTTTGTTTTTATACACGACATTTTGTGGTTTCCAATCTATTTATTCATAATTTGTTAACTGGACCCTTGAAATAAAGGAAGAATGTTGTACAATTTGAATTGCTACTTGCTTTTCCAGTAAGTTATGTTTTTGGATATTGTGAGTCCCTGTAAAACATTCAAGGATTGAACTTGCTATTTTCTATTTTTTCCTATTCCTCTTTGGATTGGATGCAACCTTCCCCTTTTTTTCCTTGTTTCTTGTTTTCCTTTTCTTCAATGATTAGATTCATCCAAAATATAACCTTATTTGTTCCTGTATCTGTTATTTTGACACAACTCTGACATAGTGATATGACCTGGATTCCAATCTGTGGCTGATCTTGATTTGAGGGTTTACTCTCAATGACCCATATTTGGTTATCATTATCACTTTGTTGGGTAGTTAATGCAACTCTGCAACACTCTGGGCTGGATATTGGTTTTTGGTTGGTGGCATATATTTGCGGTGATAGCTTAGTTGGGAGAGCGTCAGATTGAAGATCTGAAGGTCGCATGTTCAATCCATGCTCACCGCACCTCTAGGGTCAAGGATTTATGTTGGCCAGATTTCTTATCCAAGGGATTTGGCTTGTATTATTTAGCTTCGTTTTGAAGAGTTCATTTAATTTTCACAAAAATTTGAAGCAGCATCACACTTTTTCTTCTACTACCATTTCGTGGAAGAGAAACAGAAAGGAAGAATGCTTTTTGTCCAAGTTGGAAAACAAAATTATATTATTGATTTTTTCCTTTTCTTGATTCTATTCTCTACATACAATGGGATATAAACTATGTATGATACCCTGTTCTGCTCCCCCCTGGCATTTTAGGGAATTTTCTATCCTCTCCTTTGTTGTAATTCTTCACTTTTGTCTCTAATAAAATTTCTAGTTCTATATGAAAATTTAATGGGTTATATGCCTTGCAGAGTTAAATTTGTAACTTCCTTTATTTTTCAGGTCTTAAGCAAGGACAATCCTCCTCAGTAAACATATATCTATAAACTGGATGTTCCAGTGCTGCAAGGTGGATAACTTTGGCTGTTGCCCCATTTGAAATTCTTCCTGATCACCAATTTAGCCTTATATCAGATATGTGTTCGCTGCCTAATTTGTCAAAGATGCGGAATACAGTGGATTTTTTCCACAGTGCCTTCAGGTTTGACATGTGATAGCTGCAATTTAACTAGCTTGAAACTGGTAGTTGTTTTCATCGTAAAATTGTATAATGATTAAATAGTTGGATTTTTATTGGTGAGCAGCTGCTATAAGGATTATCTTTCTGTAGACTTCCCATTTGACTCTTATACACAAGTTTTCATAGAGCCAGAGATGGCAGTGTCATCATTGAGTTTAGGAGCCTCTATGAGTGTATTTAGTTCTCAAGTTTTGTTTGATGAGAAGGTTATTGACCAGGTCAGTTCACTACTTGAATTCTTTTATTTGATTTTCGATTTTTTCTAATTAATCTTTTTCTGAATGAATAACAAACTGTTTTCCTTGCACACAAGGGTTTTTTTTCTTATGATATGCCAGCTTAATGACCAGTCTTAGTATTTGTTGACAGACTATTGATACAAGGGTAAAACTTGCATATGCTCTTGCAAGACAGTGGTTTGGTGTGTACATCACTCCTGAGGCACCAAATGATGGCAACTTATCAGAGGATATTTTGATTGTTGTTTTAATTTGATTTATTTCTTTGTAAATTTAGCAGATTGTGTTTCCTCTAGTGTGATTGGTGAATGCTTTGCAATTTGCAAAGTGGCTCTTGGATGGACTTGCTGGTTTCTTGACAGATTTTTTATTAAGAAACATTTGGGAAATAATGAGGCACGGTACAGGAGATACAAGGTTTGTTTTTCTTTCGTGGTTAGACTGATCTGTGTGAAGGTTAACTTATCGTGCATTAGACTGTAGTTAAATTATGAACTTGTTCTCTTTATTGTTGTCTAAAAATGTTGCTGCTGCAATGCTATTATCGGGGAGTGGATGCTCTGGAGTTTTGAGTGTTCATGTATTCTTAAATATATTCTTGGGCCTGGTTGTTGTTAATGGCTTTTTTCCCCATTGTTTTTATTTTTTCTGCTCTGCAGATATGTTTCAATTTATTAATATTCTACAGCTACTTAATTTCAAATGCCTGAGGCATTCTTTTTTTTTTTTGCTTTGATTATTTATTCCTTGTTCAGTTTCCATCTTGTTATCCATGTGAAGGACTTGAAAATTGTAGGGTGGGCAGTGATTCAAGAAAGTTAGTGAAAAATATATTTTATTCAATGATATAGTTGGAACGAAATCCATAAAGTCAACAAAGATTCAGCACCTTATTAATTGAGCATCATGCTTAAAAAGTGATTGACTTAGAATTTTGTTCGTGGAATATTGTTTTAATTCATATCCTTCTATATTTAGCTGTCAGGTTTATGGTTATGGAGGAGTTATTATGGTAGTTGAAGTGATTCACTTCCCAGATTTGCTATATATACAGGGTATGCATTTCTGACACCATTGCGTGATCTGTAATCTGTTCATTTGTTGCATGATCTTTTAGTCTCTCACACTTCAATTAGTCTACTTGGCATATTTGATAGGTGTATAATGGCTGAAATAAGTTACAATCTCTGCTGTTATGTTTATTTTCTTGGTGGCATAATAGTTGAAATTACTTTTTATCTTAACCATTATCTCTATTTTTATATAAGGAGTAAATGGCTGTTAATTTATTATTTTTAATTTGAAAACATAAGCTTACTCTTATCATATAAAAAAGCTTTTATTTCATTTTGATTTAATATAGAATTCTAAACATATAAATAACCTTGTCACCTAATACAATACATTTTTCCTTGGTAAAAGAAAGTGGCCTAGGGCCAACCAAAGTTAAATTCTTCTACGGACTTAGTTGGCTCAAATATATCCATAAATATTTTTTATATAGATGGTTACAAAGTTAGGAGGATAAGAAATCCTAATTTAAAAGTAGAAAAAAAATTGAAAAGAGAGATCCAAGAATCATTGAAGCCATGCTACCCAATCTCCCAACACATCTGTGAGAAAAACCCTTGTAAAATGGTTGTGTACCCCATGTAATGTACTCTTGTTTCTTTCCAAAGTATGACAGAAACCTTGAAGGTTATTCTAATTTTGTTTTAGGAAGAATTGTGGGAAATTCAAATTAACTTATGCATAGACTAATTTGTAGAACTTCTCTCATCTTTTAGAGAAGTTATATGAGAGGGCTTCTACAAATTAGCTTATGCATAAGCTTACCCAAACAGGATAATGCATGTGCTTCTTGCTTTCTATTAATTGTGTTATACTGTATTACATTATGTGTTAGATTCCAACTTAAAACCAATTGGTATTAAGTAAAGTTGCCTAACAGATATATAAGTTGCATCCCATGAGTTGAGACAGACGATGTAGGACTTCCTAACTATGTAATACTAAAGTCTCTGTTATTTGATTAGTATACCTTTCTTGTGATGTTATTATTTATTATTGCAGATGTAGTATAACTGGCATCAGCAACGTCTGAATGATGTTTACTCCTCGCTTTTACTCATTTTGTATTATTTTGTAATTTGTTATTTGCTTCATTGTGTTTTTTCTTCACATGGTTGTGTTTTTTTTTCTTGGTTTTACATTTAAAGGACTCCAGTACTTCTCCTTTGTAGGCATCCTGTGTAGTAGTGCCTAGTATAGGAATCTAGTATTGGGTGTGCTCACTTACATGACAAGTATTTCTAATTATATATATATGCTAAGTGTTTTATGTTTTATGTTTCTAGCATTAGTTTATATGTTGGTGATAGTAGCTTGTTATGCGGATTTTTAACTATTGTTATATTTCGTGCATTCATTGTCATATTTATTTATTTATTATTATTAAACCATAACATTTGTGAAGCTGTTTTGGTTTTAATGAAGTAAATGCTCCTAACTTTATGACTATATGTATCATTATAAGGGGTGTGATATAAAAAAATCTCAAGTGCACCATTTTTTTTGTGATTTTTATCCATTTTAAAAAAATAATATAATACATACAAAGACGGTTTTTAAGCAAAACCGTCTTTGAATGTATTTTTTTTTGTTTTTTTTAAATAGATACAAAGACGGTTATTAAGCAAAATCGTCTTTGTATGTGGACATACAAAGACGATTTTGCCTAAAAACCGTCTTTGTATGTTTTGTTTTTTATTTTTTAAAAAGAAACGAAGAGGGTTATTAAGAAAAAACTGTCATCGTATGTTGACATACGATGACGGTTTTTCCTTAATAACCGTCTTCGTAGGTGTTTAATTAAAAAAAATGAAAAAAAAATTTAAATACAAACAAAGACGGTTTTAACATACGATGACGGTTTTTCTTTAATAACCGTCTTCGTAGGTGTTTAATTAAAAAAAACGAAAAAAAATTAAAATACAAACAAAGACGGTTTTAACATACGATGACGGTTTTTCCTTAATAACCGTCTTCGTAGGTGTTT
>CM023955.1:32615616-32635846 GCA_013407115.1 Glycine latifolia
ATTAAGCAAAATCGTCTTTGTATGTGGACATACAAAGACGATTTTGCCTAAAAACCGTCTTTGTATGTTTTGTTTTTTATTTTTTAAAAAGAAACGAAGAGGGTTATTAAGAAAAAACTGTCATCGTATGTTGACATACGATGACGGTTTTTCCTTAATAACCGTCTTCGTAGGTGTTTAATTAAAAAAAATGAAAAAAAAATTTAAATACAAACAAAGACGGTTTTAACATACGATGACGGTTTTTCTTTAATAACCGTCTTCGTAGGTGTTTAATTAAAAAAAACGAAAAAAAATTAAAATACAAACAAAGACGGTTTTAACATACGATGACGGTTTTTCCTTAATAACCGTCTTCGTAGGTGTTTAATTAAAAAAAAAATTAAATACAAACAAAGACGATTTTTAAGGAAAAACCGTCTTCATATGTTGACATATGATGACGGTTTTTCCTTAATAACCGTCTTCGTTTGTGTAAATTAAAAAAAAAAACAAATGAAGACGATTTTTTAGAACCGTCGTCGAAAGTACCCCATTTTCAACGACACACACAACAACGACGATTCAACAACCGTCGTCGTATAGTCTAAATAACGGTCGTTGAAAATTTATTTTTATCTTTTAAGATATGTTTAGTTTAAAATGAATTTTTTTTAAAGAATTATTATAAAAAGTTTAACATATTAATAAGTTTCATAGATTGTTATTAATCATTTTTATGTAATTTAATTTAAAAGATAAAAATAAATATATAAATTTTAATGAAATAATATTTTAGTAAACGCTACAAAAATTAAACTGAACCAAACACTCAAATATTGGTTTAAATTTTATTTTAAATGAAAATCAAACCAAATTGAATAGCATATATTTGGTTCGGATAACTTTTGATGAATAACCGAATCAAATCGAACCACAAACACTCCTAATATAAACAAATGAAAATAATAATAAAATTATTTTTATAAAAATAACTTATACACTATTCCATTATATCATATTACTAGATAATACCTGCAAAATGCACGGATAAATTTTGAGGACAATTTTTATATTATTTAAAAACAAAAAATTATGTTAACAATTTATTATTTTTTTATATTATAAAAAAAATTAAGATCAATCCAAATGCCCGTAATAAAGAATTTTTTATTAATAAATAATAATAAAAGAGTTATAAAAAAATAATAAAATAAAATTCAAAGTGATTATACAACTATAAAGTTTATCTTAACGATATATGTTCTTCTAAAGTCAAAGAAACTTATAAAAAAATAAAGCTACATAATAAAACCCAAATGAAAATAATAATATATTATTTTTTATAAAACAATAACTTACACATTATTCCATTATAATTACTTTTATGGAGAACATTAATTTAACATCTTCTAAAAAAAATATTAAAATCAAAATTAAGCGAATGAATAAAAAAATGTTTGATAACCCATGCTTAAACTATTAAAAATTAGTACAATATTATATTTATGTTAATTAATTTTAAATTTGATTAGACATCAAGTTTCATATCTGATAAAATTATTTTCAACAAAAAACATTTTTAACAAATGTTAAACCATGCAAATTGGTAAATATGAATTTAATTATTTAAATTTAAATGTTTTCAATTTCAACTAAAAATTTATAAGATATTTTAAAAGTTTATAAAATTTTTCAAATAATTGAAATTACTTAATTTGAAATTACTAATCTACACACGACTATTCTCAACTTTTTAAAGTTTGAAATTGTAAGAAAGCATCTATAATAATTTTTAAAAAATCAAATTATTATTTTGAATATAATTATTTAATCCTAAGTAGCATCAATTTCAAGAAAACGTTCGTAACATTTCTTAAAAGGTTTAATTTCAACAAAGCATTTATGATCATTATAAATAAATAAAATAAGTAACTTTAAAAATATTAATTTAACTCATAATATTACTAATTTCATGAAAGTACTATAAAAATTTCAATAATTAAAATTAGTTAATTAAATTTAATTATTTAATCAGTTATTTTTAGTTTCGGAAGCTATTTTTAACATTGTTAAAAATTTAATTCTTTTGAAAAGTATTTATAAGAGTTTTAAATAATTAAAGTTAGTAAATTTAAAATTACTAATTTAAACACGCTGTTTTTGCTGGCAATGCAGCCTCACCAATTGAGAATGGCGTGAGTTTTTGTATTTAATTGATTTCGAACCCAAAAGTTGCTAATTTCAGTAACGTATACAATGATTAATTTACCAAACAAAAGAAAGTAACGTCCAAAGTTCAAACATGATAGTCGTAAGTGACTATGCGTTAATTCCGATCCCAAGGAGAGAAATGTACCTATAAAACGTTACTTCGATCATAATCCATCAACACAATTTTTCTTTTTAATAACTACAGAAACAGCTCTAGTGATCTACAATGGCCACTCTAGTTGTTCAAAACTCAACTTCACCTATTGAAGATGCTGAGGCTCTTCACAAGTCCTTCGAAGGTATTAATATGTTCATATTTTTCTCCAATATTCTACATGTAGCTTTACTTTATTACTACTTTATATAACTTTGAATGGTGGTTGTGACTTGCATTATTTCATCCTTGCATTCAATATAATTGAGTTTTCTCATCTGTGATTCAATTCAAACTTCAAAATACCTTGATTTTTGGGGTCAGAAGATTGTGAAGACATTTTATTACAATATTTTCTTTATGTGTACCTATATTAATCCATGCATTTCTACTTTCTATTAACAAATACAATTTTCCTTTTAGAAATTATTAATAATTAATAAATAAGTTAAAAGTAAAATCGTCACTAAGTTTAATAGGTCCAAGTCCCTAAAAGCCCGAAAGAAAACTTAATCTATGGATCTTGAGAGTTTCATCAAACTATACTATATCGTCACAGTTTTTTTTTTTCTATGAATTTTTTTAGAAATTGATGTAAACAATGGAAGACAAGCACAATTAGCATGACCATTTATTTTGACTTCAGCTAGCAATGAAAATTGTAGTTACTGGCGATTCCGAACCTCTTTATGTATTTTCCAAGAATTACCATGTCTTCTAAATTTAATAGGTAGCATGTTTTAGTCTTCTAAAAAAAATATTTAGTTTGCAGTTGTAAAATTAGGTTTAAGATAAAAATAATTTTATCAACGAATCAATACTCTCACTTTTGTATTTATTTTACTTTTATTTAGTAAATATGTATTATAATCCGTATTATAATATTTTTAACTGCAAATCAATATGCATAATTGTTAAATTCGCCTAATTACCTTCTTTGATATTGAAAAACAAAAAACAAAAAAATTCAAAGAAAACGGCCCAAGATTCGATGTTATATATGATTAAAGAAGACCTCTATATCATGTTTTTTTATAATCATGTTTTCTTTTTTTTTTTTCTCTCTCTTTTCAAATATGTAAAGTTTCAAATTAAGTTTATTTTAGATTCCTTTTTCTCTTATGAAAATAGTACATAGCTTCAAGAAAATTCGATCGCAACTTAACAAGATTAGTTGAAACTCAGGATTCTTAATGAACCTACCATGTGGCAGGTACTCCTTACTTTTACATGCCATAGTTGTTTTATTTATGTTGAAACCATAAAATTAAGTGTTGTTACTTACTCCAGAACGTACTCCACTGTTTCTTATTATTTTTAATTTTTTGTAAATGAATCTACTTTCTTTGATAGTCACGTCATTTAGGATGAGTTTTTGATTTGCATGTTTATAGTCCTAAAGTTGTCTCTGTAGATGCTATCTATTCAACTAGATAAATAGATAGACTTTACTCTAACATGATATCTTGTATCAAGTTTTTGAATGGTGAGGAATATGAAGATTGAAGGGAAGGGGGACATAGAAAGGTTAACTTTCTGCATATATATATATATATATATATATATATATATATATATAATATGAAGAAAGGGTCACTTTCTAGATCAAGAAACGAGCAGTGGCTAGAAGGAAAAAAAAAAAAGCAGTGTTTTTACTTTTTATAGTACGAAAATTTTACTTACCAATTTGTACGAATTACGAAGAGTGAATAATTTATTAATTTGTCAATAAATTAAATAACTTAAAAAATTAAAGAATGAAATAAAAACCGTCCTACATAATTTTCCTAAAATATTTTGGTTGTTGAGAAAAGTTCGAGAAGAATTCTAGCCCCTTCGTATATTTGGGTCATATTTTCTCCTTTTCTTAATTAACTCTCTGAGTGCAGTAGTGTCCATATAGGGAAGATAGCCTAAAGTGTAATTTACACAGATTAATATATATTCAATCGTAAACATTGAGTAGTTTATAATGGGACTTGGAGCCACCTGAGATACTTCTAGCATATTATATATTCTTTTAAGAGTAAAATTAATATTCTATAGCGTGTATTGCATGGGATAATGAAAATTGTCTATGTATCAAAACATCATCTTGACCAGATACATTGCATTGTTCACTCATTCAATTTTTACCCATGCTTGTAATAAAGTCCGAGTCTTTTACTAGTCCTTATTTATCTTTACTATTTAACTTTTTTTTATTGGTTTCAGTTCGAATATTCCTAACACCATTTTCTTGTTTGTTAGGTGAACAATTATCTTTAGAGAGATTTTAGCGTATAGAAATTAATTAAGTACGTATTCAACTAACGTGAGCAAATTGATTTAAAATTATGTGACTTATGTTTACTTTTTTTTTTATTATAAAAATAGTAAATTAAGAATAAAATTTAATATTTACTTTTATCCAACACAAAAATTATCGGTACTTGGCTTATAGCTAGCCCCACCATATCAATGTATTGGGGGTGCTTCCCTTCTACTACTTTTTTCCATAATAAAAATCTATTTCCAATTTAGTTAGTGTGGAAATTAATGACAACTAAGAAATTAAAAAAGTAGCACTCAATTGTATGTATGGTATATATTTATTTCCCTAATATTAATAAAATTCAAGGCTTGATTACAATGCGGAAAATTTTAGATGTACCACATCATTACCATTATGCTTTACATTTTGAATCAAATCAACCGTCCATGTGGCATTGATTTTATCACAGATGGGTGGCAGTAAAATTTTCACCAATAAATAAACTATGTTGCAGTTGTTTACAGGTTGGTCCCCCTAAAAAATAATGCTAAATTTTGCTTAGGATTTTAATCCATTTTGTCAATGTGAAAAGGAAAGAAAATCAAAGTAATAAATTATTGTCTGAAAAAAGCTACAAACCGTATCATCGGATTTCAAGGCATGAATTGGTACAAAGATTATTCATAGCTGTGTCACTTCCCAATAGAAAAATTACAGCATATATAACCATACAAGTATACGCGCTATTGTAGTATATATAGAGAAGTTGTGAGCATAGCTTTCTTCATCACTTCATCATAGTAAGCACTATAGAAAAAACGACATTCATTCATCTATGGCTACCCTTATTGCTCCCAGCAACCATTCTCCCCAAGAAGATGCTGAAGCTCTCAGAAAGGCTTTTGAAGGTGGCATCATCATTATAATCACCACCCCTTTTGTTGTTTAGATCATATTTATTCATGATCTTATAATCTATGATAATTTATAATATTGAATAACCATGTTATTTCAGTGTATACTCAAAAAGTACTTTTTTCTCTCTCAGGGTATTCCGTTAGAGTAATGAATCTGATATACTTCTATATATCTTTGAAATGGGTGTTTAGAATGATTGTGATGAATTGATTTTGAACTTTGTAGGATGGGGGACTGATGAGAAAACTGTCATAGTAATATTGGGTCATAGAACTGTTTATCAGAGGCAGCAAATCAGAAGAGTCTATGAGGAAATTTACCAGGAGGATCTTGTGAAACGCCTAGAGTCTGAGATCAAAGGAGACTTTGAGGTACAATCAGTTAGTGTGAAATGATCATGTTATTGTTCTGTGTGGTTTTGAAATTGATCATGTGTGCTAATGAACTTAAAAACTGTGGATTAATTGTGCTGAAACAGAAAGCCGTGTACCGATGGATACTAGAACCTGCAGATCGTGATGCTGTTTTGGCCAATGTTGCCATCAAGAGTGGCAAAAACTACAATGTCATTGTGGAAATCGCCACTATCCTCTCCCCGGAAGAGCTTTTGGCCGTGAGACGCGCTTATCTCAAGCGCTACAAGCACTCCTTGGAAGAAGATGTTGCAGCTCATACCTCTGGCCATCTACGCCAGGCAAGTCCTTGTGCATTTACCACATGTTTGATCCACTTTAGTTTGGGAAAAAAAGAATTTTTTTTTACCAATTTCTTGAGGGATCACTTTTTTTTTTCTTTCAATGTTTTATTCTAAATTCTAATTGAATTTAAGACTGAAGTCCAAGTAGCAAGGTTAGATTTGAATTTTTGCTTTATAGTGTTTTGGGGTTTTCAATTAGATATGTGGGTGACAAAGATTAGATGTAAATTTTGGTTTTTAGTGTTTAGAAAAATGTTATGGTGCTTATTATGATATGCGATTTTATGGTTGATTTTGAGCAGCTTTTAGTGGGGTTGGTGACCTCATATAGGTATGTTGGTGATGAGATCAATTCAAAATTGGCACAAACTGAGGCTGAAATTCTTCATGATGCTGTGAAAGAGAAGAAGGGTAGCTATGAAGAGACCATTAGGGTCTTGACCACAAGGAGCAGGACCCAACTTGTTGCAACTTTCAACCGCTACAGAGAGATCCATGGCACTTCCATCTCTAAGGTACAGAAAAAAGGACATACCACACCCTTTTATTTCCTTTCCACAGATGACTTAATTGTAATCATAGTTCTCTGTATATGCCATTCAAAAATGACAAAAGTTTGGATGTCTTATTTATCATATGATATTTTGATCCTTTTTTTGTTTGCAGAAACTGGTGGATGAAGGATCTGATGAGTTTCAAAGGGCATTGTACACTGCCATTCGTGGCATCAATGATCCTATTAAGTACTATGAAAAGGTTTGAACTCACATTTTTCTCATAGCACTATCAATTCTCATTGCATTTTTTATTATTGAAATTTGGGTTGCATTAGGAGAATAGTCCAATCCATTTCATCCATTTGACCCTTTAGATGTTGTGCTCCTAACAAAATTTTTTAGAATGTAAGTTCAGACCTAACCTAACTCTAAAATTTGATTGTCCACCATTTATATACACTAATTTAGTCATATTATTAGTTGATGTGTGATCTTCAAAACATCTCTTATGCTGAAAACTATTTGAATATTGTTGGGGTGTATATTTGATGAAAATCAACCCTATTTTGAAATTTTCTACCATGATTTACCTTGAATTTTTTTTTCAATTTTTAGGTGGTGCGGAATGCAATCAAAAAGGTTGGGACTGATGAGGATGCACTCACCCGTGTGGTCGTGAGCCGGGCTGAGAAGGACTTGAAGATAATCTCAGAGGTTTACTACAAGAGAAACAGTGTTCTTCTTGAGCATGCTATTGCCAAGGAAACCTCAGGGGACTACAAGAAGTTCCTTCTCACTCTGTTGGGAAAAGAAGACTAAAAACTTTTCTCCCGGGCATTTGTGATTATGAGTTTAGGACACCAAGCTATACTTGTGTGATGGTTTTATGTGTGTTGGTTTTCCTTGAGTCTGTTTTCAGTTTTCCTTGATCATGAGAACTTGGAGTTCTATCGTATAGAGTAGTTATATGATAGCTGTTTGGTGGCTTATAAATTCAGCAGGCTCAAAATAAACGATATCTCAGTGCCCATTTGATTTAAAAAAATTGATTTTGAGCTAAACAATGTTGAGATGTATGTCTAATTTAATTTAAACTATAAAGCTTTACATTGGAACGTGTATACGGTGCAGGGAATTGATTCCTTGTTTAAAATAAACTGACCCTCAATCCTAAATCTAATAATAAATAATGAGGATATCAAATTATAATAGTATAACTTTTATAATTGTTATATCATTTTTATTATAAGTTAATATAAAATATTTTTTTATTTAATTTGATATAAAATATAATTTTATTTATTCAATTATTGAATTATATATATATATATATATATATATATATATATATATATATCAAAGATTATTTATGTTAAATTTTTTTAAAAATTAAATAACAAAAAAAGTATCAAATAATTTATATTTAAGTATATTTTGAAATGTTTATATTATACTAATTTTAATTTATGTATAAATAATTTTAAATTAATATAAAATTTTACATATAAAAAAACTTAATCTATTGAATTTTTAGAAAATATTTTTAATTAAAAATTATAAAATAATATAATAATTATCAAAATTATATCGGATATAATTTGATGCTTCACGTAAATAATAATGTCTATAATTTACAAAATCATATGAAAGATGATTTTGTGTTAGTTTACGGTGTGATGATTAACAACTCCAAAGTTGTCCTTAAGAAACAGGAGAACTTGCTTTCATCTCATCTCATTGTCGTGTAGTATAAGCTCCCTGCACTTAAAGATGACTCAAACACATGGATATGTTTAAAAGCAAATTACACTGATTTTATTTTTTAAATTCACAAGATATTTCTGCATTTTCTTTTCTCTTAGAATAACTTTTCTAATTATTTAAAATATATTATATTGACATTTTCTGTTATATTGACTTACACATTAGACTACCCTTATAAGAGGAATTTAACAAAGTTAAAAAGACTGAAATAATTTAGGACATATTTGGATGAATTTATTCATAAGAAAAAATGAAGAAAATCAAGTTTTTATATAGTTAAAATTAAGTCATGTATTAAGAAATTTATAGAAGTTTTTTTTATATTGACTTCTCTTTAATTTTTAACTTATAATTTTTTATTTTTTTCTTCCATAAAATACTTCCTAAATTTCTTATTTAAACTAACTCTTACTCTATATTTAACTTTATATAGTTTCAGAAGAAAGCACATAGATAATTAATAAAGTATCCAAAGCAACATAGGCTAAAGATGCAAATATTTATCTTTAGGAATCTTAGTAATCTCAGACTAAGCCTCTAAAATTTTGCCACGAAGTCATCTCTTCTTTTTATGCTCCTAGAAGGGATTACATCTTCAGGTTCTAAAAATTCATTGAATTGGGTAAGGGAAGCACGTTCACTAATCCAAGATGGACTCATTGTGAGTCCCATAAGTGGAGAAAGTAAGCATATTCACTTGAGTATTTATTTAGAAAAATGATATATAAATATTTTATTATTTTAAATATTATTTTAATATTTTTTATTTCTTCTTATTATATCATAAATATTATTATTTATTTTTTTAAGTGTTAAATAACATAATAAATATTCATGTAATATTTTTCGTTGGGTTCATTGTTTCAAACAAAAATTAGTTCACTCTCACAAAATTAGGTATCTTACTTTGTAATCACCTACTATTAATAGTGGAGAATATGCCAGCACAGAAAACTACTACAATAAGCCAAACAACGAAGGTCTCAATACAAAACTACAAAATGAAATAAACAAGAAAAACGCCACCGCAATACTTCAAAACGCGGAAGAATCAAATCAAACAAATTCAAGCATTAAGTGCAATTATTGGTACTTGACTATAATACAGCCTCTAGGATCCAACACAACACTTCTAAAACTTTAAGATATGGTTGATTTGAGAAATGTTTTATTTTTAATTTATAATCAAAATAATATAACTATTTTTTACTTTTGGTATCCAAAATTATAAAAAATAGTGGGTTATTTTTTCCTTTTTATATAAATCTTTAAACATAATAAAATAAAAAATACTTTCTTCAAACTAATTGAACAAACCTTAAGTAGTCATTGTTTGTTCATTTATTTGTAATTCCTACTTTTTCACTTGTATTATTCCGCCCAATATTTTAAAAAAGAAAAACACTCAAAATACGTACACTATAAAAAAAAAAAAACATGTTTTTCCAGTGGTCAAAATCCGTCGCCAATTTCAAAAATCCGTTGATAACCATATTTTTTTGACGGATTTCAGATGGACAGAAATTCGTGGATAAAATGATCATAGGAAATTTTGATCAACAGATTTTGAATGTTCGTTGGTAATTTTCGACGAAAATATCCGTCGATAAGCCACGGCGCAAATTAATGGCGGATACGGAAATATCTGTCGGTAATTTGCACAGATCAATCTGTCAAAAATTTGTGATGGAACAATCTGTCTATAATTTCACACTGACAAAATCTGTCTGAATATCCGTCGGCTTTTTATCGAAGTACATGTATGGGACATTAGCGATAGATTTTTTTGTCGGAATATCCGTTGGTAACTTATTTTCTATATTTTTTTATTGAATTTTTTATTGCTATTATTTTACATTGGTTATTTATTTTGTTAATTTATATTATTTGACGTCAATATTGAAACTAGCACACATGTAATTAATGATATATTAAAATTCATAAATCGAAAACAAATGTTAAAACAAATTAACTAAAATTCAAAATAAAAGCATATCTTATATATCTATAGTAATATTGTGTTACTAAGTCAGTAATCAAAATAGTCATTGTCAGAGTGCATCTGTTGGTCATCATGTTGTTATTGATCATCATGTTGTTGTTGCTAGTCATGTAGTTGTTGGTCATTGTCTTGTTGTTGCCGGTCATGTGGTTGGTTATTGTGTTGTTGTTGTTACTGTTCGGGCTGCTGCTGGTTAGGTTGTTGATGTTATTGAATAATGTTTCGCGCTTCATGAGGTAGAAACTGAAATATAACTGACTGAAATACACACATCTCTTCCTTTGATTGACAAAACTCCTCCCTTAGTCGAGTAATCTCCGCTGAATCAATTGCTTGACTGAAAGATCCTTGCATATGTTGCATGAATGTATCATCTCTACATTTATAACTATGAGCAAGATCCCCGGTATCGTAAAGATGTCCCTTATGCTTTGGTCTCGCAACTATATTCCAATGTTTTATGGGATTGATGTTGTTCATGGCCACAACACTATTTCCAAAGCAACTATTTTTCCTCACAGTATTGATCTTGGAGGCACCAGGTATATTATTGATGTCAATTATGTTTGTTTCACACCCTTAAAGGGGTGTGAAATAGGTGAAAGGAAGAGAAATTTTGAGAGATGTGAAAAATGGAAGAATAAAAATAGAAAGAGAGAAGAAATGTAAAATGAATATAGGACTATAAGAGAAAGTGAGTGTGAAAAAATACATTTGCCCTTGAAATTAGAAGCACTCATATGCCTTAGCTTTTCTCCTCTAGTATGCTAGTGCCATACATTTTTTAATAGATGGACAATTTAGGTATTTAAGTCATTCAGGATTTTTCCTTAGCACAAATTATTCTATTCTTATGGTAATCAAGAAATTTCATGTTATAAAGATAATAATTGATATTCTTATTTTGCTAGTTAGGGAATCTAAATTAGTTAAGAGGATTGGAGTTGCAATTGCCCTTGAAATTAGAGCAACATGAATTCAATATACTTATGCACCTTGCATTGCAATAATAATTACAACCAATAGAGATCATTAAGCGCAGGCTTATACTTTTTCTAGGTATGTAGAGATCCAAGATGGGGTCATTGTTACAAAAGCTACAGTGAAGATCCTAAACTAGTTTAAGCTATGACTGAAATCATACCACAATTACAAGGGGACATCCCTGACAATTTACCAAAGGTTGTCCCTTTTATCACTAGAAAGTAAGTATAACTTAATTTCGAGATTATTGTTTCAGTATTAGTGAGTTTTAAACCTTGGTAGTTGATATTCTTGCTCTTAATTCTGTTGAATTGTTAAATGGTCAAAAGAAAATAAAAAGTGTTATTCTTTTAGTCATTGGTTTGAGAGAATAAAAAGCATTTTTTAAAATTCCTGAGTTTTTTTAAGATGGGTTGAGAGGTGGGTGTATTATTAAGCTGATTTTTTCTCCAACCATGTTTATGATAACATTTTTTCTTGGTCATAAAAATAGATAACGTTAAGCTATTTATCCAGCATCCTAACATTCTAAGAATGTTGTTATGCCCATTGTCTGCAGCTTTCCACATCCATTTTTTCCTTGATCGGATAAGTTATCAGCAATAAAATTGTTTTTCTTCTCATGTTAACAAATGTAGTTGTAGATTTAAACAAGAATTGTACCTTAACCTTTGTAAGTAACTTTATTTAAATAAGTTACGTGTATATGACTTGGCAGCATTGAAGTACTGGGTCCAATATACCATTGTCAATTTTCCAGTAATTTCTGTCATCTTCAATTCATTTTTTTGTGGTTAGAATGTGTTTATTCATAAATCAGATTTGATCCATCACTTCATTATACATATGTTTTTGGTTCTAGTTATCAAATTATGAGGAGAAGTTCAAGGAGAAGGAGGGCCAGTCAAAAGAAGAATATATTGAATCTTTGAATATGATCACTAAATATTTGGCTCCTTCTTTATATCTATGACTGTGGAGTTGAGTTTATTTAAATATTTGATTTCATAAAATGCAGAACAATGGGATGAGGTTGAGAACAATAGTAGCATCCCACCGTTAAATGGGCAGGTATTGAATGCCTCTTATAGTGAGTGTATTCTCCATACAAGGCGTGTTATGTTGAGATTTAATGTGTATTTTGTCTCTTACATGTACATAGAAACTGATATGTGGAGTTGCTATATGAATCAACTGGCAAGCTTATTTTAACATGTTGTGCTTTGTTCATTTGCTTTCATCCAGATGAAGAATGGAAATAAGTTTCTCCTAACAGACAATATTGCAACCTCAACCTCAGAGAAGAGTGAGGTGTTTGTGAGGGAGTGAGAACATCCGAAGTGCATGGAATTTTCTTAGGAGTAACAACACCAAAGCTTATTTGACATAGTCGCTCAATATTCTTTAGGTTGGCAAATTTTCATATAAATGCATTGATCATAATTGAACTTTCTTAAGCCTATTCTACCTAAAGTGAGTAATGGACAAACTTGGTGGTTAATCTTTACTCTAATTTGCAAAATATTAAAGAAACAAGTCGACCCTTTCTTATAACTCTCAATCTAGATCATATACCAGAAAATACCTTGCTTAAGTGGCCAACTGGCCATCTAGAATGATACTCAGTTGCTGCATTCAAAGGTTCATTAGAGCTAGACCATATTCAAGGGAAAAGAAAAATATGGTTTTCAAGGTGCCTACCAAGGTATATTCCTACTTATTGTATTGACAATGAATATTAAATATTGTGTCACTAATAGAGACGAATAACAGCTTATGAGTGACATAAGGTTGTGGTCATCTTGTTTTCTTTTACACTCTGCAAAGGCAGATGTGAAAATTCCTCAGCAATTTCATTTGATGAAATGAAACATGCTATTAATGTAGGTTTCATGATATTTTTTAAATTTCATAAATTTATTTTTATTATTTGATTCTTATAAATCATAATGATTACAAGACTACAAGACCAAGTGAACTAGGGGAAAATGTTGATTCTTTGAGGTGTAGACAATCTATGGTATCTTCTGCTAATCAGTTGGACAATGATGGCCTCAAATTGGTATATCATTATTTACTTTTGAAAAATAATATTGAACTTTTTTTTACTTTAAAAGAAAGTTTACCATGATGAATAAAATAAAATTACAAGGAACTTGGAGGAAAATTACAAGGAACAAAGCTACCAATCATTGAAAATTACAAGCAAGCAGCTGCAGTAAGGTGTGCTTTTTGCATTCCTTCATTTCTATATACAATTCAAGACAGTAGCCTTATATTTACATTACATTTCTATTTATGCCCTTGTGATTCTAATTTCTGTAAATTTTACAATTGAGGTGGCTAATAGACTATCAGGGACCCTAAGGCCTTTGTTATATATTCTTCTGACTAGAAGCGAGCATTTGAAACAACACAGATAGTTGCATCCAAGTGTGGAGGGATCGAGGTTTGAACTTAAATCCTTCTTCATGTTGCATATTATTTATTCAACTGTAATAAGTTAAGAGTACATTAATGATTTCCTTTTTACCATTTTCATAGCTTAAAGTCATTAACTCATTTGGTTTATAGGTATGCAAACTTTTTTTGCCTTTTATCAAGCACTGGACTAGTGGTTGACTATGCTTGAAGTAATCTTGTTGTTGCTTAGTAACTATGAAGTAGTACACATAGATGAGTAATTCCTTTTCCTTAGATATTGTTGAAATTGTTGGGTTGAGATAACTAGATTTTACTTCTCTAAAGTGAGATTATGTCATGTGAGAAAGTAAGGGCATATCCACCCTTGATTTGTAGTTGGATACTCATGTGAGATTGTGTAATGTGAGAAAGTAAGGGTATATCTAAAAGAAAAGAGATTTGTAACAGAAAGAAAAGATACTCCTATTAATTGGACTCCTAGGTGGAAAGTCCCAAAACCCAAAGTAGGAAAACTTCAGTTTGTTCCCAAACAAACATGGAAGTCTACAAATTCTGGAGCATGCTTTAGCTACTGCACTTGAAGCAACACATTACCACCCAAGTTCATCAGATGGCCATAATCATAAAATGCTTTGCCTAGAATACTCAACTATAGATTAAATAGCATCACAAATATCTTGAGAAAGCCTACTTACAAATTTATATTTTGTAAGAGCATAGAGGGGCCAAGGTTTAGTTTAATCCAAATCATTTATGTATACGACAATTCTGGCTCTTATCCAAACAATCAAATGGGTCAGTATATGGAATCTATGACTCTAAGATACTCTTAAGAAAATCATGGTTCACAGAAATGTGCATTCTAGCTTCAAAATTTAAAAGGAAAAAGTATCCAAAAGGAAAGGAAAAAAAGGTCGGATCTTGAAAGCAATGATAGTTGTTTCTATTTGCATCTCTTTAGTGGAAAAAAATCCATACCAGTTTTTGCTACCTATAATTATTTAAAATAGTTTTAGTATCAAACATCAAAATTGAACAAGCATTGCCTCCAGTATCATTCATAAATTTTCTTTTCTATTTTGCAAATCCCCAAAATTACACACCAAAAACAACACAAAGCAGGGGCTACCCAAAAACAAACTTCGAAAACCAAAAAAATAAACTAGAACAAAAAATAATCAAAAGAATACACATCATAGAATACAAAGCATGTGGGTGTCAAAGTTTCCCACACCCTAATGTCAGGGAACAAAATATAAAAAGCAACAAAAAATTGAATAAATGGAGACAAACAAAAAAATCACTACAAAAAAAGTGTTTTCCCGACGAACCAATTCCATCGCTAACTTAAAAAATTCGTTGGTGAATTGAAATTTCTGACAGATAAAATTCAGTTGGTAAAATGTCGACGAAATTTCAGCCGACAGAATTTTTAGTCCGTCGGTAATTACTAACGGACATATCTGTCGGACCCTTATCCGCTAGAATTTTCCGACGGATTTATCCATTGGAATTAGATGAATGGAACATTAGCGACGGAAAATTTCATCGGTATCTAATTTTCTATGATTTTGTATAACTTTACTTTTTTTTTATAAATAAAATCAATTATTTATGAATATTTATTTTTCATTATTTAGTTAACGACAATATTGAAACTCAACACATGCAATTAATATAACTACAATTCAAGATTATTGGTTTCATAATAATAAAGTAATCATTCCATCCACCAATTAACTTGCAACTTAAATTAGCATTCACATCCAAAATAACTTTGGAAGGCCACTTGTTTCCCTATAAAAGGGTCAAACAACAACAGTACCAAATTGAAATTTTTGTTGATAGCAAGATGGTAGAAACATATGGCATACTCTGTCGAATTAAAATTAAAAATTAGAAACATGTGCAAGATAAACCAATATACAAGCTATTGTTTATTTATAAAGACTTAAATGCTTAATTAAGGTGTGAAAATCCTTATTAAAGTGTGAAAACAAATTAGATTAGGTTAAAGAAATATAATATTGTAATTGTTATAATGAAAATCCTTATTAAAGTATGAAAACAACTTAAATGCTTAATTAAAAAGCTATAGGAGGGTGAATCATTTTACGATGAACTTTAAAAAAAATCAAATTAGATCAGGTTAAAGAAAACATTCAATTAGTAAGCACACAAGTAAAAACAGAAATTATTGTTTATTACAATAATCAATTAACAATTACTCAAATTACAATAAAACATGATTCTCTCTGTAATTTTAATGTTAATAATATGATTTAAGTTATTTTTTTAATCCTATGATTTAAGTGTAATTTTTTACACTCATGATTTTTTAATCCCATTTATTATAAATTATTCATACTTCCATGTTAGATTAAATAACATATTGAATAAATTAAGCCATTAAGCCAAAACGATAGGAAGCAAGAAAAAAATATTTATATTAAAATTAGTATAATAGAAGAAAAAAATGTTTTAGTGGTTCTCGGTAAATTAGAATAAATATTTTAGTATATTTATATTCAAATATCTGTCCTAAACTTATTATAACAGAAAATATAAAAATAGTTTACACTAATAAGTTAGTTGTTAATTTGATTTTAAGTAGTTTTTCATTTCCAATGAGTTAAATGTATATTATCCTATTTGCTTTTTTAAAAGAAATCATCTCCATGTGTTATGTTTTATATATATTTTCTATATTAAAAAATTTACATTTTCGAGATCAATGCATAAAAAAAATTATCTAGGTGAAAGAAAATATTAAATAAGTTAGTTAAATAAGAAAATAATAAATTAGAAATGAATAATAATAATAATTTGCCTAAAAATTCTTAGTTTTTATAAATAAAAAAGAATTTAAACAAAAATACTTGGTGGTATGTCTAAGCCTCTGAGCAATTCTTTGCAAGGTGTATAGAGCTTCCTGCAACTTCACTATTCAGTGCAACATTTCATCAAACAGTTGGTGTGCTAAAACGAAAACATTTAATGAAACCTTAACGATGCAGGAAAGAGGATTCATACATTTACACAAAAAATTGAATCGTCAGTAACCATCCATCTAAACACTGATGTGAAATTCAGTAAGGGAAAACAAGTAAAGAAGTAGAAACCCATGGAATTTGGACAAGGGAAGCAAAACCCAACTTCTGATTAAGCTGTAAATCCCCTTTCACAAGTAGGGTACTTTTTTTCCAGCAGAACAAAGAAGAAAAAGCTGACAAAAATGACAACGAGAGTGTTGAAGAAAATCGTGAAATGCAGAAGCAGATTATGTGGTGTTTATCTAAGAATTGATGGTTGCAGAGACTCCGATGACTGCAGTGCACGTTAACGACGGGTTCGAGAGTGAGTGGTGTGAGAGAGACGCTGAAAGGGATGTCGAGAAGTGAGAAATAGAAATAGCAAGTGACTATTAGGTTTCCAAATTTCCTTCTTTTATATATATATATATATATATATATATATAAAATGATCAGTAATCGACATAATATTTTCCTTCGGAAATAAGCATTTTTTTGTAGTGAATATAACAAAATAAATGTGCGTTCATAAACATGGCATTCACAGAAGAAACATCATTTACGATAAGAGATATAACTGTCTAACCGTTAATTTACAAAATATTGTGCTTCACAACTCAAACCATCACTCTCGATGATCTGCAAACTCGATGACTTCAACTCTTTCTTTCAACTGGGGAGCTTTGAGGCTTACCAACATGCACGGCGAAGGCCTTGGAACCTCGTGCGAGGGTACGCTGACGGTGGTCGAGCTCTTGCGACGGCGACATCACACAGGTACAAAGGCAACAAGCGTTGGAATATCACGAAAGAGGGACCTTGTGTCCCTCGTTAGGGTTGGGCCTTTTCATATTCCGTATAAAAATAATTTCCGAAGGAAACTTAATGTATCAGAAACATCCGTCGCAAACAGTAAAAATTTAGACGAAATTATATCAATGGGTAATATCCGTCAGAAATTTAAAATTTTCCCACCAATACAATCCATCCGTATCTTCCTTCGATAAGGCCACCATTTTTGACAGAATATATTATGTGTAAAATATTCCGTCCGAATTATCCATTTTTCTTGTTGTGGTAAGGGATAACTAAGGATGGCAAAAAATCCACACCTGTGAATAAAATTTGTCAATCATAGAAAATAGATATCTAAATGGATATCTGCAGATAATTTAAATAAATTTGCCATTATTCGTTTGTAAATGAGGTGGGACGGATATCATACTACTTGTTAATGTCCATTTACTTACATATCCTTTTATTATTATAGATATGCCCGTGGAGAATTTATGTTTTAGGATGTAGTTTTATTTAAAATTTATACTATGGAGAGAGTAATTTTTACATAATTTGAATAGTTTCATTTTTTCCAAACATATGGAAAATCTTTGAGGGAGCCAATTACAAGTATTCAATTATAATTATAAAATTAATATATTAAATTTAAAAAAAAACTAAAATAATCATAATAATTAACCACATACCACAAAAATAAAATTTATATAAATTAAACAAAAGATACAAGATTATAACATTGTAGCATAAGAAAGAAATTTAGGTTTTAAAATTGATGATAAAATTTGTAATGATAGGAAATTTTAATTTTATTTATATATGTTGTTTAAAGATTTTAAAACATAATTCATCCTCAATTTTTGTTAAAGATAATTTTAATTTTAACTTGAGAATAATAATTATAAAATACATTTTTCGCTTCAAACAATGAAATAACTATCCTTTGTTTTTATTAAGAAACATTGAGGGAAAAAATAGATGGATTTTAAAATTAGTTTTATTTTTAACAATGTTTTATTTTTAAAAGGTCCCTCTATTTTAATGGATATTTTAAAGATAATATCATTAAATAGGAATCAGTTAATTAAAATTTACTTATATTTTAATCTGTCAAACATTGATTATTTTTTTTTTTTGCATATGAGGGAATAACTTGTATTTCCCTTCCACTACGCAAATGTGATATTATCACATGAAAGCTTGTAAGATGCCTTTATGCTTAATTAGTTCACCTATAGTTCACCTTGCAGTATTTTTTTTAATCCATAAATATTAATTCTTAATTTTTGAAGTTAATGATATGGTATACACCTCAAGTCAGAAAAACTGCCCTCAAACTCAAAGGATCTACATCTGTTTCGACAATCAAAGATGAGGAAAGGGTGAAATAAAATTTAAATCCTTAAAGATACTATGGGGTCTGTTACCCTAAGATCTGTTAAGATTTTATAAGTAGCTGTTTATGGGCCTTGCCCATTCTTTAATAATAATTATAAAAAAAAACAATTGCAATATCCTCCCCTCTTGTTTGTTTATTCACTCCTCTTTTCAATTTGTTTAAATATAGCAAATACCAAAAACAAAACATTCAGAGTCTCAAGCAAACAATAGACCCACCCACAACATTCCATACAACATGTGATTATTCCAAAACAGGAGTCAATATTAACAAAATCAAACATCAGACCATTCAATCTACATCAAAAGTGAAAGGTAGCAGTCAATTATGCTTGATTATCTGAAATGAAGAGTCATGTAATTACCATAGGTCTAATTCCCTGGATAAGCTCATATACACAAGCATATTTAACAAAAGTCAATGAATAACAAATCACATCAACTATCTTAAACATCACAATTCAACGGCTTGTTGCATCTTTCACTTTCCATTGCATTATGAAAAACTTATTCTCAAAAAGACTTCCCATAATATAATGTACTTTCCATTGTATTATGAAAAACTTATTCCCGAAATAACTTTCCATAATATAATGAGAAATGCATGAAAGAATAGTGAAAGTGCTGGAAGTTTTACTTTTACCCCAACTCAACAATTAAACACTCATTGGGCAGCCATACTTAACATCAAACTCGAGGGAACAAAGCACTTGCAGCCCATCATCAAGGTTCAAGCGCAGCCCACGAGGCCACATTGCGAAAAATTAACACTCATTATGCAACTATAGATGAGTCACGTTTCCATTTTGAAATTGCGAAAAATTACCTACATTTTTACTATCTAATTAATTATTATTTTTTACGTAAAATTGAATCTTCCATGCACGCTTTGCATTAATTAGTCTCATGTAAAGTGAGCAGGACATTACAAAGCTTGGCCTTGCTCGTTCACGATCTGTAGTCATCTACGCGCAAAATATATTGAGTAACAACAGGAAGATCTAAACACCACCATGACAATGTCCAAAAAACCACCAAAAAAATAAAAATCTTAACGTGGTTATAAATATATATATATATATATATA
This sequence comes from Glycine latifolia, assembly GCA_013407115.1. Taxonomy (NCBI): domain Eukaryota; kingdom Viridiplantae; phylum Streptophyta; class Magnoliopsida; order Fabales; family Fabaceae; genus Glycine; species Glycine latifolia. Next base: position 32,635,816 of record CM023955.1, read on the forward strand.
TATATATATATATATATATATATATATATAT
>CM023955.1:32640444-32671880 GCA_013407115.1 Glycine latifolia
ATATATATATATATATATATATATATATATATAAAAGTTGCTTTTATCGTAAAAAAATAAAGTTATTTTCATAATAACTTTAAAAGGATAATTCTATATTTTTATCTTTCATTTTTTTTAATTTAATGATCAAAGATAAGTTACATATTAGAACCATTAAATTAAAATATAATAAATGATAAAGACAAAAATCAACTGTTCTTTTAAAACTAATCTTGCATTAATATATATATGTATAGTGGTTTTAATGAGTAATTTATTATTAAATTTAAAAAATAACAATGGATACAAAAGAGTAACTCTTTTAAAGTTACTTTGAGAGTAACTTGTTCCATCTTCTCTCTATTTATAGATATGCATAGAGTATAAGGGATGCAAATAATTATTATTTTAAGAATATGAGGTCTATGAATAGAAATTATATATGAATAGTCAAGATTAAAAGTTAGTAAGCACTCACATGATCACTTAATAAAGTCATATACAATTTTTTTTTGTTAATTTTGATCGTTTAAATATACTCAAATAGTATATGTATACACATACACAAAGAAATAGAAAAAAGCCAACACTATTGCATTTTGATTTTTATTGATTTCTTAATATGGTATAAACCATAAATTATGAGTTTGTTTAGTGACCAAGATAAGAGGGGATAGGATATGATAGTTATTCTATCTTGTCGTTTATCCAATCCTATTGCTCTAGTGTATTTCTTAACCTAATGGGGAGCAGGATTACGATCGGTAAGATAGGATAAGAGCTCATATTTCTATATCCCCCCACTACCCCATGCCACCACCACCATCATTGTAGTCAGTAGCCATCACTATTATCATCGCCACCAACCCTATCACCATTACTATTTCCACTACAACACCTCTGTCACTATCATTGCTACTACCATCATCGTCACCACCATCTCCATCATAGCAACCCCTACCACCACCACCGTGGTCACCGCCACCACCATTATCGGCACAACTCTACCATCGTCATCATAACAACCACCACCATTGTTGCCACCACTCACCGTCATTGTCACCATCACAACCACAACCACCACTACCATTGCCAACCATTGCCATTGCCATTGTTGTCACCATTGTTGCCACCACAACCACCCCTATTACCATTATCGCCACCACCACCACTCCACTACCACCACCGTTGCCACCATAACAACCACCACCACAGTCACTGCCACCACTCATTACCATTAGTGCCTTCACAACCATCACCACTACCACCATTGTCATTGTTGTCACCATTGTCCCCACCATAGCCACCACCACCACCATTATTGCCCTAACAATTACCACTATCTTCATTGTCACCACTCGTCACCATTGTAACCATCATTATTGTCATTGTCGTCACCGCAACCACCACCATTATTATCGCCGCCACCATCGTCATTGCAATTGCCGCCATCACAACCACCACCACCACTGTCATTTGTCATCACTGCAACTATCAACACCATTGTCACTGTGATCATCGTCACCACCACCATCCCCTATCGTTATCATCGTTATCTAATTCATATCATGGTGTGCTCTAAACATTAGATAGGATTAAGACTTATTCTATTCTTATCCTATCATATTCTTATCTTGTTCATCTATTCTATCTTATCATATCCTGTCCTGACTACCAAGCGAGCCCTAAATAGAAACTTAATAAATAACAATCCTACATGTGTTATCATTCAAGCTTTGAGAAATTAAAATAAAAATAACATTTAAAGTAAATACAAGAATATTTTAATATTCTAAGACCATCCTCTAAATTTCTTAAACCACTTAATATTTCTTTTTAGACCTCTTTTTGCCCATCTAATATTTCTTTTTAGACCTCTTTTTGCCCATCCTGACACGCACACGTAGAAAGAGAGATAAAGAGCAATGTAAGTTAATTTGTTATATAGGTGTATGCACTAATGAATTGAGTTATTTGTGTTGTGGGATATGAAAAAAACCGAGAGCTGTATACCGCTGGACATTAGAACCTGCAGAACGTTATGCTGTGTTGGCCAATGTAGCCATAAAAAATGCCAAGACTACCATGTGATAGTGGAAATTGCATGTGTTCTTCAACATGAAGAGCTTTTGGCTGCGAGGCGAGCCTACCACAACCGCTAGAAGCAATCTTTGGAAGAAGATGTGGCTGCTCATACCAGTAGTCATCTTCCTCGGGCAAGTCATTCTCCCTTAATCATTATATCTTGTTTATGAAGAGAAAGAAAAAGAACAAGAGAAATAATTACACTAACTTTGCTTGGAATTAGTGCTAATTATATTTACACCTATTTTATTGGTAAACTACACTTACCTCTCTTGTTAATTATCTTCTACATGTACGATTCATATGCAAATAGAAGGAAATATGTAACAAAACAGGTTATCTGGTCCAATGCGAGTTGCGGGCTATAATGGGTCAGGTACAAAAAGTTTGGATTTAATTCAGACCTAAAAAATGAAGTCCAAATCTTATAAAAGTTTGATTTTTGTGGATTTTTAATAGATTTTGGTGCGCTTAACTCACATTGGATCGTGAATTGGTTAGGATAAATGACCCACGTTTAATTTTGATTAAAAATTTAAGTCTAAGTCCTACATTTCATCGGGTGGGTTCGGACCTGTTCGACTAGCCCAAGACCTACACATATATGTAATTTCTTAATAAATAACGGGTATTAGTTTCTAAATATAATTATGGAGAAAAAAGGTTTATATATGTCCCATAAAATTATTAGCATCCATGAGGTTTAGTATTTCATGGTTTGATGTTGCTTTTGAGCAGCTTTTGGTTGGACTGGTGAGCTCATTTAGGTATGGGGGTGATGAGATCAATGCAAGATTGGCAAAAGCTGAAGCTAATATTCTTCATGAGGCTATCAAAGACAAGAAAGGTCACCATGAAAAAGTTATCAGGATCCTTGGTACAAGGAGCAAGACCCAACTTATGGCAACTTTCAACCGCTTCAAAGATGAAAATGGCAGTTCTATTAGTATTAGTAAGGTACCATACCTTAATTTGCTTTTGTTATCATTGCAAATGCCTATCTTTTTTGAATTGTTATTTCATTAATTATTTCTCTAATTGAGTAAATTCAAACCACAAAAAAGAAACTGTATACAATAATAATAAAAAAATGGGAATTACTTCACTTTCTTTTGGTCTCTTTTTGCAGAAACTGTTGGAGGAAACATCTGATTACTTCAATAAGGCTGTCAATGTTGCAATTCATTGCATCAATGATCACAAGAAGTACTATGAAACGGTGAGCACTAGTTAGCTTTCTTCAATTAAACACATGCCATTCATTTCAAACTAAACACATTATAGTAAATGTTCTACTAGTAGAAAATTTATTTGATAATATAACACCAAACCAAACTAAACAATTTAAGTTCCAAGAATTTTAATTCTGAATTTCCCAATATATATGTAGGTCTTCGCAATGCAATAATAGGGGTTGGAACTGATGAGGATGGACTAACTCGTGTGTTTGTCACAAGGACTGAGAAGGACCTGAATGACATCAAAGAGCTATATTATAAGAAAAACAGTGTTCACCTTGAGGATGCAGTGGCCAAGGAAATCTCAGCATACTACAAGAAGTTTCTCCTCACTTTGTTGGGGAAAGAAGGCTAAAAAAGCTAGGACTTGGTATAAGGACATGTCTTACAATGGTTTTGTATGAGAGTCGATATTAGTGTCTCTGAATTCGTCATGATCTCACTTGGTTTCCCTTTGTTCCTTTTTCTCTTTTTTTAATGTATCCTATCTTTGTTTTGTGGAACTCCCTGAACTTCTAAGTTCGCTAATTATAAAGCTTTTACTCAACTTAATTATTTCCTGCATCAGATGGTTTCATAATTATTTTTCATATTTTAAAGAAAACGGACGATAAATTACATGAGGATGAGGAATAATAAGTAAAAGTTGGACGAGAACTTAGAGCCATATAATTTGGTTTCCAAATGTTTAAACTCATACATACACTTTCGCAAGACATTTGCCACCGTGGCCTAATTAGCCAAAGTTTGAAGCTTATTGATCATACCATTAGTTTGAAATTAACAATTGCAAAAGCTACATGTGATGAATAACATTATGCTTCGCTGTTCTGTCAAAAAAAAAAATCATTATGCTTCATTGTCTTTCTTTTCCCATTTATGCAAAATTAATAGTTCCCCTATCCCAACTACTCCTAGGACCACAAATTATAGCCTTTATGGTAACCCTTTATCTATGCCTCTCATAAATTTTGTAATGGGAAGGTACCCCTCGTACTGTTTTTTAATGAATTGTTTAGCTGACAACAAAAAGACTCATATTCGGAAGAAAGTAAAAATAATGATAAAAAAGAAGAAAGTAAAAATGATCAGTTTTTCTCTTTTTACCACGTTTTAATAATATGAGATAACACTTTGACTACCCATGATGAGATGCCCTCCTCTTTTCTTGTCTTTCTCTATACAAATAGATCTCATGTAGTCCTCTTTTCTTCTAGCTATTCCCTTCTCTATGCTACATTTTGAGCATTAATTGTTTACGTGCCTTTATCACTACTAACCTTGAGTCCCCAAGTTTGAATGAAGTTGTGTGTAGTCTTCTTCGATGAGAGTTTTATTTAAAATTATGAATAAGACTCATAAAAGAAAAAGAAAAATCACCTAATTTTGTAATTCACAGTCAGTTTTAACTAATATTAAAGAATATATTTGAAAGTATATGTTAAAATTTCTGTTATTAACATCTACCTATTTTATAGTCTTCCAAACATTTCTCCATGGATGCTTGAATATAATCAATGAGAGATGCATGGCAGAGCATCCGGCGTGTTTTTGCAAACTTTATAGCTAGCTTCTTGACAATGGTATAAGTAACAAAATCATCATGTGATTATATTTGTTAATGTCACAAAGGTGTTCACAAAAGGGTGGGGTTAAAACCAACCGACAAGCCATGACACTACTCACAGCTCTTAAAGGCAAAATAGCAATGACATTTTTACTAAGCATTTGGTCAGGATCACTGTGAGAGGTATTGTTGTGATATTGGATATGTTTCTTGGATTTCTATTTTCTCTAGTTGTTACGGATAAAAGATAGACCCATTTATGAGATTCAAATATTCAAACCCCTTAATCACCAAAAGATAGAAGATATAATGGAAGATATAATCATAACCGCCGCTGATCATTCATCTGAATATCTTAACCAAAGATAATGGGCCTCAACCACCATCTTCCCAGGATCCAGGTATCATCTGATAAATAAAGCATCGTTCATGGTGAAAGGTACACAATTGGTACTCTCTCTTTTCTATACACACTGCACACACAACACACCACTCGTGTTATTTCCTGCAGTGATCATCTTCCTGGAGGTGCTTCATCTCTATAAGCATCTTCAGAGAGGGAGAGCCTGATCCCACAGTAAATCCCAGTAAACCTTGTTGGGTACATTCTATTTCTCACAAGCAGAACAGTGGCACCGTCTGTGGGGAACGATAAATTTCGAATCCCACCAACTCACAATGGTCAACACCAGAAGCCATCAGATTGCTGGACATGATGAACCACCCCGGAATACGAATCTGGAGAACGTGGTAGCAGAAGATGCGGTGTCTCATACTGCTTCTTCCCCAGCAATGCCACCAGCTTGTGCTTCACCATCAATTGCCGAGGTAGAACTAGACACCAATCAGCGTTTTATCCAGAACGCTCTGAACTCGATTTTGTCTCGGTTAGAGAATTTGGAGAAGCGCTACGAGCTTCAACGACAGGAGGACGCTCAGAATCTGTCCAAACAGCTGGACGAACGTGATGCCAAGAACAGACAAGATGAAAACCACTGTTTCCAACGTGTGGAACACCAGAATACTAATATCGAAGGACCGGTGACAACACAGAACGAGCAGCCTCATGCAGCAGCAAGAAGATATGAAACAGGGAACTCGGTACCCACTGCCAAGGCTGGTAATAGAGGGCCAATCAGTCAATCCGAGCAAGCCAGAATATCCAATTCCTATTCACGCAAGGAGGGACCTCGGCCCACTCCGTCAGCCGAAATCCCAGAACATGCCGTTGTTGACAGACCAGCAGGAGAAAGTATACGTCGGCCTAGATGAGAAGACGATACATATCGGAGGAAATATCGCCGAGGTCATCAGAATAACAGCCCATTCATCGATGAAATAGTAGGGGCTCAATTCTTGGATGACTTCGATGGCTCTTTCTTATCCAAGTATGATGGGGTTCGACATGCAAATGTGTGTCCGAGGTATCGACGAGCCTATAATTTCTCGAATTTTTGCTACTACTTTGACTGGAGCCGCCCAAACCTGGTTTCACACCTTGTCGCCGCGTTCTGTCCAAAGTTTTGAAGATTTTGGATAGAAGTTCTTATTGAATTTTGCAACGAGCAAGAAACAGCCCAAGTCCGAGTTCGTACTAGGGAAAATACGTCAGCAACCCGGAGAAACACTACAGAGTTATATGGATCGATTCAAAGAAGCCGCTTTGCAAGTACAGGGCTTGGAAGAAAAGGTTCACGTGCATCTCATCTCAGCCGGGCTCAATGGGTCATCTCGCCTCGCCAAATCCATCTATAAGGATCCTGTGAGAACTTTAAACGAGTTTATGATCCGTTCCAAGAAATATTTGGAGTTGGAACAAATGGAAATCGCTAACTCAGCCCCGAGGGAGAATAAGAAACCTACATCGTCGAGGAACCGATGTCAGGAGAATGCACAACCCAGTCGACAACCCACAAATTTTCCCGCCAACCGACCTCCACGAAACTTTCCTGACCCTAACCTCAAGTCCAAGAGGTACGAGTGGAAATTTGACAAGTATGCTCCATTGAATGCTACACGAGATTAGATATGGAAAGAAGTCGCTTTTACGGAGATAAGGAAAGTAGAACGTCCTCCACCGGCAGTAAGAAAGGAAGGATTAGACTATTCCCGATATTGTGATTTTCACAATGGACCAGGTCATACGACCGACCAGTGTTGGGAACTCCGTGATGCGATAGAGAAATTTGTTAGTGAAGGTAAACTTCGGCAATACGTTCTCCGAACCCAAGGGCACCAAGGCAAAAGGAAAAGTTAGCAGGAGAATAAAGACCGAGATGACAAGAAAACTAAAAAGGATGACTTCCCAGAACCTTAATTCGAATCTAATGTGATTTCGGGGGGCATGGGAGGTGGAGGTGACACTGCCAATCAATGAAAGAAATATCTCAAAGAAGTCATGTCGGTAAGAGATCAACCGAGATTCAAGGAAAGCAGCAAGAAATCCGCACCACCGCTAATTTATTTCACTGAAGACGATATGAAAGGCGTGGTGCCCGGGCACGAGGACGGCCTTGTCATAACAGGGACTGTGGCGAATTTCCGAGTTAAAAGAATATTTGTTGATCACGGTAGCTCGGCCGACATCATCAACTTGAGCGCATTCAAAAAGATGAACTTGAAAAAGGATGACTTAAAACCATGCCAAACCATGTTGATCGGCTTTAATGGTGGAGGCACTGGTTTGAAAGGCGCAATTGACCTCCAACTTACGTTGGGAACAAAGGAAGGTTTCAAGACAGACCGAGTCACATTTACCGTTGCCGAGTTCACCTCACCATATAATATTATATTGGGCAGGCCAACACTTCATAAATGGGATATATTGATGTCCACCAAGCATCAGAAGATGAAGATGATCGGACACCTCGGCCGAGTTATTACAATCTGCGGAGATCAGAAGGAGTCCAGACAATGCTATTTCAATGCAATCTGAGAAACTGAAGGCGGCCCATCTTCTCCACCTCGGATTCGGTAGGGAGACCCAGCAGAACAACAAATAAGGAGGCAGACATCCCGTAAGCCGGTCAATCTTGTGGAATTGGATATGCGGGATATTGAAGAATGGAGACCGGAACCGGTAGATGAACTTGAAGATATTCAGATTGGAGGATCTCCAGAACAAATTACAAAGATAGGTAAACAGAATGATTCAGAAACCAAAGGCAAGCTAATCCAGTGCCTAAGGGAGAATCAGGATGTGTTCGCCTGGAAAGCCTCCGATATTCCCGGGATCAAACCTACATTCTATTGTCATAGTTGGCCATGTACCCTGATTCTAAGCCAATAGCATAGAAGAATACGAAGCTCGGCCCGGACAAAAAGCAGGCGTTGGAGAAGCATATTAAGGAATTGTTGGAGGTCGGGTTCATAAAAGAGATACAGTACACCACCTGGCTTTTTAATGTGGTGATAGTGAAGAAAGCCAATGGAAAATGACGAGTTTGTGTTGATTACACAGATTTGAACAAGGTTTGTCCAAACGATTGTTATCCGATGCCAAATATCGATCAGCTGGTGGATAATTCTGCCGGATTCCAATCGTATCTTTTATGGACGCTTATTCCGGATACAATCAAATACCCATGTACCCAAGTGATCGGGAGAAAACAACATTCTGAGGTGTAGAAGCAAACTACTGTTATGATGTAATGCCATTTGGATTGAAGAATGCCGGGGCCACTTACCAACGAATGATGAATAAGGTTTTCGCCGATCAACTCAGACGCAATATTGAAGTATATATCGATGACATGATCGCCAAGACAGATGTAAACGGAGACCACATCCGAGATCTAGAAGAAACGTTCTACAAACTAAGGCAGCACAGTATTCATTTGAATCCTCTAAAATGTGCCTTCGGGGTAAAAGCAGGGAAATTCCTGGGTTTCATGTTAACACACCGAGGAATAGAGGCAAACCCGGACAAATGTCAAGCTATACTGGACATGCAATTTCCTGTTAATAAATGCGAAGTCCAACAGTTGATCGGAAGAATGGCGGCCTTAACACGGTTCCTCCTAAAGTCCGCAGAAAAGGCTCTTCCATTCTTCAAGTTATTAAAAAAAGAGGCCAGTATAGGATGGAACCAGGCGTGCGAAGAAGCTTTTCAGGAAATAAAAAGGTGTTTGGCTTCACCCCCAGTTCTCTCGAAGCCGGAGCATGGAGAAACACTTGTCCTGTACCTTGCAGTTGGAGAAGAAGCCATAAGTGTCGTGCTAGTCAGAGAAGTGGACAAGCGTCAGTTGTCGATATACTTTGTAAGCTGAGCTCTCAAGAACTCGGAGCTGCGATACCAGAAGCTCGAAAAGGTGGCCTTCGCTCTGCTCACAACGGCTAAAAGGCTTTGCCCGTATTTCCAAAGCCATACTATAGTGGTGAGAACAAACCAACCTATCCGGCAGGTATTACACAAGCCGGACTTAGCGGGGAGAATGATGAATTGGGCTATTCAATTATCCAAGTTCGATATCAAGTATGAAGCTCGGCATGCTATCAAGTCTCAAGCTCTGGCCGATTTCATGGTCGAGTTGACCCCGACCATTTCCACCCAGACAAAAAATAGTGTGTGGAAAGTATATGTTGATGGGTCATCTAATTCCAAGGGAAGCGGAGCCGGGATCATTGTTGAGAATCCCGAGGGAGTGTCCCTCGAACAATCACTGCAGCTTAATTTTCCGACATCTAACAATCAAGCGGAATATGAAGCACTGATTGCCGGGTTAAACCAGGCCAGAGAGTAGGGAGCTTTGAAAGTCAATGTCTTTACTGATTCACAGTTGGTTTCAGCACAGATCGAAGGGAGATATCAAACCAAGGGTCCTTTGTTAGCAAAATATATTGCTAAAGTCAAAGAGATCATATCTGAGTTCGATGAAGTCACCATAGCCCATATTCCGAGAGAAGAAAATACCCGAGCCGACATATTATCAAAGCTAGCAAGTACAAAAGGAACGGGTAATCACAGAACAGTCATTCAGCAGGAACTCGCCCAACCTGCATGCATCATGGTGGTCTTAATAACTGAAGACTGGAGGAGGCCGATTATAAATTATTTGGAACAAGGGATAATGCCGGATGATGGAATGGAGGCAAAAAGATTAACCCGAGATGCTTCCATGTACACAATCGTTGATGGTGAAGTATACTGCCGAGGTCTCCACACCCCATTATTATTATGCTTAAGCTCTGACCAAACCGAGTACGTACTTACCGAGATACATGAGGGCATTAACGACCAACATATGGGTGCGAGGGCTTTAGCATTAAAAGCTCTTCGTGCCGGATATTTTTGGCCAACGATGAGGGCAGACGCAGCAGAGCACGTGAAAAAATGTGACACCTGTCAAAAGCATGCAAAGATATTATGGACTCCTCCATCCGAGTTAAAATTAATCACAGCACCATGACCTTTCTACAAATGGGGAATGGATCTCTTAGGACCATTTAAAGCGACGGAAGGTCAAATGAAGTGGTTAATAGTAGCGGTGGACTACTTTACTAAATGGATTGAGGCCGAGCCTCTAGCTACCATCACCTCGGCCCGCGTTCAAAAATTCTTCGAACGCAGTATAATAGCAAGATTCGGAATTCAGGCAGAAATCGTCACCGATAACGGGACACAATTCACGGACAAGAAATTCCAAGAAATGATGGTCGGACTCCACATAAAACATCACTTTTCGTCGGTAGAGCATCCACAGTCTAATGGCCAGGCGGAAGTAGCAAACAAAGTTATTCTGGACGGATTGAAAAAACGAATGCAAGAAGCCGGCCCGAACTGGGTTGAGCAACTTTACTACGTCTATGGGCATACAGAACCACGGCTCAAACAGCCACCCACGAGACTCCATTCAGAATGACGTACGGTTGCGAAGCCATGATACCTGTGGAGATCGGCCAACCATCTTGGAGGAGGCAAATGTCGCATATAGACAATAATACGGCATTAGCCGCTGAGCTTGATTTGATAGAAGAAGTCTGAATTGCAGCACATCACCGAGATCTACGCATGAAATAGATCTCGGCTCGAAAATTTAATAAAAAGGTAAGGCCAAGATCCTTCGAGGAAGACGATCTCGTATTACGGCGAGCAGATATCGGAAACAAGAATGCCCGAGATGGAAAGTTAGCACCCAATTGGGAAGGACCATATCGAGTCACCCAAAATTTGGGACAAGGAGTGTACGTTTTAGAGACCCTGGAAGGCAAACAAGTTAAGCGCACGTGGAATGCCGACAAACTAAAGATATACTATAGTTGAGAAGACCCATGTGTTTCCCGGCGATAAGCCCGAGATCATGGAGTATTTTTTTTTTTTACCATGTGTTTCCCGATGATAAGCCCGAGATCATGGACTATTATTTTCACGTGTTTCTCTTTAATCGATTCATAAGCTGGGATCCAGGCGAATCCTTCATAGAGATTGTGATTTATGTATTCATGTGTTTCTCATTGGTTATGTAAGCCGAGGAATGTAAACTCGGTATAAATTTTCCATTGAGATCATGAATTTGAATAATCTTCGAAGAATAAATAAAATCCTTATTATAAGGGAATTATATTATACATTGTGCACAATTTTTGAGGGCCTAGTCGTTGTTATGTATTAATTCGGTCTTGATCAAGCCGACATGATTATTTACTCATGGATGAATCATCGATTTTATCGAAAGAATTACATCCTTAGATTAATATTACGAAATACAGTTAACAGCTGCTAGGACATGAACTCAGTTCCGGAAACAATATTCGAATTAATGATTCGATTTTTTCTTACTTGGCCGTTGGAGCCAAAGTAATATTCGAGTAAACAAAGCGGCAATGATGAAGCTCTTAATATGACGAAAGCGTGATGCATCAAATAATATTGTTCAAGAAAGCGTAAGAAATAAACAAAATTGTACGAAGCAAAAGCTAGTGGCGAACATAATATTGTTCAAGTTTTCAAAAAGATTACATAAGAAACCGGCATTCCGACCCTTCAAGAATCACCCTGGTCTGCATCCTCTTCAGGTAAGTTCGTCGTACTCGGCTCATCTTCACTATCTGAAATGATTAATAGCTTATCACCATCGACGTAAGATTTGAAGTGCATACCTGAGGTGTTCAACTCAAGACTGGGGTTCAGAAAGCGAATTTGCTCCAAAGCATTGTTAAAAGAAGCTTCAGGTGATCGGGCTAATTGTGACCGCATGAAAATAAGCTCGTTGAGCGTTTCCTCCAAATCTTTGGCCTTCTTCGCTTCAAGAGCAATTAATTTGTTACACCGGTCAAGAGCAGTTTGGACTTTATTGTGAACCGAGGTTACTTCAAGCTCCATCTTCACTCGCGAGGACTCGGCTTCAATCTTGAAGGCCCCAAGCTCGGCTCGAGAAGCTTCAAGTTTAGAGGTCACTTTGGCCAATGATTCTTGCGCTTCCTTTGTGGCGGCTCGGGAAGTCTCCAGATCGGCACGAATAACCTCTAATTCCTTGACCGATGCTTCCAACGCCGCCGTCTTCCCATTAGCTTGGTCAAGTTTTTGTTGAAGTTGCAGATTTTCTTTCCGAGAAGCTTCAAGATCGGCATTCACTCGGCAAGCTTTTCTGTTTAAAGTAAACAGACTTTCAACCAAGGTACCACTCTTTAAAGATGCTAACTCGATCATGCTTAACTCTTTCATCTCCGACGCATTAAAAGGAACCAGCTCGGAGTATCTTCTCGGCGCCCGAGCAACTTTGAAAAATTCTTGTGTGACACCCTTATCCCAAAGAGTCTGGGGCGCCAGCTGAATGAGTCCCTCAGAAACACTAGACAGCGGAATAGACGCGTCGGCAACCCGAGGTTCCGATAACTCGGCAGCCGGAGTTTCAGGAGTCACGTTCACCGAAGATGTGTCAAGATCGATGACTGGCATCTCAGGTGCAGGAAGAGTTGGGGCAGGAATGTCTGAGGTAGCCATCATCTCAGGATCAGCAGCCTCGGCTACCTTTGCTTTACCCTTTCCACCCGTAACCTTCCGCTTCTTTGTTGAATGGAAGGCTACGAGATGATCAGGTCTCCGAATGGGAGCGGCATCCATTTCAACCCCTACAAAACAATTGAGTATAAGTTAAACAGAAATTAATATTTCTTCCTATTATAGTCAAAGGAAATTCAAACTAACCATATTTAATATAATAAGTTATGGCGGGCAAATTTTGTGATTCCTTGTACGACATTATACGAGCCGCCGAAGAAGCATCGGAATCCGATAACTGAGTCTCATTGGTACGATAAGAAGAGGGAGGAAAGTCATGATGGGCGGAAGTCCAGTATAAAGGAAACTTCCATGCACCCGAAGGTGAATCAGAAGCGTGTAAGAAAAAAGGATGATGGCTGGGTTCAGCAACTACTTTGAAGAACTTATCCTTAAAACCCTTAAAGGACTCGGCAAACAGGGAAAATAATCTACGGTCTGAATGACCTCGATCATTGCGACCTCGAAACGAGACCCACCCTTTCCTATTGGCAGGCTCTTTACCCGATCGGCCAGTATGGACAATAAAGAAATAAAAAAACAGTGTGTAAGTGCAAGGGATTTCTAATTCCCGACATGAAAGTTCAAAGGCCTGCAAAAAGGCCCAGCTGTTAGGGTGAATTTGTGAAGGGGCGACGTGTAGATGTCAGGTTCGTTCTCTTCCTTAATGGAGCAAACAGGTTCGTTCGGACGGGGAATACAAATGTTAAAACCCTCCTGAATCCCAAGGGGAAGCATGGTAAGACTTTCTGGATCCAGGACTGAGGTGTTACGTAACACCTCGTGGGTTACCCAAGGATACCTATTGGTCAGGGTAGGAGGAACAGTTTGAGATTGAGACCCGGCGGAGGATTCCTCAACAACTTCCAAAAGAGATGAGTCCATAATTACCTACGAAAGTAAAAAGGAAAAAATGGTAATTAGTAAAATACCTGGGAAACGGGTCATTAAAGGGCTAATATTTGATGAAGCTTGAACCGACGCCGGGGTATTTTTAGGAATCGGCACCTCAGTCCCTAAATTTGATCTACTTGAAATCAGAGTGTTGGCCTTTTGAGGAGGAGGTTTGGGGACAACAATGGGGTTATGCCGGCATTTGTCAAGTAAAGCATCGGCTTGATTGTTATGATCAATACTAACTAAATATAGAAACTCGTCAAGACATCTCGAACAGGGTTCAAATCGAGTTTCGAAGTATTGTTCAGGCACATTATCTTTCCCAGGAACACCTAAAGAAGCACTGCTTGAAGATATGAGAGTTTTAGGAGGAACCCTACGCTCGATTTGGGATAACCTAGATGACAACCCTAATCTAGAAGGATTGGGAGGTTTAGAAATATTGGCTCTAGAATTACTAGAACTAGACGGAGTTCGCAAAATGGCCTTTTCGTTCTCCTCATCAGGAATAGGGAGGCCGAAAAACCAAAATGCAGAATGGGGAGGGACAGTTCTACGGATGTGCGTCTCTTCTTCGGCAGAATAGTTCATGGAAAAGTATTATGAAAATAAAGACACAAAGAAGGGGAAGGAGAATGAAGAAGCAAAAGAGATCACAGACGGAGGATATGTTCGCATAAACTAAAATAGCAGATGGAAATTAAAATAATTGCAAATGAGAGATGAATATGAAAAGAGAAATCGAAAATAATTGGGATGAAGGGAAGATTGGTGAGATATTGAGCAAAGAAAAAGAACAAGATGCGCAAATGGAAGTCACAAAGCAGGGAAATGGGATTGCGGAAATAGCAAAGGTGAAGGAAGAGAATGAAAGCAGAGAGCAAACAAGCGAAAATGCATATAAGCCCTAAAAAAGAAACCGCCAAGATTAAAAAACGTTTGAAGAAATTGGATGTGAAAGGACGTGAAAGGGCAAAAACGTCACTATTGCATAAAGAAATGATTACGGCGTGCAAAGAAATGATCGCATTAAATGATCGGGACACATGTCATTTATGAAGGAGGAAGCGTTTCATTCCCCGATGATCATAATTATTCAAGCTGCTATTGAAGAGACAAGAGACAACTCGGCAGTAATTGGAAACGTCTCAGATAAGCTTCTTAAAACCGAGCTAATTATCTCGGCATGGGGCAGGCAACAGTAACCCACCTCAGCACGGAGTTTCTAGATTCAACATAGCACGGACCTATCTACTGATACATCCCGTCATCCAGAGTGCTAGATAACCGGGCTGGGGGGCATCTGTTACGGATAAAAGATAGGTCCATTTATGAGATTCAAATATTCAAACCCCTTAATCACCAAAAGATAGAAGATGTAACGGAAGATATAATCACAATCGCAGCTGATCATTCATCTAAATATCTTAACCAAAGATAATGGGCCTCAACCACCATCCTTCCAGGATCCAGGTATCATCTTATAAATAAAGCATCGTTCATGGTGAAAGGTACACAATTGGTACTCTCTCTTTTCTATACACACTGCACATACAGCACGCCACTCTTGTTGTTTCCTACAGTGATCATCTTTTTGGAAGTGCTTCATCTCTATAAGCATCTTCAGAGAGGGAGAGCTTGATCCCATAGTAAATCCCAGTAAACCTTGCTGGGTACATTCTGTTTCTCACAAGCAGAACACTAGTGATCATTGATTTGAAGTTGTTTCTTAGCTAGTACCCAGTTACAGCATGATTTTAGGGTCTTCAAATCTTCGATCACTATATTTTCTTTTTTCTTGTTACATTTCATATTTATAGGTTAGAGAAATGTCAGTTATATTCTTTTTAACACTCTTTTAATCTTTTTTAACACACTCATATATTGGCCGAAATACTAATATATATAGATCTCATTTCTTATTTGGGGGGCTGCTTTCAAATTAGTAGAACCCACATGAATTGAAATTGAACTAATAGGAAAAAGTATGACCTAAAGAGAAGGTGAGAGAATGCTTTGCTAGCACTTAGGTACAACATATTTTAAGATCTTCAATGACTTGTATTTTCTATTCGCTTGTCATTTCATATTTATAGTGATTGTTTTTGAGATAATTGATCTCTTTACCTGTACTATACCTTAGAATCTTAGAAAATAACCCCAACCATTTAACCCTAGTATATAGCATACAGAATTGTAACATGATAGCAAAGGATATTTGTCTCGGAAGAAATTACCAGAACATTTTTATTTGATTGCACTTGTCCTTTTTGTTTTTGTGACAATAATAATACAAGATGAAGAAGTATCATGCAATGAAAAGGATCAGCACCAAATCAACGAAAATTGGGAGGAAAAACAATACATGGGATAGAAATTAAAACCAATTTGATCTTCCAAGTTTTTGTTCTCTTTTCAATTTCTTCAATTAGCCTCCTCTAACAATCAAGTTTAGCAAGAAATCCTTGTAGCTTCCTCTAGCAACCTCTTCAACTTTCTGGGGTAAAGTAACCCCATATAGGTTGTGGTACTCTGCCTTTATCTCCTTCATATCAATGTCAGCTCGAGTAACAACGACACGAGTAAGCGATTTCTTAGTATTCTTGTCCACATCAATTCTCAATGCTGCATTCAAAACCTGGGGACAAAAAAACAATGCAATTTACAATAAATTTCGTAATTATTGTTATAAAAAAATAAAAAGGGAAAACAAAGGCAAGAACTTGAGGGGTTGGATTCTAAAATTGGAACTTCATCTTACCTTGCTGAAATATGTTTGTGGGGTACAAAGGCATTGCACAGCCTCTTTAAATCTTAAATCATCAAGATCCTATTAGCCACAAGCAGTGAAGGTTTAATCAGAAATATAATCTCATCATATTTGAATTACTACAGAACCTCAAGACTTAAGTTAGCAATAGCATATAGAATTGTATGATAATTATAAATTTATAATAGAAGTATAGAACTTCAAATGGCACTAGTATATATGGTGCATCAGTAGTGTTTAATACCTCATCAAGGTTCTTGCCAGATATCTCTTTATAGTGCTTGTAAACTGCCTGGAGATGTAATTTGCTTCTTGTTGCCAATATCCTTATGACTTCATCATCCTCATTAATAGGCTTCTTATGAGCATTCTTAATTGCATTGGAAAGGATTTTAGCCTCTGATTTTGCAGTGTCATCTTTAACCTTTGTTCCTTCGTATCTATAGGCACTCAGTAGGGCTAACAATAGCTGTTCATATAAAAGTAATTGGTGTTATATTGACTTAGATATTGTGCTATATTTCGAAAGACATAACAAATTCACGTAAGCATTCTTTGCAATATATCGAGCATTTACTTATTTTATCAAATACAATCTTGCATCTCATTTCTAAGCTTGGACATTGTCTAGAATGTGCTTTACATTACAACCATCATTTAATTAATTATAAGGACCATATAAAGTGAAGTAACAATAAGAACTGTCTTAATTATAATACCCACAAGGTGAAAAATTATTATGGACTCCACATGTCATGATCACAGTCAATCTTCATGAAACATGACAAAAAAATTTAATTTGGAAGAACAAGTTAATATATAAAACTCATCTATGTGCCACATAAAAATTGATTGAGTTTATGGGCACATAGTCAATCAGGATCATTCAATAATTTCTCCTATAAGATGGTGCAAGTGTACCTCACCTTTCTTTCAGTGCCATGGATGTGAGAGGCAACATCTTCTTCAATGGAGTGGTCAAAGAGGGAATGGTAAGCCTTCCTAGCTCCCAATAGCTCTTCTGAGGATCTAGTGCATGCAACCTCAATCAGCACTCCATATGCATTTGGACCCTTCTTTAGGGCCTCTTTTACTAAACGGGCATCTCTTTCCCAAGGGTGCATGGACCAAAGCACCACAGCATTCTGATTATATCAATCACATAAGGAACCACAGGTCATTAGTTATTCCAACTCTAGTTATTTGTATTTTATTAGTTGAATCTTGTTGTTGAGAGTATTAACAATTAATAAAGCCAAGTGATAATTGCCGGAACGTGCCATTACAATTTTTTTTTTTCTGAATCATTACACTTCTTCTTTAATAATGAAAAAGAGAATAATAATAATGATAATAATAATAATAAATTAAGAGTATTACTTCCATGAGTTCCTTATTAATTACCTTTAACAACTATACATAAATGCAAAAATAAAAAATAAAAATCCCTAAACAAGAAGATCAAATTTATTCTATGAAAAATGTGAATAAATATTTTTGTGACAATAATTTTTTTTTAAGAAAAATGTGAATATTTGTTGTGACATTTAACATTTTTTATTGAATTCGTCACAAAATTTGATTTAGAGTTAATTTGTTTTAGGTTTGTTCATGAATATATAAAAAAAATTATTTAAAGAAAATAGTGAGTTTGTTTAAATTTTTTTAAAAAAAACTATAATGTTGGAAAAAAATATTTCGGATTAGTTTGGAATTTAATTTTACTATGGAAAATAACGTAATTATATGTATACCTACCTTTTAAAATTATAATTAATTTTTTAGTATAATCTATAAAAAAAATTAAAACTTTAAACAAACTGACAGAGTATTATTCTCAAACACCTTTTGCTTTTACTATATAATCAAATAGCAACATCCAGAAAAGGATTATTCTCAAACACCTTTTGCTTTTACTATATAATCAAATAGCAGCATCCAGAAAAGGATACTTATTGGAATCATATATGCGTTTAAGTTAGCATCCTTCATATGTATTCTTATAACAACAATTTATCTTTGAAATCAAATAAATTGTAAAAAAAAAATCAATATCTGGCCTCATTATCAACGACCACATAACAAAGGAAATTGACTTTTAACACTGATGAACAGAGTAAACAACATTTCGAATACAGAAAGGAAAATGTACCTTAAAACGCACGAATTCATGCTTGAGAAGACGGACATATTGATCATCCCACCTCTGAAAATGGCGTTCATGATCCTCACTGAACAAATGTGGTGTCTTCTTCCTGAAAGATTCTCTCTCCAGAGGATCCCATTTTCCCAGTAATGTTACCAATGATTTCTCATCCACTCCATGCCCTGAAATCACCAAATCACTAACAATCATAAACATCAAATACATGCATATTTTTTGGTTTCAGACAGATTAATAACGTCATTCTAAGACAATCTTGTTGGATGTATGATCAGACAAATATTGTAAATGCATTTCTCAGTAAAGATTTGAATCTTTGTTTACCATGTTACTAGAGACTAACCGTTTTCACTAGATCAACCCCATGGATAAGGACATGCATATTTAATAATAATTAAAAAATGAGGTAACTAATATGTTACAAACTTAGGGGAGTGTGCAACCAAAGAGAGAACCTGAGAAAGCTTGGGTTACAGCTTCTAACTCTTGATTGAAAGCCATTCTGATTCTTCTGTGCGTGAACTTTGAAGTTTGATAGAGTTGAGACAAGTGAGGGACAATAAAGGGTATGGTCATTTATAGGACCGTGCAAGGATATTTTCGTCATTTAAAACGAAATTAAGAAAAATCAAGTGAAACTTCTTGTGTTCTTACAACCTTTGACCAATGGAGTATGAACACGTGAAGTATAAAATAAGTGAGTTACATGTGTTTATTTTAAACAAGGACGTGCTATGACTCATTTGTCCATGGCATCTTAGTTGTCAGAATCTGAGTGTTTCTGAACAAGATAATTAATTATATGGTACTGAAATTAGTAAATAATAATTTGAGTATGTTTGGATGGAGTATTTTAAAATTTCAGGGAATTTAAAATTTAGGAAAATTAAAATGTATCAATTAAAATTCTTTTATTTTCAAAATTTAGTGTTTGGATAAAAAAATTAAATTTCTTTATTTTCAAAATTTTATGTTAGGATAAAGAAATTGAATTTCTTTATTTTTAAAATTTTGAACCTCATGCACGGATAGACGCTTGAAGTGGGTATCATGAGAGTAGCGGAGGTCGGAGTACTCATCAGTAATGGAGACTGAGCAAAGAGTGGTGCAGTTAGAGCTTTTGTAGCACATTTTAAAAAAAAATTCAAATTTCACAATTGTTCAAAATTCTGTTTTAAAAATAAAAAAAAATTCAAATTTTTTCATATAAAAATATCTAAACAATAAATTTTAAATTCTCCGATAAATTACTTTTCTCAATTAAAATTAAAATGTTGTATTCAAACACACTCTAATAAAAACACTCTAATAGAAATTATACTACTATCTTCTGTAAAAAAATCCTATTATCTAGTTAACTTATTCTAAAAACTGTATTTTGATTTTAATTTTAATGAAATTGGAATGTTAACTTAATTTGTGATAACTGTAAGATATTTCTGTAAAACAAAACAGTGAAATCTTATTGCAAAATTTATAACTCAAAATTAACATACATTTAAACTTCAGTTATAAAAGCCAGCTCAACAGATGAGAGAGAGAGAAAGAGTTCATTAATTATTTTGTGTAAGTTATGTTATTAATGTGGGTTGCAGTTGCAATCGTGTCCTTCATTTTGGGCTGTATGCAACTAAGGCACTAGCATGTTTTAATTTCTGATATGACCACTTAAAATGCTAGTATTTAAATACTGCAATAATTTATGTTGATGAAATCAAAGAGGATGTTATATAGTGGGTAATATTTCAGTTTACTTCCATAAAGGAGAGGATTTTTTACAAGGGAACCGCTGAGCAAACTTAATTCTAAAGCTTTTTTTTTTATTTACAGAACTTAATTTTAAAGCTTATTCCTTTATATCATGGACTTTCACTTTTATATTTTTTTTTATTATCCGAAAAAGGCACTTGTATTTAAAGATTTTGTGTGTTTGGATTAATTAGTCATAATAATTAATTATAAATATCATTATCTGAACAAATTATAATTATCAGTGCAATTAATTATATGGACAAACTTAATTATATTTATAATTAATTGTTGTGCAATTGATTATATATAGGAAATGAATTTGATATAATCTATTTTATTTCAAATGTATAAAAGAATCATATTTTATAATTAATACACTTACGAAAAAATAATATAAAATTATTTGTAATAATGATTTTTTTATTTAAAATAATTAAATACTAAAAACATGAAAAAATAGCTAAAATAAGTTGTAACTTTAAATAAAAAAGTTCAAAGTTTTATTTATTTATAAAAAGAACTGATTTCTTTGTTAAAAATAATATAAAATTTTAAGTAAAGATCAAATATGCATGAATAGTAGCATTTGAAAGAGTTTTATAACACCAACATTTTTTCACTGTTTTTGCAATGATTCTTTAACCTTTTGTACCATCATCTTTAGGAATGGTGTTGCACTGCTTTTGGATATCATGAACCTTTTGTACTGTAACATCGTTGGAGCATGGCTCGCGAGGGGCAAAAAAGAAAGAAAGGAACAGAACCCACAAAGGCACAAACAAAAGAGATTTATAAAATCCAGCAAAAAAAAAAAAAAAAGAAGAGATATATAACTTTTATATTTTTTTTAATGTAAAGATGTTATAATGTGATATGTATAATTTTCAAGGAAGGATGCAGATAACTTTCATAATCAACTATTTAATTTAATTTGACCTTTTGGAGAAGTGCAATCTTGAACTTATGATACGATACTTCTCACACTTTAACGATTACAGATCACACCTAGTAAAGTATATTAATAGAAGAAAGATTAAAAAATATAATTTGGATCATGTGCTGTTGACTAAAAAGATATAATCATATTTAATTGAATAGACCAACCATAGTTTTATCATAAAGCACTAATTCGAAGATTGACTAGTTATATAAATTTGATAAAAGCATATTTTTTTCTCTAACATAATTATATATTACTATTACTCAACAATAAAGAGCATCTAAGTCCAAAAATAAAGTTACTTTATCCATTTATCCCATTCACAATACCGATGTTATATTCCTTAAATTATTTGTTAGGCGAACATGTTAGACGACGCCAATCTTTAGTTAGCTGGCATTTTCCCATTAAATTAATTGTACAAGGACACATGTTACGTCAATGTCTGGCAGGTGAGAAATTAATACTATATATAATCATTCATGTGAAAATCAGGGGAAAAAAAAATATAAATATTGTAATTTAAAAAAAAAATTAAGAATTTATTGCAGTTTTGAAACTATTTGAAAATTTATGACAACGAGTCGTATCCCAATAAAGCGCAACCAGTCACGCCCCCACCATGCGCAACTGGGGTCAAGTGCCCCCACCAGTCGTGATTCAGCTGATTACAACACGTGTCATTTGGAGGCGTAGTGTATATAAACTTCGAACGGTCATAACTTTTGACTGGAATGTCCGATTGAAGCGAAATTGGTGTTAAAACGCTCGAAATTGAGTGAAGAAGGCCTGAGAAAATTTTCGAACGGGATTTGGTCAACTCTTTTTTCCAAAAAATGTCTCTAAGTGCCTCAGAATTGGGATTTAGGATTCATTCATCCTAAAATTTTCAAATAGTCTATTTTTTTAATTATTTAATTAGTTAATTTAATGCTATTATCTATTTTTTTAATTACTTCTCTTAATTTCGAGCGTTTTGACATAAAGCACGCCTCCATCAGACATTCCTATCAAAAGTTATGATCGTTTGAAGGACATGTCGTACGCCTAATTTAGGCTACTTTTTTTGAAGTACGATATGTCAAAATGCATGCATAAATTGATGGTGCATATAAATTTCGAACAGTCATAACTTTTGATAGGAATGTCCGATGGAGGCATGCTTTATGTCAAAACTCTCAAAATTAAGATAAGTAATTAAAAAAAATAGAAAATAACATTAAATGAACTAATTAAATAATTAAAATGTAGATTGTTTGGAAATTTTAGGATGATTGAATCCTAAATCCTAATTTTTATATATTTCCAAATAGTTTTGAAACTGTAATAAATTCCTATTTTTTTTTTAAATTGCAATATTTTTAATTTTTTGCTGTGAAAATCATGGCTGAAACTATGGAAAAGGATATAATTTTTTCAAAATTATTAAATGATGTAAAATTTAAATAAATATTCAGAAATGCGTAAGTTGGTACTTATTTTATGTCTTTTAAATTGAAAATTATGAACTGTATTATAATTTTCATTTTTTTCATTTTTATTGAAATCATAAAAAATATTATTACTTTAATTTGTTTAATTCGACTTTAAAATTGTAGGTGGGTATTATTTTTTAAGTTATAAATTATTTATGACTTAAAAAAATGGTAAATAGTTTTTTCTTATGAATCAGATTCCCTTTCTGCTCTTACTTTCATCAAGAATGGCGTAGATATTACTAACCCTTGTTTCCCAATAGTCTCCAAGATTATTTTGTTATAGCAACAAGATTGGGGTCTTCAGTTCAAGCATACCTTAAGGGAGGGGAACTAAGTTTCTGAATCTTTGGCCAAAGATGGTGCTCAAGGAATTAATGAGTTGCTTATTCATGAAACTTATCCTATTTCTGTGCAGTCCAAGTTGTTACCTGATGCCTTATGCGTGTTGTTCCTAAGATCTTAGTTTCTTTTGTTCTCTTTTTTCTTTTCCTCAGCATAAAAATAAAAATAAAAAATTGAACCCCTCTATTTCACTTGAAAGTATTTTTTTTTTTCAAAAATGAAGAAAACGACCGATTCATACACACAGATAATATTGTAATGTAACATATGTTTATTGTTGGGAGTACTGCGTGTTCAACATGAGACTCGTGTCCCTTATAATTATGTGGGAGGATAAAATTTGTCAAAAAGTCTACATTATAAATTAATCATGCCACATTGTCACGATTAAACTGAATCTCATATTTTATTCTACAAGTAATTGAACGTGCAACATTGTGCGCACAACGCGATAGCGTGTGCATATGAATTTTCATTGAATATTTTAGTAGTTACAAAAATTAAGTATGAATTCGTACAAGAGTTAAAATAATAGCAAAAAGCTAAGCCGAAATTGTGAGCTAGCATAAAGTTGGTCATCTGCAATTGCGAAGGTCCTTCCATTTTTTTTCATCATAAAATTCATATATAATTCACATAATTATAAACAAAAAGTGTTAAACAAAAGTATTATAAAAAATATGTAACGTAACTGAGATTCTTTTCCAAAATTTCAATTATTTCACTCGCATCCACACACACACTCTCTCTCTATATACATACATATATATATATATATATATATATATATATATATTATGTTTTAAAATGTATATCTCTGTTATGTTGCATGTAATTATGTCGGTGGAAATAATAAACAACTTTTTTTAGGAAACTAATAAACAACTTAATAAATAGGAATTTCAATGCCTCATTGAGCGAAACTTGCATCCATTGTACATAATTTCTATTTTTCATGCAGTGAATTGACATTTTGTTTTTATATCAAATATCTTTTAGTTACTAGATGGTTAAAATTTATTGTCAAATTTAATAAATAAAAGCTTTACAACTCAAACTATAGAAGAGGAGTACCAAAACAAAACTCTTTTAAGTGAAACCTGTTGAAAAGAAAAAAAAAATAATAAGTTATATATATACATATATGTGTGTATAATCAATTATATAAAATGTTATTTTAATTTCTTCAAGTAAACCAATCAATTAGTATGAAACTAAATTTTCTATAAATTTGAATATTATTTAAACTATATGTTAATGTAATTTAAAATGATTATTAATAAGTGAAATACAAGGTATAATTTAAAAGATGAATATACTATTTTATTTCTAATATATTATGTACTGAATTTAATGATTTATTATTTTTTGTTGTTATTATATTTTACAATTATCCATCATTGTGTGTTGGTTTAGATTTTTGTGAACCTAGAGCAATGTGTCCCACGAGTTTTGGTCGACGGTAGATAGGTACTATGATTTTTTTGAATGTGAAATAATAATAAAAAAACCCTTCAATTACTGATTTAAAAAAACGGAAGAATGAAACACTTCAATTCACACTACAGTAAACTGCTGTCATGGCTAGAAGTTAAAACCATCAATAATATTCAAAGTAATGAAAGGAATTAAACATAAAAAGAAATGAATTTTGAATTTTTTGTACCATTAAGTGTTTTACAGAATTTTTAAATTACTCAATTATCAAAATAATTTATTATGAAGCACTCATTGATAATTTTCTAAATATTTAATAAAATTTCTCTCAATGTTTAAAAAAGTAACGTTAAACGAAAAACATAAATTTATTTGATACTTATAAATAAAAATCCAATTATTGAGTTTTTTTAAAAAATTGACAAAACAAAAGTAACATATGTCATAATTAAAATACATTGAGCAGTTTCGAGAAATAAAAATTGGAAAACTGCCTCTAATCCAAAAAATAAAAATGTGAAAATTGGGTGTTTTTCCCTGCAATTCAATAGAATGAAGATGCACAACATAAATTTCATAAACACGAAGGACTTCAATTGGAATTTCCCAATTTGAAACCAAGCAAAGGTAGGGGCAAAAACGGTAAATCATAAAAGATCATCAAAATCTTAATTTTAGCGAAATTGTAGGATGATGCTTTGAGGAGGGAACAACAACTGAAACATTCAAAACACGTGTAAACTGTTTCTATTAACTTGAGATTTGTTGTCACTGAAAAACTCACCGTCATTGTCTCAGGGAAAATGGCTTCATTGAAACTGCCAGAGGTTGTTCCTTCTCCCACACAAGACAGTGAACGACTCAGAAAGGCTTTCCAAGGTTTTTCTTTCTCTCTCTCTCCCTCTGTCTCGAAACATAAGGACATTTGTTAATGCTGAAGAAAATTGAAAAACTGAATTTTGTTGTGATTTGAGTTATCAATGAATTTAGGCTGCAAGAATTGTGTTAAAAAAACTGAAATTTTGTAATTTTTGTTTTTTTGGGGTAATTGGGTTTCCACAAACATTATTATGTCTGCAATTCTATGAAATTCTTGGTTATATTGTTCCAATGGAATGTAATGTTTGATTTTATAACAAAGTTTTATGCTTTCTTAGTATTGGTAGGAGTTTGGATAATGGGGCATTTGAGGTATTGTCAATGCTTTTGCTTGTTTTTTAGTCCTTATGGTAATTTGTGTATGAGTTATTTTTTGGCATTAGATGGTTGGTGGTGATGATTATGATTTTGGGAAACTTGATATAGGATTTGGGACAGATGAGAAAGCGGTGATATTGGTATTGGGACACAGGAATGCTCAACAAAGGAAGGAAATTGGAGAAACTTATCAGCAGCTTTACAATGAATCACTTGTCGATCGTCTTCATTCTGAATTGTCTGGTGATTTTAGAGTATGTCATGGTTGCTTCACTTGGTTGGGTTTCAATTTCCTTTTGCTTTTAAGAAAATAGTTCTTCATCATTGTGTTTTATTGACATAGGTGATAGAATTCAGCTGAAATAATGTGATGTCCCTTTTTAGTGGTTATGCTAATTTTGAAGTGTAGTTTTCCTTGGGACAAATTGGTCAATTTTGCTTATGTAGGTTGCCATTGCCAACCAGCATTGACCAATCATGTGCTCTGTTGCATCAAGCAAAAACATTAAGGGGGTAAACTTACAAAATGGATTTTTGGCTGGATTTTTATTTTTTATTTTAAATGTTCATGGAAGTCTGGATTGAATTTTTTACTTTGTAGATTTTCTTGCTTACCTGAATTCTTTTACACTGTTTCAAAATTTTCTCCAATAGGGGAGCTTGAGGTCACATAAGCTATATTTGTCTGCTTATACTTAAATTTTCAAAAAGAAGAGGGGTTCTGAAGAAGAGAGAAAATGAAAGATAAATGGATTGTATATTCTGAGAATCTAATATTTTATCAAATATTTATATTTCCTTCTCAATTCTAGGCTTTTTTTTTTCTTTTTTGAATAGCCAAGTTAATTTCATTGAAAGAAAAACTTAGTGTAGAGCACAAGATGTGACCCAACCAAGCTAGAAAGTATTACAGAGCAATACATGCTTGCACGTCAGTGCAGATTAATGTGATAAACCTGTGATTTAGATGCTTCTTTATCGGTCATTAAGATGACAGTTACATAGCTCAACGAAATGTATTGTTTAATCTTTCAACTATGTAGACAAGATATGGAATATTGATGTTTGTACCCACAATTGTTAGTCTTTTGGCACATTATTCCTTTGGTCCATGGTTGAAGTTCATTGGATTGTTGAACTTTCAATCTCCAAAGCATGCCATTTTTTCTTGAAGTAATCATATGATCTAATATAAGTTCTGTGACTTAAACTTATGATGCATGACAGAATGCTGTAATTCTCTGGACCTACAATCCTCCAGAAAGGCATGCGAGACTAGCAAAGGATGCATTGAAGGCTAAGAAGGGGATTAAACACCTTCAGGTTCTGGTTGAAATAGCATGTGCATCAACTCCTAACCATTTGGTGGCTGTGAGGCAGGCTTACTGCTCTCTCTTTGATTGCTCACTTGAGGAGGACATCATAGCCTTTGTTGCTCCACCCCTCAGAAGGGTATGAAAATGAAAATTTCTTAGACATACAGAACGGAAACATCATGTTCGAAGTAGCTATTTGTTAGGTAAATGTGCATGATAGGTTCCAAATTTCTTAGTACTATCATTTTAAGTAGCCAAGTATGCAAAATGGGCCCAATGCTTTGTAGTAACATGGAATAAAACAAGAGTGAAAAACATATTACCCAAGAACTCGGTCAATTTATTATTAAGGATGTTTCTTTTTCATGCATTTTATGATGTGAGGAATGAGGATACAAAGAAAAAATTTAATTGACGATGGGAATGAGGAAGAAGAAAATATATGAATGAAGTTTCAAATTGTAATTTCTATAAAGTTGGCATCATTCATTCAGTAAACTCAAGCACAGGTAAATGGATAGTTTTCTTTGTGGGCTGACCATGCTTCAAACCTGAAAATTAAGGCTTGAATTGTTAGTGTCATAATCAGAATCACATCCCTTAAGATTCATGGATTCTTTAAAGCAGCTATTAAAGTTAGAATATACTGTTGCATTCATGATTCACTGTAACATTTAATTTTCAATCTGTTCTATGATTTTCTCTGGAAGTTTGATAGGCGTAATCTTGTGCAGCTTTTAGTGAGCCTAGTAAGCTCATTCAGGTATGATAGAGTCGCTGTAAATTTGGAGGTAGCCAAGGAAGAGGCATCAAAACTACATGAAGCTATCAACAGCAAGCAATTAGAGGATGATCATATTATTTGGATACTTAGCACCAGGAATCTTTTCCAGCTCCGGGAAACTTTTGCATGCTACAATAACCTCTATGGGAATACATTGGAACAGGTTTTGCTTCAAAATTTTAGGTTCTTATATAAGATTGTAACTTTAATCCCCTAACATTGTAAAATTTTACATTGCTGCTGATTTATATCTGGTCACTTGTTTAAAAACAGCTAAGTTTTTTAACCTAAAAGTAAAAGGCTTTAGTTACTACAATGATGCGACAATATCTTGTTCATTAATAGTTTAAAAATTTACATTTATAGTGGATTAGATATCCACACATGATTATTTTATGTATCCATAAGAAGTTTGGATGATTTTCTTGACAGGACATAAAAAAATGTGGTAATGGTGATTTGGATTCTCTCTTACATATGGTGATATGGTGTATAGACTGCCCCGAGAAACATTTTGCAAAGGTGATTAATTTTCTTCTACTGAAGCTGACTTATTAAATCAATACACTATTATGTAGAAAACTTAAATGGTATGCCTTATCATACTAAGGTCTCAATTCATTAGAATCTACTGATCAAGTACATTCTCAAGATTAATTTAAAATCTGCTTTTACAGAAATATGTCAACTAAAAGAAACTGTGTATCTTTAAATGTTCAGCCACTTTCCGTTGACAGTGTTTAATTTTCAAAATTAAGTTCAACTTTATCCGTAATCTGAACAATACTTGCCACATAGACAATTAGTGAATTCTAAAATTCTTGGGCATTTTATTTACTTGTGGTGCTGGCAAAATGAATGATATCAGTTTGAGTTTCCTTTTTATGCACTGCAAATCTGTAGTTGTATATGTTATGCATAGCACATATTAACAATTTATTTTTCTCTGCCATCTTAAAGGAACTTTTTTCTATGGAAAAATGGTCAAATAAGATATTTTGTATTGCACAGCAACATGACTGTATAGTTTCTCTTAATTTTTCTTTTCGCTATTCTTTCTGGGGTAGTATATAATATTTCCATATCCTCAAGTAAACATCTATTTTTGTTCCTTTAGATATATACAATGTCATTGTTTTTTGTCCTTCAAAATAGTTCTCCAATATCAAATTTTGACAATAATTTGACTGTTTTGGAAGACTAATTTTATGTAAACACTTAATCTGTGGAAAGTCAAAATAGGTGTTTGCCCTTTTTTTTTTCAAGCTGCACCAAGACTATATAACATAACTGTACAATTTATTATGCAAATACTCAAATGCAGCAATTGAGTCCAATCTCATTTTTCTTGGCTTTTATCCACCTAACAGGTTGTAAGAGATTCTATTGTTGGGTTTGGAACCGATGAAGATTCCCTGAACAGAGCTATTGTAACTCGAGCCGAAATTGATCTGTTGAAAGTCAGATTTGAATATGCTAACATGTACAAGTCTAGTCTTGATGATGATGTTATTGGGGATACCTCAGGGTACTACAAAGATTTTTTGATGACTTTGCTAGGGAAAGGTCCAGATGGAGAGTGATACATTATAACCAACAAGCACAACTCATGGTATTCAAGGATTGCTTGTAATCTGCATTTGATGGTCTAGACTCTGTAATATATATGTTGCTCCTTTTCATTTCAAAAGAATCAGAATTCAATATTGAAACCAAAACCATTTATTTGTTAATCTGCATTGACTTTGTGTCGATTGATTGTAGCTTGATGTCTTGGTGTATAGTAAATAACAAGGGATTTATGATGTGAAACACAGAAGTTGTATCTTGGTTGCAATTATAATATTATTTTACACATGCATAATAGTATGTTGATAATATCTATAGCTCTTTTGTTTCCCCTAAATTTTATATTTCCTAAATTTTTTATTCTGCAGTGAAACATTAGTCAATGACTTGCCATTAAAAGTTTTATAACTTCTACAGTTTTTTTGGCATTCGTACAAAGTACTTGGACTTCTTGCAAACCCATAAATTGCGTTCTTCCTTTTATTCAAATGCTGTCTAACCTTTCTGCCAGAATCATTACTCGTAACATTTGTCAGCCTTTGTTTAGATATAAGTATTTAAAGCATAAAAATTATTCAAGTCTCTATTTGCAAATTGTGTGGATAGAAACAAATAATACTTTTACAAAAAGAAAAAAAAACTTAGGCTTTGTTTGTTTAACAGCTATTTTTGAAATAATTTTATGTGTTTTATGTTTTCTAAAATTTGTTTGTTTCCCAAGCATATTTAAAATTACCTATCTCCTGATCACAATTCAGTTTTATAACTGTGTTCTTTGAGCACTTCAATAGAGTACTTATAAAAAAGACGAGAAAGATAAAACATATCCCAACTGTTTCTATTTTCTTAGTTTTTAAGACACTTGTTTTAGAAATAATTTTCAAAAATTAAATGATTTTGGATGAAAAACTATTTGTTGAGTAAGAAGAGAATCAGAGACCCAAGAAAGATCAGAAGCTTATCAAATACCGAAGAAGTTAGCATTGTGAGGTTATTAGTGTGATTCATTTAATAAAAAATTTCAAATTGATAAGGTTAATTAAGGAAAGAGTTGCTTTAAGTTGTAAAAAAAGATGCTGATATGGAGATGCTCTTACAATGGTCAATAGAATCTTACAAGAACTAGAATAACTTGTTAAGGTTATTGGCTCAGTCATGGCAACAATTACATGCCATATATTCTCACTAAATCTCTCACTGGAGGTTTCAGAGTGGAACTATAATCCACTGAGATCTCCAAGATCACCATTCTATTGTCGCATAAAAACACAATTATTTATTCCAACGACTTGCCAATAATAAAAATAATTAAAATAATTAAAATTACACACACTTACCCACAAACATTGTGAAGCAGCCAGGGCTTAAATAAGCACTTGGTGCTTCATAGGAATTGACGAATTGTGTCCAATGTTAAATTCTTATTGAGAAACATGTGCGATGGAGATGCTCTAAGTGTGTTGGTGAAATTGTGTGTAAGAAAAGGTTGTGCATGAAGGGGAATAGTACAATTTTTAATTCAAATATAAAGAATAATTTTTTAAAATATAGGTAAAATAGGAATAAGCATATTTCAATTACAAAGATTATTTAATTGATAGTAGATTATTTATTAATATCATATAAAAATTGATATATTAAAAATATTAGTATTTAAAAAATTTAATTTTAAAAATACAAAGAGCAGGATTTTTATTTTAAATAAAATTAATTAGGACATAAGTAAGGATTTTAAAGAATAAATATTGTTCAAGTCTAGTAACTATTAGCAAATTGTCAAAAGAAGCAAAGAACACTTTTAGAAAGAAAAAATATGTAGAATCTTATATATCTTTAATCATATACTTATTCATATAATAATAATAATGATAATAATAATAATAATAATAATAATAATAATAATAATAATAATAATAATA
>CM023955.1:32671890-32683200 GCA_013407115.1 Glycine latifolia
TACTATATATCATAATTTATTGTAAGTTATATCTGCTATAAATTATTAGGAATGTAGCGCCTTCGTTAATTATCTACGGTTTGACCGTTTGTAATGTCTTTATACACTATCTTTCTTATATTCTTTTTATAATTGATTAAAATGTATTGGAAATTATTAATTTTGATTGTTCTCATATATTATTTAATGATTTTCACTTTTGATTTAGATGTAAAATTTATTAAAATTGATAATTTTTAATAAATTTTAATCAATCACAATCCTATATAATTTATTGAAGGAAAAGTTTACTATAATCTTCCTATACCGACAACCTCAAATTTACCTATTGTAACACCCATTATAATAACGAGAATTCCAGTGAGTGCATTAAATACTAAAACCAATGCTTCTAATTGGTAAAACATTACAACTTTTACCCTAAAGAAGCCAGCAATATTACAAAGTATAGCTCCCCATACAAATATACAACTGCAACACTCCCTCCATATGGTAGCCAATTAACCAGAATCAGTGTAAAACGAAAACAAAAAATGGCTAGACACTTTCTCTTTTTATGAACCATTATTTAGAATTAATTGTCACTATAGTGTTGGGTGTTGATGACTAAGCTCCAAGTCATGTGAAAAGTTGAGAATTTTAAATGTGATTAAATCTTGAACTAAAGATTAATTTTATAGTCGGTTCAAATAATTAATATTTTTGGAGATATTCATGCCTGCCTGGGAGCCAAATGTCTTACTTATTAAAAAAAAATTGTCACTGTAATCTTCTTTTTCCTGAAATTATATAAAGAGTAGTTATTATTTGATAAGAAGTGCACCTCCCATACAGTTTCTTTGTTGAATCACAACTCAAGTGATTGGTGTGAGACAGATCACGTCACTTTCTTCCCAGCTTTCCCACAGGCTGGCATTCTCACAATGGCACATGCTTCTCAACTTGTTCCTATACCTCTACTTACTTTTTTTAGGTACGGACTTTTAATATATACCACACTTCTCTTTTTGACTTCATTTATGGTTATATGAATTTTATGGCAATTTGCCCTAACAACTTTTGCATGAACAGATTCTACCCGGAACATAGGTTTCGTACCAGTCACACCCGTGTAACAAACTAACAATTTATCAATGTAAAGAACAACATTATGTATATTTATAGGTGAATAGATATAATTGTTATATATCTTAATATCTTATTTTACTGCTAGAAGTGAAAGGGCTGCAGAAGGGTGTGATTGGCTTCATCGGAATGTATATAATAAAGGTATCACCTGACGGCAAAAGCATGAAAGGAGTAAAGTTTATGTACTGCGTTTGGGGACATGTTCCCAACTCACGTTTTTTTTGTTTTTTCACCTCAAATACATAAATGCAGTCACAAAGAAAAAGAAAAGGAAGAAGCTTCTGGCTAGAAGCAGATCCATTCTGTGAAATTAAACACAGATCCAAATATACATGCCTTTAGTCCTAAGATTAAAATGAATATAATGAGTAAAATTAAATTTATATAAAATAATCTAGCTTGATCGTTCGTATATGATTTCGTCATTAAGTACTCTTCTTAAGTAACTTTCACATCCTTATCAAACATGCCTCTATATTTATGTGTGGATCTACTTAGTTTAAGTTTAAGTGTTAAATTATTTCACTAAATAAATAATTTACAAATTTTTGAATACTTCATCAATATTATATGTACCTTTTATAAAGATCATATATTTATGAATTTTCAATTGATCTTTAATTATCACCTAATTTAATGTTTATTTTTATTAACAGTAATACTAAATAGCATGAACAATCTTAACGCGAAAAAACAAATTTAGCGGAAAAGAAGGATACAAAATAATTATTCAGGAAGTGGAGTGAGCAGAGAAAAGTTTTTTTTAATAAAATTCTAATATGTGCTATTTGTATCAATCTGTGCAATATATTTAGTACCTTTTATCATTTCCCTTTTAGTGAAATAAATTATTAAATGAAATAAGTTTTTCAACACTTACTCTTATACACATATGCACCCATATTATTATTATTTCAAGTAGTTCTGTGTCCAATTCCATTAATTCATTAATTGCAAAGAAATGACATTGATCAGTTATGTATATATTGTCCTCCATTTCATTGCCAAGAAAAGACGTTTATCGATGCAGTTCACCTTTCATTTTAGAATCTTTACATATATAGTCAAGCTTAATTAATAAATTCAATTAATGATACGAAATTTGGCATGCCACTTTAAAGTGTGTGAACCTTCCCTAGTTCTATGCAATATTCCTATAACACCCCAAAATGAAAAACAAGGAAACCTAACTTGGGAGGCTCATTTATTAGAACATGCATACTCATGCATCCTCAGCTACAAAAACGGTGTTAAACGCTACTTATCTTTGAACACATTCCCAACTACCCATAATGCTCCCTAACTAAATCTAAAATCTCGTAGTATAGCATATTCACAAATATTAATGAAGGACAATCACTTAATGCACTTGTTTGTGTGTGTGTATATATATATATATATATATATATATATATATATATATATATAATCATTTAATGCACAGTTCAACCCAAGCTAGGTATTATAAATAATACAAGTTTGGGGCAAGATTAACTCAAGCTTTCAGACATTTTCCCTTTTCAGCTTTCATTGGTGTCGCCTAGCTGTTTTCTCAATGAGAAAGCCTTCATCTCTGCAAAGCGCACTTTTGCGCTTTGGGGTTCCCTTGTTGCTTGTCATCACCTTCTGTTTTGCTACTTCTGCTGCTGCAGAAGCAACTCAAGTTTCAGGTTTGTGCATGGTTTATGCTTAATTTTCACTCCTCTAAAGTTTACCAGTAATGATAAGAAAGTTAATAGTTGATATTTTAACAAAATTTATGATTTGTTGTGCAATATTGATATATAAGTAATTTTAAATTCTTCTACTATAGCCTTTTACTGATCCTTCTACTTTTTTTATATTGTAACTATTCAACTATTGAATACATTTATATTTTTAAAATATTAAATATAAGAATGTAAAGTAATTTTATATTGTTATTTAATTATAAATTATTATATAATAAGTTTGTTATAAATTATTATATAATAAGTTTGTTGAGTTTTATATAGTTCAGATACATATGATTAATAAGATATTCTCTCTGGCATGCAAGGAACACATTAAAACTATTCGTGAACTGTAAATATATCCTGAACATAATTAAGTTTTGAGGAAGGGACTAAAGGAGATTGACTTAAGTGATCTTAGTTAGCCACAGTACTTACACATTTCATTGAATCAATGAAAATATGATTACTTGATACTTAGTCTTTTTTTTTTTTTGGTTAGTAACTAAATAGTTATTCTTTGACTGATATTGTTGTCATGAACCTTCAATAAAATCATTTATGTTTACATCGACATGCATGTGAGTATGTGACCATCGACAAATGTTGTTTATATACACAATTTTTATAACAATCACTTTGTCTCTCTCTATTATTATACTTATATGAATAATGATACACAAATATTTCATTATTATAAATATCGTCAACATTTCTTATTTCTTTTTATTTCTCTTTCTATCAGGATCATAAATTTCATTAAACCTATCTATTTTTTTCTTTCTCTAGATATGCAATCGGTGATAAGGATGTTGATATAACACTTTCTAACTTATATATGATACTTCCTTCTATCTAATTCTTATCTCTTTCTCTAGTATATGATTTATAGTAAAAAATTGTTTGTTAATTATATCTGGCGACCATATAGATAGTGGTCAGGTCATCTGCAAGTGGCAATAATTAGAATCAAGTTGGTTTTTGCATACCTGATTTCTTAACAAGTATTTAGTAACATTATTAAAACATTATTTTTAAATGATAAAATAATTAAATTTTAAAATTATCATAATTAATAATTTTAATTAATCATAATTTAAATTTAAATTCTAAATTCTAAATTTTGGATTTTGACTTATTATATGAAAACCAATGATGTTTCTTAATTTAAATAATTTATTGACTTATGTTTTTAGTCCTTTAAAGTTGAGTTATTTTCCTTTTAGACCTCAAAATTCAAAGTTTTTTTTAGTTCTTGAAATTTACAAAATACTATTTTTAGTTCTTCTAGACAACTGAGTCAAACATGATATAATAATTTTTTTTTATTTGCTATAACTTTTGACTACCAAAATTTGATATTTTATATTACATTTTAAAGAACATTTCTGATAGTTAAAAACTGTCATAATCAAGTTAGTAAGAAAATTTAAAAAAACCATTAATCACTTTAAAAATTGCTTTAATTTTTTTATTGATTTGATTTTGTCAATTTTAAATAATCATTAAATACTTTGCAGAAGGACAAAAAAGAATATTTTACAGATTCTAAGGACTAAAAAAAGAACTTCAAATTTAAAGGATTAAAAAGAAGATGACTCACAACCGAGGGACTAAAATCATATTTAAGTCTAATTTATTTCTACAATTCCCTCTTGAATTTTAAGAGTCTCCTTTGAATCCAATAAAATAGAATTTTAGTATTAACAATAAAATATCTAATATTCTATTTACTTTTTTTTATATAAATTTTACTTAAATTTAAATATACACAAAATGAAAAAATGCTACTCGTGCTAGTTTTTATTCATATACTTACCAAATAATTAAAAAGCTTTGTTTCTATACTCTATAATTCCATCCATCTATATGAAATTTAAATTTATTATTTTATAAATAATATGTGTGTTTATCTTATGTTCATTTGCATTTCTTATTAGGGAATGAAGAGCTGACAAAGATAAACCAAAATGGACATGATGAAGAAGCAAAATTCGGATTTTTTCATCATAAACCAATATTCAAGAAACATATTCCAATTCCGGTATATAAACCTATACCAAAGCCAGTTCCAGTGTATAAACCAATTCCAATATATAAGCCTATTCCAAAGCCAGTTCCAGTGTATAAACCAATTCCAGTGTATAAGCCTATTCCAAAGCCAGTTCCAGTGTACAAGCCTATTCCAAAACCAGTTCCCGTGTACAAGCCTATTCCAAAGCCAGTTCCCGTATACAAGCCTATTCCAAAGCCAGTTCCTGTTTACAAGCCTATTCCAAAGCCTGTTCCTGTTTACAAGCCTATTCCAAAGCCCGTTCCTGTCTATAAACCTATTCCAAAGCCAGTTCCCGTGTATAAGCCTATACCAAAACCAGTTCCCGTGTATAAGCCTATACCAAAACCTGTCCCTATTTATAAGCCAGTTCCCGTGTATAAGCCTATACCAAAACCAGTTCCTGTGTATAAACCTATACCAAAACCTGTCCCTATTTATAAGCCAATTCCCATTTATAAGCCAGTACCCAAACCAGTTCCCATTTATAAGCCAATTCCCATATTTAAGCCAGTACCAACACCAATTCCTTTTATTAAGCCTATACCAAAGCCAGTTCCTATTGTTAAACCTATTCCTATTCCAGTTTTTAAACCCATACCTAAACCATTTCCAATTATTAAACCTATCCCTTGAGCTGGAGTCATTTTTTAAGCCAAATATTTTCTTCAGAAAACCTATTCCTAAACTTCACCCAAATTTGATAAAGGACGTCTTCTACATTTTCCAATTCACAATACAATTCCTGCAATTTCACCTCCATAAGATGATTAGGCCGTGTCCTATAAAATTATCGTCCTTAGAACTTTATCCCATTCTATTTCAAATATAGCTACGTCTGTTCTAAAACATCGACGGCGTTTCTGTAGAAATACTATCGTACTCGTCTTGTACGTGCATTGTATTAGAATATATGCAGTTCATTTGTCTCAATAATCTTCTCAGCATTGCCGTTGTAAATCGATTTGTATGTATTATTCCAAGAATAGAACTAATTCTCTATTTTTGGTTTAAATAATATTTGTATTTCCTTTCAATATTTTGTGTGACTCCATTTTCAGCAGGGCTCCACGTACAAAACTAACCCTAAACGGTTATGACACGAAATATTTTATGCTTTGCTAAGGACTTTGATTAAGGAATTAAAAGAAAAATATTAATATATAAATCATAGAAAAATGTAAAAAAGAAATCTCGGGAGCGTTTTTTTGAGTCTTCTAATAATTTTTTTTACTCTTAAGTAGCCATTAATTAATATCCTTAGTACACTTGTTAACATTTGCCAAAAAAAATAGTTCACAAAAGTTTCCATGTTTAAAAAGAAAAAAAAAGACCTCCTGAAAGTGATCCATATTAACTTCTAATTACAAGTTACACAACATAAACTGATATAGGTACGAATTGATGGAAACCAACTTACCCTAGTTCTTAGTATAGTAATCATTGGTTACGTAATGCAGAATGAAATCTGCTCTCTTACATGTGTTGATCAACTTTAACAAAATTTAGCTATATATATCTCGAGTATGTAAATGAACGGCAATCGTAATAATTTGTAATATATTTGAATACACAAGATTTATTTTATTTAACAATCATACATATAGCTTTTTTTTTTTAAAGGCAAAACCATGAATTATTATGAATAAAAGGCCACGATGTGTGACTCAAAACAGATTACACAACAAAGATAAGGAAAGCCAAAAAAGTCCTAGCAGACCATCTGTAGTCCATAGGATATGGACTATTACACCAATTGGCAAAAGCAACATCACTAGCAAAAGGATTCTTATATCTAATCCATGTCCACGAGATTCCCTAAATATGCAAAAGAACTGAAGAAAAATCAGCAGCCTGATTTTGAAAAATAACTTTATTCCTCTGTAGCCAAATGCATTTTGTTATTTTAAACACTTTATCCATACTTCGTATTTTTTATCTCTTTCTTTTTATCATATCATAAATCTTATTAAATCTATATATCTTTTTTCACTTTCTAGGTGTTCAATGGGTGATAGGGATACTGTTCGTCATGTACCATTTTTCTTCCCCGAAATAGAAATCAAGGATGCACGTAATGTTGCTGAAGATCATAATGCTGCACCATAGCAAACGCCCAACCACCTATAAATTGCATTCCATACTTGATAGAAAATTTACAACTTAAAAATAAATGAGAGATCGTCTCTGTTTGAAAAGAACATAACACACAACCACCCGAATCCACGATCACCCCCCTACGCATCAATGCATCACGGGTTGGCAAAGGTCCAAGGAGCAGCCTCCCAGAAAAAAACTAGAATTTGAGGGAGATTAAGTTATGACTGATCTAAGACCCGAGGTCGGTGAGAAAAAAATATTTTGAAAATAATTTTAATAAATAAAAATGAAGATGAAATTCAAACATATAAAGATAAGAGGTGTAAAATATAAAATTTTAAGATAAATATGTATGATTTTATTAAAATAAGAATGTATATTTGTTTATTCTCGTATGAAAATAAGTCAAAGAGCTCAAATACATAAAATTAATTAAGAGTACCAAATATATATATATATATATATATATATTTAAAATAATGTGAATTTATTAAATGAGAGAGTAAATTTGTCCACCCTCAATCAAACTCTTGGAAAGAAGAAAGAAACAAAAAGATGTGTTTATGAGGTTGGTTATGATTATGAAAGGATTTTGAGAAGGTTTATGACTCTTTGCATTTCTTCTATTAGTGTCCCACAACTCACTAAACTCACCCATACAATTTCCATCACTCAAGGCCAACTCACCTAGGCCCAAATCCTCTAAACACCAACTAATCACACATGGAATATGGTTTAAACATAAACATAAATATATATAGATACCACAAACCATCACCATAATTATAATTAATTAATAATAGAAACTTAAATTAAATTTAATTATTCTTACAATCCAATTAAAACACTTAATCAAACATTATTAAAATTGCAGAGTTACATGATTCATATGATGCACTTGTGAACAATAAAGTACATTTTGGCCCAAAGTAAAGTTATTCATTTGTTACACCAAAATAAGGTAATAATACCTTTGCGAGGTCTTGGGCCTCGTGCTTGGAAATCTAACCCATTTTAGACTATTATAAATACAACTAATGTCATTGCATGAGGTAATCATTTATCATATATTGTCACTTTAGTAAAATTGTTACTAACTTGAGTATTAAGGTACATTTGCAAGTACTCACATGTTCATGACATCTCAGTTGTGTTACAGTATAATACTGTCACAAGAAAGGTTAGAAACACTCTTTCTAAAACACTCTTTTACTTTCATTTGTACACTTCAGATCTTTGTCAACAAGGAATTCACATTGGTTAGAAAAATTGTAGAATTCAACCGTCAAATTCAACCATCTTACCTTGGTCACAACATGACAACAACGACATCATTTCACACAATGGATTACATAGATTGCACATCAATGAAGGCCTTTCAAAGTTGATGCTTGCTCCCACCATTTCACATGTCTAACAATTATCTTTGATACCAATTTTGTGTAACTGAGGGAAGTGACACCAAGGAGATTTTCAACAATAGACCACGAGTACACAAGTGAAGTTGACACAACCCTTTAATCTAGAATCTCAAGGTATTTGATTTATGAGTTTCTTCACTTATGTTGTTCAAATTTTTCATTTGTAATTCATGTGAGACTTTACTTTCACACTTATACTAAAAAGTTATTGTAAATCTATATATAACTCAACTTCAATTTATGTGTCTAGCTAGCATCTATTGTTGAATAATGGAGCAAGTAGCAACTTTACATAAAGGTCATCATACCTGCTGGAGGTTGATGTTCATTCTCAAATGATTGTCTCAATTAGCCAAAATCATGCATAAAAAAAGGAACCTACCATGCGTCAAATATTAGACAAGGACCTAGCTAGTCATGTTTAATATAATAGGGAAATGATATGTTTTAATGTGAGGGAGATAGTAGGGTCATTGAGATTCTGATATGTAACGTTGATGAACTGTTGAACATTGACAAAATTATCTTTTGTTAGGATAAACGTTTAAATAAATATTGTTTTATGTAGTTTGAATTTTAAAAAAGAGTAATATGGGTAGATAAGATATGAGGATAGATAAGATATGGAGAAAGAGATATTATAGAAAGATATTAGGAAAGATATTGTTTAGATTTGAATTTGAATTGTTTTAGGTTTAGGGTTTTGTTGCTTATAAATAGCACATTATGTAAAGAGCTCTGTGTGGCTTTGGCAGACTATTATCAATAATATTAGAGAGTTTCCGCCCCCAGAAAATTTGTGTGTGTTTGTGTTTGTGTGAGTGCACCAGTGAGTGTGTGAGAGTGGGCCTGAAATATCACAACGAGTGAATTTGTGATATCAAATTGGTATCAGAGCTGAGAGAGAATGGAGAGTGGTCCGAGTAGTAGTCTGCCATTACCCCGCCTTACGAAGGCTAATTATGAGAACTGGAGTATCCAGATGAAGGCTCTGTTGGGAGTGAATGATAGTTGGGAAATTATCCATGATGGTTTCGAAGAACCACAATCCACGATAGGATACACGGCGGCGCAGAACAAAACGTTGAAGGAGATGCGGTTGAAAGATAAAGGCGCGTTGTACATGATGCTCTGGGCTGTTGATGATTCCGGATTTGAGAAAATCGCAGGCGCAACAACGTCAAAAGAGGCGTGGGACATTCTTGCAAATGTCTACAAAGGAGCTGATCGAGTCAGGCAAGTCAGACTTCAAACTCTCCGAGGAGAGTTGGAGGCAATGAAGATGAAGGAAGGAGAAAGCGTATCCGATTTTGTTACTCGGATTCAGACCGTGGTGAATCAATTAAAGAGAAGCGGAGAGATGTTGCCCGATGCCAGAGTGGTAGAGAAGATTCTGAGGTCACTCACTGATGACTTCGAGAATGTTGTATGTGCAATTGAGGAGTCAAAGGACTTAGCAACGTTCACCGTTGACGAACTTGCAGGCTCATTGGAGGCGCATGAACAGAGGAAGAAAAAGAAGAAAGAGGAGTCACTGGAGCAAGCACTTCAGACGAAAGCTTCAGTCAAGGACGAGAAAGCGCTCTACTCTCAAAATTTCCGAGGTAGAGGACGTGGCCGAGGTGGACGTGGATATGACCGAGCTGGTAGAGGCCGAGGTCAAGAAGGGTGGAATAGAGAACAGGCTGAATCAAGTCAGCAGAATTGGCGAGGAGGCCGAGGACGTGGAAGAGGCCGACATTCAAATGTAGAATGTTTCAAATGTGGGAAGTACGGACACTATTCGAGAGATTGCAACAACTCGGATAGATGTTACAACTGTGGCCGAGTTGGTCATTTTGCGAAGGACCACCGAGCCGAGAGAAGAATGAATGAGACTGCAAATTATGCTGCAGAAGTAAAAGATGAAGGATTTTTGATGATGGCTGGAGGTGTAGCTAACCAGACAACCGAGATGGAGTGGTTTATAGACACTGGTGCAAGTAATCATATGTGTGGGTACAAGCATTTATTCAGTAGCTTGAGAGAAACAGAAGCTGGACATGTGTCGTTTGGAGACGCTTCAAAGGTCGGCGTGAAAGGCCGAGGTACGATTAGTTTCTTGCAGAAAGATGGACGAGTTGGACGTATTCAAGATGTGTATTACGTGCCAGAACTCAAAAGTAATATTCTGAGCATGGGACAGTTGATGGAGAAAGGTTACTCGGTTATTATGACAGACCGAGTTCTTTTATTGAAGGAGAAGCAAGGGCGACTGATAGCCCGAGTGCCGATGGAGAAGAACAGAATGTTCAAGTTGATTCTGAGATGTGTGGAGGTCGGCTGTTTGCAAGCCGAGATGAATGATGAAGCATCCTTGTGGCATCGTCGGTTTGGGCACCTTCACTTTGGAGGCCTAGCCGAGATGGTGAATAAGAATTTGGTGGTCGGATTGCCGAGAATGAACTGTGAGAGGAGATTTTGTGAAGATTGTGTGCTGAGCAAACATACGAGGAGTCCATTTCAGAGGTCGGCCAGATACCGAGCACGGCGACCACTGGAACTAATTCATACCGATGTGTGTGGACCTATTACTCCCGGGCCCTTCAGTGGAAAGAGGTATTTTGTTACTTTCATTGATGATTTCAGTCGTAAAACTTGGGTGTATATGCTGGAAGAAAAATCCAAGGTGT
Organism: Glycine latifolia; assembly: GCA_013407115.1. NCBI lineage: Eukaryota > Viridiplantae > Streptophyta > Magnoliopsida > Fabales > Fabaceae > Glycine > Glycine latifolia. The sequence continues at coordinate 32,682,977 of CM023955.1, forward strand.
TTGAAGTGTTTAAGAAGTTCAAAACAATGATTGAGAATGCAACTGGAAGGAGGATCAAGTCGATAAGATCAGACCGAGGTGGCGAGTACACATCAAATGCATTTAGAAGATATTGCGAGGAGTATGGCATCAGAAGATTCTTGACGGCACCATACTCGCCTCAGCAAAATGGAGTAGCAGAGAGGAAGAATCGAACCATTGTTGACATGGTGAGATCAATGTTG
>CM023955.1:32688200-32711759 GCA_013407115.1 Glycine latifolia
ATATTATAGAAAGATATTAGGAAAGATATTGTTTAGATTTGAATTTGAATTGTTTTAGGTTTAGGGTTTTGTTGCTTATAAATAGCACATTATGTAAAGAGCTCTGTGTGGCTTTGGCAGAAAATTTGTGTGAGTTTGTGTTTGTGTGAGTGCACCAGTGAGTGTGTGAGAGTGAGCCTGAAATATTAGAGAGTTTTCGCCCCCAGAAAATTTGTGTGTGTTTGTGTTTGTGTGAGTGCACCAGTGAGTGTGTGAGAGTGAGCCTGAAATATCACAACGAGTGAATTTGTGATATCATCTTTCTCATCTCGTATTGCGTTTGAGTACATTATACTTAGTTTTAAATAAATTTCTTTAAATCACTTTAAAATCATTACACTACCTCTACATGCATTATTGCATATACGGTCAAAATGATATGAACGTTCGACTAGCCATGTTGTTTTTGAACCTTCCCAAGTTCGACATGGTTTTCTTCTGTAGAACTGCTATGTAGTATACAAAATAATCTTGCATGAATTGCACAAAAATATATATGACGTGACTCCTTTAATTTAAAGAATAACACAAAATAATGATACTTGGACAACTCATTGTATTGAACAATTGATGCGTGAGTTTGGATTCTATTACTAAACTGTGAAGATAATAATATATAAGTATATTTGTCAGTACTCATTGAATCTTAAGACATATCCTGATCCTAATGAGTTTTCGGAATCCAATTTACCTAAATTTACTCTAAAAAAAGTAAAAAAAACACTTCATTGCCTTTCATTTTATTTATCTTCCTTCCTATTAAATCGTACCACCTATGATACCTATACTTTTCAATCTTTTCATTTTGTCTCTCTTTAAGTGTTACCTAACATTTTGGGTGTTCATCAATATTTTCACTACTAAAAAATAAATTTTTAACATTTGTTATTTTGGACTTTTAACATCCATTTTTAATCGATGTTGAAACCACTGACATCAAAAGTATCAACGCTAACACCAATTTTCATAAAATTGAAGTTAACATATACTAAAAAAATATTAATTTTTAAGAAAACTGATGTCGTATAATAATCAATAAAGCAAAAACATGTAAATTAAAACCTGAAAAATAACAACATCGATTTTTCTAAAAATCGATGTTATAGTGCATAAATCAACATCGGTTAAAAAATGATGTCGTATAGTAAGAAATATACAAAAAATGCAAAACAACATCAGTTTTGATCAAAATCGATGTCGTAAGGTAAATAACAACTTCAATTCTAAAAAAATTGATGTAAAAAGTGTCTTTACGACATCGGTTTTGGCCAAAACCGATGTCATATTTTGCTAAAAAATTTAATGTGTTGTCTGTTTTTACAATGGACCAACCAGAAGCAATTTATAAATAATATAAATTTTAAATTAAAATATTTTAAAATATTATTTTCATTACAATATCACATTACTTACAACTTAATCACATATATATCGTAAGGGCACCTAGTTTCCTCTGGGAAAAAAAAATGCCTAGTTTAATCCCTAACAAGCCTCAACACTCACATTTAATCCAACCTTTCCTCATTCCTAGCCCCCTAACTTCAAAAAACAAAAGAAAGAATTGTAATAACCTGGAGGAACTAACTAATTGTTTTCAAGGATTAAACTCAAAATGGATACACACTATACATATAGCTTCCTCAAACACCATGTAAATAGTAACAATCTATGCTACAAGCTACACAACCAAAATGGAGGCAAATTTTACATGTCAAGAAGGTTATATCTTTACCTTTTACGGACACAAAGAAGAGTATTCCATGCACTGGTAAGAGTTGGATCAACATGTCAAGAGGCACCAGATCGCTCTGGTCCAATTATGAGCCACCTATAGGATTGCCATTTTTTTGTATCTGAGATATTAAAGGAGTCTTCTTCAAAAAGATGAGGCACACAATTCAATAAGCTAGGTGTTGTTTCACCAACTGTATAAGTTCTAAAAAAAAGTTAAAATAACTCCGAAACTCTCAAATTTTGTAAAGCAAGAAATAGGAACACAAAAAGTGTAGGGAGGTGAAGCAGAGTATTATTGAAACATAAATATCTCAAAACAAGCACCTTTTCATCAAAAAATATACAAGGGATCTTCATCATGATGAACTTTAATGTAAAAGTTATAATCTTTTAACTTCATGGAGATCTTTCTGGAACTCCTTGGAGAAACCACTCTCACATCATACTTAGTTACTAATGGCTATATATAACTATGGTTATTAAACAAATGCATCAAACAATCAAACCTAATTAAATAACAACAGTTTTCAATTTCAGTTGTATATAATCTAGAAGTTCTTACTATTTTAATAATAATAATGAAAAATAAACAACCTCGTAAAGAGGTTAGTGTGCCTTTAGTTGTTTTGAAAACTGTGGTGATACATCGCACATTAGTTCATGGAACTTCATAAGCTCCTCACTGATGGAGTTTTATTTTTCCTTTTCTTTTGACAAACTATATCAGTTGAACAAAGTTTGCTCACTTTGTTGAGTCATATTACAAGTTTGAATCATGAGACTCATTTCTTCAAACCAAAAATAATATTAATTTATTGATGGAGAAAGATAATATTGGAGCCATATAATCATAGTTAGGGTTCAAAAATAGAGAAATTGAAGATCTTTAGTACTATTAAGTCTATATATGGTGCAATAACACATACATATATCTAAATGAAATTTACTTGCTAAAAAATTGAAAGGAACCTTTGCATGAAGAGAAAACAAAAGTACTATTATATTTAGCATTGCAGCGCAATCACACAAAGCAACAATTTGTGACAGAAAAAGAAATGTTATGAGGATCCATGTATTATAAACATACCTGGAGCCTGCAAATTCATAAAGCTTTCATCTTGGAGAGAAAATGATGAGAGCAACCTCAACATCACAAAGAACAGAAAGTTCAAAGGCCTTCTTTAGCAATCCATTAGGCCGCTTTGAAAAGGTGACTTGCCTGATTGTGGCGTTCTCAAGAATTGGATATGCAATTTAATTTAGAAAAAAAAACAATCAATGGAGAATGGATGAACATATTCTTTAACACGGAAAACATTGCAGGGCGTCTCCAAGGTAAGGACCTAGAAACTTTGGACTCTTCAATTAGGCCAAGGTTCTGCCAGAAATAACATTAATATCAACTTTCAATTAAGCGAAGTCTTTCAAAAATAACATTAAAAAATGCATTAGTATTGAAAATTCTGATTTCTCCATATTTAGTGTATGAAGATGCAATGTCTTAATTCCATGAGCTAAAATCTTTTTGCACATTTTAGTTCCCAGGTGAATTCCATAAGCCTTGACAGCTCCTTCGTTGTCCTTGATAGGCTTTAAAACAGCCATAATGTCAGCTGGTATCTAGATTGTCAATGAAAATAAACATTGCATTAGAGCTGATGACACTTGACAAATATAACAAATTGGTAAAAAGTAAAAAGTAAACGCATATGGCATAACTAAGAAATATAATATGTTCACTCATCCATGCAACATTCTTCTCCTTGCTAGACTAAGTTTATTCTCCGGATAGATTTTTACCACCTAACATTCAGTTCCATTAAATTTCATAGCAACTGTATTGCTTTCATTATTGACCTCCCAAGCAAAAAACTAATTTGGTTTTTAGTAATGTGATTCTCTTCTTAATCTCCACTAAATTAACCTTCCCCACAAGTTCATATATGACTCTTGCTCTATTCCCCTATAATTTGCATATGTCTCCCTTGCTCTTATAAATAGGGATTAGAGAACAACTCCACTCTTTCAGCATTTTCCTAAACCTCATAAGCAATAATTTAGGCATGACCAGAATGCATAACATACATCAATGCATGCTGGGTTAATACTCTAGTAGTTAACTATCTAGCTAATTGCAAGTAAATGTTTACCCACCAATGTAATTTCTATACACTTCTTGAAGTCTAATTTTTATTATTCTCAAGTTCCAAAGGGCACAATTGATTTTTTCTTCTAGTATACATGTATAAAGAGATATCTATATTTAACATTCAAGTGACTTTTTATGCTTCCTTTGAGAACCCCCCCTCCCCCAAGGTCCTCGAGATCATTAAACATTTAGAATATTTAATACTAGATCTACACAATTTTTTCTTACCTTTGTTTTGCAAAACCCAATCATGCAGATAAAGCCCTTGTAATTATTAATGGGCATAATTCCAAGTACAATAGGACACATTATTCAAAGTTGGCGACAGTCGTTCACACACACACACACACACATATATATATATATATATGTATGTATCATAAAATAACTGGGTAACAGTCAAATCTGCTCCAGCATCAACTTATGAAAAGAACAGAAACTCAAAAAAGGAGGCCAGAAAAACAGGCAGAAAGATGGACAATAAATTCCTTCTCCACTGCTCACCCCTCACTGTTCACTTTTCATTTACATTTAGAAGAAGAACAACCATGTTTATAAAAAAAATGAAACATTTCTCATTAATACTTTTTCCTTATTGTTTAAGCATGCAAATCACAGATTAAAAGAATTCCCTCAAATTATGTTCTAGAACTGATAAATAAAAAACACATAAAATGGGTGGATTCTAATTGGATGGCAAGACCTTGCTCTTCTAGTAAGCAAGATCATTTTGATAAGACTTCAGTGTAGCCAACCCATCACTTTCTTTAACATCCGGATGTGCCTCTAAAGAGAAAGAAAATGGATTATAAGAGAAAATGATGGTGGGAAAAAGAGCGGAAAAGCACTCTGACAGAAAGTGATAATGAAGTTAAAAATAATAATAACAAAAGAAAGAAACCTGGATAACTAGCAATTGCAATGCCAAAGTAGTCACCATATTTAGCTCTGATATGTTGCACCTACAAAAACATAAGCATCCATAAAATCAGGACTCAAGACCAGACAAGTGGCCCAACTAGCAGGATCAAGATCAACAACTAGTATCAAATTTTATGAAACCAAGCTTAAAGTTTTATCATCACTAAGAATGCAACACAATGTTCCATAACTTAGTGGAAAATGTTGTCTACACATTTGAAAGTTTGTTTGGTTAAAAAAATGAAACAAAATGGAATTAAGAGTGCATGTGTGACCGAATGAGTAAAAATATGAAGGACAACTTTCAACAGTTGAGGGACAAGGTGAAATTATAGATCATATTATCGTGGGTGGATGCATCACTTCAATTTGTGAAGGAATGGCCATAAAAACTTGAATTTTTGGTTTCTCTTTAGCTATCGCTGCGACAACACAACACCATTCTCAAATCAGAAACTAAAATAAATATTTTTCTATAATTTTATTATCATCTTCCCGTATAAACTTCACAATCTTCTTGCATAACTAGAAGAAAAAGAGGCATAAACAACATTTATGAGTTTTGACAAGTGAATGAGTCATTTTGTTGAAGCAAGTCGTGCATATTACTTTCATGTGGAAACAATTACCAATGTTGATGAATATGAAGTTGACAAGAGTAACATTATCAAAAGGAAATGCTTCTCATCTCTTTACTAAAGTTGGATCCCCAAAAAAGCTTCCCTAGTTAAAGGTAATTGTGCAGAAGAGTTCTTCAATTCGGCATTAAACAGTTCTCGGATTGCAACATTTCCTAACACCCTTGAGAATAAATGTAGGAAAATTTTGGAATCTCAGCCACAGGAAAAGGAAAATATCAAAACACATGCTAAAATGGGAAAAGGGAGCAAAAAAGATGAAATGAGAAACAAACCTTGTAAGCTGTAATGTAACACCACTTGAACCATTTCATGGCGACTCACTCCTTTGTCCCCCTTTGTACCATGCAAGTCTGCATCCCAACATGCCCAACACCACTTTCATTATTTTTCACATCCACCAACCAATTTTCAATCTTTTTCCATCGATCACGGCCAGAGTTTCAAGTTTCTATCAACTTCAAGGACGTACTTTCATAAAATTTGATTTTTATTTATTTTTGTGGTGAAAACTCTCCAATCCTATATAGTAGTAAATAAAAGTAGCCAACCAACTAACCAACCACAAGTCATGCTAAAGTAAATAAAACAAAATATATTCACCAAATTCCTCAAAATATGGGGAATTCCTCAATCTCCACAAAATAAATGATGTCCATAAATTATAGACTTGCTCAGAGGTGAATTGGTAAAATAGAGCATGAGTGAGGGTGATATGGTACTATATAGATCCCAACTGACCTAGGCAAAAATTGATATCAGAAATTCACTCGTTGTGATATTTCACAGGCCCTCTCTCTCTCACACACACTGGTGCACTCACACAAACACAAACACACAATTTTACTGGGGGCGGAAACTCTCTAATATTATTGATAATAGTCTGCCAAAGCCACACAGAGCTCTTTACATAATGTGCTATTTATAAGCACCAAAACCCTAAAACAATTCAAATTCAAATCTAAACAATATCTTCTATAATATCTTTCTATATTATCTTTATTCATATCTTATCTTTCCTCATATCTTTTTCTACCCATATCTTCTCATATATCTTTCTCATATTTAAAATTCAAACTACGTAACTAACTCTATTTAAACGTTTATCCTAACAAAAATAGAATGAATTGATGATCTAAATATGGGGAAAATTGGAAAAGAAAGGAAGTAGTACCAAGTTGCGTGAGCAGGCCTATCAACTTGATTAAATCACTATGGTGTCGGAGATCAAGATCAGTTTGGACGTGATTAAATCACTAAGCCAGCCCATCAACTTCTTCGTCTTCGGGCTAGGCCACGACTCCCTCATGTAGGCCTCGTTCAACCCGAGTGACACCACGGTGTTCCTTGAGGACCCAAAGGCATACTTGCGAGGCAACGAAGCGTGCAAGCTGGCGCTGAAGAATCTTCTTGATGAGGTTTACAAGATGGAGTGGGACATGATAATTGTTGAAGTGACAAAGGGGTATTTCGCCGTGGCGCCATGGAGGATGGCGATGATGTTCTCCGCTGCGGTGATGGCAAGGAACAGGAAGGGATCGGGTGTGACGCACGTGGATCGTAACGTGGAGAAGGTGTAGGTGGAGGAGTTTCCGGCGATGATAGAAACAATACCCGCGGCGACGACAACGAGCAATTCGTGATGGCATGCACCGATGTACTGAGCTCATGGCCCGATGACAGCAGCTTCACCGCGCATTTGGTTTGAGGGGGGCGGTTTCAAGAGAGAAAGAGGGGGTTCGAAGTGAGAGAAGGGTTTTAGAGATAGAGAGAAAGAGATTTTTTTAAAGACCTATGTTATCTAAACTCACAACATCGGTTTTTTAAAAATCGATGTTGTAAATGAAAAACTTAATTTTGATTTTTAAAAAATCGATGTTATCTGCATTCACAACATCAATTTTAAAAAATTGATGTTGTAAATGGAGAACTTAACATCGGTTTTCAAAAACGATATTAAGTGAGTATTTACAACGTCAGTTTTTTAAAAACTGACATTAAAATTGCCCTATGATGATATTTTATTTATAAAAATGTCACCACGTCTAATTTAACATCGGTTATTCTTATAAATGATGTTAAGTTTTCCAATGTTGAAAGCTTATTTTGTAGTATTGTTTCTCTACGCATATTTTTACGTTGTGTTTGATAGAAACAAGAAGTGAGTAAATAATAAATAATGAGATACATTAATATCTTTCGTGGTATCAACTTGTGTCATCCAACATTCCTCTTCTCCAAAACTCCCAAAAAAAGAAAAGCAACAACTAATTTGGAAGGCTCATTCAATGGAGACTAGAGTCTAGAGCATCCATTATCACAGCAGCAATGACGGTGTTAAACTCTATTGACCTCTCTAAACGTACGTTCAAGACTCAACCACCCACATAATAATCCCTAAACCAAAAACTATTATAAATAATGGGAATATGGAACAAGAGTATCTCAAGCCTGCAGATATTTCCCTTTTGAGCATTGATTAGTGTGGCCTAGTTGTTGTTTTCTCATGAGAAAGGCTTCCACTATGCATTGCGCACTTTTACGCTTCTGGGTTCCCTTGTTGCTGCTTGCCAGCCTCAGTTTTGCTCCTTCTGTTTTGGCCACAGCTGAAATTTCAGGTTTGTGCATGGGTCATGCTATACTGACACATTTTTTTGTTAGGCTTTTAGTTTAGGAAATATACAGTATGTTTCTTTGTGTCTGTTCTTATTAAGTTTTCATTTTAATAATTACATTTATAAACAAAAGTAGAATTTGTGTAACAGGCGTAATGTAATTTGTTTAATTGTAATTATATGGACTAATTTCAAATTTCAAAAGGTGACGTACGAAGATTGGATCCATACTTGACATGCATATAATTAGGACATTCCTCGTGGCATGTGAGATGAAAAACTATTCATGAACTGTATGTACGTCGGTGTAGCCTGTGTTTTAATGAAAACAAAATGGTACTTTTAGTTGTTCTCTGACTGGTATTATTGTGTTCCGAGTTCAATTCAATTATTTATCTCGGCATACAGTATATGCGTGAAATTCAATTATTACATTTCATATAGGGACTAGTAAGGACCACAAGATTTTAGACTATACAACAATTTGAACCACTAAGATGTAAGCGGTTGGAGTAATATGCACGAAGTTAGAGATTTATATTTTTTGAAAAGGTGAGTTAAGAAATGACAAAATGATAGGAAATTTCAACTATGTTAACATTTACTATCTCAATCATGTACACCTAAAAATTATATTAATACCCACAAAAAGATGAAAAAACATGAAAGCATGAGGAACAACAACCAAAATCCATACAAAAAAAAAAAAATACATAAAGTAAACATATAGTAAGAGTCCTTTGCAAGTTAGAGATTTAAACTTGTGCAACTATTGTAAAAAAAAATACTACACAATAATTTTCCAACTAGCTAGTTAAGGTCCTTTGCAAGTAGCATAATTATATGGTCTAATTAAGATTGGCAATTCATTTTTGATTTTAATTAGTTTTGCATATAAATAAAAAATTCAATTATTTGCAATGCATTGACAAAATAGTTCAAATTTAATATTTATTACAAATATATTATTGTGCTTAACTTTTACACTTTTTGCTTTTCTTTGTAGGGAATGAAGTGAACACACATGGGAAGGTTGTAAATGAAGAGTTAACAAAATCCAGTCTAAAAGAACAAAATGAAGAAGAAAAATTCAAAGGATTTTTTCCAAAATCAATTCCAATTATTAAACCTATTCCAAAGCCCATTCCCATTATTAAACCTATTCCAAAGCCAATTCCTATTGTTAAACCTATTCCTATTCCAGTTTATAAGCCTATACCAAAATTAATTCCCATTGTTAAGCCTATTCCAAAGCCAATTCCTATTGTTAAACCTATTCCTATTCTAGTTAATAAGCCTATACCAAAATCAATTCCCATTGTTAAGCCTATTCCAAAGCCATTTCCAGTTGTTAAGCCAATTCTTAATGATGAAGCAAAATTCAAAGGTGTTTTTCCAAAACCTATTCCCATAGTTAAGCCAATTCCAAAGTCAATTCCCATTGTTAAGCCTATCCCTATTCCAATATATAAGCCTATACCAAAATCAGTTCCTATTGTTAAGCCTATAGTAAAGCCAATTCCAAAACCAATTCCCATTATTAAGCCAATTCCTATTCTTAAACCAATTCCAAAGGTGATTCCCATTGTTAAGCCTATACCAAAACCATTTATAGTGAAAAAGCCTATCCCTGCTTTTGGGTCAGAGGAATTTTTAAAACCAAAGCCTTTCTTTAAAAAGCCTATTCCTAAACTACCACTTGATCCTAAATTCAAGAAACCTCTTCTACCACCATTGCCAATTCACAAGCCAATTCCAACTCCATAAAATGATAACACTATACCCCATAAAGCTATAAGGATATTCCTTCCATTTCTAATGCCTTTATATATATATATATATGCACCGCATTAATTTCAACCTGAATCATGATTTCGATTTCGATAATCCTTTCGTACCCCTCTTGTGTACTGGATTGGAATATATTTACTCAATGTTTTCCTCTGTAATGAAGTTCTCAATATTATTATTTGTAAGATTAATTATGTTATTAAGAAATGGTTCTGCTTTTTCTTTTTTTGTTTAAGTAATATGTTTAATTATCACTACAAGAAATTATCGATGGGAAAAATCCACCGGTAATATATCGCAAATTTTTGTTGGTAATGAAATTTTAACGACAAAATACGGACGAACAAAATTCCATCAACAATAACCTTTTATAGGAAGCTATTATCGACAGATTTTAACGACAATTTTTTTTACACACGGACTTTACCAACAGATGTATCTGTGAGAAAACACTGACATACTTTTTCGTGGGAAATTATTGATGGTTTTTTCTGTTAAAAGTTACGGACAATTTTTTTTGTGGAAAGTTACTGATGGATTTTGCCATGAAAAACTATCAAGGGAGATTTTTAAGTAAAAAATTGCTGATGAATTTGTCCATCGATAACATATTTTTTAATTAATTATATTGTTTGTTTTCAAATATATATTTAAATTTTTATTTTATAATTTAAAAATAAACAAAAAAATGAAAATAAAATATAAATAAATTCAATACGTTGAGTTCAACCAAATCTTGTTCATTTATGATTTTTGCAACGCATTGACAAAATAAGAACATACAAAATTCCTTAGATTATGAACATGGCCGGGTAAGTATTCTAATAAGAAGCACAAAACACATAATTTGTAACCCCAGGAGCAAGACTTGTTTTAACTATTCAAGAAAGCAAGAATTAATTAGATACAGGATTGCCATGATTGAATTCCACTGGGTGCCCATGGAAATAAACTTTTGTAACTTTTTCTACATATTTTATAGTTACTCAGATTATTTTATATTGCCGATGGAATAATCTCTAGGTAAATTACCTTTGAAATTGTTCCCCCCCGAAAGGTACCAATTTTTTTTGATTGATTTTTCGACAGAATGCTTGTCGATAAGACTCTGATGTTACCTATGATTTTCATTTTTACTGATGGATTTATCCGTCAATAATGCAAAATTACTAACGGATCTTATTAATCCATGGGCAAATATCAGTCGATAAATAGACATTTTGTTGTAGTAGTATTTCCATTTTACATTTTTAATTAGAAGATGATATTTAATTGTGTTTATGTGTAAAGACATAAAGACCATTAAATCATATAGCTATTTTTATACAAAGGGTAAATCTTATCTATTAATTTCTAATATTAATAGTTAATACCATTCTCCATCGGTTCTAAATTAAGTATCGCAATTGAAAAAAAAATACTAAAATAAATGTCATATTAACTTTTCAATATAATATTAGTTATTTATTTTTGACTAATACGTAACCCTAATAAGTATCACTTTAAAATTTTTAATGTAATATAAATACTAAGGTAAATTTTGTAAAATTATAATTCTTTTTCATATATTTATTAGTTTTTTTAGTATGTTAAAAATAACCTAGGATAAAATTTATTTTAGCACAGACAAATAAACCACTAAATTAGGTCCTATTTGGCTTGGGTTTGGGTCTTGCAAGTTTTCTTTTAAACTTAAATTTTAAAAAATCCTATAATTGGATAATATAAATTGAAATAGTTTTTAAATGAATTTAAAACTATCTTAATATTTATGCATTGTTACAATGCTCTAGGCATTTTGTAAAAATATCTGATGTTAGACTTCAGCAAGCCATATGCTATGACTCCTCACCAATACAACAAAAACTTAAATATGTTTTAGATTCATTAAATCTGAGACACTTTTTACTTTTGATCTCTCAAAATTAAATTTATTTTTTAAGTACTTTAATTCTGAAAAATTGTTTTTTAGTCTCTCTGTATAAAAATAAAGAAATATCTTAGTGACCCCAAAATTAATAGAAATTTTTTTTGGTAAAGAAAAAAAAATATTTTTCAAAATTGTGAAACTAAAAAATAAATTTAAATTTGGAGAACCAAATTAAAAACAAAAGTGAGTCAAATTTGAAAGATAAAAAACATAGTCCCCTTACTAATTTTCTGAGTTTCCCACTCATTTGGTTTCATTTGGAGAACTGAAATGCTCCCCTCTGTATGCTCACTTCAATAAGGTTACACATAATTTAGAGACTGACATACTTTTTTAAGATAAATACAAAGTTGGCTCAAATCATAGAGTATTTATGGCTATGGAAGACTCTATCAGAAGCTGGATATTATATTGAATACCTTCAAATTATCTAATCTTATCCCCTCTTGGCTATTTTTCTTCCTTGCAATTTACTCCTTCAAATGAAGGTCTTTCTATAGGCCTTGTACTAGTTGTTTATGGCTCTTGGGGGGAATTTCAAACTTAGTCAAATGCTGTATGAATTTCAAAAAATTGTGTTTATGTGATTTCTACAACTTCTAAACTTTTTCTTGTTGTATTCTCTGCTCCTTTTTTCGCATACAACTAGCACAATATCAAATTCAAATTATGGCAGTTGGTGCTTGTTGTTGTCTAATTATCCCATGACAATTTTTGGCACTTGTCATAGGTGTTGCTTCTGAAGACCAACAATTGCAGAATGCTTCTTGTAACTTCTTTTAATGAATGTAATACTTGTATGTCAATCTTCTTAATTCACTTCTGGTTACTTTGTTCTCATTAGGACTTGGTGACCTACGTAAGTTTTTTTTATTGGCAAATATATATATATATATATATATATATATATATATGTATATGTATGTATATGTATGTATATATATATGTATGTATGTATTTTGATGGTTGGCATATGGGGTACCAGCAACCCATATACAAAAATATAATTGTTAAATAGCAAAATGCTTCCCATTGGTTATTAGTTCCTATTTAGAACACCGAGTTCTCATTAGGACTAGGTGATCAACGTAAGTTTATGCTTTTGATTACATGTAGGTCTACTTTTTGAGATTGTTGCTTCTTGTGTGGGTGCTTTCATACTGTGAAGACATTTGTGTCCCATTTTCCATTTAGTCTTTGCATCTTTTGGTGCTTCTTCATGTCATGTGTAGTTTTTTATCACACTACCCTTTATTGAACAAACCTTCTGGTCATGTTTCTGATCATACATAGTTTTTGATCTTGTTGCAGTTTGATCCTAGAAAATATGATTGAAAATATGATTTGTATTTCGTGCTTCTGATTAGCTATATCCTTGTCATTCTTCGATGGGGTAGATCCTGCATCTGGAAGGTAACATACTTCAAACTAATGCTTCACACTTTTCTTCACACTTCTTAATAAAGTAATGTCTAATAATCACATACTCAAGGCAATGTTGGGTCAAAATGTCAACCCTCAAATAATCTGCGGAAGCGATAATCAAAGGAGAGAGATAGAAGACAATATAGTCAAATTTGTTTAACGTGGAAAAAAACCTTCTCAAGATGAAGAAGTAAAAACCAACGAGACACTAGTCCAGAATCAAACTTCCACTATGAAAATAATGGGTTACAAATGATTAAATACACCAAGTTGGTGGCTCACTCAACCTTTCCAACAATAGTGATAATCAAACTCTTAGAGTGTTTCACTCGATATCTCTCAAATATGCAAAGCACACATGCTTGCTCAAATAGGCACTCAAGAATGTCACTTTAGGCTCTTGAACATTTATCACGCTCTCTCTCAACTATCAACCTTCTTAAGATTACAATCAAAGCATCTTTTATAGATGTATATCATAAGACAAAATCTCTTTCAAATTTTGTACTCAATTAATCTTCTTCTTCACTCAACCAGAACCCCATAACCTAACTCATAGGAGGTTTACATATGGAGAGGGCTAAGGAGTCAAATTAAAGGTTCAGAAAACGTGACATCTGAGTCTGGCCCTTCAAAGTTGAGATTTCCAAATTCTTGGAACTTGAGCCAAGCATTGAGGAAGGAACAAATCCCAACAAATCTTCCCATTTCGACTTTAATGCTTCAAATTTGATAGCTGCCCAACATCTTTAATCTAGAGCCCAGCATTTTCAATGCGACGGGTTCACTAACCCGACACCTTCACAGCAGTCTTCAAATTTCCTTGCTGATACCGGCTTAGTCATCATGTCAGACCAATTCTGGTCGGTGTCCACTTTACCAAGTGCGAGCTGTCCATCTTCCACCACATCCCGGATCCAGTGATACGTTACATCAATATGCTTGGTGCGGGAGTAATAGGTCGAGTTCTTCGCAAAATGAATTGCGCTCTGATTGTCACACTTCAGTTCGTACTTGTCTTGATCATGGCCGAGTTCCATGAGGAACTTCTTCATCCACATAATCTCTTTGCTTGCCTCAGTCACGAAAATGTACTCGGCCTCAGTTGTCAAAAGTACCACACACTTTTGCAATCTTGATTGCCAAAAGATTGCTCCTCTAGTAAATCTCATCAAGTACCAGGTCATCGACTTTCTCGGGTCAAAATCTCCCCCTAAATCTGCATCCCAGTACCTGAAGATCCATTTCACTGCTTCCTAGTGCTCCTTGCCAGGGTTCGATAGAAATTGGCTCACCATTCCAACTGCAAATGCCAAGTCGGGGTCTAGTGCAAACCATTGCATACATCAAGCTTCTGATGACGGATTGGTATGAGATCTTCAGCATCTCATCTCTATCTTCATTAGACTTCGGACACTGCTTCTGATTCAGCTTCAAGTGCCCAGCTAAGGGGGTGCTAACTGTTTTGGCTTTGTCCATGTTGAATCTCTTCAGAATCTTCTCAACATATTTCTCTTGACTTAGCCACAGTAGCTTTTTTTTTCTGTCCCGGATAATCTTGATTCCGAGAATCTACTTCGTAGGGCCGAGGTCCTTCATCGAGAAGGACGAGCTCAACGCCTTCTTCAAGGCGGAGATCTTCATCTTGTCTTGCCCTACAATCAACATATCATCAACAAAAAGCAATAGAATCAAGGAATCTCTAGTCTCATACATCTTCACAAATACACAGTGGTCGGCTTCTGTCTTCATGAACTTGTACTCATTCATGAAGGACTCAAATTTCTTGTACCACTGTCGAGGTGCTTGTTTTAAGCCATAGAGACTCTTCTTTAACAAGCATACCATGCCTTCACTTCCAGGAGTTTTAAACCCTTCAGTTGCTCCATATATATCTCCTCTTCCAGCTCACCGTGAAGAAATGCTGTCTTCACGTCCATCTGTTCTACCTCGAGATCCATTGAAGCCGCCATGGCTAACATAGTTCGGACCAAGGTCATCTTCACAACGGGAGAAAAAATTTCTACAAAGTCAACTCCTTTCTTCTGATTGCAGCCTTTCACTACAATCCGGGCTTTGTATCTCAGGTTTTGCCCGTTCTCTTCATTCTTGATCTTATACACCCACTTGTTCTTCAGAGCTCGTTTTCCTTTAGGTAGCTCTGTCAGCTCATAAGTTTGATTTTCTTGCAAAGACTTTATCTTGTCCTGCATTGCCTTCTCCCATTTTTCTTTCTCCGAGCTCGTCATGGCCTCATCATAATTCTGAGGCTCACCATCTTCAGCAATGATGGTGTATTCATCGGATAGGAACCTCGTAGAAGGTCTTCTCTCTCTAGTGGGGTATCTTGGTTGTTCTTCTTCATCAGCCTGAGAACTCGGTTCATCATCTTCATCCCAGTCCTCTTCATCAACTCAGACTCAGCATCTTGGTCCTCTTCAGCTTGTTGTTGTTCATTTTCTTCCTCATTTCCGTCATTGGGATCTCCCTCTGCTTCTGTTCTAACAGGAGGAACGGGTTCTTTGCTTCGGACAGAAACCCGGACTTTGGGCTTCGAGATGTCATGAAGAGTTTCATCTTCATGAAAGATCACATCCCGACTTCTCACTATCTTCTTGTTGATAGGATCCCAAAGTCTGAACCCGAACTCGGTTTTCGGTGATCCAAGGTAGATACATTCTTTCATCTTCGCATCGAGCTTTGCCCTTTCATCTTTAGGGATATGCACGAAAGCTCGGCATCTAAACACCCTTAGGTGGCTATGAGTTGCTTTTTGACCGCTCCAGACTTCTTCTGGGATTTCTCCTTCAGGTGGTCGTGATGGTGAAAGATTGATCAAATCAACTGCAATTTTGACAGCCTCTCCCCAGAATGATTTTGGCAACCCGGCATTAGACAACATGCGTCAGACTTTCTCTTCAATAGTCTAGTTCATCCTCTCAGCTAGTCCATTCAACTGCGGGGTCTTGGGAGGTGTCTTCTCAAGTCGGATGCCGGCTTCTCTGCAGTAAGCGCCAAAGGGACCAT
This sequence comes from Glycine latifolia, assembly GCA_013407115.1. NCBI lineage: Eukaryota > Viridiplantae > Streptophyta > Magnoliopsida > Fabales > Fabaceae > Glycine > Glycine latifolia. The sequence continues at coordinate 32,704,470 of CM023955.1, forward strand.
AATACTCACCACCATTGTCTGAGCGAACAGCTTTTAGCTTCATGCCAGTCTCCCTCTCCATCAAAGCATGAAATTCTTTGAAAGATTGGAGTACTTGGTCTTTTGTCTTCGGTAAATAAGCCCACACCTTACAGGAATGATCATCGATGAAGGATACAAAATATTGAGCTCCTCCCAGTGATCTCTCTGTCATGGAGCAAACATCAGTATGGACGAGGTCAAGGATATTCTTGCGTCTTCTAGGTTGATCCGGTTTTACAAACGAAACCCAGTGCTGCTTTCCAGCTAGGCAGTGCGTGCAACTCTCTAGCACTTGGCCCTTCAACCCAGTCAGTAGCTCCTTTTCCATCAAAATCTGGAGTCCTTTCTCACTCATGTGACCGAGACACTTGTGCCAGAACTCCAAGCTAGGTTCATCTTAGACAAAGTTGGCTTCTCCTCCTTTTATCCTTCCTTGCATGAGATACAAGGAGCCTTCCTTCTCGCCTCTAGCCATGACCAAGCTTCCCTTGGCCAGTTTCCATCTACCTCCACCGAAGTAACTCTCTAACCCAGCATCATCTAGCTTTCCTACCGAGATTAGATTCAATCGCATGTCAGGTACATGCCTTACATCTTTCAGCATAAGTTGGCACCCTACATCTGTGGTCAATGTTATATCAGCGACACCAATAATCATGCTGGTTACCTGATTACCCATTTTCATGACATCAAAATCTCCCTTTCTGTAGGCAGAAAAGAATCCTTCATGTGGTGTAACATGGAATAAGGCACCAGAGTCAATAATCCAGGTGCAATCTTCATGGGCTATATTAAAAAATTCTTCACCAAGGAAGAATATCTCGGCATTAGCAGTCACAACCGTGGTGCTCTTATCATGCCTTCTCTTGGGAACGATTTGATCCGGCTATACACAATCGTTCTGTTCTTCATTCTGCAAAGCCCTGTAGTCTGGCTTCTTGTGTCCTACATTCCCACAGTAGAAGCACTTCAAATCAAAATTTGACCTAGACCGGCCTCTGGACTTGTCACATCCATCACGACCCCGACTCTTGCCATGAACCCGGAAGTCAGTTTTTCCTCTACTTTCAGCAATGTTGGCCTCAGACGTGCTGGTAACACCTCTTTCTATTTTCCTGGCTTCTTCATTCAGGAGGCTATCAGTAACAGCATCCATCGTCAGTGTTCCTTCTGGAGCCGAGTTACTTAGTGTCACTACCAAAGTATCTCAGCTCTCTGGCAGCGAGCTTAGTAACAACAAAGCCTGCATTTCATCATCAACTTTCATGTTGGCTTTGGTCAACTGATTCACGATACCTTTGTAGGTATTGAGGTACTCAATCATACTTATGTCGTCCTTGTATTCTAGCTTCACAAGTCGACGAACCAGATGTGCTTTGTTCCTGGGAGTTTTCTTCTGAATCATGGATTCGAGCTTGTTCCATAACTCGAAGGCATTCGTGAACTCGGCCACGTGCTCAAAGAGGCTTCTATCTATATACTTTCTTATTGTAGTTATTGTCTTCCGAATCAGGATCTCTCATCAAGGACAATGGGCTCATGTAAATCCTTGAAGTAGAGATGATCTTCCATCATCGGTCTCCAATAAGTGAAGTTTTCAGCAGTCAGCTTGAACATATCTCCATCATGAGACATGCCACTGGTCTCCATCTCGTCTCTTTCAGAACCGTCAAACAAGTATCTTATACCGCCGCAACACTTGCGGGACACGCTGTTCCTGGGCTCGCCAGGAAGACTTTCAATACAGGGTCACCAAGTTGAACCAGGCTCTGATACCATTGTTGGGTCAAAACGCCAACCCTCAAATAATCTGCGAAAATGATAATCAAAGGAGAGAGATAGAAGACAACACAATCAATTTTGTTTAACGTGGGAAAACCTTCTCAAGATGAAGAAGTAAAAACCCACGGGACACTAGTCCAGAATCAAACTTCCACTATGAAAATAATGGGTTACAAATGATCAAATACACCAAGTTGGTGGCTTATTCAACCTCTCCAACAATAGTAATAATCAAACTCTCAGAGTGTTTCACTCGAGATCTCTCAAATATGCAAAGCACACATGCTTGCTCAAATAGGCACTTAAGAATGTCACTTGAGGCTCTCAAATGTTTATCATGCTCCCTCTCAACTATCAACCTTCTTAAGATTACAATCAAAACATCTTTTATAGATGTATATCATAAGACAAAATCTCTTTCAGATTTTGTACTCAATTAATCTTCTTCTTCACTCAACTAGAACCCCATAACCTAACTCATAGGAGGTGTAACACCTCGTATGCATTCGGTGTATTAACATATACTTAATCAGAAAATCCAAGTAATTAATTTAATAAAAACCCCTAAAAGCAATTTCAAAACCATATTCCTTGATTCATTATGTATGGTACTAAATCAAAGTAACAGAAACGAATGCCAAGACATCACAAAAGTCTCAATGATCCAGATAACTCAAAACAACGGCAGATAAGACTATAATATCTATGCAGATATACTAGGAGAGTTAATCATATGTACATAATACAATATATATATATATATATATATATATATATATATATATATCATCAAGACACTCACAGTGTCTATACAAAAGAATAAGTACCACGTGCTTTGATCTCACAGATCCTTCCTCACATGAGGGTATAAAACACAGCATACTCTATACATACTCTATACAGGCTCAAAATATATGCACATACATATCTTCCCTCGCAGGGGTACAAAACAATAACATAACTAAAAATAACTGAGCCACAATGCTCTCAAAATGATGTCCCAACAGCTACACAGAGTCTGTCCCTACTGGGGCCTCCCGCCCTGGGACCTGTCATCTCTGCCAGCAGCATCACCTGAAAATAACATCCCCAAATAGGGGTGAGATACAATCTCAGTAAGCTCAAGGCTCTTGGAGGCTTCTCCTCCCCCTGGCTCACTTCCATGGCAAACAACATCACAGGTATCACAATCACTAGGCCTCCCGGCCCTCACAACAATACATAGTCATCATCTAGCTCTAATGTATATCCACGGTACTACGCCCGCCAAAAGGGATCATCATCACCCTATACAAGAAGATGCATCATCATCAACATCTAGTGTGAGGCCGGAACTCACACCCCGTGTCATCTCATCAGGAGCTACCCCTTTACGCATGGATGCACTATATATGGTACCTCCGAGAATAGGTCTCATCCCGCAACGGGCCCACCTATCTCTTGTCTTAAGGGATCATCATCACCCTTTACGTGAGCAAACCAAACTAGGAGGTGCGTCTACTCCTAGGGAGGTCCATATCTATCTACTGGCCAGAAGATCTATTCAGAACACAATCATACATACAAAGCATAGCATTATGCATACATATCATTATGAGAAAACTGTAATAACCAATGTAATGCACATGCAACATGAATGTAACCATCACTCCCTCGGAGTATGGTGGAACACAAGCAGTGGGAAATAGTCCCAAGAGCAAAGAGCTTACCTGACAAGGCAGTGCTCTACTGTCCAATCCCTGGACCGTGGTCTATGCCACCAACACCCTCGGTGTCACGCCCTATATCAAGGCAACAAGCATATATCAGTAACTAGCCTAACCTTACAAGGCATTTAAATACTGTATAACGGTTCTCGACCGTTAGAATGAAAAGAAACGCGATTCCTTTCCATTTCAACCTCTCTGTTCTCTATCTTAAGGCTATCATAGACCCTCAATAGGATCTATCTCGACCTATCTAACATACTAGAGTCCCTCTAAGACTCTGTATAAGCCAATTCAAAGGATTCAATTTCCTTAGCCAGGCCAAATATCAATACTTGTCAAGTTTATCAGAACGGCTATTTCAACACATATTCACCGTTTATTTAGCCTCCTGGTCATCTTTTGTAAAGGTACCTAGGCTCAAACCCATCATTATAACATCAATCTTCCTACTCATACAGATGTCAGAGTCAAAACTAAACTTTATCAATACTCAAGATTCAAAGCTTAACTTTCCTCTAAACAGGCTCCTGAGCATATATCTCTAAAGAATCCAAGCCTAGTTTCGACCCTAACTCACTCATTTATCCAAAATTCATCAGAACTCATCCAGAATCATTTCCACAATTCAATCGGTTAAAGATCAAGTTTCTCACCTCTAGACTGTCAGGGAAGGTCAGAGGATAGCTTTTCCAAGCTTGAACGCCTCTGAAATGACTCTTTTCTTCTCAAAATCCAAGCTCTGAGAAATCCTCTAGAGAACTCGATCCTGCCGTTTGACGACTCTTGATACAAACTAAACTTGAAATCTAGCTCATCAAGAGGTTCTAATCACTTTCCTAGTTGGTTATCAAGTGTTTAGGTCAAGGGATAAGCGGTTATAGAGCTCTCCAAGCTCAACAATGGAGGAAATGGCTTAGGGAAAGGGAAAGTAAGCTTTTTGGCCCCAAAACTTGTAAAAATGGCTTTATATGGGGTGCTGCCTGAGATCTGGCGCTCCTGGCGCCATTTTCACGCCTCCAGCGCCAAATTCTAGAGAAAAATGGCCTTTTGGCCATTTCTGGCGCTCCTGGCGCCAATATCCAGTGCACCTAGCGCCAAATTGGCGCTCCGGGCGCCACTTATTAAAATAATTTTTTTTTTTTTGAAAAGTTGGTTATTATAGGAGGTTTACATAGGGAGAAGGCTGAGGAGTCAAATCAAAGGTTCAAAAAACGTGACCTTTGAGTCTGGCCCTTCAAAGTTGAGATTTCCAAATTCTTGGAACTCGAACCAAGCATTGAGGAAGGAACAAATCCCAACAAGCAAACCATCAATAACTGAAGTATAGGCAACTTAGAATCTTCTTTTTAATAGTTCTTGATTAAAACTTTAACTTTAGGAGGAGTTCTTCTTCAACAGTTAGAACTTGAGGTGTCACACCTCATTAGTCAACTTCAAATCAATTTCTAAACTTAGAGCTTCGATAGAAGTAGTTAAGTCCTGTTGTACTTTTCTTTTTCTAGGTTGAAGATTGGTGTTCTCCATAGTAAGAATGATCACCTTCTTCTTGGCATCCTCTAAATCATTGGTGAGTTCTTAAACCTTCGCCACTAAAGCTCAACGTTTTCCCTTGTCACTTGCAACCAAGGAAAGAATTATGCTTTGTACTTTTGTTACACGGATTGGAATCCAGACCAGGCTTGAGACCTAATCTATAACTGGTCACCTCACTCAAAATTACTTCCTCTGGTCTCATATAAATAAAAAAGTTATTTTTATCTTGGACTTAAATAGTAAATCTAATTAATTTCATCCCTATTTAATGATAATTTCTAAAACATCTTTCATTTAATTGTAACTCTATTTTCAAGGATTCTATTTTATTCATGGTTTCAGATTCTAATGAAGAACATTTTAAAAATAATCATATTTTTATTTGAGATTAATAAAATTAAATAATTTCAAATTATTTTTTTTAACCAGTATGAAAGTAATTAATTTTACTTATACATGAGTTCAAAGAGAGCATTAGACTAGCCTAATGGGCTAAGTGTTGGTTGAGGTCAGCACCTCTACCCATGCGTAGCATTCCTTTAATACACTTGCAAACAACAAAGTACACCTTGACCAGAGCAAAGTTACCTTGTCACTACATCAATTAATACATGATAATATTACCTTAAAAGACCTTGAGCCTCGTGTTAAGAAAAATGACCCATATCTCAAACTCCTATAAATACAATCAAATAATGTATTCAAAATAAAAAGTGATTTATGTATCATTACATTATTTTATATCACCGCCCTAGTAAACTTGCTATTGATTTAAAGTGTTAAATTTACCTTTTTGAGATATTTACCTCCTACTTGTGGCATCTCAGCCGCGTTAGAGTGTAGTACCATTGTTCCTACACTTCAGATCTTTGTTAACAAGGAACCTGTTGGTTAGAGCAATTACAGAATTTGGTCAAACTCAATTATCCTATCTCATACACCATAACAACAACAATAAACAATAACAAAATCTTTTTTCTACTAGACGAGATCATAAGTTACATAGAGTGCACACTGAGCTTATGAATGTAAGGCAAAATACTAATTAAGGTTCTGTATATGACTCAGCTTCAATTTATGTGTCTAGCTAGCATCTATTACTGAATAATGGAGCAAGTAGCAACTTTATTATAAAAGGTCATAGTAGTATCTGCTGGAGGTCGTCGTTGTTCACTGTCAAATGACTTGTCTCAATTAGCGAAAATCATGCAGCAGGAACCTACCTATGTTGCGTCAAATATAAGACAAGGACCTAGTTAGTCATGTTAACTATAATAGGGGAAGGAATTGTTTTATTCCGATGGTGGGGTCAATATATGACATTCTTATATGTAAAATGCTAATGAGCAGAGTTATCTTTCTCATCTTGTATTACTCAATTTTCAATAAACTCCTTTTGTTTATCAAAAAAACAATTTAACTATTATTTATAAATTATAATGTTTACTGATCAACTTTCTTTGCCTCTGTGTGTTTGAAACTTCCTAAGTTCGAGCAGTATTATCTAAACACCAAAATTAAGGAAAAGAAACACCTTAGTTACTTGGGAGGTTCATTTATTGGAGAGAGCATCCCATGCATTATCATAGCAACAACAACGGTGTTTAACGCTATTAACCACCCTAAACATACGACCATGTTCCAACGACTCGCATAATAATCCCTAAACCAAATCTAAAATTTCGGAGTATATTAAAAAAATGTAATGGCCAATAGTACACTTAATGTACTGTTAGTCCCAAGCTAGGTATTATAAATAATGGGAGTATGCAGGAGACGTTAAATCAAGCCTTGAGACATTTCCCTTTTGAGCTTTGTTTAGTGTGGCCTAGTTAAGTTGTTTTCTCAATGAGAATGAGAAAGCAATCCACAATGCAATGCGCACTTTTGCGCTTCTGGGTTCCCTTGTTACTACTTGCCAGCTTCAGTTATGCTCCTTCTGTTTTGGCCACAACTGAAATTTCAGGTTTGTAGCTCGTCTAATACTGACACTTACAAATAATTTTGTTAGGTTTTTATATATGATGTTTTCAATCCTCAACAAAAAAAATTATTCATTTTAATAATTACAATATTACAATTAAAAAAACAGTATAGTTTCTGTAAGATGCTAAAGTATATGTATAATTTTTATAACTTAAATTGATTAATTTTGAACATGGGTTAATTTCAAAATCTGACACAAGAACATATACATATATATATATATATATATATATATATATATATATATATATATATATAT
>CM023955.1:32711769-32765395 GCA_013407115.1 Glycine latifolia
TTATTGTAAATCTGACATAAGAACATGGCTTAAGTACAATTTTGATCTCCTATTTTTTTAATCCATAATTTTTGTACTTCCATTTTAAAATAAAGATATTTGATCTTTTTTGTTTTAAAAAATTAGCAATTTTAATCCTTATATTTCAAAATAGAAACATTTGATCCTTTATTTTAGAAAATTGATAATTTTGGTCTTTTTTTAAAAATTTTATGTACATTTTATTTCTTTATTTCTTATATTATAATTAATCAAATCATTTTTATGATACTTTAAATGAATATATTAGGTTTATGATTCAACTGGATCAAAATAAAATAAATAAACCATAGACAAAATTGAGAATTTGACTAAAATTGAAGATTTTGAAAAACTAGGAGAATCAAATGTCTTTATTTTGAAATACGAAACTAAAATCATTAATTTTTAAAAAAATAGGGACCAAATATCGTAGATTGAGTGAAATAGGAGGACTAAAATTACCTGTTAAAACAATCAAATAAACTTAGTAGCTCTTTCAAAAGAGATACAGAGATCCGGTCCTTTCACGGTGATAATTTCTTCAACTAGTTATGGCCATGTTCTTAACTAGCTTAAAATCTGTGTGATTTGCTTGTTAAAACAATCAAATAAACTTAGTAGCTCTTTCAAAAATATTATTTGTGTTTAACTTATATTTTTTAATTTCTTGTGTAGGGAATGAAGTGAACATGGATGGGAAGGTTGTAAATGAAGAGTTAGCAAAACCTAATCTAAAAGGACAAGATGAAGAAGAAAAATTCAAAGGATTTTTTCCAAAACCAATTCCAATTGTTAAACCTATTCCACAGCTCATTCCAATAATTAAACCTATTCCAAAGCCAATTCCGGTTGTTAAACCAATTCGTATTCCAGTTTATAAGCCTATTCCAAAATCAATTCCCATTGTTAAGCCTATTCCAAATGGTAAGCCAATTCCAACTGAAGAAGCAAAATTCAAAGGTTTTTTTCCAAAACCTATTCCTATAGTTAAGCCAATTCCAGTCGTCAAGCCAATACCAAAGTCAATTCCTATTGTTAAGCCTATTCCTATCACAGTATATAAGCCTGTTCCAAAATCACTTCCCATTGTTAAGCCTATACCAAAGCCAATTCCCATTTTAAAGCCAATTCCTATTTTTAAACCTATTCCAAATCCAATTTCCATTGTTAAGCCTATACCAAAACCATTTATAGTACAAAAACCCATCCCTGCTGTTGAGCCAGAGGAATTTTTAAAACCAAAGCCCTTCTTCAAAAAGCTTATTCCAAAACTTCCTCTTGATCCCAAATTTAAGAAACCATTTCTACCACCATTGCCAATTCACAAGGCGATTCCAACTCCATAAAATGATAACACTCAATCTACAAGCGATATAGTCATTCCTTCCATTTCTAATACCTTATTATATATAGTTGCACCACACCTCAAGCTCAATCATGATTTAGATAATAATCCTTCTATACACCCCTCTTGTGTACTAGATTGGAATATATGTATTTAATGTGTTCTCCTTAATGAAGATCTCAATATTACAGCTTTTATAAGATTGATCATATTAAACTAAGAAATGGTAATAATTTTTAATAATATTTTAAATAAGTATTTACATTTTTTCTTTTTTAGTAGATAATATTTAATTGTGTTCGTGTGTGGAGAGAAAGATTTCATTAAATCATATAGCTATTTTTCTATAAGAGGTGAATCTTAACTATTAAATCCTTATATGTATAGTGAAACAATACTGTAAAGAAATATCAATGTTGAAATATTAATAAGAGTACCAAATCGCTCAAGTAACACAATAATAAATAAAGTATCGTCTCCACATGAACTTATGTGGTTATTAATAGTAAAATTATAGACTACGAGAATTAAGAAATAAAATAACCCAAATCAAAGACAATTACATAAATAAAAGATAAAGGTAAGAGAAAATTGATTGAGGATTTTTGTCAAAAACTTGTTACCCGTAAAAAATTGGAGTAATATAAATAAGCGAAATCGTCGCTATTTTCATTAGACTTCTGAACATGTAATCACTACATAATCCTATTCAACAAGTTGATGTTATCATCAAGCCCCAATTTTATCCTAACCTCAATTAATTCCTTAAGCGAGAGAACCTAAATCCCTTGAATTAGTATAACCAAACGATTTTCCTTAAGAAAAAGGATTTATTGATGACTAATCCTCTTTACCCTATCCCTAGACATAACACAAATTAATTATTCAGTTTGCAATCTAAAAGAATTTTCCAATAACAATTGGAATCATAAAATCATGTACATAGGTTGATTAGGCCAAAAAAATAAGCATTAAGAATGGAAGAAAAATAATAACAATGCTTTATTAAATAGAAACAATATAGGAATTACATGAAAGTAGGACCAATACATTAAACTTCAATGAGAGAGAAGAATTAGCTACTAGTCATGGAGGAAAAAGCACATGATGGAGAAACCAAGCCATTACCGCGTCTTTGCTTTTTTTTCTTCTCTAAAACCTAAAACGTTCTCTTTTCTCTCCTATATATCTTTTACGCTCAATCTTTTCTTTTTAAAACAAGTACTACCCTAATTAAAGCTATGAGCTAGATAGAGTTTTGAAACAAAACAAAATAAAAATAAAATAAAAGGAAATCTCGCAGGATCAAATGCACAGGGTGTGGATTTTGCACAAGATGTTCGGTTAGTTGTATAATAATAGCAATTGTTCCATGGAAGACAAAAGGTATTAACCAAAAAAGTTAAAGATGCTTTCAACATTATTTTTGCGAGTAAACCAATGTAAAAAGTTCTTGAAATCAACAACAGTGGGATCTATGTCGATTGACTCTCCACCATAAGAACAACCTAATCTGAGAGACACAAACACATTTGAGAAAGAAAATTGATTTAATTAGGAAATCACAATGCATAACATCTCTTTCCTAACTCCAACATCGAAAATCCAAAATTTGATAAACAAGTTGCATCAATGAACGAACCCTATAAAGTACAAACCTTTGATTACTAGCATCACCTTAGTAATACAAAAGGACTTTGTCCATCAATTTGGAGAGCATTTTTAAATCGATTTTCCATTCCAATGTAGATAGTGAGTGAGGATCATAGAAAGTGGGACTTTTCCACATTCGATTTTACCCAATATTGAAAATTATTCTCTACATCCATTAATAAGTTATTTCTTAAACCGATGTAGATTACAATGTTTTTTTTCAAAAAACCTATCTATTTTGGGAGCATCCCAAACCTATAGTTAGTACAGTTCAAAATAGACCCAGGAAGTTTCTCATATGCATTTATATAAATAAATTAACATAATTAAATTATAAACTCCCTATTGTACAATAATAAAACAACTTCAAAGAATTTAAACTCCCTAATTTTAATATAAACAAACACACATACACACACTCACACACAAACAAAAAAATGTAATCTAAAATTATTTCTAGCTTGTATTAATCATGACACAAAAGACAAACATAACACAACACAACATAACATAAGACGAAGATGAGATAAGTCGCAAGTACATAGGACATATGTAATATAATAATCCAAAAGGAAATGGTTAGTGTGTACTACATACGAATCCCCAAAAGACAAAAACTACATTTCAAGAAACTAAATCGAGGTTTTTACGTAGGTGAACCCGATATCCTAATATAATACAAACAAATGGGGAGGCAAATACAAGAACTCTCACCCTAAGAATTGGTCACCTACTCATCATCATAAAATCCTTGCTTGTGTCCACAAGTCATAACACAGAACATCCTACAATAAGCCCTTGCATTCCCCTAAAAATGAGTAGGCATAGAGGGTCACTACAAAAAAATACGTATTTTCGATGGAAAATTTTCCGTCGGTAACTCAAGCCACTACAACAAAAAGCGGAATTTCCGACGGACAGAATCCGTCGCTAATGGAGGAAATCCGTCGGAAGAATGGAGTTTCCGACGGAATTTTGACGTGCACAAATCCGTCGCTAAAAGGGGCGTAGGAAATTTTGACCAACGGATTTTTTTGATCCGTCGGAAATTACCGACGGATATTTGCGTCGGTAAAGTCTCATGGGAAATTTCCCAAAAACAAATCCGTCGAAAATAAAAATATGAGACATCAGCGACGAAAAATTCCGTCGGAAATTTGCTTGGACAATGAATTTTTTGCCTTTTGTTATTTTAATTTTTTTCAGCACCTGTAGCTTCATATGAAGTTTATTATAAATTATATTATTTAATGACATGATTAAAACATAATAACATACATGGCATTAATTAAATATGAAAATTCAATAATTCCAAAACAATTAACTAACATTAAAAGTAACATAGTAATAAAAGCGTCATGTCTAATAAGTCAATACTAATCATAAAATGTTGCATGCCAGTAATCAAAATAGTCATTGCTGTAGTCCCTCTGCTGGTCATGTTGTTGCTGTTGTGGTTGATCATTATCTTGTTGCTGCTGCTGGTCATGTGACTGGTCATTCTGTTGTTGTTGTGTCTCGGGCAAGTGTTGTTCATGTTGTTGCTGCTGTTGAATAATGTTCTGCGCTTCAGGTGGTAGAAATTGAAGTACAACTGACTGAAAGACACGCATCTCCTCCTTCGACTTACGAAGCTCCTCCCTTAGTCGAATAACTTCTGTTGTATCAATCTGTTGACTGAAACATCCTTGCATAGGCTGGACGAATGTGTGATCTCCTGATTTATATCTATGTGCAAGATCTCCAATACCATAAAGACGTCCCTTATGCTTTGGTCCCACAGCATCAACCCAACACTTAGTCCTAAGTCTTTGTTCCTCGGCAGGGTCTAAAGGAGTCATTTCTGATTCACCAACACTTGAGGCGGCATCGGACCTAGCTTGAGATAGTCTAGTCTCAAAGTTTTCCTGTCATTGATAAAAAATTATTATTAAGCAAATGTATTAAACATTGTGAAAAATGAGAGTGCATGGGAGATTATGGTCTCACATGTATTTTCCTAGATCTATCATCGACAAACTCACCAGTATCCTTTCGTAGATGAGTTCGCTAAAAAATTTCATCTACATATGCAGATCGACCAAGCTCCTGAGACTATTTGCAAAGTAAACAATTAGGAATGTATTTAAGTAAATAATTATACCAGTACAAAAAACCATACATTATAAAATATTAACATGATCTTACCAAACGAATGGCATGATCCTGCAAGGAAATGGAACCACCTGTGTGCATACACCCACCCTTTTCAGATGCCCGATTTTTTTTTCTTGTTGACACCTGGAACAAAACTCAGATGCATTCCAATATGATAACAGATCGTTCCACACACGATCTCCAATCCAATATGGCCTTTTATTTTCATTTCGGGCATCCCTAAACATCTCAGAAAGTCTATCAGAGGCTTTGAAGTTAAAAGTTTTTTTAATTTCATCCTCTTCCTCCGGTCTCCATACCAATTTTCTCTAAAGTACGACAAAGTTATGATGTGGGTGAGAGTTAGCAAAATACCAAAAATGAAAATTAAATGAAGCATGAAACAAAATCAGGTTTAAATGGGACAACATACAAAGACTCAATATGTCCTAGATAATAAATAATCCAGAAAATTGTTTGATCTAACTTTTTTGTAATGTATGTTTAAGGCATTTATCAATTTACACAAAAGTCATAAATTCTTATATCATAATGTTTCAATTTCAGCCATTGAAATAATTGATTAACATGTGAAGAAGTTACCTTAAAACGCTGGAAAAAAAGCTCTTGATGATGTTTTGAAATTGCTCCCCATGTTGGCCATGGGTTAACAAATTGTTGTCTAATGGATAATGTCACAGCCTTTGCGGCAACCTTAGATGGATGAAACCTTAATACCAAAAAAAATCATGAACAATGAAAACACTTGCTTAGAACATCCATACGATTAAAAATTATGATGTAAATTTAGAATACTTACGCTTCATTGATCAGTGTAATCATAAGACGATCATTGAGTGGGGCGGGGGTCTTCCGTTGCCAAATTAAGACTGTCTTCATCACTAGCCATGTTACCTACAGCCGTCGATGGGGATGGTGTGGATGTTGGCACCGGGGACGGTGGAAATGGTGTAGGTACAACATCTACAGCTGTATTTGGCATAGATACAGTAGAAGGGGATGAGGTACTTGATGGGAGACTTACTCTAGGCGGTCATAGTCTAACCACATATTGTTTTTTCTTCCCACTTGCTTGTTTCCCACTATTGTCAGTCAAATGGGGTCGGGGAGGATCAGCACCACCTGATGACATTTCTATGTATATACAAAAAAAATTTAACATATTGGAATGATTCAAATAGTCTGCATTCAATCAAAATTACATAACTGACATAATTCCCTGTTACACAAAAAATAGTCGTCGGCTAGTAAAGTTATGAGTCCATTACAACAAAAGAGACATACATTCATAACGTTGGAATATAAATATGGATAATGTCTCTAATTACTTTTCGATAGTCCGTCTCTTCGGTCTATGATTTAACAAACATAGGTTCATTATTAGTAGTTTCAGATATCAAGTCTTCACTCTCTAAAGAGTCTTCTACTCTTTCAGCATCGAAATAGTGTTCGAAATTCGGAAGATAAATTTTTAACATGTCTCTAATTACTTTTTTTCTTTCCCTCTGTTGCCTCTCTGATCTAACAAAGAAAGATTTCGTATTAGCTTTTCCATCCATATGGTCTTGTAACCCTAAATAGCTTTCAACTATGTCATCACCCACAGAGTATTTTAAATCTAAAGAGTCTTCAACTCTCTCAACATCCACATAGCACTCTAAAGGTAAACTATCTTCAACTCATTCTAAATCTAATGATGCTTTAACATTATCATCATTCATAGAGTCCTCTAAATCCATCGAGTCGTCAAAATCTAGTGAGTCTTCAACTACTTCTAAATCTAAAGAGTCTTCAACTCTCTCTATATCTAAAGAGTCTTCAACTCTCTCAGCATGCATATAGTGTTCTAAATCTAAAGAGTCTTCAACTCTATCAGCATCCAGTGAGTCTTGTAAATCAACAGAGTCATCCACTATGTCACCATCCATAGAGTCTTCAACGATCTTTGAATACAAAGAGTCTTCAACTCTTTCACCATCCATATAGTCTTCAATTATGTATTGTAACTAAAAGAAATCATAATTATTAATTTCACAAGAATACAATTACAATAATTGAATTACACAGGAAACTATATCAATATCAATCAACATAAAATAAAACTAAATGATATAATGTAATATGCAAAACAACAATCTGCCACATAAGAGTTGATGACCACAATCATTAACACACTTAAAGCTATTTAATACAATAATTTGTTTGACGTTCACAAACATAAACTAAAATATATAGTCGTATGATACAATGTAAGACTATGCAAAATAAAGGTGATATCATGGGTTATCCTCTTCAGAATTGTAAACTTCAAAGTCATCTTCTAAATCCCCTTCATTGTCAACTTCAAAAGTATTATATTCTGCATTAAAATTATAGTTTGCACCTTCGTCATTCAAGCCATTACCTGGGTCCACTTCTTCAACCCCACGTGTTAAATCTTGCAATCCTAAAATATTTTCAACTTCAATAACTTCGTTGACATGTGCCATTTCATCTACTTGATAAGGCACATCATATGCAACATGTTTGGATTCTATGTAACCCCTTGGCTTTATTTTAATTGCAACACACCAACCACGCTTGTCCTTTCTTATGGTTGGATAGGACAAATAATACACCTGTCTTACATTATGTGCATTGATGAAGGGTCATACCGATTATATCTTCTATCCATTTTAATTTCCACGGTTCCATATTTTGGATCAACTCTTGTTCCTCTACTAGATGGATCAAACCATTCACAATAAAATAAAACAACTCGCTTGTCATAGGTTGTACTGTTATACTGTAGCTCATAAATATGTTTAATGACCCCATAATAATCATCTGATCCTCCTTCTGTAACGCCCTTTATGTGAACCCCACTATTTATTGTTTTCTTTCCCTCAGTCCATGCTTAAGTATGAAATTTGTACCCATTGACAAAGTATGTGTGCCACTCTTTAACATAACTCATAGAACCATATGATAAATCCCTCAAGTGTTGGTTTGACACATTTACACCCGTATTATGAACCTAGGAACAATCACAAAAATTTAAACTTATTTGTGTTACTATAGAAAAAATTACAAACCTAAAAAAAAAAAGACATACTTGTTGATGAAACCAACTTGGAAATTCTGCATGTACATTTCGAGGATGGGTATTTGGTTCATGTAATTGTTGAGATTGTAGGAATGAACTATCCAAACAAAATGTATTAGTCATGACTATTAATCTAAAGAGTTAATAATAACAATTTTTAACCTCCCCCCCCCCCCCCCCCGCACAATACAAAGCAATACTGAACAACTTACTCAAGGTATGGCTTAACTTCCGCACAGTTAATCAATACATGAACATGAGCTGAGTCTTTCTCTTCATCAGTTAACCAGTAAATCAACTCCTTCCCCGAAGGGCGACCATGCTGGTCAAAAACTGATAACATTGGTGGACGGCTTTGACTATCAACTGCAAATGGATTTCTAATATTACGTGGACACAACATAAAGTTGTTGAAATAATGTGAACAAAAATGAGTTGTCTCACGATGTAAGTATGATGCACATATGCTTCCTTCAACCCTAGCCTTATTTTTCACCGCTCGCTTAGAATCACCCATGAATCTACAACATTTGCATAACATGTAATGATGCATGAGTGTTACACAATTGACTTAGAGGAAAATATGAGGATGAATAAATTACCTTTCAAATGGATACATCCATCTATAGTGCACTGGTCCACCAAGTCTAGCTTCATATGCGAGATGAACTGGCAAATGTTTCATTGAATCAAAAGACTGTTGTTACCACTGCTGTTATCAATGGAGGGTTATCAATGGACTGAAAGAAGTCAGAAGGCTTTTAAGCAATTAATCACTGCTGTTACCACCGCTCCTATTTTAACATTACCAGATTTTTCAAAGCAATTCTGCATTGAGTGTGATGCTTCAGGTATTGGATTGGGAGCTGTTCTATTTCAGGAGAAAAGACCTATTGCTTATTTCAGTAAAGCTTTAGGAGAAAACTCATTGGCCAAATCAGTGTATGAGAAGGAACTAATGGCCCTAGTCTTAGCAATTCAACATTGGAGACCATATTTGTTGGGCAGAAGATTCATAGTTTATTTTGACCAGAAGAGCCTTCGTTTTCTTTTAGATCAAAGAATTACTACTCAAAATCAACAAAATTGGTTGGCAAAATTATTGGGCTATGATTTTGAAATCAGATATAAAGTGGGAGCTGTAAATAGAGTGGCAGATGCACTTTCTAGGAAAGAAGAAGCAGTGGAATTAACAACAATTTCCAAGATATATTGGTCTGATGCTGCAGCTATTGACAGAGAAGTTTTACAAGACTCAAGTTTGGCAAAAATACATTCAGATTTGGAAAAGGACCCTAACACTCATACACATTACACATTGGAGAATGGGAGACTTTATTATAAAGCTAGATTGGTCATATCAGCTAAATCAGAATGGATCCCAAGACTGTTGGCAGAATTTCATTCATCTAAAATAGAAGGACATGCAAGTGTTTATAGAACTTATAAGAGAATTGCACAATCTATTTTTTGGATGGGGATGAAGGCAGATATCACCAAATATGTAGCAGAATGTTTGGTGTGTCAGAGAAATAAATATCAAACTTCTTATCCTGAAGGTTTTCTAGTTCGAAAGGTTGACCTATATCGGGAATCCCCGCATGGCATTCCAGTATCAATAGTCAGTGATAGAGATCCTATTTTATGAGAAATTTTTGGAAGGAAATTTTTAGATTGCAGGGAACTAATTTGCAGTATAGCACATCATACCATCCTGAATCAGATGGGCAAACAGAGGTAATCAATAGAACATTGGAGATTTATTTGACATGTTTTTGTTCTGAGCAGCCTAGAGAATGGGGTGATTATTTAGCATGGGCTGAATATTGGTACAACACTAGTTATCATTCAGCAGCAAAATGTACCCCTTTTGAAGTTGTTTATGGCAGACCTCCTCCTTCCATTTCAAGGTTCATACCAAGAGAAACATTGGTAGAAGTGGTAGCACAAGATTTGATGAATAGGGATAAAGCATTAAAACAACTTAAGCATTAGCTAAAACGGGCTCAGGAGATAATGAAAAACAAGGCTAATGTTCATAGGAAGGACCACACAATGAAGGTGGGAGATTATGTATACCTCAAGATTCGACCACATCATAACCAGTCCATGATCAGAAAATTAAATCCTAAGTTGGCTGCCAGGTATTATGGTCCATATTTGATCTTGCAGCAGATTGGGGCAGCAGCTTTTAAATTCCTCTTACCTTCTCAGGCCAGAATACACCCAGTATTTCATGCTTCTCAGTTAAAATTGGCTAGGCGAGATCATCCGGTTGAGCCTAGTTTACCTGAGGAACTGAGTATTGATACACCACTTTATTATCCAACAGTGGTATTGGGAGATAGACATGTTAAACAGGGGAATGAAGAGATACATCAAGTGTTTATTCAATGGCATGGGCAAACGAAGGAAGAAGCAACTTGGGAGGATTATGATACAATACAAAGTCAATTTCCAGATTTTCAACTTGAGGACAAGTTGATTTTTGAGGGGAGGGGTATTGATATAGACCAGCTGATACAAAAGGAGGAAAATCAGAAAAAGAGGGAATGGCAAGTATATCAGAGGAGGATTAAAAATAAATAGTTAGTGAGTGTTAAGCGGTTAGGGGGGAGCGGTTAGTATTGGATAGTTTTATAAATATGGGTGCAGTGTGTGTTTTGGGGTGTGGAGAAAATTAATTGTTTTGTGTGATAATTTCTGTTTGAGAGAGTGGTCTCTAGGGAATTAGAAAATAGTCATTCCAAATTCTTTCTATTGAACTATAAAAGAATTTACATTGAAGGAATAAAGATTCTGCGTATTATTCAGAAACTTTTTGTGATTCTTTGAGATTCAAGAAATTTTAATCTTGGATCGTATCAAAAATACTAAAAAAAAATCGTCTCACTACCTATAGAAATTTGGCTATTGTTAGGTACCACTGTCAATTATCAAATTTTAAAAGGAACATATTAAGTATGGGATATGCTGATATGAAATTTGGAAATTAGAATTGAAGGCAAAGAATGCAAGTGATAATTCTGCCACAATCATTAAAAAATCACAACTACTAAGATTTTATTGGGATAGCAATAACTAACTAAAAAACAAAAATCAGGAGAAAAGTCTGTAACAGCAAAGACTCTACTTATTCAAAAGACAAAAAGCCTCACAACTCTAAGTCTCTAACACGAATGAGCTCTAGTGAATTGATGATCTCATCTCAACTCTTAAGACAAAACAACACATGTTGATTAGAAAAGGTAACAATAAACTACAGAAGGAGCCACAGGAGGCAGAGGCTGCAACATCCATACAATATAGATTCAAGAAACAAATATTAGTTAGTGCAAAAAGTTAAATATGTGCGTGAATTCATCCTTCTATCCATATGCACCATTACCAAACCCATTATTATGACAGATTTGTAATCAGTTGTACCCAACATAATAAATTAAGTATGTAAGATGATGCATGATGCAAATTTGTATTCAGCTGTATGACCAAAACACCATACACCATCGCAGTTGGTCTCACAGGCAGCCCAAATCTCTGTCATAAAATACTACCTCAGCTAAATGATATTGATGAACAATAAGAGTTAGAGCAGTGTTAATTGGTAATTTGGTATGCAAAAAATTTCATATGAACAGGTATGAAAATAAAGAAGTGAAACACTGCTCTATGGGAGAATTAGTTTCACGGTGATTAACAAGATTCCATGCACTCAAACAGAAACATATATAACAAAGTAATTAAACAAGTCAAGCATACATTAAAAGTAAAAAGGCTGCCTTTCGAAATTTCCAAATGAAAGCTGAAAAAAATAATAATTAATACAGTCCAATGATGATAACAGGTTGAAGGGGAAATTGATAAGCTTTCACTCAAGGAGGCTGGCTTTCGGAATTGTGTTAGCGTTCTAGTGGGTGCACCAGAAAAGGTTTCTTCAAATGATTTGCCAATTGCCACCAATAGAAAAGGTTTGGGGCATTATTAAAAGTAATACATTAAAAACTAAAATAAAGAAGAGGAAATTGTAACAGAGGAATGATGAAAGCGTGGAACAAAATAAAATAAACTACAACAAATTATTAAATTTGAACAAACAATAAAATAGAGAGAGAGCGAAAAGAAGCAGAAGCAAGCACCAGAAGTGCGATTACAAGCTTGAAGAGCTGAATTACAGTGAGAAATGTTGTTAGCTTCGATCTTTGTAGAAAAAATGCGTCTTCTGAGGATTCTCCTTCCTACAATTGCCGTTGCTATTGCTGGGATGTGATAGCTGAGAAGATGACGGTGCACAGTTGAGGTAGGAGGTGAGGAATGAAGACTGTGTTGGTCTGTTAGGGTTTAAAGTTTAGAAAGAAAGTTGGAAGTGAGGAATGAGACTGAGGAATGAATGAGTGAGGCACAAATTGAACAAATGGACCAAGAGACTATGACTATGAGTGGATTTAATTTATACAGGCCCATTATTGAGGCTTCATGGGGTTTTTTAAAAGCCTACAACCTGGCCTTTTTAATTAAATAGGCTTTTTAAAAAGCTCAAATTTGGCCTTTTTAATAAACAGGCCAGGCCATAGGCCCCTAACAGGCTGCCTGGCATACTTCCACCCCTACTTGGTAGTTAGGAGCACAATGGCACTTCCTATGGACCCGAACACCAGCTCCAAAAGATTAGTGGCTTGATCATCATATTTATACCCCAACTACATTTTCCATTTTCCTTCTTTCATACATAACACCCTTTGATTACGAAAACCTATTAACACTTCCCTAATATCATGTAATTTGTTCATGCTTCGTTGATTAACTTTCTTCTTTTAAACATAGAATAACACATTAGCAATTAAGAACTGCCGTGAACACTTTTTGCATCTATCTCTCAGACACAAGATATGAAGAAAACTATAATTACGTATTCAATGTCAAAGGATAAAAAAGGCACAATTCTTAACAATCATCATCATCATCTTGATTACCAAAAGAAAACTATAATAAAAATAATACACTCCCAAGCCAGATTTGTTCTTAGTGTCAATCCAAACCCAAAGACCAAAAGTGAGACAGAGCAAGAACAAGAAAACCCAACCCACTTACTTGATATGCCAAAAGAGAGAAAAATAACTAACAAACAAAGAAAAGAGCAACAAACACACTTTTCAAATAACATTGGGTAGATAGAAACACTGATTAAATAATTAACACTAATTTTAAACAATAATTAAACAGCTGATTCAAACAACAAAACAAAATTCCCTGCGGATATGAAAATCATCAAAATGAAATCTCTCTCCCATGTTAAGAAGGTGATGATCATCATCTCATCTGATTAATTAACAAAAACTAAACAATTCATTACAAAAAAAACAAGAAACAACTAATTAAGTAATTATCCAGTACCCCTCTTAAATTCTCGATCAAAACCATCCGAGATAACAACGTTAGTCAGTCATGAAAATGGACAATTAACATAGCTTATAGAAAAAACATGAGTGTTACCAGCTTGGCTCACTTCCCAAAAGTTGAATAACCAAAAATTGGTTGAAATGGTGTAAACTCAGTAAATATAACTTTATAACTATGTCACAAAATTAATTTCTAGTTGAATGAAGACCTTACCTAAAACACTGTCCCTTGAAGAGCAGACATGGCAGCCTCAATCACTAATATTTGCTAACATAGGGCTTTAAATAGTTTATTCAAATGATTCACAAGCAAATTAACAGCAGTAAACAACTACCAAGTATTTCAGACAAAACATTGAACAAAAGAGAAAAGCTAACAGTGCACTCTCTAACACAAAGTAATTGATTTCATATCACTACTTACCATTGAAGCATTTCTTCCTCAATTGTAGTTGAAGCAATTATGAATGCCTACATCAAACATACAAGAATTGTGTCAGACTAAATATAATCATACATGGCTATCCCTTAAAATGCACACAGGCTAACATGCCAGGAAGTAAAACAAAAATATAATTAAAATAAGGCTAGCCATCTAGAAAATAGGAGGAAAGGGTATTTGAGAATACAACTAGTAAACAAGAAAAGAACTAATTCTGATTCTAAGAAAAAATTTGAGGGAATCTCACATAACCATGCACAACAATAAAAACAAACAAAAGTTATGTTCTGATTCAACTAGAAACTAAACTGGAAATAAAAACCAATGTACAATTTATCATGTTGTTAAAATTCGAATAAAAAAACACATCTGGCACTTTTAAAACCCAAAAGGAATGGTAATACACAGGGATATTCTGTCAATGCCTATTCTAAAGTGATTCCATAATCAAAATGCTTATCCAACCCCTCACCCACCGAAAACCTTGTACTGAAATACAAAAACAACTCAAAACCCCTAACCCAGAACACAACAGCAAGTAAAATACCATTACCTTATGGGAAATCGATGTTGAGAAGAAACAAGAGGGAAAGGGCTCCAATTAGTTACAGTGACCCTGTTGAGAACTCCACAGCAAAGTGGACAAGCAAAAATTGAAACCATGGAAGCCAAGTTTTAATGTAATCAACGAACAACATTTGCAGTAAAAAGGGGAAGGGGTTTTTACCTCAATGGAGAGTGCGCGAAACTTGGTTCCAGGAATGCCGTAGCTGTGACAGAGGCTAGCCCTCGAAGATGCCGGAGAAGGAGTTGCGTGCATGAGATGGAGAACCAGAGAATGAGAAACCTAAGGGAAAGGGACACACACTCACTCGACGGCTAGGGCTGAAGTGGGCTTTTGTGAAAAATTAAAATTTCCCACGGAATGAGTATCCATGGGATGGTTTGTCGGAAATGAGTCCATTTCAGATGAAACTTCATTCGTGGGAGGGAGGCCGTCGGAATAAAGCGCTTTTGTTGTAGTGAGCATTTCCTATGGATTTTTCCGTTGAAACAAATTTTGTGGGAAATTTTTGAATTTCTGACAGAACTTTTCGACAGAAAAGTTTTTGTGGGAAATTTCTGAATTTCCAATGGAATTTATTCCGTTGGAAATATTTGAATTATTTTTCAAACTTTTTTTTGTATTTATAAGTTATTTACTTTACCTTTATTCGATAAGGCATGATTTACACGTTTATTGATATTTTCAATATTTTCTATAAAATTTTAATATTTATTTCAAAATGTAAAATCATTTTCTAAATTAAATATTTTAATCTAATTCCCATTTTTAATAAAATCATTTTAAATGAATTCTTTCATACCACAGACGAATCCAGAAATATATAGGTAGACGGCTCACAAGTAAATAAATGTGTTTTGAAGTCTTGTGTCAATAAGTAAAAAGTAAAAGAAAATTAGAAAAATATTTGATATATAAAAAATAGAAAAATTATTTTATATTTATTTTCTATTGTAATTTTACTATTTAATATCATATATGTAATAATTTCGCATCATGTATTACTGAAAACATAGTAAATAGTTCCTTAAAAAAAATTCATTGTATTTTTGTAAAATAAAATGTATCATAAAGTAGTTTAATCAATACTTGCAAACTAAATTATATAAAAATATTTCTATTATCAAATAATTGATTTCATTTCTCCATCGGTCATGTTTTCCACTTTTATTGATATTTTTAATATTTTCTATAAAATATTAAAATTTATTTCAAAATGTAAATTTTTTTTGTAATTTAAATATTTTAAACTAATTCTAATATTTTTATAAAATCACTTTAACCCTTCACACTACGTGCTTTGTGTACTATACTCTAAAATTTTTTAAAATACGACTTTTATTTTTAGATATCAATGTCACTTAATTATGTAAAAGAGTTAAAGTCAAATTTTTTAATTAAATTTCATATCTTTCCTTATAAGCTCCTTTTTTTAATTATTTTGTATAAACTAAATTATATAAAAATATTGATAAATTTATAAAATAAGGTAACGTGTATTTTTTAATCTAATTGAGTTATAATTAAGTTACTAAAATTTAATTAAATGATAAAAACATCATAAAAAAAAGGCTAAGGTTTTGTATCAATAAGGTTTTAAATTGCAGTCTATATATACTAACATATATATAATTACATTTAGAGTTATACTCCTGAATTTTGACAAGGCAAGGTCTTTATTGGTTCAGGTATGTTATACTTGTTGTGATTTTGCTTGCACCTGCTGAGTGCTTGAAGCTTGACAAGGTATTAATTTTTAGGCTAATTTCTGTCATAAAATACATGTTGAGTTGGGCTTGTTGTGGCTGAGTATGCCTTTGAATTTGAACTGGGTCATGGTGTTGTAGCGTTATATATGCTGTCATTGTATCTTGGTTGGTTACATTGTGGAGGACTAATCCTTTTCTGGTAGAGCCAACTCTGTCATTAGTCCTTTCACTTTTTGAAAATTTTTCACCTCATATTTCCTTCATTTGAAGTTCAAAAACAAAAAAATTAATAATTTGGTTGGTTGTACCTTATTTTTAAATTGTAGTCAATGAAAAAAAAATATGGAACTGAAACAATTCACTTAGTCGAATTTCTTCTGAAAGGCTATGTAGTATTTATCGTGAGATTCCTCTTAATAGCTTCTCCCAATGTTGTCCCTTTAGCATTCTTCATGTAAACAAAATTAATTTTTACATGACTTTTGATCAAATAAGTATAATTCCACATGTCCTCACCAATATGATAATTTGATTTGGTATTAAAAGATTTGGCTTTTGGTACACTCTTGACATAAGTACTGGTATATAAGTTCCAATGTTCTTTGTTGTACGTTATTGTATTTTATACACTGAATTCTAGTCACCTTTTCAAATTTACAGCTATCCTAAAACAAATGTGTTATGGTTGATCCACTTGGTAGACATACTCCTCATGAAGAAATCATTTGTAAGTCTTCTCTCTAGCATATGGTCAAATGATTTTGAAAAGTGGATTCTTCCATGCAGATTCTCATCCAATAAATATCCTGATTTGTAAAGGATTAGAGCAGAGGCAAGTCATCAGCTATATTTGTTTTGTAATATCTCTTTAACTGTTATTTCATCTCTAGGTGTGTATCCTACAGTTATTGTAGAGATGTTTTAATCAAGAGGAATTACATATGGAAATGATCGTAATAGTGGGTAGAATATTGAGAATTAGTTCTAGACATCAGGGTCTAATTTTTATTTTATTTTTTATTTAACACTTAACCATCCTAATGTAGTATTTTTTTTTTCTTATATTTTCTTCTTAAATTATATCTATCTATCTATAATTCTATCTATATAACTTCCCTCAATTCAGGTTGTCGTGCTACACTATGGACAGGTGAAGGATCTCCCAGATCAGTGGAGGTTTGCTTATGCTAATCTAGTTCTTGCGATTGCTAACGGTGACCCCATTAAGAGCTGCAAAGAGAGCTATAGGTACTGAAACATGCATTTAAGTCTTATCTATATAATGTTATCTTGTTTGTTGAAAATAAGAACAAAAATAGATATCTTTGCTAATACCAAGTTACAAACTGAGCTAGCAATCCTACTGGGAATAGATAATGAAAGCAAGGATTAATTGATGTAGAATATAATATGACTTTGGTTACAAATAGATTACAGGATTAAAGAGAGACAAAGAAGACTAGAGAGGAGAGAAAAAAACATAACGGAATATTGGAAAAAATGAAAAATCTATATTACTTATTTCTTCATTTTGAACAAAACATTTGATGGCTTTCTAATGCCCATATACCTTGGTATCCTTTCCTAAAGTTGATTTTTTCTTATGTTATCTTTCACGATAGATGTTAAAGTGTTTTATCAGAATATCAATTATGTGAAATATCAAATAACTTCATTGGAGGATGGTTGACTTTCAACTTCATAATTTTAAATTGAAAATGACACTCGATTAGTAGGTATATTCAAATTATCTAACTACTTGTCTTACTTTAATTTTATAGGGAGCTTGGTATAGAAACCTTTAGCAAATGTGAAAATGAGCTAAAATTATTGTTTAAACTAGCACAAACAATGTTTCATACAAAATTGCCTCGAGGAGTGGTAATGCCGCAATCTTTCTTAAAGGAATCTTAAATTAAAAAAATTATTGTCTGTTCAGGTATGTCATGGAATGATAGAATCCAACTTTCCATTTCTTAGTTGTTTTTGGAGAACACACATACAGGGGAGTAGGTGACAAATTAGTGTATAAATTTTGTCATGTTATTCTGTTACACATTGAAAGTAAAAAACCTAAGATTAAGGTGAGAAAAAAGAGGAGGGGTGAAGGAAGAAGGATTAGACATATCTCAACCAATCCTTTACCCAAATTCAACAGAGATACATATAGAATTACAGTTACAACTATGAACTCAGAGACAATACTAAGTGTTCAAACGCAAGTAAAGGGCCTCCATGCACTGGGTACCTGCTACTTTCTTTAGATCTAGTTGTGTTGTAAGATGTTGTTCATTCTAGATCTTATTCATGTGCTGTTATCATCCTTTATTCTGCCATCTAAAAAGTCGATGTTTAAATTTAACCAGACAATTTATTGAAACTGGAAATTGACAAAATCAATTAACAATTGTTGTTTTGGAGTTTTATGATTTTTTTTTTGTTGTATCTATATTCATGTTATAAATGACATTGAAATTTCAATACAACTTGGCAAGTTTGTTGAAGGTATGACTACTATTTTCTCTCAATTTGCTTGGTATTGTACTTGGCAACTTATACAGGTACTTTTCATGGTCTATACGAATTGTAAAATTCTAACTACAGACTTTTCCTGAAATTCATACGTGTTATTTTAAGTTTTGTCTCCTTTAAAAAACAATTATGTTATCTACTGTGGTGTACTGTTATAAACTGAGTAATTGATTAATAGTAAGGTAGGAGACTAGATAAAAATATAAAATTATATTTTGTACAACTATCACTAGATCTAAAAAATTATTGGAATTCAAGAACCGAGAATGAAAATGGAAATGCAAGATAAAAAGTAATTGACTATGCATATAATTACCCTTGAAATGATCTTTTTTTTTACCATATAAAACATAAACCATGGTATTGGTGTAAATATGAGATTTAGTTCCCCTAAAGAACCCACTTAGTTTCTTACAAATTAGATGAGATGCTATAGTCATGCTTGTATGAACTCTAAACCAGAAAGGCATGTAAAGCACTAGAAAAGTTAGTGTGTAGCCTAACCAGCAAGAGGCACTACACTTGACTCACCTCAGCTCCTTAGTTGCACCCTTTTGCATCTTGTGATTACGTTGATACTATCTATATTGAATAGTTAAATTAAAACAAGGCTTTGCTTTATGCTTTTCCATATTTTTTATGTAACACCCCAGAAAATTCAGAGTTTGCTGAGCTGGACGTGTATGTGTGGGTATTGCTTGATTATTTGGTTTATTTTGGTAATTACTATTTGATACTATTCTGCTTTGGTATGCGTGTTTGAATGATGGGTGTGATAAGTCAACTCGCTGGTCTGTGGTTGCTGGCCGGGCACGTTAAGTGGACATGTCTTGTTAGCCATGTATATAAGCATCAGAGTGCGCAGCAGAGGCGTGCTTTCCTTTCTTCTTGCACTTTTATCTCCTTTCTCTCTCTAAACTTACCCAGAAACCACTCTTCCTCAACCCCCTCTGTGTCACCTTCAGCCCTCTAGGACCACCATAACTTCCACGAATCCCCTTACGTCAAAAGGAACCTCGTGACCAGAGCAGAAGCCAACAAACATCTTTCTTGAGGATTCGAAAGAGAACGAACACGCTCACGCTCCAGAAGACGGTGTTTCAGCATCGCTAGACTGTAGTACAAACTCCTGGTTAGGTAAGGGGAGTTTATTATGTTGATGACAGCTTTAGATACCATGGTTGGGGGCCTGGGAGTCCAACCATGAAGATAATTGCATGTCCCTGGTGTGTGTTGTTTTTCCAAGAAAAGCTATGTCTTTTAATGAACAGGACGTCATGTGTGTTATGTTTGTTGGTTGGTGTTTTGTGTGAAGATTTTGATGGTGTTCTTGTGGGGAGAGTTGATGCGTAAGAACTCCCCGTACATGCGTGTGAAGCTGGTATTTTTATGCTGCAAACTCCCAAAACACCTTCTTAGTGGTGTTGGTGAAGGTGCCGCATACTGGGTTGGGTATGCCGAGTTGAGCTCACTACGTAGCGTACATATATATAGACGGGACGTGACTCTCAGCAGTCAATTGTTAGCGGATGTCAGCATCTCGAGTTCCTTACCCGAGGTTGTTTTCTTAGAGGTGCTAAGCTCATTTCCTTTTCCTTAGAGATACCGGACTCCTTACCCGGGGTTGTTTTCTTAGAGCTGCTAAGCTCATTTCCTCTTCCTTAGAAATACCAGGTTCCTTACCTGGGGTTGTTTATTCTCTTTAGAACTGATGAGTTCGTGTCTTTTCCTTGTGAGCGACCGGGCTCCTTTACTCGGTAGAGCTCGTATCGTTTCATTGTGAGCTAATAGGTTTTTTTACTCGGTAGAACTCATATCTCTCCTTTGAGAAGCTACCGGGTTTCCCTTACTCGACATCCGTAACCTGAACAACCTTGTGCAGGTTTGTGATACTGATACAATCACAAGTCTTGCTTGTTGTATCAAGCAAGCGCTGACTGTTATAATCGATTACAATGCTTATGTAATCAATTGCATAATGCTGAGTCTATCCTTGGAATTTTATAAAACCTAAGGACCCCTTTTGACCAACCTTGTCCGACCTTAACCGCCCTTGTCTGACTTTGACCGCCCTTGACCGACCTCATCCGACCTTGACCTCCCTTGTCCGACCTTAACCTCCCTTGTTTGACCTTGACCGCCTTTGTCCGCCCTCGTCCGACCTTGTTCGGATTCTTACTTAAAAAATCATTATACCTAGGTTCCAACCCGGACACCTAATACTTCACACCAGCTCACTAGTTTATGTTGATAACAGTTGAGGTCTGCCTGTGTGATGGCTTGAGATAATGATGTGTGCATGGATACCATGGTGGGTGTCTGACGTTATCCTATCCAAGAAGGGTTGTTCCTGGCTGGGTCATACATTGTTGGTGCCCATGGTTATTGAACAAGAGTGGATATGCATTGATACCATGGGGGTGTATGACGTTATCCTATCCAAGACGGGTTGTTCCTGGCTGGATCATACATTGATGGTGCCCATGGTTATCGAATGCAAGTGGATATACATAGATATCCACGAGGGTGTATGACGTTATCCTATCCAGGACGGGTTTGTTCCTAGTTGGGTCATACATTGATGGTGTTCTGGTGATAGGCTATGTATAGACACGTGAGATGCCGGGACCGGGTGGTTAACTTTGCAAGGACCACAGTCAATGCATCGATGAGCCCATGTTGGGGCAGCCAATGATTTTGACGGTATGTATGTACATGGGGGTGCATGACGTATTAACCTATCCAGGATGGATTTGTTCCTGGCTGGGTCATGCATTGATGGCGCCCATGGGACATACGATATTTGCATGAAGGAAATAGGATGATTGGTTGTAGGGTACCGGACTACTGGGGGCCACGTCTGTTAGGAACTCCTTCTGACACCCCGGGGCTGATCACCACTGGGGGGGAGCAGCTTGTGCACAATAGAGTAATCCTGACAAGTTACTGCATCATCAAGACCACAGGGATGGACTATTTCCAGGATGGTACCACATGGCATGCTGAGAGATGAGTCAGGAGCATGCATCATGTTGGGCATTATAAGTTGACTTGTGGAATGTTATTGAATGACTGTCCGTGTTGATTGCGTGATGAAATGCTTGGATACTATGCTGATATTGTAATGTTTAGATTGCCTTCTCTAACTGATGTTATTTATTGTTTGGGTTTAACATGATAAACCCATATTTGCTTTGTTGTACCGTGTGGTTTGGTACCTGTGATGATCACGAATCGTGTTCGTGTGAGCAGACAAACAACAGTAGGTGACCGGGAAGATGACCCTTTTTGGTTGGAGCCACCGAGTTGCCAGGATGACGATAGATTAGACCCCGGCCATGAGCTGTGTTTTTTTTTTTAGAATTCACCTTTCGTTGTGTTATTTCTTGTTTCTTTTGAAACACTTATACATTTTAGACACAGTTGATTGTACCTATAACTAAACTATGCTTTGTATATACTTGAGATGTCTTATGCGTATCTTAATTACGTGTTTATTTTATGATGATGGTCATTATGTGCTCGCGAAAAATTTACTATTGTTTTCATAATCAAAAGAAAAACTAAAAGGATTTTCATCTAAAACATATTAATGGTGTAATTAAGAGTTAGTGATACAGTAGCGACGTGACGAGTCGTTACATTTTACATCAGACGAAAGCAACATGGGTTGACAATTTCATAAAGGATATTAAGGAATATTTAGCCTGTCTACAGTAGCCAGTTCCTTGTTAAGATTATATTGTTTGGAGTAAGTTCATAGTTTTATGTGATTTACTAATTTTGATTTTATTTTATTAATATTTTCATTATTTATATGGTTCTTAGTTCTGTTTCTAACACTCTGATTTGGCTGCATAGGAAGCAAGATTGGTTCTGGAGAAATTGGGTGAGTGATACTTATAAGCATATATTTTGTTATACTTGTTGTTATTGTGTTTCTTAATTATGCTTTTGCTTCATATTCTCATTTACTCTTTACTTTATAAAGAAAAGAATAGGCAGAAATTGGGGTTTTGCTTGGTAAAAGAGTAAGGAAGGAAATTATTTCTTAGGGTTTACATACACACTGTTATATTTTACTTAAAGATATCGCTGTCTGCTTTTACTAAAATATTTTGTTTCAAAAAGTCTATAGGATACATGATGGCAATTTGATACTTGAATTTAGATTTGGCAATAGTATTATACTGTTGTATTAGTTCTATAATTGAGAGCATGACTTCAATTTACACCCAATTGCCACAGGCTCGTGCTGTTTTAAAAAATGATGTCTTGTTTTATTTCAGATCATGCCATGCCTATGGACATATTCATTATGGGTGATGAGAGAGGCTCATTTGACTTTGTACAATAAAGTGGGAATGATTCTCGAATCATTTATAGTAAGGATTTCTGATGGAAAACTTCGTCGCTAATGTCCATACATGTATTTTCGACAAGAAAATTTGTCAGTAAATTTTGACTGATAGATCCGTAAGAAATTTCCGACGGAAAAATCTGTCAGAAATTACCCACTAAAGATTACTGACGGGTATATCCATTGCAAATTACTAACAGATGACAAAAATTTGTCAATCAAACATTCCAACGACCATTTTACCGACAAATTTGTGTCCGTCGGAAATCTGTCAAAATTTAAAGTTACCAAAGGTTTTTTGTTGTTAGCGACGGATTTCATCTATCAGAAAAATACTTTTTTTTTGTAGTGGGTGAATGGTCAGGGGGGACAATGTAACACCCCATGTGAATTATACCAGAATGAGAGAGATTCAAAGTCTGTATATGTATGAGACTATACAGTTGAAGATGACTTGAATGAATTAATTGATACTGTTTATACCAATAAGATGCATCTATTTTTTGATAGTCTATAACTTAAGTACTCCATAAAGGGTGAACTGATCGATTTTTGGATACTGGTAGAAGGAACTTGCTAAATTCAGACCAATGGATTTTCATATATTCTTGAAACATGGTGTCCTGTGTAACACCCTTTGTTATGAATATAATTTTTACTATCATTGTCGAGAATATTTTATAGGTACTTCAATCACAGTAGTAATAATCTAATGGCTACAAAAGTAGTACATACAAGAAATCATGTAAGACAAGATTCTTTAAAAAGGAACTTGTCATTGACATAACTTCTCACTAATGTCAACTTGGAGAATATTTTTAGACCACAGACAATAATCATGATATGAAAAACAACCTCCATAAGTAGGAGATAAGCAGTAATTATTTTAGAGGGGTTAAAACCTACGTATACAATAAAAGTAAAGATTTTTTTTAAAAAAAGAAAAAGAGCAAAGAAAAAATGTTTGTTTCATACATAGACTTTCATTTTCCCCAAGAAATAACAAACTTTCAAATATTAGTTATCTAATTATACCAATTTCCCCTAGAATTAATAACAAATCACAGAATGAGTTATTCCAAGTTCATAATGGAAAGTACATGCATATTGTCAAAACAACAATTACACTCCAACTTATCCCAAATTGCATACCCTCCAAAAAAGTCCTCCATTTTATTTTCCCTAAAAACATTACACACATGAAAAGCAACGTTATTTTTAATAAGCACACATTTTATTTTGAGAATCAATCGACATAAACAAATGAAGGTCATACAAAATGCAAAAAAACTTAAACTACAATTCTAACTACAACATGAGGTGGCTTGGGAGTTGGAAGGGACAATATATTTCTTTGGGAGGGAGGATCACCTTGATAAATTTTGCGTTATTGAGTCTCCCTTTTTATGTTTTCTCTTTTTACAGGGCTCCCAAGTGCGTTATAGCCACGTTGGTGAGTATTCAGAGGAGGTTTATATGGTTTGGTGTGTTAAACTCAGATAAGATATGCTAGGTGGATTGGAATTCAATGTGAAGGGTTAAGGCAGATGGGGGGTTAGGGGTGAAGAACTTACCAGCTTTCAATGCTAGTTTGCTGGCTAAGTGGCAGTGAAGGTTTCTAAAATAGAAGGATGTTCTGTGGCATGGTTTGCTCGCTCATAGGTATAGGTGCTTGGACCGACTTGGGGAGCGTCAAGCCTAGTTTGGGTTAGTTTGGTGCCAGGATATCATGAGGATCGATGTAGGGGACGACTGGTTTTCTAGTAGAGTGGTTCGTTGAATTGGTGATGGACAGGACATCTCTTTCTAAGGGACTGTTGGTTTGGAGAGTCCTATCTGAAGGTTCTCTTCCAATGTCTTTTTTATTTGGTAGTTAACCATGAGGTCAATGTAGGGGAGATGTCAGCGGAGGCCAGCGATAATGGGGTGGCATGGAGTTGGAGATGACGGATAGTTGTATTTGAGTGGGAAAAGGTGGTGGTACAGGAGATGGAGGACTTACTTTCTGCGGTCAGATTGGATTTGATGATAGAGGAAAAATGGGTATGGATTAAGGGTGAGTTCTCCTTTTCGGTGGCCTTGGCCTATCGAGTTATCACATTTGAGGTTTTTGATAGCTTGACGTTGGTGAATTTTTGCTCCCAATCATTTTGGAAGTGTGATGTCCCGTCCAAGGTCTTGGCTTTTTCTTGGAGGCTAATCCTGGACAGGTTACCTACTTGTGTGACTCTAGTGAGGAAAGGGTTATGGTGGAGGATGGTGGGTGTTTTTTTTTTTTTTGCGAGGCTAATAAGGAGGATTCACAGCACCTGTTCTTGGGGTGCACCTTCTTGTTTTAGATTTGGTGTGAGGTCTACCGATGGTGGGGTATTTCTTTAGTGCAACATTCTGAGGTTCTGTCTCGTTTCATGTAGCATGGTCTTTTTTGGAGGGGTAAGAGGATGTGTAGAGTTTGCTATCTCATCTAGCATGTGGTTTGGTGGACTCTCTGGTTTCACAGGAACAATATTATTTTCCATGGAGAGGTAGCAGATGCACAGGTGGTTCTGTGGCAAATTCAGATCTTGTCCTGATTGTGGCTTCTATATAAGTGTCATGGGACATTGGCTTGTTCCTTTGCCAATTGGTGTTTGCAACCATTTGTTGTTTTAGGTTGATTGCGTTTTTGTTTTCTTTTCGTTCTATTTTTAATGTTTCCATGTTAATCTATTCTTTTTGGGAGTCACACTTCGTGGCACCTTTTATTAATATATCAGTCTAATTTTTCCTTTAAAAAAAACAATTCACTACAAAGACATTAATTATGAAGTGTATTGTAGTCTTTGTGGCCCAATCAACAACAAACTCATTTATGAGGTGAAGCCCAAATATTGCAATATTTCACAATCCTTTTTATGAGAAAAAAGAACAATTTCTTTTAGCATAGGAAAATAAAAAGTGATACTTTTTGTGTTAATTGTGATAGCTAGTTCTCCAGTAGACTTTGGAGTATGGAAGAGGTAGGTAGCAGCAGGCAAATTTAAAATTTGAAATTCTAAAGGTATCTACTCACAAAACCCACCCACATATCCCTTTCTTTCTCAAATATCCTCCTTCTACCTAAAACACTCTCAAAGGTGAATCTTTCTGGTCTCTGGTCTGATATCGTTTCTTGGCTCATCAGGTAGCGTTTTGGAAAAATAAACCATTGGATACGCTTCTCAACATCTCCTTTTCATATATCCTAAAAAAATTTCCAAAAAATCCCAACATCATCTCCTCTACCTTAATTTTTCTCTCATTTTCCCTAGCACTCTCACTAGAGACCCTTCCGGCCACTGACTCAAATCCTTCCCAAAAACTTATTTACAAAGAGCTACCAAACAACATCGGAAAACTATGGACGTTCATGGCAAAAGCTTCATTCGGTCATTTTTCCTTTGAAACCATAAAGTCTGTTTCAAGATGAGCTTTTGCTTTCATTTGCCTTTTCCCTTTCTAAGATGCATTTTTATTTTGTGAAATTAATCTTAGTGTTTGGTTTTGTTTTTTTTTTTTTGCAAGATGCATTTTCTACTACAATGTTGGGGTATTGTCTTCCTCTCTTTGATTTTTCTATGTTGAAGTCCATTTATTTAAAATTTAAAATAAATTATTTTTTTGTTGATTATGTGATGTATGATTTTTTCATGAATTTAGTCTAGCATGGAAGGAATCGTAGATTTAAGAATTTCATTGAGCCTACATGAAAAAGAAGGTAAGAATTTTTTATATATGGTGTAATTTTTTTATCTTGTTAGTTTTGTAAGCTATTTTTTTATGTGTTGCAACAAGGAAAAATAATTTCAAATAATAATGTGCAGGTGATACAACGAAGGATGATGTGCACAAAAGCATGGAAACAAGAAGTTGGAGAACTTAACACATTTTTAGCATCCAAGGTATACTTTTTATGGATCTCTTTGAAAGTTTTTTAAAGCATGGAAACTTGCACTTAATGTTCTTGTTAGCATTTGTTTTCAATCCGACACATAAATATGTTTTTCATTTCCTGTATTTTTGTTTTTTCAATTATAGTTCTTATTGCCACTTATTTTGTGGACAATATATTTTTTGCATTTTTTATATTAATTTATTCTTTTCTATTATTTGTAGGTGATTTTGGAGGCTACCCAAGAAGAAAGTGAGGTCAAGGGCTTTGTGAATATGATTCATAGAAAAAAAGGTAATTTTTCTTTTGACACAATTTTTAGGCCAAAGTTATAGGGGTTGTAATATTTTTAATATACTTTGCAAAATTTGAAGTACAAGTTAGAAATGGGATTTTTGCTTGCACAGGCTAGTGTCCCAATGGTAACTCATTCAAGTTCAAAAGTTCAAATTAATCCCACTGTCTATACTCATTAATATATATTATGGAATACTATAGTAATCATTGTTCTTTATACAAAACTATAATTGTAAGACTAAGGTGGGCACCAAAGATGAATTTCTTTCTCTTCTATATATGATGTGGGTTTTTAATTTTGGTAATGAATGTTTTTCAATTTATTTAAGCATAATCATCTCATTGGTACTAATATTGTTTGTGATGGTTTATATAAGTTGAATTTAAATGGTTTGTATGTTGAAACAGTTTTGACTCTACATCATAATGTTGGCACTAGTAAATGAACGCTCCAATTTCTTATGGCATAAGCATTTAGGTTACATTTCTAGAGAAAGAATGGAAAGATTAATAAAGAATGAAAATTTTTCCAAATCTAGATTTTACTTATCTGAATATTTGTGTGGATTGTATTAAAGGAAAACAAACAAAACACACAAAGAAATGTGTTACAAGAAGCACTTAGCAGCTTGAAATTGTGCACACTGACATTTTTGGACCTTTCAAAAAGAAAAGGTACTTTATCACATTCATTGATGATTATTTACATTATAGTTATGTCTACTTATCACATTTTTGGACCTTTCGTACGGTAGTAAGAGCCTTATTTATTAATATAAAATTTTGGCCCATATAAACAAGGGATCATTAAAAAATAAACCTTTAATCAAAAGTCCAGGGAAATTAAAAAATTTAAATTTAAATCAATGACAATTCCTTAAATTCCTCCAAATTCACCTTATCTTACCAAATTCACCAGGGTGATCATTGCCCCATATACTATTAAGTCTCCAAACATCCAAAAATTAAGAAAAGAAAGATGCATCCAATTTGTGAGGCCCATTTAATGGATACAGCATCCATGCATTATCACAGCAACAACGACGGTGTTAAACACTATATTGACCTCTCTAAACACACGTCAAAGTTCTAACCACCCATAATAATTACCCATAATTAAACCAAATCTAAATCTCCAATTAAATTCACAAAAGTTAATTAGTGGCCGATAGGCCACAATAATGTACAGTTAGTCCCATGCTAGGTATTATAAATAGTGCGAGTATGGAACAAGAGTATCATCTCAAGCCTTTTCCCTTCTTAGCTTTCATTGCCAAACCCTAGTGTGGCCTAGCTGTTTTCTCAATATGAGAAAGGCTTCGACTCTGCAATGCGCACTTTGGCGCTTCGGTGTTTCCCTATTGCTGGTTGCCAGCTTCATTTGTGCTTCTTCTGTTATGGCAACAACTGAAGTTTCAGGTTTGTGGCTCATTCTAACACTCATACATAGTTTCTTACGTTTTTCGTTTAGGAAATACGATTCTTTTTAGTCTCTAGCTAATTAAATTTTATCTGTTTCAATCCTTACATGCTTTCACAAAAATAATACGAAGCATGATTTTTTTATTTAATTTGCAACATTTAAGCACTAATTTAAAATTTAAATATGGGTTTGTTTCAATAAGCATGCACAAGGCCAAATAGCCAAGATATATATATAATTTATTTCGTTATTGAATATGTTTAAAACATATATGTACACATACACACGTAACTATATACACAGTACCTATACATAAATCTGATTGGAAACATTAGGTCCAACATGACAAGCATACAATTAAGACATTCTGGCATGTTGAAAATAATAAGCTACATGAATTGTATATAGATCTCGGTAGCCCAACTTTTAAGGAAAGAGACCCACGCATCGTATATACGTTAGAATCATCAGTTACTTTGCGAGTAAATTAGTCTTTGACGGATATTGCTGCCATCCCTTTTATGGTATTTAAATATTTTTTCTATCTAGCAACATGATTAAACTACTGAAATTTACTACCATGAAAATATCATGTAGTGTTTACCTTGTGTTCTTTTAAATTCCTTATGTAGGGAATGAAGTGAATACCGATGGGAAGCTTGTAAATGAAGAGCCAGCAAAAATAAGACTTCAACAATATGATGAAGAAGAAAAATTTAAAGGGCTTTTTCCAAAATCTATTCCCATAGTTAAGCCTATCCCAAAGTCAATTCCTGTAGTTAAACCTATTCCTATTCCAGTATATAAGCCTATACCAAAACCAATTCCCATGGTGAAGCCTATTTCAAAGTCAATTCCAATTATAAAGCCAATTTCTAAAAAAGAAGAAAAATTTAAAGGACTTTATCCAAAACACATTCCCATAGTTAAACCTATCCCAAAGCCTATTCCTGTTGTTAAACCTATTCCTATTCCATTATATAAGTCTATACCAAAATCAATTCCCAAGCCTATTCCAAAGCCAATTTCTAATGAAGAAGAAAAATTCAAAGGGCTTTTTCCTAAACTTATTAAACCTATCCCAAAGCCAATACATCTTGTTAAACCTATTCCTATTCCAGTATATCAGCCTATATCAAAACCGATTCCCATTGTCAAGCCTATTAACAAGCCAATTTCTAATGAAGAAGAAAAATTTAAAGGACTTTTTCCAAAACCTATTCCAATAATTAAGCCTATTCCAAAACTAATTCCTATTGTAAAACCTATTCCTGTTCCAGTATATAAACCTACACCAAAATCAATTCCAATTATTAAGCCAATTCCTATTGTTAAACCTGTATCAAAACCAATTCCAATTATTAAACCTGTACCAAAACCTTTTACAGTGGAAAAACCCATCCCCGTTATTGAGCCAGAGTCTTTCCTAAAGCCGAAGCCATTCTTTGAAAAACCTGTTCCTAAATTCCCACTTGACCCTAAATTCAAGAAACCTCTTCTGCCATCTTTCCCAATTAAAAAGCCCATTCCAAGTCCATAAGATGATAAGACTTTACCACCTCACTAAAAAATATCTTGCTTAGACGATCTATTTCTAACGCCTATGTATGTGCTCTATATCTCAAAATTATTAGTTGCATATGATAATCCTAGGGTATCTCTCTTTATGTTGTAATACCTTTAGTTAATGTTATCTCCACAATAAAGTTCTCAATATTTGCGGTTGTTAATCAATTTTATATTAATACAATTACAAATAGTGGTTTGATTTTCCCATTTTTAAATAATATTTTAATTTTATTATATGTTTTAGATTATACTTTGAGCAAGGATACTCGTAATAACTAAATAATCACGAGAAAAAAAATATGCCTGTGTTATAAGCTAAAACAAACGCATACTCTCATTTGTTTCTTAAAAGCTATATAATATATTACAAACTAGGTATAACTTTAAGTTTGTTTCTTAAAAGCAATATAATATTTTAAATACTTTGTACGATTATATTTTGAGAAAGGGCACTCTTTTTTCTTAGACACTACGTACTTTAACAAATGACATTTTTTTAGCATTTAACAAAGCTATATTTAAGTGATTGCAATCACTAACACTATTACATATGGGATCTTTAACAACATTTTTTATGCTAAAAACTTTTGATAACATTTGAAAAATGTCATAAAATATAAATAAATGTTACTAATATGTTTTGCGAGATTATTAAATATTGTGTGTAGCTCATGTCATTCTTATAATGGAAATTCAAATGGAAGATATTGCAAAAAGAAAATAAATTTAAATGTCTTTCATTTGATAACTATTTAATTTCTAGAAAGTTGTTTCAAATAAATATTTAATGATTAAAATAGTAAATACATTTTATATTATAATATATTAAATTTAATCATTTTTATTTTCCAAAATTCCTATTAAAGTATCAAAAAAGTGTTTCAAATAAAAAATGTTTGAAGAACACATTTCAGATCTTAAAAACAGCAGATAATACTAAATACATTCAGGTTAATACACTTTTCACAAATAAATAGAATTTATTGATATTTCAAAATAATGTGAATGTCATTCCTTATTTGTTAAAGATACACATAATTTTATAATTTTTAATTTTATCCAATAAAAATATGTTCAGTACAACTGTGAAAGAAAATGTGTTCGTAATCTGTATCAAACTAATGTCAAATTTTATTATGAAAAATGTTGTCAATGAGAATGGTGATACCAACGCAGTACTTATGAAAGAGGAATCGGTAACTCTTGCACGAAATGCACCAGAAATTATGTAGTGTTTGGAGAAGGCCATCTCAGTTTTTAAGAGTGTTACTCTTTGTTATTATAAAAAAAAAAAAAAAAAAAAAAAAACATTGTGGTTGACAGCACGGTTGTCCCAACATGGCACTTAGAAAGGAGGGATCAGTAACTAGCACATGAAACAACATCAGAAATGACACATTGAAAGTAGAAGGTAAACTTAGTTTTAAAGAGTGTTACTCTTATTATTATGAAAAAATGTTTCCATTAAGAGCCGTAGACCCCATATGTTACTTACAAAGTAGGGATCAATAACTCGCGCATGAAATGACATAAAAAATGACCCTATGCCAGTAGAAGGCCAACTCGATATTAAAATGTGGTACCTTATTGATAAGAAAAACATTGTTTATTAGAGTGGTGGTGCCCATACGGTACTTAGAAAGAAGGGATAAGTAACTCACGCATGAAATGACACTAGAAATTATGCAGTTCTAGTAGAAGGCTTGTCAGATTTTAACATTGTTCCTCTTTCTTATGAAAAATGTTGTCATTGAGAGCATTGATCCCCACACGGTACTTAAAAAGTACGGATGAGAAACAAGCACATGAAATGACACAGTGTCGACAGAAGGCCAACTCAATTTTAAAGAGTGTTACTTTTATTCTTATGAAAAACGTTGTCGTTAAGAGCATTGGTCTCCACACAATACTTAGAAAGCATGGATCCATAACAAGCTCATGAAATGACACCAAAAATAACATAGTGTTGGCAGAATGCCAACTTAGTTTTAAAGAGTATTACACTTACTATTATAAATAATTCATTGTCGTTGAGAACACTGGTCCCCACACGTTAAGCAACGCTGGCGGAAGGCCAGCTCAGTTTTCAAGAGTGTTACTCTTTTTTTTTTTGAAAAATATGTAAATATATATTATTCAAAGATACTTACAATATAGACGGGACATACCCCGCAATATACAAAGCTAAAAACTCGAAACACTTGCCAAAAGAAGCAAATAAACGGCTGCTAGCAAATAAATCCTAACTAACAAGAAGCACATAAATTTGCTAATACAAGTGTAACAAATGAACTAGTCTAATAATACGGAATTTAATTTTATCAATTAAATCCACTGACTTGTGATGGTGCCCATAAAAAAGAATGGAGTTTCTCTCCAACCAGACACAATACACCGTTGCTGCCACAGCCAGGCAACGCTGCTTACCAAAAAAATCGGAAGTGGCACGATTGTGAACAAGACAATTAAAGGTGCCAAACAGAGAAATATTCCTCTTAGGGAATTTAATCCAATCCCGCACACTGGACCAGACCCTCAATACAGTTCTGCACTTGAAGAAAAGATGGTCGTGTGATTCATCTTCAGCTTTGCAAAAAGGGCAAAGAGAACCCTGCTGAAGGAAAGGGGCTCGGTCTAGAGTAAGCAACTTCCGGCTTGCAGTCAACCATAAAATAAATGATTCCCGAGGAGGAATGCAGGATTTCCAGACCACCTTGCTCCAAAACTGGTTGCTGTTAGACGACCAAAAATAATTATAAGCACCTGCCGCATCAAAGGAGTTGGCATGAGTCCATGACTCCAGCACCAACTTGGCTTGCAGGGAATTACTTTCCTTAGAAATGATCACGTCTCTGATATAACATAATCTCTTTAAAAGAGCAAAATCTCCCTTGCTGCCACCGTAAGACCAGGCCGACTCTCTCTTCATATAGAAGTGATTCACCCATTTCACCCAAAGGGAGTCTTTTTTCTAACGACATCCCACAATGAGCGAGCAAGGAGGGCTTGATTCCAGCTTTTAAGGCAATGCAGCCCCAAACCCCCTTCATCTTTAGGAGAGCAAACTGATTTCCAGGCAACTAAGGGCTTCTTGTTGCCTGAATCAGATTTCCCCCACAAAATATTCCTGCACAAAGCATCAATCCTATCGCAAACAGAAATAGGGAGAGGAAACATGGACATCCAGAAATTGACCACTCCATGGATAACAGAGCGAATCAGCTCTAACCTCCTAGCATAAGACAAGGATTTGTGATTCCAGCCTTGGATAGTTCCCCCAATTTTGGAAAGCAACGGGGAGTAATGACAAACATTGAGCCGAGATGCCATCAAGGGAATGCCCAAATAATGGATGGGAAAAGAACGCAGCCCAAAGCTAGTGAGATCCCGAATATCCGAGAGAGTTTGAGGATCAACTCCAGCCGCAAAAATTGTCGATTTTCCAGCACTAAGAGATAGGCCAGAAACGTTGCAAAAATCCTGTATTTTGCTGAACAATGTAGCCACCGAAAAGTAATCACCTCTAGAGAAGAACATAATGTCATCAGCTAATGCAAGGTGGGTGATGTTATGGGCTGCACAGGATGGGTGGAAATTGAACGACAAATTACCCTTCAAGTCTTTAAAGTCTCGAGAAAGATACTCCATACAAAGGACAAAGAGATATGGCGAGAGCGGATCTCCTTGCCTCAGCCCCCTCTTCCCCTCAAAATGCCTGAAGATGGAACCATTTAAAGAAATGCTGAAAGAAGTGGTTGTGACACATTCCATGATCCATTGATTAAATTGAGCTGGGAAGCCAAGAGATTTTAGTAACCAGCTCAAAAATTCCCACGAAATCAAATCATAAGCTTTGTGGAGATCGATCTTAAGCATACACCTAGGAGAACACCTCTTCCTAGAGTATTTCCTCACCAGCTCTTGAACAAGAAAAACATTTTCAGCCATGTTCCTTGACTTGACAAACACAGCTTGGGCGGGATCAATCAAAGTCTCTAACACCGGAGCAAGGTGATTAGCTAAACTTTTCGCAATAATCTTGTAGATGATGTTACAACAAGATATTGGCCGATACATATTCAATCGGTTAGCATTATCACTTTTAGGAATTAAAGCAATAAACGCACGATTCACTTGCTTGAGAAGTTTACCCAAGCCAAAGAACTCAGCCACTGCCCCGAACACATCGTCCATAATCACATGCCAAAATTTTTTAAAAAAACAAAGCACTATAGCCATCAGGGCCGGGAGATTTATTGTTATCCATGAGGGTAACAATATTCCAAACTTCTTCCTTTGAGACTGGCTTTGTCAGCTCCTGGTACCAAGAAGCCGCCACCAAAGGACCTCTAGAACAGACTGAAGCCGATAGAAAAGAAGTATTCACCCGAGAACCAAGCAGATTTCTGAAGTGACTAACAAATTCACTCCCAATCTCAGCCTCAGAATTAGTAAGTTGACCATTTTCTTTAATAATAGCAGGAATGAAACGGTAATTCCTATTCTTTTTAATCAAAGCATGAAAGAATTTGGAACTTCTATCAGCATTAACCAAGAACTTGTGCTTAGAAATTTGGGCCAGCATTCTAGATTCTGCAATCCGCAGATTACAAGCAATGTTACGCAATTCAAAAGCTTGCTTATGAAGATGAGGCACATTTGAGCTTTGCTGGATTTTGATAAGCATCTTATGGTAATCATGTTCAGCACTCTCCACCCGGGCATCCAGCGAACTAAAATCCCTTTTGAAAATTCCTTTTAAGTTGAATTTTAAAGCCTTAAGCTTTTTGCAAACTTGAAACATCTTAATACCAACCACTTGATTAGCCCAATGATTGGCAACAAGAGGAAGAAACTCTGAGTGATCCACCAGGGCATTACTAAACCGAAATGGATGTTTACCACTAGCGACGGCGAGATCAGTGTTCACAATCAAGGGAACTTGGTCCGACACCGACTCAAAGTTGGGCACTAAAGCAAAGGACCTCTGGAACTTAGAAGTCCAATCAAGGTTACAGAGCACTCTATCTAGCTTACTCCATACTTTACCATTTGTCCAAGTGTAATTCTGTCTGGTATGATTCAGTTCTTCAAGACCCAATTCCGAACAGCAATGGACAAAATCACTCATTTCATAGGCTGATATTGGTGACCCGTTGAATCTGTCATTCGGGCATAACACGCTGTTGAAATCGCCCAAAATAGCCCAGGGGCCATTTATTAATGTTTTGAAAGAACACAAAGATTCCCAAAGCATCTTCCTGTCACTTATGGAATGAAGCCCATACACAAAGGAGACCCAAAAGATCTCACCTGTAATTTTACAAGACAACTTGCAATTCATGACTTGAGAGGTGGACTCTAAAACTTCAATAACAACCCGATCACCTTTCCATAAGATGAGAAAGCAACTAGCTGTGTGTGAATTGAAATTATTAATAGCATTCCAACTCCCAAATTTAGTTTTAATCAAGCCATCCAAGGAAGAGCAGTCCAGTTTAGATTCCAGAATTGCTACAACATCAATATTCTTCTCTTTCAACATTTTAAGCATAACACGATGCTTTAAGGGCATGTTGAAGCCCCTTATGTTCCAGGCAGAAAAAATCATGGCTTTTGGTGGGAAGCAACCTTCCCGGCAAAATTCATTCCAGGACCTTTCCTCCCTTGCACAACTTGTGCTAATTCAACGTCCGACCCCTTACCACGATCATTGGAAGAACTTCCATTACCTTTACTTCGATTCCTGGTTTTCCTCTTCACAAAACCCACATCACCATCGACATGGGTTGCATTCTGCACCTCCTTGATGCAGCTAGAGGTGTAGACATGTGTCAGCTTTAGAGCATCCAGGTTCTCATCTTCTGTAGGATTACTGGACATTACATCTTCAGTAATAAAGCAAATCCTCGATTCAGCCTGAGGCCCTTCGTGAACTTTGGTGATTATCTCCGCACCATCATCAGTTTTAGCCACTAAATTAGTCTGGATAGAAAGGCCTCTATTCACTTGGTTAGTAGGAATTTCCACAT
The DNA here is from genome assembly GCA_013407115.1 of Glycine latifolia. Classification (NCBI taxonomy): domain Eukaryota; kingdom Viridiplantae; phylum Streptophyta; class Magnoliopsida; order Fabales; family Fabaceae; genus Glycine; species Glycine latifolia. Next base: position 32,748,266 of record CM023955.1, read on the forward strand.
TTTTGGCCTTGACAGCCAAAACTTTGCAGCTCTTGTCTGAGTCACTAATCATTTTGCATTGATTGCAAAAAGTTGGTCTGGATTTGTATTCAATATGTTGCAAGAAAGGTTTTCCATCTAGAAGGAGAAATCTCACTTCATTAACCAATTCTTTCGAAACATCAACCTCCACAAGTGCACGGGCTTAAGAAAAGGAGCCAAAAGCTGCAATTATATGATCCGTTCTTATGGGGTTGCCCACATGAGTAAGAATTTTACTCAAGGCTTTCCTATTCCAAAGTTGAAGGGGCAGATTGTGCAACTTCACCCAAACCGGGATGTGGCACAACTCCTCATTTCCGAAATCGAAAAGATGAGGCATCTTTTTTAACAACAATGGCCGTTGGAAGATGAAATAAGTTCCACCATATGACACTTGGTTCAGACTTTTTTCATCTTCAAACTTAAAGATGATTCACCCGCTGGAATGCACCGAATAATGGAAGAAAACTCCCCATTTGTTACATTCTTCAATAAGAGCCTTTTTCTCTGGAAATTTACCTGCCACATATCCAATGGCACTATACCCACAAGTTTCCTGTATTGTGCTAACATCATCATCCGAACGTTTAATCAATTGATCAACACAGTCGGGTTGAACGCTCAGCTCAATACCCTCAATGGCTTTCCTGTTATCCTGGAATAAACTGGACCACGATGGTTTGGGCAGGTTCTCCTTAGAGTGCAACTCTTTTAGCAATTTCAAATTCTCTTCATCATTGCCTACGAATGATTCAACTTCCTCAACGGTGATTGATTCTGTGTCATCTTTCCCTAGCGTACAGGAAGCATCCAGTGAAGATTCTGCTCTAGATTTACTTTCAGACATTTCATCGAGCACTTGGTGGGCGTGATGTTTAGAAACTTCAACCGATTCAATGGTTTTCACCCCATCCTTCGAACCAACACCCATTGTCTCCTTGACACTGGACAATGGTGTGGCTGGACTAATCCTCACATCCTTCTTTTTGTTTTTCCCCATTTCACCAGCAATGTGTCATGGGTCAAACTCAAAGGGTGCTGCCGGACCAAACAGAAAACACAACCGGGAAGAAAAGACCAAGAAACGGGTTGTGACCTTGATGAATAGTGGCTATCTTCAATCGTACCTCTTCATGGGCACTGATAAAGTGACTCAACCTATGGGATAAAGGAACCTCCAACGGTGGCAAGCCAAAAGGAATCTCCCAAAAGGAGGAGGTAACCCACCATAGACCTAGGAGAGATAAGAGAGCTTTTTAGCTGTCTTAGAGTAAGAGGTTTACTCTTATTATTATGAAAAAATGTTGTCATTGAGAGTGGTGAGCCTCATGCGAGACTTAGAAAGGAGGGATAAGTAACTTGTGCATCAAATGACACCTGAAATAACACAGTGCTTATCGAAGGTCATCTCCGTTTTTAAGAGCATTACTCTTATTATTATGAAAAAAGTTGTCATTGAGAGCGGTGGTCCCGACATGGTACTTAGAAAGCAAACTCACGCATGAAACAACATCGAAAATGACGAAGTGTTTTGCAGAAGGCCAACTCACTTCTACATAGCCTTACACTTATTTAATGTCTTCATTCAATTTACTTTCTTCATTACTTTTCTCACCTCTTTCTCCTTTGATTAACCCATGGGGAAGAAAAAACCTAACAATGCCTCTAAACTTACGTTTGATTCTCTGTCCTCATTGTTTTGTTCTTCCAGTTTCTTCATTTCCTTTCATTTTGATTTTTTTTTTTTATTTTTTTTCTCTCATTCCATTTCATTGAAATCATATTGAAGTATAATTTAGAATTAAACTCCAATAATTATATATTATTTTGTATCTAATCACATTTTAAAGCATAAAACTAAACAATTGTCTATTGATTTACATCTGTGTGTACAAATATCACCTACAATATTTAACTTTGCTAATTTCTTTTATGAACCATACATAGTTCCTTTGCTTCAATGCATATGGATTGAACTTCCATTTTTTTTTTCTAGCCAAACATGATTTCATAGAGGTTATTTAAATTTAAGTAAAACTATATGGAATTGTTGTTTTCTTTGTTTTTTATCATTGCATATTTCAATTTCTTTTCTTCAATTGCATAATGGAAGGTTAAGAAGGGATTTTTTTTAAACACCTTTCCAGTTAGCTTGCAGTTGATCTCAATTGTGTTTCCACAAGAAAAAATTTAGAGACATTGGAAAATTTTGAGCCTTTGGTTCAATGATCAAGCTGCTAATATCATGGAAGGAGTCCTTATGCTTTCTTCAAGAATTGACAACCCATTTTGTAAGTACAATGGTTTCCCTAAAGGTATGCTAGTAAATGTTCACATCAATATTGTGGACTTATCATTAAAGAATCAGGATTAATTCCATACATGGAAAAATTATCACTATATTACATCTTGGGTACATGTGGCTTGGTGCATTTGACTTTCAATTTCAAACACTATTTTTCTGCCTAGATGTCTTAGATGTACAATACAATTTTTGCCATATGAAAATTACTTGCTTGTATTTTTTTTTCAAATAGAAACTTTCATGTAAAATATTATGTATGGATCAATGTGGAGATTTTTCAAAATCTTTCATGCTGAAAAAGCCAAATATAGTATGATAAAAATTCTAAGGATATTAAACATGACTTCTCTGAGGTTGAAGATCAAATTTTTGCACAGTACATTAAAATAGAAATACTTGCATATAGAACTGCTACATGCAAGTATATTTCCATGTTAATATAGTGTGCAAAATTGAGTCTTCAAACTTAGTAAGTCATGTTTAACATTCTTAGAATTTTTATCAATATACATTTGATTTTTTCCAATAACTGATTTATCTTCTATCATTCATTCATTCTATTCAAAAGAAAGATTTTAAAAAAATAGATAAACACAATTTCCATATTGATTTATACATAATATTTTATAAGAAAGTTTCTATTTGAAAACAAAATATGAGAAAAATGTAATTTTTCTTTGGCAAAATTGTATTGCACACATATGGTACACCTGGATAGAAAATTAGTCTTTGAAAGTAAAATTCAAACGCACTAGGCCACACGTATCCAAAGAGATATATGGCTTTTTCCTAAACCTATCCCAAAACCAATGCCTGTTTTTAAACCTATGCCTATTCTTGTATATAAGCCTATACCAAAACTGATTCCCATTGTCAAATCTATTAACAAGTCAATTCTAATTGTTAAGCCAATTTCTAATGAAGAAGAAAAAGTTAAAGGACATTTTCCGAAACCTATTCCAGTGTAGTTAAGCCTATCCCATGCATAACTAATTCTTATTGTAAAACCTATTCCTATTCCAGTATATAAGCCAACACAAAAATCAATTCTCATTGTTAAGCCAATTCCTATTGTTAAATCTATACCAAAACCAATTCCAAATTAAACCTGTACCAAAACCTTTTGCAGTGAAAAAACCCATCCCCGCTGTTGAGCCAGAGTATTTTCTAAAGTCGAAGCCTTTCTTTGAAAAACCTGTTCATAAATTGCCACTTGACCCTAAATTCAAGAAACCACTTCTGCCACCTTTCCCAATTCAAAAGTCAATTCCAAATCCATAAGATGATAAGACTTTACCTCCTCACACTAAAAAATATGCTTAGAAAGTTATTCGATCTATTTCTAACGCCTATGTATGTGCTCTATATCTCAAAATTATTAGTTGCATTTGGATAATCCTAGGTATCTCTCATTATGTTGGAATACCTGTGGTTAATTAATGTTATCTCCTCAATAGAGTTCTCAATATTTGCAGTAGTAGTAAATCAATTTTATGTTAATACAATTACATAGAGTGCTTTGATTTTCCCTTTTGTTTAAACAATATTCTTAATTTTATTATATTTTTTTTAGATTATATTTTGTGCAAGGATACTCGTAATAAATTAAATAATCACGAGAAAAAAAAAAGTGCCTGTGTTATAAGCTTAAACAAATGCGTACTCTCATTTGTTTCTTAGAAGCAATATAATATATTTATATTTAAGTATAACTTTAAGTTTGTTCAAATACTCTTAAAAAGTATAACTTACTAATATATTTATTCTCAAATATGAGAGTATATTAACAGTTTTAAATATTTTGTACTATTATATTTTGAGAAAGGACCCTATTGTTTCTTAGATTGGGACTACGTACTTTAACAAATGACATTTTTTTAGAATTTAACAAAGCTTTATTCTTAATATTATAAAAAAAACAAAAAAAAAAAAAAAACGTTGTAGTTGAGAGCAATAGTTCTCACACAATACTTAGAAAGCAGGAATCAGGAATTTTGGCAGGAAATGACACCAGAAATAATGCGGTTTTGGTAGAAGGCCAACTCAATTTTAAATAGTGTTACCTTATTATTATGGAAAACATTGTTGTTGAGAGTGGTGGTCTCCACGTGGTACTTAGAAAGGAGGGATCACGAATCGTACATGAAACGATATTAGAAATTTCGTAGTGTTGGTAGAAGACCAAGTCAGTTTAATTATTGCTCTTTTAAGGGGAGTTCAAATTGCAGATTTAGGAAAAATAATATATAAATTTAAATGTCTTTCATTTAATAATTATTTAATTTTTAGAAAAGTTCTTTCAAATAAGATATTTAATGATGAAAAAACAAATACCTCTTATATTTTAATGTATTAAATTTTTAAAAAATTATTTACCAAAATTCTATTAAATTATCTTTAAAAAGCATAATGAATGAACATGTTTATAGAAGACACACTTCAAATTTTAACAAAAGTAGAAAAATACTAAATACATTCAAGTTAATACACTTTTCACTATTAATTAAAATTTATTCACATTACAAAATTATGTTAATGTAACTCCTTATTTCTTAACTATTATCATAATTTTATTATTTTTAATGAATTTTAACCAACAAAAATACATTTAGTACAGGTGTTTAAGAAAACATATTCCTACACAGTATAAAATTCTTACAATTTGTGTACATAAAAATTATTCTCAAATAATATTATGAAAAACGTTATTGTTGAGAGTGATGGTCTCTACATGGTACTTAAAAAGCAGGAATCAATAAATCGCGCAAGAAACGACATAAAAAATGACGCAATATTAGTTTTACTCTTATTATTATGGAAACTTGTTGTTGAGAGCGGTGATCCTCACACGTAGATAGAAAGAAGAGACTAGTAACCGGCACATGAAAGGACACCAGAAGTTACTCAGTACTAGAAGATCAGCTCAATTTTAATTATTTTTGTTCTTTCAAGGGAAATTCACATGGAAGATATTGGAAAAAGAATAAATTTAAAAGTCTTTCATTAAATAATTATTTAATTTTAAAAAAAATGTTTTAAATAAAATATTTAACGATGAAAATAATAAATACCAGTAATATTTATTACAGTAAATTTAGTCATTTTTATTTACCAAAATTCCTATTAAAGTATCAAGCAAAAGCATTACGGATGAACATAAATGAAGAAAACACATTTCAAATCTTAAAAATAGTATAAAAAAAGTACTAAAGACATTCAAGTTAATACATTTCTCACAATTAATTAGAATTTATTGAAATGTCAAAATAATGTGAATGTCACTCCTTATTTGTTAAACCATACACATAATTTTATAATTTTTAATTAATTTTAACCAATAAAAATATGTTTAGTACAACTTTGTAAGAAAAGGTGTTCTTAATCAGTATTAAATTGATGTCAAATGTTATTATGAAAAATTGTTGTCATTGAGTGGGGTGATCCCCACACAATACTTAGAAAGGAGGGATCAGTAATTTGTGCATGAAATGACACTAGAAATGATACCACTATGGTATAAGGTCATCTCCTTTTTTAAGAGCGTTATATTTATTATTATGAAAAATGTTGTCATTGAGAGCAGTGGTCCTCACACATTACTTAGAAAGTAGAGATCAATAACTCACGCATGAAACAACACCAGAAATGATGTAATGCTGGCAGAAGGCCAAACTAAATTTTAAAGAGTGTTACTATTATTGTTATGAAAGTTCAATCTTTTTGAGAGTGGTTATCCAGACACGTTACTTAGAAAGAAAGGATAAGTAACTTGTGTAACGTCCTGAAATTTCGATAACTGAAAATAGATGTTTGATGTATTAATTGTATTATTTAATTTCTTGATTAATTTGGATTATTTTAAGTGTTGTGTGAATTATCCTTGTGCAACTTCTTGTTGTGGATGTTAGGTTATGTGGAGTTTGTTTGATCTGCATTGGAACAACGCGCTTAGCTACACCAGCTTGTTTAACGCAATTCCATCCAGAGGAAGTTATTCGCTTAGTGACATCGGCTCACTAAGTGCAATTCCAGCCAAAAGAGAAATTTTAATTGCTTAGCGCGAAATGTCTCACTTAGCACCAAAGTTAAATTTCGCTTAGCGAATCTTGCATATTATAAATACGATCAGCTGCGTGAAAAACATGATTTTTACCCCCCTTTTCTCCCCCAACTCTCACCCAAAACCCTAAAACTCTTCATCCTCCACCCACGACCATCAGTGACCGCCACGAGCCGCCATCGTTGGTCATCGGACAACCGTACAGAGTGGAAGCCTTTAATCAGAGTGAAATATTCAAAATCCAACTTGTGGATTCGGTAGAGAACAGAGCTCTCGACCCTCCCTTCGCGGTTTCTTCTTGGTAATCATGATTCCTATGCTTCCTCCTATTTAGATTGAGCCTATCATTGTATCTATTGTGATTTGGTTACCATTATTGAATTTTTTTATGTTCCCTTTGAAAAACTCTTGAAAATGAGACGTTGTAAAAGTTGTCTTTTTATAAAATGAATTTCATTTTTGTGACCTTTGTTGAACTCTGATCATATTGGCATAATCGAAATTTCAAAAATGACGTCTCTATGATGTGCACCCCAAAAACACCATTTTAGCCCCTTTTAAAATTTGAATGGGTATTTGACCCTGAATGTTAAAATTGACCTATCTTTGAAATCTATACTGAATTATCTTTGATTTGGTATATAGAGCTCTGCGTTTGGATCAACAAACGTGAACCTAAGAGATCTCTGAATGACGCGTGAGGAGCTATCAGGGAGATATAGATATGAGATGAGAGTTTATGGCTTGTTTATAGCTTTTAACACCATAGTTGGGGTCTCGGAACCCAATTATGGGTTAGAGTCTGGGAACCCAATTATGGGTTGTATGTTTGTCCCTATTGCATGCTGGTTTTCAAGAAAAGTTGTGTTTTAAACTAATTGGATGCGATATGTTTATTATTGATGAATAAAACTGTGAATGTTGTTATATTGATTGGAATTTTGGGAAAAAGTCTTAATTACAGATGAGACTCTGCCCAAAATTTTATACTTGTTCTCTTGTTACTTCTTTTATTAAAATTTAAATGGGCTTAAGAGTTTGTTTTGTATACTATAGTTCTTCTCTTTAATTTTATATTTCCCCGAAAATATTAGCTCTGTTATATTATGAATTGTTATTATATGTAATTTATGTTGTCTATAGACCTAGAAAATGTGAATCTCATGCATGAGTTTATATGTATGTATATGGAATGTGATTGTTTGTGATGTTGATGACATTGAGATAAAAAGATGATGATGATGATGATGATGATGACATTGAGATGAGATGATGATGTCATTGAGATGACTGCATGTTGTGTATGTACATGGTGTAGTGACCCGTCTGAATATCCCTAGAGAATGAAGGGGATTTGGTTTAAAAATTATAAACATTCTTGGAGAGGGAAGGGGATTGTTCAAAAAAATTTAATTATTCAAGGCCAATTGTGTGGAAATAATATAAAATTTGTCAGTAAGTACCTGTGGTTTTTCATAAGGAAAAATGTTGGTACTTGGGGCATATTGGAATTTCCTTGAGACTCATGTTAATCAACATTGGGAGAGTGGTCTATGCACGACTGAGTGACCTCGATAATTGTTTCTAAGTTTTCCTAAGTGAGAGTGCCATGAGGATACACTTAGACTGTTTCCTGATGAATGGTATCACATTGCATTTGAGATTTGAGTCAGGTGCATGCATCATTCCGAGCATAATTGTTCTAAATTGTTGAAAAGTTGATGACTAGTTTGTTCAGTTTATGTTGAACTGATAGATTATTGAGAATAATTGTGATAATTTGTTATTGTGTTTCTTTCTAATCATTGTCAATCTGATAGTCGTTAATCTTTTACAATAAAATCACCCTTGCAATTTCTATTGTGTTGTTGGTGCCTGTGATGATCTCGAACTTTCGTTCGTGGGAGCAGATAAGCAATAGTAGGTGTCTTTGGAGGGAGATCTTTTGTTGGAGCCATCAAGCAGACATTATAACGTTGGAGTTCCTTTTGGGAGAGTTGTGTTTTGTTATCAAATTCTTCCTTAGTTGGTTCCTTACTTTTTTGATTGGGCATGTAAATTCCAGGTTTAGATTCATGTAAAAATGAATTATACCTTAACATGTGAATGATACATAGTGATTTAATATATGAATGTGTGTGTGTGTGTGTATTTATGCATTACTTGATGAATGGATATCGCGAAAAATTTATCATTTTTTCATAATCAAATTAATAGAACTTTATTTTAAAACTGAAAATTTAGCATCTTAGAATAGTGATATCATAGCGACGAGGCGACTCGTTACAACTTGCACACAAAACGACACCAGAAATGACACAGGGTTGGCAAAAGCCAACTCAATTGTAAAAACAAACCTTATTATTGTGAATATACATTCTGGTTGAGAGTGGTAGTCCTCATAAGGTACTTACAACAGAGTGATCAGTAACTTGAGCATTAAATGATAATAGAAATTACGTAGTATTAGCAATAGGCCAACTTAGTAACTCATACATGAAACGACACCAGAAATGATGTGTTGTTGGGAGAAGGCCAACTCATTTTTAAAGAGTGTTATTCTTATTATTAGGAAAATCAGTTGTTGTTGAGAGTGATGGCCCTCACATAGTAGAAAGAAAGAAGAGACGACCAAGTAAGTCACTCATGAAATGACACCAAAGTGATGGTCCCCACATAATACTTAGAAAGGAGGTATGAGTAACTCGCACATGAAACGACACTAGAAATTACACAGTTCTAGCAGAAAGCTGTAAATTTTTAAAAATTTTACTCTTTGTTACTATGGAAAATGTGGTCGTTGAGAGCGATGGTCCCCACACGGTACATAGAAAGTAGGGATTAGTAACAAGCACATGAAATGACACCAGAAATGATGTAGTGCTGGTAGAAGGCCAACTCCATTTTAAAAAGTGATACACTTATTATTATAAAAGTTATTTGTTGTTTAAAGCAGTGATCCCAATATAGTACATAGAAAGCAACGATTTGTAACTTGCGCATGAAACAACACCAAAAATGATGTAGTGCTAGCAGAAGTCCAACTTAGTTTTAAAGAGTGTTACTCTTACTATTATAAAAATTCAGTGTTGTTTAGAGCAGTGGTCCCACACATTACTTAGAAAGTAGTCATCAATAACTCCGTATGAAATGACACCAAAAATGGCACAATGCTAGCAGAAGGCAACCTCAGAATTTTAAGACACTACTACAAACAAGCCCTTCTAAGTCGGTTCTAAAGCTCATTCAAAGACGGTTCTCCAGTCGTCTTTGTTGCACACGACTTTGAAAGTTTGATTTTCGAAGTCGGTTATAAGACCGTCTTGGTATTTGCGATTCGAAGACGGTTTTAAAGATGAACCGTCTTAGAAGATCTAAAAAAAGAAAAAAGAAAAAAAAATATTTAATCAAATCTAAGACGGTTATATGTACGAATTATTCTAAAGCTCAACAACCGTCTTTGATTTATTGTACAGGCCTGCTAAGACGGTTATCTACGGAACCGTCTTAGAATGTTGGATTTCGAAGACGGGCTTAGTTTAAAATCATCTTAGATTATTTAATGTTTTTAATTTTTATTTATAATCATTCTAAGACGAGGTATCTTATAACCGTCTTAGATTTTTTTTTAAATGCTTTTATACGGTTTTCCTAAATTTTTTATTTTGTTCAAAATTAAAATATCATAATTACTAATTGAAACACACAAACTGAATAATATTAATAATATATATATATATATATATATATACACCACATTTAATTAAATTCATGTTCTATTAATGGAACAAAATAACAACTTACATTTGCTTTTTCTTTCAATTATAACATTCATAATTTGTGTTGGGAATGAATTCATAAAAACAATTGTAGTGCGTTCAACTAAAAACAATTCCATTCACCTTTAGCCAATGAATTTAAACAATCATTTGTGATACACTCATGTGCAAAAAGCAATGGATCTTATTTCTAGCAATGGAGTTGTCATCCCATCATGGCTAAAGCTTGTCCACAACACATCTCACTGGATAATCCAATTGCAGTGCTTCACCATTTCCAACTTCAAGTGGTTGTTGTCCTTAAATAACAACATTTCCTATACCAACTATCAAAATCTCCTGTAATAAAAGGTTTAATTAATATAAAAATTTTAAGTGTAAATATACAAGGAAGAAAGTAAAATACTCCAACATTTTTCCAACCTATTCTCAACTTTGCCTTACTAAATCCACCATCTGACCATCATTACCCATAGGGAAGCTCAATATTGTTAGTAAAAATAAAAAGTTGCACCAGTAAATTATCATCTTTTGTTTACTTCATAAATCAATTTCCATAGAAGATAATCCTTATTTTGACATTTTTTTCTACAACACATGAATAAGCATAAAGTTATCAAGGGAGACTGCATTCCACAAAAAAAAATTATATGTATCGAAATATGTTTGTATGGTTAGTGACATTTGATTAAAAGAAGTCTAGTTTTCTCTAACATTAACCCTATGTAGAAAGCCATTACTGTCACCTGCGTCTTTCAAGTTAAAAAAAAACACTGGAAAAGAAATTAAAATTACCTATGGTAAAGATCCTTTGGGTTAATAGTTTTCCTAAGAACTGTCCATTCTGAAAGCCCACCCCAATATGGAAGTCTTTTCAATTCAGGGCAGAAGCACTCAAGTTCCTCATTCCAATTATTTAATACAAAAGCAGGTGCAACAACCAGAAAAGGTCCCCATATATTTTTTTTCCTGAAAGTGACAAACAGGTTACAAAAAAGTCACAGTCATGTACCAAAACATGGGGTTGAATAGCTACCTTAGCTAAATGGGCCAAAAAAGCCATGGCCTGAATGGTCTTTTCAAGTCCCATCTCATCTGCTAGAATGCCATTTAAACCCTAAAAGATACCAAAAGCCTTCAAATTAACAACCAAATGAAATAAATCATTAAGACTTTATTAAGGATTTCTCAACAACCTGTTTAGATCTCTACTCCAGGAATCAAGTTTCCGCTTTTTTTCCTCCAATTCACTACTCAGCTTTTCTTGTTCATCCAAGATCCTTCGTACTTCGTTACAAGCTCTACGCTGCATATTCCTTGAAGAATTTAGAGAATTTAATTATACAAAAAATAAGAATTTAGTTCTAAATACTACATTTTGGAAATGTGCAAATGCAATCGAACTTGTCTGTTGACCCATGTTTGAGAAGAATTCCTACAGGACCGCTCTCAATTCAAGAGAAAAAAAGTTCTTGCCCTCTCCCGCTACAATAAAGATCTCCAAAGGTATAACAAGTGATGAAAATTTATGTAAACAAATCCCAAAATTCAGCAAATGTATAAGCAATTAGCAAGCAGATTCACTAAGCATCTAACAGCAGACAAGTGCAGCAACAAATTACTCCATCACCCCCCTCTCAGTAGCAAAGCAACCTTCTGCAATATCATAGATTCAACTATACGAATTGCTCTATGGGATCCTGTTATGGTAACTTTTCTGTAATAAGAAAATAGAAACACGTATAAAACATTTACAGCCAAAGATATTATGTCAAGTCATTTGCTTAATGATTCTTGTTATACTGGGGGGTATGAAGCAAGAAAAAAAATTAGTGAACAAATTCCTACCTATCGGTTGTGCCAGATATGTAATCACCTCTATCTGATATCTTTATCCTTGCCCCACTAACCTGAAAAGGCATAAGTCATTCAAGTTAGTTTATTGTATGAGTAATCACTCCTAAAAAAAAGAAAGGCAAAACCGCCCTACGTAACTCTGTTGCTGCTGTTTCAGTTTCACCATGTGGGAAGTTATAACGTGAAATATTGCAAAGCTGCCACAAACTTGTTCAGAAAAATAACTTGATGAATAGTAAGATAAAAAAATAGTTTACATTATACATGAAGATATTCGCAGACATACGTAAGGCATGATGAAATAATCGAATACTACAGGACTTGTATCTATAATCCATCAAAAGGCTATATTTCTCTACATTGAATATAACAACAAATAATCAAGAAATTCGAGATTAACCAACAACAGTAATACCATTTAAAAAATAATAAAAGAAAAGGCAGGAAGAAGAATAATAATAGAAATGAAGAAAGAAAAAAAAATATTAATTCATTTAAATGTTTGTACCTCATGCTTGCTAGCAGAAGTAGCAGGCATCTTCCTCATGTTTCCGCGACCAAACTCTTTTTAATAACTTTCAAGAAGCAATATGGGAAGTAGGTGATGTGGTTTAATAAGCTAGACTACACATTATTTACTGGATCATGACTTTGAGGAAGTCTGATCTTTTTCAATCAAAGATGAACCCAATAGAAGCATAAGAGGATAAACAGGACTAAACTGCTTATTTCTTCTGCTTCTCACATTTGCAGCTATCGCAATCTCCACCTAAAATTGACCTGCAAAGTAGTTTCATTTGCCGAACAAAATACAATACATATATATGTTGGCCTCTGTTGAAGAGTAATTGTAATAAACATCACAACATTTAAATATGTAATTAAATCATTAATTAATTGTGACAACTAAAGATCCCAAACTTCATAATAATGTCTACAATATTAAATAAATGCGAAGGCGAAATATTTTAAATAAGCGCGTACGGCATACAAAACAACCTACAATGTTTTGTTTTCTTATCCTAAAAAAAATGATGCCCATTTTTTCCTTAATGTTGTTATGTTCTCCATGTCTAACGTTGTGCCATCACTAAACCACTGCAACAATAAGTCAAAATACAAATCAGTCGATTACTTTTAAAGTCTGGAACCATTTAACAAATTCAACTAATGAAGAAAATGTGTTCAAGTTGTTATACCTTGGTCCATTCATTCTTCAAACCTCTACTTACTATGTTCCACATCCAATGCATTGCGTAATACCCACATTCAAAGCCTCCATTTTGCACATGGCTCTAAATTTTTGAACATTACAATTTAAATTTCACAATTGCAATTAGAGTATGACAACACAATCTACATGAAGGTCAATAAAATGTCTAACCTTTAGTTCAATCCAGTTTAGTGCAACTACAATGCATTTAGCATCGACACCAATATTCAAAGCCTCAAGTGAACTAATTTACAAAATGCAACATACGTGTGGGTTAACGCATGACCTTTATCTTGTAGGGATTGAATTCGGTTCATAATGTAACAATATTAATTTTCGGTAGAACTTACTTGTTAAGTACAACTTTGATGTGAATGTCTGGCTTTTTACGCAATGAACAAAACCACACCACTGTATGAGTCGAAGGACAAACAACAAAAAACTGTCAATGTGCGCTGCATTTTATATATATTAGCAACCAAATATAAACAAGTACACTTATCCCTTAGACTACATTAGTTTCATACTTACTTATTCAAATAAGCTCCTAGGTACACCTCTCTTTGTGATTCCTTGACCCATGTTTGAATGTATTGTTGACATTCAAAACGCCTATCCTTTGCATTATGTATCATTTGAGGCTCCAGGAACCCATACACTGAACTATAACCCAACCTTGTACTCCACTGATCCAGAAACCTATTATTAACATATATGTAAAAATGAAATTGTTAAACATATATATTGTAACAAATAAAAAAAATAGGAGACATTAAATGGGCTTTTACTTACATAATCCACAGTTGTAGTATAGAAATGTTCAAATACTTGTCACCTGATATAATTTCATTCATATCTGAATATGTTATGAAGAATGATGTTTCAACATTAGCAATCCCAAACTTACCCATCCCACGACAACTGTACAGGCCTATGGTAAACTTCGTAGGCATTCTTAATCAATTCATCCAAAGGATCACCTGGTAAACTTCGGTGGACAAATTCATACAAGATTTCGAATCTTTAGTGGCCCAAATTCTAGCGATGGCAGAAGAGTTGCTTCTAGGATTTTTTATGGGGGGCTTGAAGGCGGAGCTGTGGAGTAAGGTGCGTATCCATGACCCAGAAGATGTTTTCAAAGCCATGGATCTTGCTAGGAACATTGAGCAATCGCTGCAACTTCCTTGGTCCAGCATAGATACAAATGTCAGGACAAACTCTTGAGTAAGTGGGTCTGGTTCAGCTTTTGCTTAAGAGGCCCAAAACAGTAATGGACTGAACCAAAGAAACTCCATTCCAGAATCCTATCGGGGAACCCACTTCCATGACAAACCTGCGGCAGAAACACTTCATTCCCCTTCAATGGAGAGAGGAAAAACAGGTCAGTTTCAATGAGGAGATAACCCGGTAAGGAATCTCCCTTATTGCGAATATCTAAAGCGAAGGGCAGAAGGTAAATGTTTCCAATGTGGCCTGCCTTTTGGACCCATGCATAGATGTGCAGAGAAGAACATTCGGGTGATGATAATGGGAGAGCAAGATGAATTGGGTGATACGAAAGAAAATTTAGAAGCTGCACACATCCAATTGCATAATATCGAAGAGGAAGAAAGGGAGAGTGAGAAAGAATTAAGATGGATGGAATTATCTTTGTTCTCGCCGGATGGATTAACTCAACCAAAGACTATGAAGCTTCAAGGGACCATCAATGGAAAGTCAGTCCTTGTGCTTATTGATAGTGGAGCAAGCCATAACTTTGTGGGAAGGTCTTTGACACAGAGGTTAGGATTGAAGATTCGAGAAACATAGCTTTTTGGGGTCAGACTTGGTGACGAGCAGAAACTGAAGTCCAATGGATGTTGTGATGACATTTTGTTGGATTTGGGAGCCCACACAGTCAGGGGAGAGTTCTTTGTTTTCAAGTTGGGCAGAGTAGACATCATCTTGGGAGTGGCTTGGTTAGAGACATTTGGGGAGGTGAAGGTAAATTGGGGGAAACTAACCATGCAAGTTGGTGTTGATGGGTAGCCAATGGTTATTTGTGGGGACCCAAGTCTATCACAAGAAATGGTTTCATCCAGGACCATTAAAAAATCTTTCAAAACTGGACCATAACAGATTCTATTGAATTATGCTACAATCCCAGCTACTTTCCAATGTGATATAAATCCAGTTCTGAAACCATTTTGAGGAGATTAGTGCAGGTTAGGACTATGCAACTGTGCAGAGTCAATTCCCCGACTTCAAACTTGAGGACAAGTTTGGTTTTAGGGAGGGAGGTATTGATATGGACCCAAACATACCTCTAGAGGAGGTTCAAACAGAGCTTGAATGGAAAGTATATCAGAGGAGACATAAAAATTAAATAGATTAAATAAAAAACTTAGTTTAAATAAAGAGTTATTAGTATTCTGTTATGACAGCTGTAAAGGGTAGGAGGGGTTAGTTATCTTTGATTAGCTATATTAATAGGATAGTATGGGTTGTGTAAGGGGAGGAAAATAGAGATTAGAAACTGAGCAGTTCAATTAGGCATTGGTCTCTTGGAGAATTTGGGAGAGATTGTTCCCAATTCTTGAGAAAGAATGTAATTCAGTTCTTGATATCAATAAAAGAAGTACATATTATTCAAGAATTTACTGTGTTTGATCTGAGCAATTGAAGATACAATTCTGAGATTGTATCACAGATGACATCACAGATTACAACACACCACAGTTATTTTGTCATGTTTCAACAAATCTAAAGGTTAATATTCAGATATGTAGGAGTATGACCTCTAGCAACATATCCCATATACACACACCTTTTGAATTCATTCATAAATATCTCATTGCATTTTGTGAAGCCAAATATAAACTACAGCCTATGGAAAATAATTGAATTCCTATAAAACACTAATGAGGCAATGTGACATATATTCACAGGGCTAAATTAAACCCATTACATAATAGCCTAAAAAGGTTTTCCATGATTACCTGATTAAGATTGTCCAAGTAACAGGAAACAGGTTGGTTCATAAATATAGCAGCAATATCTGACTTCAATTGTGGCCATGTATCCTCCTGCCAATTTGGGGGCAATGTTTGTATACCTTAAGAAGAAAAAACAAAAGTATAAAAAGAAATGTAGAAGTAATCCAGTCCAATAAAGGAAAAAATAGTGACTCATTGCACGAGGTTCCAAACATTGAGTTCTAGGGAAGCTACCATAAGAGGGGAGGTTGTTTCCAATATTTTAAATGATGATCTCCAACTCACAAGACAACAACCTTATTTATGTGCCAGGGATCACCCCAATCTTGTAGGTGTGTTTAACATAAATCATATTATAAAACACATAACATAATTCTAAAGGAAAAAGCATGGAATCTCAAAATTAAAGTTAACTGCAGTTCAAACCTACAACTTACATTTTGGACCAGAACAATTTAATATATGCAAGAAAAAACCTCCACACACTTAAGTAATGAATCATACAAACTGTTAGGATATAAGGAGGGGGATTTAAGGAAACCTCCCATGGGCTCGAATTGGATCTTTGTTTCGAACTCCAACATTATACCACATACAACATTGGGGTCCAATTGACTTGAATTTCCCTTAAGCCATGTTCTCAGTAAACACTACAACCAAAATTATATTAATTTTATCTCTAATCAATAATAATGAGAAAGTTTCGAATTCGGATTTAAAGAACACACTCAATCCAAAAACCTATCAGATGTGAGACCATATCCTACTTGACACAACCAAGCTTGTGGAGTGTCCCACTTTCTCAAATAGTTAGCCTTATCACAGTGATCACACATAAAAGGGAAGTAGAAAATAGTTTGCTTTACTCAAATCTATGTTACCATATTCTAAGGAGCAAATTTTCAAATCAATAGCAATCA
>CM023955.1:32765495-32782437 GCA_013407115.1 Glycine latifolia
TTCCTCAATTGTGCTTTGAAGGGGCAATATATAGAAGCCTGGGGACCCTAACACGCCCTGCCTGGGCGTGTTAGGGTGCCCCAGATTTCCAAATATTGCCCAATTTGCACCTTTTTTCAAATTAAATATTAAATTTATATTATTTTTAATTTTTACCCTGTAGAAGGCCAACTCAAATTTAGTTATTTCTATTCTTTTAAGGAAAACTGAAATGGTAGATACTAGAAAAAGCATAAATTTAAATGTTTTTCATTTAATAATTATTTAATTTTTACAAAAGTTATTTCAAATGAAATATCTAATGATAAAGTTGTAAATACCATTTTATTTTAATATATTAAAGTAGTCATTTTTATTTACCAAAATTACTATTAGAGTATCAAGAAAAAGAAATACAGATGAGCAAGTTTGAAGACAGATTTCAAATCTTAAAAATAGTAGCGAAATACTAAATACATTCTAGTTAGTAAATTTTTTACAATTAATTAAAATTTATGGACTTTCAAAATAATGTGAATGTCATTCGATATTTGTTAAACCATACACATAATTTTATAGTTTTTAATTAATTTTAACCAATAAAAATATATTTAGTACAAACTTTGTAAGAAAAGGTGTTTGTACTCTTTATCAAATTAATGTCAAATATTATTATGAAAAAGTGTTGCCATTGAGAGTGGTGGTCCCCACACACTACTTAGAAATGAGGAATCAATAACTCGTGCATGAAATAACACCAGAAATTATGCAATTTTGGCAGAAGGTTGTCTAAGTTTTAAAGATCGTTACTCTTATTTTTTATTTTTAAAATGTTGTCATTGAGAGCAGTGATCCCCACAAGTTACTTAGAAATCAAGGATCTGTAACTCGCTCACAAATAGATGCATGAAATGATGCAGTGCTGACAAAAGGTCAACTCAATTTTAAAGAATGTTACTCTTATTATTATGAATATTCATTGATTTTTAGAGCAGATATCCCCACACATTACTGAGAAATGAGGGATAAGTAACTCGCACGTGAAGCATTGCCAAAAATGAAGCAATGCTAGCAAAATCCAACTCACTTTTTATGAATGTTACCTTATTTTTATAAAAACATTGTGGTTGAGAGCAATGATCCACACACATTACTTAGAAAGGAGAGATTGGTAACTTGCATGTGAAATGAGACTAGAAATGACGTAGTGCTGACAGATGACCAACTCATTTTTTAATTATTTTCTTTCTTTGAAGGGAAATTCAAATGAAAGATATTTAAAACAATAAATATAAATGTTTTTCATTTCATAACTATATAACTTTAGAAAAGTTCTTTCAAATAAAATTTTTATGATGAAAATAATAAATACTTGTTATATTTTAATATATTAAATTAAATCATTTTTATTTACCAAAATTCCTATTAAGGTATCAAAAAAAGCATTACGAATAAAAATGTCTGAAGAAGATACATTATTTTTATGTTAAATATAAGAATGTTTTCGGATCTATTTTTTGGGGTCTTCAAATGTGTGATGTTATATTTGGCCATAGGAGTTATATATGGATTTATGTGCTCCAAATGGATGAAGTCTTAAAACAAACATATTTCTCTCATTCTCTTTAGATCATCCATCATAATTATTCGCTCCACTTTGATTTTGACTTAGAGATGTTGCTCCAAGTCAGCATTTTTCTTTTCTCTTCACAATTCGCTCCTAATCAAGTTCTAGTTTCAAGACTATTTTTCATCAATTGAAACTAAATATTTCCAGCCTGCCAAGAAGACCTTCAAGCTATATGTTGGAACTTAGAAGTGTTATTTCTCATCTAATTAATGCAACACATCTCAGGATAGTTTTATGACTTTTTAGAAAACTTCTAATTTTTAATTTAAAGCATAAATGTCTGAAATATTTACGTTGTCACGCTAAGACAAAAAATTCTTAGACTATGTTTTGGCCTAACTTATTTAGAAGATGATCAAAAGTAAAAAATGCAAATTATTACATTGTCAAGGATTTCAGTCTTATAAAGTTACTGTTATGTTTAATATAAATATTTGCTTGATTTGATCTAGTGACAAAAATAATATTTGTTTTAATAACCATGTTGTGAGTTTGCTTCTTTTAATGTTTTATTGTTGGTGCCTCTTTTATTGGACAAACTGTCATCCCAAAAACCATCAAGGAGGATCCTTAGCTATCTAATATATTACTTTAAATTATTTTTGTCTATTTGTTATTTACTTTAAATTTTATTTGCAAAATTTGGTATATTTTGGTCAAAAGGTGATTATTTCCTTTAAATTCACTGAAGAAGTCATACAAATTATTTATATTTTATGAGTATTATATTTTGTTTTGAAAGAAAAACTTAATATATCTTGTAGATTTTTTACAAAAATAATTTACAAATAAGTGCTCTAACATTTTGTATTCATCAAGAGTATTAATGTCATAAAAAAACATGAAAAGTCTTATTAATAAAGTAGAAAAACATATTATAATATCTTAAAAGTGTTGGGTATGACTCATATTGTGTCGTCAGTAGATATGCACGGGAATCTCGCCCCCTGGTGAGCGGGTTAGGGTCCGGAGGAGTTGCTTCGACGAGGGCTAGGGGGCAACCCCCCAGAACATTTTTTGAGGCCTAGTACTGTTGTTGGTATCGTATTTTATTATTTGTAGTTTGGGCTTTGGTCCATGAATAGCTACGGTGCTTAGGGTTTCTAAGCCTATATATTTCCTTGTAATCTGAGTGCAATTGTACGAGTGTGTGGGGAAATATAGTAAATAGCTGGACGTAGCCCACATTGGGTGAACTAGGGTAATCTCTGTATGTTGTTTTCTTCTTCCCTTTCTCTCTTTCTTCTATCTTAATTGTTGCGTGATTGCTCGGTACCCAACAAAAAGAAAGATAATTAAGAAAATAATTAACATTTAAATAGTATAATTAAGAGTTTAATACATATATACTGTGAATTAACATTTGTGTTGTTATTGTTATGGTGATTTGTTATTAGATCATTATATAAAAATACTTTACACTTATAATGTATAACCTATTTTCTCTTTAATTAAATATTGAAAAACTATACATAAAAATGATACTATTAAAACTAGTACATTTAATTTATATATTATAATTTTAATTTTTTTACCCTTCAAAATATTTTGACAAGCTTTGTTATTGGTGGTTAGTGTTTTTTATGGTTAATTAGTTAACTTCTTCATCGGTGTCCCTAATAATATATATCACTATATCAGTCATTATTGACTATACCATCAGTATAACACCCTTAATCAATCAATTTTTGCGATCCTCACTCAATAAAAGTTCTCTCTTCCACACTTTCTCTCTCTCGCTTGCACCTATTGCTCAGATACCTTTATCGAATACGCATGCATGTAGTTAACCTTTCATTGTAAATCTTTACGTTACTTACACAGTTACAGTCAATGATATGTACTACAATGGCGTCTCATGCTATATTTGAAGATTACCAACCATAAAAGAAAAGAAACACCTAAATGGGAGGCTCATTTAATGGAAGGGAGCACCAATAATCTCAGCAACTATAACGGTGTTAAACTTGATCTCTCTAAACACACCTCCAACCACTCCCAATAATAATAATCACTGACCAAATCTGAAATCTCGGAGTGCATTTCAAAAAAGAAAGTAATAACCAATAGGGCCATGAATGTACAATTAGTCCCAAGCTAGGTATTATAAATAATGAGTATGTGACAAGAGTAACTCAAGCCTTCAAATATTTTCCTTTTTAGCTTTGATTAGTGTGGCCTAGTTGTTGTTTTTCTCAATGAGAAGGGCTTCCACTATGCATTGCGCACTTTGGCGCTTATGTGTTCCCTTGTTGCTATTTGCTAGCTTCAGTTATGCTCCTTCTGTTTTGGCCACAACTGAAATTTCAGGTTTGTGGCTCATCCTATTACTCTCACACACATTCATTTTGTTATACATTAGTTTATGAAATATTATGTTTCTTTGTGTTAGTCCTTAATAAAAAAATATTTTCATTTTAATACTTACATTTGACAAAACAGTGTAATCTCTAATCTAAGGACTAAAATTGGTTAAACTTAAATATGGGTTAATTTTTAAAAAAGTGTGGTAAGACCAAAAAGTATATATAAGTGGTCGTAGTAGTTAGTCCCTATATATGATCAGGTGTAGAAGAATAGATCCATATACTTGACATGCATATAATTAGAAATGAAAATTTGTACTATTCATGAAGTACTGTACGAATGTCGCTGGCCTACGTTTCAAGTAAAAATTAAGATCGACCCTTCATACACAAGATTCAGCCAATGGAGGGTGCTTTTAATTACTCTCTGGCAGATTTTATTGTCTTCCGAATTCAATTCAATCATTTATCTTGGCATGCAGTATATGCCTGTGGAAGAATTTTTCATTTTATTTAATTTTGTATTTATATATTTTGTTCTCTATCAATACTTGAAAAATATCAAATTTACTGGGTATTACAAAAATATTTACTGTGTTTAACTTATATTTTCTTGGTTTCTTATTATGTAGGGAATGAAGTGAACACTGATGGAAAGGTTTTAAATGAAGAGTTAGCAAAACCAAATCTAAAAGGACATGATGAAGAAGCAAAGTTTAAAGGATTTATTCCAAAGGCAATTCCCATAGTGAAGCCTATTCCAAAGTTAATTCCCATCATTAAGCCTATTCCAAAGATAATTCCTGTTGTTAAACCTATATCAAAACCAATTTCCATTGTTAAGCCAATTCCTATTATTAAGCCTGTTCCAAAGATTATTCCCATTATTAAACCAATTCCAATTATTAAACCTGTACCAAAACCAATTCCAATTGTTAAGCCTGTCCCAAAACCATTTATAGTGAAAAAGCCTATCCCTGCTGTTGAGTCGGAGGAATTTCTAAAACCAAAGCCTTTCTTCAAAAAGCCTATTCCTAAACTACCACTTCACCCCAAATTCAAGAAACCAATTCTACCACCATTGCCAATTCACAAGGCAATTCCAACTCCATAAGAGGATAATACTCTATATCTCGAACTATAAAGTTATCCGTTCCATTTCTAATGCCTTTATAAGTAAAGCTACATCGTATCTCAATTAAATTTCGTACTCCTCTCGTGTACTGTAATGGAAAATAAGTAGTTGATGCTCTCTGTTCAATGAAGTTCTTAGTGTTATCATTTGTTGTAGATCGATTATATTAATGCAAGAGACTGTATCTGCAGTTATTCCTTTTTATTTAATTAATGTTTTTAAATAGTTTTTCAGTTTTATATTTTATGAATTTATACTTAATTGTGAGAGAGAGGGGCTCATCGATTAATGTAGCAATTTCTATGAGATATATCTTAACAGTTACATTTTATCATGAACAATATTACGACAGGTAAATCACTAAATTAGTTCTTGAAATTGTATAGGTCAAATCAAACATTTCATTTAGTAAGATTTTAAAAACCCTCTGTTAGTCCTTCAGTTTATAATAAAAGAAAAAGAAAAATCCTCTTTTGTAATATTTAATATTTTATATGTTTAAAACGGAGAACTAATAATAGCAAACTCTCTAAAAGACTTGCTCTAACAAATTTTCTAATATTAGTTAAACTTTATTAAAAAAATATAAATCATGACTAAGATTCATTCAATAAGAAAATATGTCTCACAATATTTTATAATTAATAATAAATTTTAATTAATAATAAAAACATATTTTAAAAAGATATTTCTTTAAAGACAAGTTTTTTTAAATTGGCAACGAACTGTAACCCATAAAAAAACGATTACTAAAGCCCATAAAACTGGCGTGCAGAAGATTTTTAAAATATGTTACTAACCTTTCATATATATCTTTAAAATAAAATATTTCTCTTAAAAATTGCTTTGGATGAACCCTATCCTCCCTCCTGTGTCTTAATTAGAATAATGATGACTAATGTATTTGGAATTACATTACGGGGTAAAAAATTTAATATAATACTACTTTAATAAATAATTATAAATTTGTGACTGTTTTGAAACTATTTACAAATGAGATTGTTTTGGAACTATTTATAAATATAGGGTTGTCAAACACGTCTAAATTGAGCGTGACTGAATATGTCTAATTTAGGCGTGACAGGGGGGGATGACACATGGGAGTAATACGTCCAAATTAGGCATGTTCAGTCACGCCCAATTTGGGCGTGTTACCCTCCATGTGTTACGTCCAATTTGGAACAAGTGTCACGCATGCATGAATTGGTGGTGATATTGATTATATAAACTTCAAATGGTCATTACTTTCGATAAAAATGTCCGATGAAAGCATACGATATGTCAAAACGCTCGAAATTAAAAGAAGAAGGCATACGCAAATATCCAAAGGGAATTTGGTCAACTATTTTTTTTTTTACTTCTCTTAATTTCGAGCATTTTGACATATCGTACGCCTCCATCAGACATTTCTATCAAAAGTTAGACCATTTAAAGTTTATATAATTAATATCACTACCAATTCATGCATGCGTGACATGTGCCACGACTGAACACGCCTAATTTGGGCATGACACATGGGGGTAACACGCCCAAATTAGGCGTGTCCAGTTATGCCCAAATTGAGCGTGTTTGACGTCTCATATTTATAAATAGTTTCAAAACAATTCCAAATTTATAATTATTTATTAAAATAGTATTATATTAATTTTTTTCCTACATTACGTATTATCTTTCTTGAATTGCTTTAGCCCTTGATGCAAAGAAAAAAAAAACGATTTTTAACTTTTAAGTTTCAATTCATTCCAATCTTCCAATCCAATAAAACTCTGTATTTCTCTCCCTCTCACATATATATATATATATATATATATCACTCAGTGCCTCATTTGCTATGCCTCATTTGCTAAAAGCAGTGGTGATTCGAGACAAAAAAAATTAAAGTAAAAATTGATTTAAATGAGAGAATAAAATTATCATTTTTGTGATTAGATCTACCAATGAATCAGGAAGTCTAGCACATAAACATTCAAGTGCGAAAGTGTAATCCTTAGGATTCTTGGGTTAAGTGTTAACATATATACATTTAACCACATTAATTGGATAATGATAATTAGGAGACAGTTTTCCGTAACTGATGTAACGTCTATTCTAAGACTCCTAAATGTGTATTGTGGGCAACCTACACAAAAGTTGCATAACATGTCCTCCAGCATTTTTTTGAATTCAAATTTTTTGTTTGAGCGTTTCATTCTTCCATGTGGATAGTACTTTTATCGAAATTATCTCCATCAAAATAACAATTTTTAAATTTGTAAGAAAATATTGAAACTAATTTTATAAAAATGATTTTCTTCATATGTACACTTCATCCTCGAAATATCCTCATCGAAAATGAACTTAATTACATATCTTAGAAATTTTTTCAAACAGAAATAATACTTACACATAAGTAACTTAATTAGTGATGTTAAAAAAATAAAAACAAAAAATACCTTACAACATCCAACACCAAAAAACCTAGTAAATGTATCATAGCAAATTGAATCTCCAATTTCTTCTTTATCTTATAGGTAAGACACCATATTCTCAAGTAGGCTATATGACTTTGAGAACCCTCCACAACATTTACTTAAAATGTGCTTCCTAAGGTTATTGTATATGTGTCTAAGACACAAAATTTATAACAGTTTTGATAAAAATTCCTAAATTACATTCCCTAGACCTTGATATCATATGTAATTATTAGGACCAAATTTTACTATTTTGCAAATTAGATTGACCAAAATGAAGTATTTTAAAAATCTTAAACTACAAAAATAAAACTATTTAAAAATATAAAGAATTAAAATAAAATCATTTAAAATGATATTATTTCAATTAACATCTCATATCATTATTCTAATTAGCTAACTTTAATGGACATATTACTTTTTTCTGTTAACTTATTTAATGTTTCAGAAAAAAAAAATCAAAATAAAATTATTTAAAAACATAAAAAATCAAAATCAGATATTTATACCGAAACGAAAGACCCTTTCTAGCCTAAAAGATCAAAAGTAACATTTATCTTGTTATTAATAGACACTAACTTTTTTTTAGGCCACTGTGATAAAATATTTATATCAATTAAGTTTTACTAATTTCTACCGGAGAATTTATTTGACCATGCTAATCACGTAAGACTCAAACTGCATCCAAACAGTAAAAAAGGCAAATTGGCTGCTGCTGCTGCATATTTATATTATTTCGTAAACTTAGAAAGGCAAAGTCAATAGTCAAAGCATGAAAACTTCATTCAAAACGTTTCAAGCTTTAAATCATTTCACCAAACCCAACCTTCCAATCCAAATAAAACTTCAAAATTTGAATCAAACTCTCTCTCTTTCTCTCAATGCATCGATCAGTGAAAGTCGCGGTGATCGGAGCCGGCGTCTCGGGCCTCGCCGCCACGCGCGAGCTCCACCGCGAGGGCCACAACGTCGTCGTTTTCGAAAAGTCCAACCACGTGGGCGGCACGTGGGTCTACGACCCGAACACAGACTCCGACCCATTGAGTATTAACCCGACCCGTAAAACAGTCCACAGCAGCCTCTACCTGTCACTGCGCACGAACCTCCCACGCCAGTTAATGGGCTTCTCGGACTATCCGTTTGTAAAACGGGTCGGGTGACTCGAGATCTTTCCCTGGTCACAATGAGGTGCTACGGTTTCTGGAAGGGTTCGCGGGCGAGTTCGGGATTAAAGGGTTGACCCGGTTCGAGACGGAGGTGGTGAAGGTGGAGAAGAAGGGGATCGAGTGGGTGGTTGAGTCGAAGAGTACGAGTCAGGAGGGTGACTCAGTGAGTCGGGAGGGGTTCGATGCGGTGGTGGTTTGTTCGGGGCACTTTGCAGAACCCAAACTCGCAGAGGTACCTGGGATTGACACGTGGCGCGGGGTCCACATGCACTCGCATAACTACAGAGTTCCTCAACCTTTCCACAATCAGGTATACTGAAGATTTCCGTGTTTTTAATCTATCTATCTATATATCACAGAATGACCTTGTCCGTTGTTGACCATGTTCTAGAATAAAATTATATTTTATGTTGATGAAATTTATTAAAAAAATAGGATTTTATATGCTGATAGTGCCACGATAAAAAATTAGGATTGAATAAAAATATTGGGTAAAGTATATATTTTTTCTTTCTAAAATATGTGAAATCTGAAATTGATATTTGCAAAAAAAAAGTTGTCCCATTTTATTCTCTGTATAATTTTAATATTACTGTTCATTTGTATGTTAATTCTGTTAATAATTTTGTTTGCATGAAAACAGGGTTATATAGAAAAATTCTATCTGAGGTATTAGTATAATAATTTTAATTTTTTGTGTGGTGATGTATGTTAAAATACTGAAGGAACATGCATACTAGATTTATTAACAAAATTAACATATTTGATCAATAATAAACATGTTAAAAAAATTTAGGGATTGAAATGGGAAAAAAAAATTAGATGACCAATTCCAAATTTCACATATTTTAGAGGGACAAAACCATTATTTACCAACAACGTGTGTCAATAAAACAAATGATGAAATGAAGAAATTAATATAGCAAAATGTTTCAGTGAGTCCTCTTGTTATTTTTTTTAAATAATGTATGGACAATTTTAAATTGATGTCTGTATATCACCTTCAACGAGTACACGCGCCTGCTGATGCAGTGGACTACCTTGTACATCGTCATGCCGTTTCCACTTCCAATGTGATTCAGCCTTCCAGATGGGGGTAGAGGAAGTGACACAGCCAAGTTGGTGTCCCGCTGCAGCATCAGGTCCTTGCGACGGTGTTGGGGACGTCACGTTGCTGGGATGTCAGTTGCAGAAGAGAATTTTAAATTATCACGTTTTAAAAAGAAATTAAAATTTCACATTTTTAAAATTCTGTTTTAAAAATCCAAAAATTTTAATTTTCATAAAAAACATCAAACAATGAATTTTAGATTAAAAAAATCTAAATTCTATGATTAATTAAAATTCTCTATCCAAACACATTTTATTTAGTGTCATAATTTTTATTTTTTATTTTTTTACATTAATTCCCTGAAAAATTATATTTAACAGGTTGTGATTTTAATTGGTCTTGGACCTAGTTCCTTTGACATCTCAAGAGATATAGCACAAGTAGCAAAGGAAGTTCATATAGCAACAAGACTAAATCCAGATTTAGCGGGAATGAAGTTCGGAGATTATGGCAATATAATGTTCCACACAACGGTATAGAGAAGGTTTTTCCTTTTTAGGAGATGTATGAGGTTTTTGTGGATATATCTTCTTAGCATCTTTTGAATGAAATTTGATAATTTACTATAAATTTGATAACTATATCTTATATCTTTAAGCATGTAATTATGATTTTGATTCTCATCGTCAGATTTGTATATACAAAAAATATATATTAAAAAAATTACTTAAATAATTTTTTTAACTCAGAAAAATAAATTTTAGCATTTGGGTGACAACGAGAACAACTAAAAGTAAATTAATGTATGTGATCTGAAACTGCCATCTCATTCCTTCTACATAATAGCCGAATTCCAATATCCCCATCCAAAAAAGAGAGTGACACACTATATTATTCAATTTCAATCCACATAAAAAATGTTTAATTTAATTGATTGAGTAAGATATATGAATTATTTGTAAACCTTTAGTATATACTTTTTACTCCTAGAAATAAATAAAAAATATTCAACCTACCTAAGTAATTAATTTAAATAATTTCTGTACTTTACATGCATTTCACACAATATAAATTCGTTAATCTGTCGAGATCAATATATATGATATGATGTTGATGATGCTTACAGCTCACTCTTGTCTTTTTGCAAGATCAAATGTGTATTTGACGATGGTTTGGTTGCCTTTGAAGATGGATTCTCCGTTTATGCAGATGCCATAATCCACTGTACAGGGTACATTCACAAAGTTTCATTTTCCTTATATCCTTTTCTTGCTTTCTTTCGTTTGATATATATATATAATTATAACAGTGATAAGAAAAATATTATTCTCATTTGTTCTGCACATTTTTTAGACTATCTTTTAATCATTGGTATTGCGAACCACTCTTTTTTTTATTTCAACATCTCACGGCAATGACTTTTTTCGCACGCAAGTTTCTGTCTTTCTATTAGTATTGAAAATAACAACAGGTTTTTTTTATATTTTCAATCAATTATGGATTGATGTATAATTGAAAATTATTGACTTTAATAATTATTTTAAAAGTCATATATAAAATAATTTTGTTTAGAAATTTTTATTCTTCAAGTGTGTTAATGACGATTTTGGGGGTATAATTAATATGACAGGTACAAGTACCACCTTCCTTTCCTTGAAACCAATGGACTAGTAACCGTTGATGATAGTCGCGTTGGGCCTCTATACAAACACGTCTTTCCTCCTGCATTGGCTCCATGGCTCTCTTTCATTGGTCTAACCTTCAAGGTTAATATCACAAGGTTTTTAAAAAAAAAATTGGGTGAAAAAGTTATATATTCATTCATGTAGATTATTTTCATGAAGAGTCCACTAAATTTTATTATTTTATAATTTTAAGTTTTATATATAGGATGATATATATTTGTTGTAATTATTAAAGTGAATTATAACTTGATGTGGCCAGAATCAAATCTTCCATACAATTGAGTTACAATGCAAGTGGCTTGCAAAAGTTTTATCTGGTAAAGTTCTGTTACCTACACAAGAGGAGATGATGGAATCTGTTAAAGAATATTATCAACTCATGGAGGAAAATGGATTGCCCAAGCGTCAAACTCATTCCCTTTATCCACTTCAGGTAACACTATTTTTTTAATTAAAAAAATAATTTAATTTTTGCTTTCATACTAAACAACCTGTTAAATATTTTCTTTTGAGTTGAATTTGTTTCTTGCATACAAGATACCGTCATTTGGACTTGGTTAAACCTGCATTGTAATATGTCAAACTAGCTTGTTCATTTATTTTACAACAATAAGGTTTTAGTACAAAATATAATTTATTACTTTAGATAGGTTTTAAACTTATGCTAGCAAATTAATATTAAAATTAAAACTCTACAAACACTATTGATTGGTGAAATAAATATAACTTGTACTAATTATACAATTCTTAAATGTCATATAACTTGTACTCGTAGCTTTAAATAATTGTATATGAGCTAAAAAGAAAAGTATGAATAATCGGAATAAAAACTTCTATATATACTAAGCAAAAATAGGCACGAAGTGCCTAACTGTCTTTTCATGTTTGTTTAATAAAAAATAATAATAAAACACAATAAGCAGTAATAAGTTTATAAAAAATAATTATAAAAATAAATAATAATTTATAAAAATAATTATAAAGATAAAACATTAATTTGTAAATATAATTATAAAAATGAAATGATATAACAATATGTATACCAAAACTTTTTTATTTTTTTATATATAATTATAGATTATTATTTAATTAAAAATAATTTTTTTCACTTATATATAATATATTACCTTAAAAATTATAATAATAATTTTTAATTGATCAATATTATACAAAAAAAAAATATATATATATATATCAACATCAAGAACACCTTTTATCCAAACTAATTAAGTTTAAATTCATTCAAACATACATAAAAAAATATATATATTTACCAAAATATACATATTTACTATTTATAATGTAAATTTGGGTTAGGGAGACTCGAATTTACAATATAATTTTTAAAAAAAAAATTCAAAACCCAATTAAGAATTCGGTTTTCCCAAACCCGAATTCTAAACTGGTTTCTTTAAGATAATAATAAATAAATAAATAATTTAATTTGAAAATAATAAAATTAAAGAATATAAATAATGAAAAATTAATTCTAAGTAGTATTTACATATGTGTAATTGCACATAATAATTAATTCTAAGAATACAAATGGAAGAAGAGATGTCCACTACATAACATCTTTCAAACTATGATTAGTTTGGTTATTTTTGTATTTCAATTATTGTTAGAACGTTTCGTTATTTTCATTTTATTAAGTGGTATTTATTATGTTTGTTCTCTCATCTCAATTACCGTAGTGTTTTAATTTCTCTGTATAATATAACCGAGATATATTATTTATTTATTCATGGTATTTTTAATCAATTTAAATTGTTTTAATTATTTTCCCTTTTTTATTTTATTTTTCTCTGTATAATATAGCTTCATGTACTAATTAATTTTTCTCATTTTTTCACAATGAATAATCAACATTATTTATCAGAACTTAAACAAATATAAATATTAAATTATCATTTTTGTATATTATATAATTTTATTAAAAATCTTAAAAAGTGGCATAAAACAAAAATAAAGCATTAAATTATTATTATGTTCAAGTACTCATGTTTAAATACTACTTAGAATTAATTTTTTCTTATTTATATTCTTTAATTTTATTATTTTCAAATTAAATTATTTATTTATTTATTATTATCTTAATTAGAAAAATCAGTTCAAAATTTGGGTTGGGGGACCCAAATTCTTAACTGGGTTTTAAAATTTTTTTAAAAAATCACAGCGTAAATTTGGGTTCCCCAACCCAAATTTATATTGTGAATAGTAAACATGTATGTTTTGGTAAATATATATATTTTTATGTATATTTGGGTGAAAAATTCAATTAAGGTTGATGGTAGATAACTCCGATGATAGATATAGTGAGGTTGAAAAAAAAATATAAAAGAAAAGAAAGGGGAAAGAATAAGGGAGGAGATGAAGAGAAAAATGACTAAAAATAGATTATCTAGAACATAAAGATAAAATAGGTGTAACCCTTCACCAAACTTATAGTTTTTCTCCATTTTGTCCTAAGACACACCGTTCTCCAATCTATATCTCACTCCAAACTTTTGTTCTTACGGGAGCATCTAGGGATCGTTTCATTACGTGCTTAAACCATCTCAATCTATGTTTCCTCACATTTTCACTCACTGGTACTGTTGTTACCTTTCGTCGAATATCTTCATTTATTATCTTATCCATCGTCGTATAATCGCACATCTACCTTATCATCCTAATTTCTGCTACCTCTATTTTCTGTTCATGCTACCTATGTGCTGATCAACATTCACCTCTATATAATATTGCAATTACAGTTGTTCTATATAATTTTCCTTTTAACTTAAGGAGAATTTTGCGGTCACACAAAAATTCATACACACTTCGCTATTTCATCCACCCTACTTTGACTTTATAATTTACGTCCTCATCAATCTCTCCACCTTTTTGCAAAATTGATCTCAAATATCTAAAAATAACTTTTTTGGGTGCCTTTTGACTAAGTAGATGCACGGGGTCTATATCACCATCTCTTACCAGCAAAAACTCACACTTCATATACTTAGTCTTGCTTTGGCTTAACGTGAATTCTTTAGTCAAGTTTCCTATTAACACCGTCTTTGGTCTCATCAGTAAGTACAATATCATCTGTAAAGAAACATACACCACGACACTTCCTCTTGAATATCTTTTGTTAGTTCATTCATCACTAAAACAAAAAGATAAGGACTAATAGTCGAACCTTAGTGTACACCTACCGTGATAGCAAAATAGCTTGATGTTCTATTACAAGCTTTCACACATGTGGTAATCTCATCATACATATCCTTGATGACATTTACATATTTTAATGATACTTTTTTCTTCTCAAGAGTCAATCATAAAATTTTTCTTAGAACCCTATCTATACTTTCTTAAGATCCATGAACACTATATGTATGTCTTTCTTCTTTTTCGATACATTTCCATTAATTGTTACATCAAGAAAATAATTTCCATAGTATATCTTTGTGGCATAAATCCAAATTGATTTATAGAAACTTTGGTCTCTCTCCTCAAATGATGTTCAATAACTCTCTCCCACAACTTCATAATATGGCTCATAAGTTTATGTCTCTATAATTAGAACAATTTTTTATATTTCCCTTGTCTTTGTAAATAGGCACAAACATATTTTTCCTCCAAGCATCAGACATCTTATTTGTTTGAAAAATTTAATTGAAAAGATTGGTTAGTCATTTCATTACCACATCCCCTAGGGCTCTCCACACTTCAATAGGGACGTCATCGAGTCCCAAAACCTTTATTAATTTTCATCCTTTTTAAAGTCTCATTAACTTCATGTGTATTAACTTTGTGCCCATATCTTCTATTCAAATCATCATAAGTGTCCTCAAAGTCTACCTCACTTTTATCGTCATCCTTATTAAATAGTTTGTTAAAGTAGTTCATCCATCTTTCATTTACATTTTCATCTCTTATCAAAAGTTTTTTATTTTCATCCTTGATGCATCTAACTTGAGTGAGGTCTTTACTTTTCTTATCCTTCATTTTTGCAAGTTTGTATATACCTTTTTCATCGTCCTTGCTCCTAAGATTTTTATACAAATCGGTGAAAATCTTGCATCTAGCTTCCCACACTGCTTTCTTTGAATTTTTTCTCGCTAATCTAAACTTTTGCAAGTTCTCATCATTGATACTTTTATGCAAAGTGGTAAAGCATTCCTTCTTCTGTTGAATTTCCTCCCGCACCTCTCTATTCCACCTCTATATTTCCTTTGTAAGAAATTTGTTTTTTCCTAGCAGCCTCCTTCCCACATTTTGGATACACATAGTCATCTCATTCCATATTTTATTTGTTTTTCCAAAAGATTCCCACGGTCCTTCATGCAACATGTTTTCCTTGAACTCTATTTATTTTTCCTCTTTTAGCTTCCACCATCTTATCCTTGGATTTTGAGTCATCTTCCTCATGTTAAGTACTTTATTGAACCGAACATTTAGAACTACCATCTTATGTTGTATAGCGACACACTTTCTAGGTAGACCTTACAGTTGATACAACAATTTCTATCTTCTCTTCTAGCCATAAAGAAATCAATTTGACTACAATTTTGACCACTATGATAAGTGATAAGATGAAACTCTTTTTTTCGGAAAAAAGTGTTTGCTAGCATCAAATTCTAGGCTAGTGCAACATTCAAGATATCTTCTCCAGTCTCATAGTCAAAACCTCCATGAATTCTATCAAAACCTCCACTACTTTTACCAACATGACCATTTAGATCTTCTCCTAAGAAAATCTTTTTCGCTCACGGTATCCTTCTCAAAACCTCCTCCAAGTCTTTCCAAAATTGGTTTTTATCTTTTGATTGCAGTCCAACTTGGGTTGCACACACTGAGGATATTTAAAATTAAATCCCTACTACAATCTTAATTAGCATAATCTTGTCGCCTTTTCTTTTGACGTCAACGACTTTATCTCTTAAACTTCTATCGATCATAATTCAAACACCATTTTGACTATTGTTTATACTTGTATACCACAACTTGAAACTTGTGTTATCCACTTCCTTGGCCTTTTCTCCAACCCACTTAGTTTCTTGAAAACAAATAATATTCACTTTCCTTCTAGTAAAAACATATGTTAACTCTCTCAATTTACACGTTAAAGTTCCTATATTTCAGCTTCCCAAACTCATGGGCAGTGTTTGCTGCCACACTTGTCCATTTGTGTATTGAGACCCTGATTTACTTGTCACAAAATTTGGGTGAAGATCTGACGTCTTGCCTTGAGGCAAGGACCCTAGCTCACTTATCACTATATCCCGAGACCAGTGTTTTGTCTTGTGGCAAGGATCCTAACCCATTTTTTGCTACACTTGGGTCTAATGTAACGCGTTGCTATGAAAGGTACGCTCCAACGAAATATCATAATGGTTTATCTCATAAGTATAATTGTTTTTTATAGCCGGTTCACAACATCTTATGCCAACTCTCCTCTTTTATCCTAACTTGTGATAGATCATACATACAAGCACACATAGGTGGAGTTTATATATATATATATATATATATATATATATATATATATATATATATAT
>CM023955.1:32801105-32845670 GCA_013407115.1 Glycine latifolia
AAGAAAATATATAGTGCATGTTGAAAAACATATAGTGCAGGATGAAATTGCCTACAAGTCAATGAAGTAGAAGGGCTACAGATAAGGATAGATGACATGCGTTGGTTCCAGTTAGGCCCATGCCAAACGCCTTTGTCGTTAATGTTGGGGATATCTTGGAGGTAAAATATCCAATATTCATTGTGTTTAACTTAATATTATTTGGAGTTTTTCTTTTTTAAATTTAGAAATTCTTCCAAATGTTTTTATAAAAAAAATTGGACTTTTATATATTAAAAATTTTGATTTTTTTTAAAAAAGGTGTTTTTTAAATTTAATATTATGTTGGGCACTTGTAGTAGAGAGAATATAAGTTCAAAAAGGTTAGATCAAGACTACCTAACGTGGTGTCTAAATATTTCAAGAGGCCTCTACAAAATTTTTGGAAGAGCATATTTTTTAATATATCCAATTGTTTTAGCTTTTAAAACAGTAAAATATTTTATATATTAAATTTTAGAGAAAAAAGATTCACGTTATTTTTAGAATAAATACTTTAGTAAATATTATTTGCTTTATAAAAAATACTAATAACTATATTAAGCAATAACGAGAAGAAAATCATATTATTATTTCTTGCAGATGGAAATTCATAGTTATTATGCATGGGATAAAATTGATCTGGTAAGTTATAGCAATAATTTAGAGATGAGGTTGTGAACGGATAACACTTATTATATTGACAATGAATTTGTTTTAAAGTGACTTAAAAAATTAAAAAAACGATATTTATTACCTAAATATTAATCTAAAGTTAATATTAATGATGTAATTTTGGGGAGGGTTTTTAGTGGCATATTCTTATTCACATTCTAGTTTGTAATTCTACTTCTACAATTAAGAGCATGTGATATAAATATTCCATTTTATTATAAGCAAACAATGAGCGAACTAAATTTTGTTCACTTAGTTTATCAATAGATCATGTAAGAGATTAAGTAAATTCAAAGTCCAAGGGCAAAATATTTTTTATTTATATTCTTAGATATGATTTTTTTTTTTTTTTACTTTTCTATGTGGTCTATCCCAAATGAAATTTACTTTTAATTTTTCTTGTGGGTATGTTTTGCATGGAAGATTAATACTAATGGGACATATTTCTTAAAATGTGGATTTGAACCTAATTCAATATACCCCCTCGCACCCACATCCAGTATTTTTGGGCTTGATACGTGGATAATATAGTGGATGACCCGTTAATGGTTTTATGATAGACTCTAATACCATATTAGAATGTGGATTTGGACCTAACTCAACCCCAAAAGCTAGCTCATAGGGTGAGAGTTGTCCCCCACTTATACACTTTATCTTGACATTATCTCTAACTAATGTGAGACTTGAATTTTCCCCAATTGAACACCTTTCAATTGCAACATTCTATAGCCCAAGACAAGATGATGTGATAGGTCCATGGCCAAGTTTGATCACTAAACAAACACCAGCACAATTCAAAAGAATCGGAGTAAAGGAATACTTTAAGGATTTTTTCGCCCGTAAACTTGAAGAATGTCTTACAGAGATGCCTTGAGAATAGAGCATCACAACTGAACTTATTAAATTAGAAAAAAAAATAGTTGTATTAATTATAAGTGTTAGAAAAGATATATTAATGACC
Source organism: Glycine latifolia (assembly GCA_013407115.1). Taxonomy (NCBI): domain Eukaryota; kingdom Viridiplantae; phylum Streptophyta; class Magnoliopsida; order Fabales; family Fabaceae; genus Glycine; species Glycine latifolia. The sequence goes on from CM023955.1 coordinate 32,802,760, forward strand.
TAAATAAGGTTATATGAGCAATGTGTGTGGTGCAGTCAAAAAAATGAGTCATGTGTGTAGTGCAGTACCATATTACTCTAAAATTACTAACGGAATGTTGACTAAATGTATTGGCTTTTATTTTTGTTACAATACATGCATTGTTATTTAGGAGATAATTAAGATTTGTAATCCATAATAATAATAAAATAAAAAAAGAGCAAACTAAAATGATATCCCATGTGTTTTATGCGAATTACACAAAGTACTCCTCCGTTTGTAAGCATTTCTTTGATATCCCCTGGTATAATGATGTTAAGTTACGTTTAATTTTGAATAAATTACATTAATCACCTGAGGTTTCGTAAAATTATACAATCATTTTTTATTTTTTTTATCATATAATCTCCATTGAAGAAAGTGTTAATGTAATATTTTAGGTGTCAAATGTAATGTAATATTTAGAATTTTTTCACAAAATAAAAATATCATTACCCTTTTAAATACTCTTTCATATAAGAACTAAAATATAATTCTTTTATAAAGTCTAAAATGAAAAGAAAAAAAATACAGACTAAGTTTATAAATTAACTTCATTTTACTTTTACTTTTATTCTTTGAGTACAAAACCTTTTTTAATTAGTAGGCGAAATTTGGTCATTGATGCAAGTAATGCAAATGATATCTGTATAGTATCTTCAAGACTTTAAGTAGAAAATTGCCTTGATATCTCTTTCTTTTAGCTAACAATATCTCCTTTATTTTATTGTTTACTTTCATGATATGTGACAACAGGGAATCTAAAAAGATCCATAGTCAAATTTTATTTACCCTTCTTATTTGATCTAAAGTACATTGGAAGGGCGATTGTTTTGAAATTTCAAAATTAATGTTTTGACGATCTCTAGCATAGGGGGTGGATTTAGTTCACAAGGTGCATGAATTGCAGAACAAAATAGGCATATCAAACAATCCATACCTTCTTTCAAGGATAGAGAGTGCAAACAATGCACATCTTGGGAGTTATAGTTGGGTAGAAAATGTGAGTTTTTAGATAATGCTCAAAATGTGTTCATCTATCTGGGGATGTGATGATGTAGATTGGAGAGAAGCATCGGCTATCAATAAAAGTGGAGGATTACTTTGCATTTGGAGAAAGGATATTTTGGAGGTAAATCATACTTTTATTGGTAGTGGCTTTTCAGGTATCAAAGGTCCTTGGAAAGTAGATGTCCCTTGTGTTGTGTTGAATGTGTATGCTCCTTGTGAGATTGAAGAGAAAAGAAGGTTATGAAAACAAATTATTTCTTTAAAAGAATCTATTAAAGAAGTTATTTGGTGTGTGATAGGAGATTTTAATTCGATGAGATGTTTGGAGGAAAGGAGAAATGGAAGTAAGGTAGCTATTGGAGGGAGTGACATGGATTCTTTTAATGCTTTTATTGACAAGATGGAGTTGGAAGGTATCCCTATGGTGGGAAGAAAGTTCACTTGGTTCCGAACTAATATCTATGCAAAAAGTAGGCTAGATGGATTTCTTGTTTCTAGTCAATGGATTGTAAAATGGCTGAGGAGCACCCAATATGTGATAGATAGAAGTTATTCGGATTATTGTCTTTTGGTTTTGAAGAATTCTATTATTGATTGGGGCCCTAAACTTTTAGGATCCTAAATTGTTGGTTCATGGATGATACCTTTATGGAGATGGTGGATCAATCATGGAATTCTTTCCAAGTACAAGGAAGGGCAGCTTTTGTGCTAAAGGAGAAGTTGAAGCTATTGAAGATGGAATTAAAAGTGGAACATTGAGACGTTCAAAAACTTGCAAACAATGTAATGATTCGATGGCAAAAATCAACTTCCCGGATTTGAAGGATAAGCTAGATGGCTTGAGTGAAGAAGAATTGCAGACGAGGAGGGTTTGTTTGGGAGAGCTTTGGAAAGTCTCGAGACACCATGATTCTCTTACCCAACAAAAAGCTAGAGTGAAGCGGTGTGGGAATGTGATGATGATAAGAGCCTAAGGCCGAATGGGTTTAACTTTAATTTCATAAAGAGATGTTGGGACACTTTGAAGGGGGACATTGTTTCTATAATGATGGAGTTTTGGGAGAATGGTGTGCTTCGTAGGGGAGGAAATCCTTCTTTTATTGCACTTATTCCTAAGAAAGAAAATCCACAAGGATTGAATGAATTCCGACCAATTTCTTTGGTTGGCTGTGTGTACAAGATTATCTCAAAAGTCCTTGCAAGGAGGTTGAAGTTGGTTCTTGATAAAATCATTGATTAGAAGCAAAGAGCATTTATGAGTGTAAGAAATACGTTGGATAGTGTGTTAGTAGCCAATGAAGTGGTGGATGATGCTAAGAGAAGGAAAAAAAGTTGCTTGATTTTCAAAGTTGGCTTTGAAAAGGCCTATGATTGTGTTTGTTAGGAATTCTTGTATTATATTGATGAGTAGGATAGGTTTTGGAGAGAGGTAGATCAAATGGATTATAGGATGTATGGAATTTGCTTTTGTTTTTGTGCTAGTTAAGAGAAGTCCTACTATGGAATATTCTCCTCACAAAGGATTAAGACAAGGTGATCCTATTGCATCTTTCTTATTTATTATTGTAGCAGAAGGTTTGAGTGGACTTACAATGCAGGCTTTGCATAGTGGAATCTTCTCAAGTTATAAGGTGGGGAAAGCATCAGGTAGAAGTCTCATTGTTGCAATTCGCAGGTGACACTTGTTCTTTGCAGAAGCAAATCCTCATAATGTCTTGGTCATCAAGTCTATGTTGAGGTGGTTTGAATTGGTGTTTGGGTTGAAGGTGAATTTCCACAAAATTTGTGTGGGAGGGCTTGGTGTGGACGGAAAAACTTTGAGTACATTTGCTGGTATACTTAACTGTAGAATGATGTGCATACCTTTTGTGTATCTAGGAATGCCTATTGGGGCAAATCCTACAAAGGAAAGCTTATAGGAGTCGGTTTTGTTGAAATTCAAAAATAAATTGAGTTGTTGGTGGCAGAAGACACTATACTTTTTGGAAGTATGATCACTTTGATAAACTTTGTCCTCTCTTCTCTTCCTTTTTTTTCTTTTTTTAAAATTCCGGTGTCAATGGTAAGGAGGATTAATAGGATGCAAAGGAATTTCTCGTGGGGAGTGCAATGGATGAAAGGAAAGTAGCTTGAGTAAAATGGGAGGATGTTTATAGACCAAAGGTGAAAGGAGGGTTGGGGATAAAAGATATTACTTTGTTCAACAAGGCTCTACTTGGTAAATGGAGCTGGAAAATTGCTCATAACTTTGATGCCTTCTCGTGTTCGGTGTTGAGAACAAAATATGGTGATAAATTTCATATTAAGGTGACTAGCTCATCTATTGCGGATTAGGTATGGTGGAGGAACTTGGTAGTTGTGGTGAAGAAAGGGGAGGATCGTGGTTTGATAAAAATTTGGAGAGAAAAATTGAAGGAAAGAAAATCATTTTTGGCATCAAAGGTGGTTAGGAGGGGATACTTTGGCTACAAAATACAGTAGATTACTCTTAAATTCAGAACAGAAAAGTGATGTGGTGGGGGATGTTGGTGTTTGGGAAGATGGTACATGGAGATGGAGATTAAATTGGAGAAGAGAGTGGTTTACTTGGGAGCTTTCTATGGTGGATAAATTCAAGGAGGAGTTACATGTAGGTGGCTTGGTTCATCAACAACCAGATGTTTTACATATGTTCCAACACTTGGACTTGAAGTAGCACTTTCATGAGTTTCATCAACATTGTGGCTGTATGTGTGGGAAAAAGTTTCTGATTTGGAAGTCTACGTGGGGAGCAGTGACTTGGACTTTGTGGTGCCATAGAAATTGCATCATTTTCGGGAAGGAAGAGCTAGAATTGGACCTGGTGATGGAGCTGATTAAATATCGGTCATGGGCTTGGCTTAATGGAAAGTTAAAAAGGCTTTCGATTTTCCTTCTAAGAGTGGTGTTCTAATCCAGCTTGGTGCACTAATTCTTTTGATGGTATTAGAACTTATGTCTCGGTGGTTACTTATTGTATTGAAGCCTTGATATATCTTTCTCTTTGTCTTGGTGTAATGGCATGAAAGTGGAGGGAGCCTAGTACCATAGCATCTTAAAGGCTTATTTCTCCCAGAGATCTCAGGACAGGGATGGCTTCATTTTAATGGTTGTTGGGATATGCATTATTATGCTTGGCTTTGTTTTGTTAATTATTTGTTCATTCAGTGCATGGTGGGATTGGAGGATATACTTTGGATAGTTTCTATTGTTAGTATAATTACTGTATCTGGGACCATGAATCTTATCATGAGTTTTGTAATTATCTGGGTACTTCTGGTACCAATCAATGATATTCTCTTTTTGCTGAGATAAAAAATAAAAAAAAGGAAACCTTAACTGCAATGTGCTCGGAAATTGGCTTCAAAGCAAAGCCATTTCCATACTCACCTGACTTTCTTTGTTTTGTAATAGGGTGTATGAATATGAATTCAATGTACCAAAAAAGTGTACGAAAAGGCCAAGAGTGATCATGAGGGGGAAGCTTCTACGGGTCATGGATCTTGAACGTTAATGCTGCAATAGTAGTTGCTCACAGGAACGACGCCTCTTATTGAGTCTAATTCGTTTGAATTTATTTATTAAAATAAGTGCTTATTTTAATAAAAACAATAAGTTTTTTTTTTATTGTGATTATCATTATTTCTATTTACAAAAATAATTATTTTGCTTATTTAAGAAGTGAATTGTATTTGTTTATTTAAAAAACACTTATTTTAAAATTGATTTTTAGTAAATTTAAACAAACTCACCCATTATATGGAGTATTTTGTTGAAAGGAAGTGGGTTGAAGTCTAAAAGATGGTTCCTTTCACCACGTGTTGAAGACACCTAAATATCCATGGATAATGCTCTATTTGAGTTCATCAGATGCTACAACAGGATTCTCTGATGGTAGGTACCATTATGAAACAAGAGAATATCTGTTTACAGCACAAGATCGTGCACAAGGCAATAACTTTTTAAAACTCCGTTGTCAAATTTTATTGACCAAACATTGTCAAGATAGAAATTCATTTACAATTTCAATTTTTTTCCCTTGGATAATATTTGCACTAAGAAGGAGAGAAACAATCAATTTGTTTATTAATCAATTAAATGATGTACATGTAATTACAAGGATGGTAATCTGAAAGCAAAAGTGAAAAACCTTACCAGACCTAAACCCGTCTAAAATTTGATCAACTTCCTTCCTTCCTCCCAACCCCAGGCATTACATGAAGCATACTAGTTATTGTATGCATCTCTTTTAAACCTAACAACCTATGACAATCCATACTGAAAGCTCCCTGAATGCCTGTGAGCAGCAACAGCTACTGCTGCAGCCCCAACTCCACCAAATTGAGATTGTGCCTGCAGTAGTTTTGCATCAATGGAAGCAACAGGATCATTTAAGTGATCACTCTTCCCCTGTTGGTAGTATGGGTTGGTATTTAGATCACTAGTTGGTCTAGCTGGCATGCTACACTGTTGGGATGGGAGTTGATGTTTGCCTTGGGGAATATTCTTGTATGTTTCTGAAGTAGTTTTTGTGTTAGTGGGTTGCTGCACCCTATGGAAACAGTGTGGAGAGACGGCTTGAGGAAGCGTGTTTCGGTAGAAGATCCTTTGGTCATAAGCATCTTTTAAGGTTCTCCCATTGTCATAGTGCAAAACTGGCCCTACGATTCGACCTGGTTTGGCTGTGGCAAGGAAAGAAATCCATTATTCAGCTTCACTTTATAGTGCCATATGGATTTATGAGCATTCCTGAGCCAGTGTAATTTATTTTTGTTTCTTTTCTGTTGTCCTACGCTATTCTTGATTTTAAATTCTAATAACTTTACTTAAAGAGTTAGGCTAGCACCACATTAAATATATAGTTTATACCTGCTGGCACTCTTGGCGGAGGTCGTGAACTCCTTAATTGACTTCCGGAATTTGATTCTATTGATCTCGAAACCTTTGATGCCTCTTCTGCCATATGCTTGTTCTCGTATGAAGTAAAAGATGGTTGTGTACTAGGAGGAATTGTACTAGAGTGAACAGTGGACCTTCAAAAATTAAATGGAAATGATTATATATAACATGTCCACCAGAAATTATTTACTTAAAAAAAATCAACAAACTCGACATGTGAACCAACATTAATAGCCAGAAATTAAATATCGTAATTAGAAAGAATTCCACGGTGAGTGCAAGTTAGTCTTACCTTGGAAGGGAGACATGCTTCCTTTCTGGAGGAATCACTGGGCCACTTTTACCATGATTTTCCTCAAGATAAGCAAAGTGCTTTCTGAATTGATCTATTGCACTGCAAGAGACATATTTCCGTAAATAATTAACATTGCATATATATATATATATATATATATATATATATATATATATATATATATATATATATATATATATATATATATATATATATATATTATATGTGTATTTATGTTACATAAGTAAAAAAAGAAACAGGAATTACGGTTCAACCTAGGGTAAAGGAAGTGAGTGCCCTCAGTTCCATTCATGTAATCTTTAAGCAACTGGGGATGGTATTCCAGTATTTCCCGATATATTAGTTCCCTAACATCATCTTTTGTCACTCGTCTCCTCTCAAACTCAAATTCTAATTTTGAAATTGGCTGACAAGAAGGTTCTCTCTCAACTTTGGCCAAACCCTTAAAGAAGGGATCAGCTAGTGCCTGCCAACAAACATGAAGAATGGTTTCTTTCAGATTTATGTTGAATAAAAAATGATAACTTTCAATACATTGATCCTGAAATATACTTCACTAGATACTCCTTAAATAGGGCACAATATATGAAAGTGAAATCATAAATAAACAGACACCTCTTGAGCAGTTGGTCGATCCTTTGGATCAAATGCTAAAAGTCTTTGCAATAGGCAAAGTGCCAATGGATCCGCATTCGGAAATTTCTGTTCAAATGGCACAGGAGATTTCTTCCGCATTTCCATCAAGTACTTTCTAGCCTTGTCATTTCGAACCTGCATAAATTCAAATGAAATTAATTCCCAAAAACTTCTAAAATAGTTTTTCATGAAAGAAACAGCATTAACAGGCACACATGTATAAGATTAAGTGAAAGATAAACATTAAAGAAAGAGTGGTCCTTAGTCCTTACTCCTGCAATAGTTTCAGGTGATGGTGTCCCAAGAAGATCAGTAATCAAATCTAATTGATGCACGACACTTTTACCAGGGAACAGTGGCTTTCCTTTCAACACCTCTGCAAAAATGCATCCAATGCTCCATATATCAATTGCTGGCGTATACTGCAAAAAATATTGCAACAAAATCAGACTACTAAAAAAGAAGGGTAATTACACATCCCAACCAAACCACTTCAGGGAAACAGACAAACTGACACGGTTACCTGAAGGAAAGATAAAATCAACTTCCAGGAGAGATCAATAGTCCTCCCTGAACAAGAATTATTATAATCTAGGCATTACTGTTTACTATAAAACACACAAAGCATTTCATACAGAAATAATGGCAACATCTTTACAAGTCGGGCAAGCAAACTACATTTCCAATTTCTCCTTTCTGGGAGAAAAAAAAAAGATAAACAATGGATATTGCTACCATAAAATTGTGTGAACTTTCAAACTATTCTATGCCCAGCAGCTGCCCAAGTCTAATTTCCTCCACATGCCTACCTAGGTTTCAGGACTCAGGCCGTCCTCAAAATGATCTCTTGGAAAAGTTTACTAAATTTCCCATCATCAACAATTACTCAACTTTTATATTTCATGCTAGACATCCAACAAGAACATGATACTCAACTCCATAGCTCTAGCATAATCTCAAACCACAAAATGCAGTTAGACTTTTCTCCTTCAGATAAAAATTTACAGGGGAATCACCCTTGAATCAAAATCACAAAAGGCCAATTAAGATTATGATATGCAATGATGATGTCAAGAAAATTATTATTTATTCAAACACACATCTCAATAATAATGTCAATAAAGTAGCTTGTAACTAAAATAACAGATGCCTCCATAGCAGATAGATGACCTAAATACATAAATTTTAGCCAAACTATACCTTTGAAAAGAAGGAGCCACACAGTTCTGGGGCTCTGTACCATCTTGTAGCAACATAATCCTGCAATATGCACCAAAAAAAAAAGAAAAACTTCAATGCTACTAATTAAATATTAAATATACAGAAACGGTCATAACTTCCAAATTCTCTATTTGCAATTAAATTAAAAAAAAAAAAGTACCGTCCAAAAAGTTGTTGTTGGGGCATCACTGAATGCAACTCTAGCCAATCCAAAATCACAAACTTTGAGTTTGCAGTTTGCATTTGCCAGTATATTCTTGGGCTTAAGGTCTCTGTGATATACATTAGCTGCAACCACACACAAAGATCATTTAGAAGCAATTTGGTGCAAACATTTAGGAAAATACAACAGTGTAACAACAATGCATATCAAGGCCACAAAATGAACGGGAAAAGACCTGTATGCATATACTTCATTGCACGTAGCATCTGATAAAGAAAAAACTGATGGTGTTCGCGGGTCAAGTCGTCATTAGCTTTGATGACCTGATGGAGATCAGACTCCATGAGCTCAAAGACTACATAAATATCTTTAAACTCCCTCTTTGAAGGCGGCAACATGATCCGCTTAATCTCAACAATATCAGGGTGTCTTAAAAGTCTTAGCAACTTGACTTCCCTGAGGATTCTAATGGCATCAGAGATATGTTCAAAAATATCATGAATCTTCTTAATTGCAACCTTTCCCCCAGTGTGTGTATCGATTGCTGAACAAACAACTCCATAGCTACCCTTCCCAACAACTTCAAGAATCTTGTATCTGTTGGCATCGCCATACTCAGTGAAAAACTCTATCTCCTTCATATCCTGCACATTAATAAATGCCTCAATCTCATACTCAATATAACTCGCACCCACCAATTGAAAATAATCAGAATCAAAGCAAACCATTCATATACTAGGTTGACAAAATCATTCAGATATACAAAGCAAGACACGATGTAATTTGACAATTATTACTCCACAAACCATCACTTCAAACAAGATCCCCCCCTCATTGAATATAATGCTAATTATACAAATACTCAAATGGACTCCAATACATGTAAAATTTCTTAATAAAATACTGACAAGATTCAGTCGCAACATCCACCATTAATTAAAAAAAAAAAACAATCCAACAGTGATGCTCATTCAAAATTGAACCCTCCACAAACCAAAACCACACAAGTTCCACCAACCACCAAAAAAAAAAAAAAAACCTCCACTTAACATCTAGAAACCAGAATAAAAACAAAAAGAGAAAGTTTTTTTTTTTACAACAAACGCCTCATCACACTCGGTGATTGACCGTTACATTCACAATCCATTTTTTAAACAAAGTTTCTGTTTTTAATTTTCCATTTCCTGCCACCCCAGTTTCCAATTTTCAATTTTTTTAACACCTCAGTGCGCCACGTCACCTCACAGCATCGTAACAAATTCTGCAGACAAAAGGGGCAATCATGGAGAAAGAAACAACCTTCTTGAGCTGATCTTGCTGCATCTTCTTTCTTTCTTTCCTTGTTCCTTCTTTTTTTTTCTGGGAACAAATCCAACAACACCAAGCAACGTCACCGGCTACCTACCGTGTCACTTCACCCGAAACCCCAGATCGAAGATCGAGCTGCAACTTCAAAATTCAGCACGAAAACAGAAAAATTGAACCGGTTAACCAGGTTCGGAAATGGAGATGAAAACCCTAAGTGAGAAGGAGAATAAATTGGGGGTGTAGCAGAAGCAGAAGGGCTTCACTGCAGAGGATCTGAGCTCAGAGGAGACGCAGAGAGAGAGAGAGAGACGCAGAGAAGGACAATTGAGATGAAGGTGGGTCAAAATGTTCTAATTATATATTTATATAAATTTATTTATTCGTCTTTTTCTGTCTAAAAAAAATGAAAGTATATAACTATATAATATAGTAATTTGACTAATTTCCGTTTAAGAATTAGTAGCAGTATTGTGTACCGCGTACAATTCGTAACCACCTCACGCGTATATTTCTGGAGGAATAAAAATAGGTTATTTATTGAAATTTGAAAGTGAAAAGAATTGTATATACTACCGTTACAGTATCATATAAACATAGAAAATGATGTTTTATTAATTTTTATGATAATTATTTTTTGTGAACTTTTATAATAATAGTTATTATTATTATTTTAGAAATTATGTTTATTATATTTTTAAAATATAATGTTCATGTACTAAATATATAAAATAGTTTTAAATTATCATCTAATGTTTTAATTATTTTAAAATAATTATATTATAAATTAATAAATTTATTTTATTGTAGAACTTTTTACATTATCAGTATAATCCTTTTTTGATATTTTTTATTTCATATATTAAAAAATTATATATTAATAGTGTAATACCATCATCTAATTTTATACTATAAATTTTACTATTTAATTATCTTATTTATGTCAACTTTTTTTTTTAAGTTTCAAATTTTAAATTCATTTTATACTAATTGAATACATTCCTCTGTTTTTATTACATTATTTATCATATTAATTATTTTTTTATTTTCTTAATCATAAAGTATATAAATTAAAAATATATGGAATATCACACTATTTTACTATAAGTAAAAAATGTGCATAGTTAAAAAGTAAATCATATATATATATATATATATATATATATATAATAGGTGATAATTTTATTGTTTCAACTATAAATTTTACATTGAAACATATGAATAGTTAATTTGAAAATAAAACAAATGCAAAATAAGATCCAAATTTTTAGAGTTTGTAAAAGCTTATGAATACTTAGTTGTGTAAAAATAATATTTTTATTCATCGTTCAAATATTAAGATCAACTTCTGTTTATATTTTATATAAAAAAAATTGTCTTGAATTTGATAATTAAAAAAATATGAATCTATTACAATATTTCAAAAAGAATTTTAAAAAAAATCTAAATTTCACATCGATTAGAGATAATGTTAATGTAGAGTATATAAGTGGGAGACAACTCTCACTCTATAAACTAATTTTTGAGGTTGAGTTAAGTTAAAAATTAATATTTTAATATGGTATCAGATCCATTAACTAACTACCTATGATATTATTCACGCATCAAGTCCAAAGTGTATGAGGAAAGAGAGTGTATTGAAAATAACTCAAGTCCCACCTTAACTAAAAACACGAGACAATTTTCACCCTATGAATTAAGTTTTGAGATTAATTTAAATCTAAATCACTTTAAAAGAAAAACATCTTTTATAAAATAGGACACTTTCAACATACCCTTGATTTACCTCTTCCTATTATTCCTTTCTCTTTTTCATTTTCCTTCTTCTCTGGATCTACAAATTAATCTTCTAAACAAGATCAGTAAAATCAAAAATGAATCCCCCACATGCAAAATGAATAAAGCAGAAATAGAGCCTTGCATGCAAGCACAACGGAAACAAAACCATATATCATCATCAGGATGCACTTGCCAAAGCTCTTCACAAAAGTGAGTAATGTTGACGAAATCTACTGCGTAGTTGTGGTGACAAGTTTGTATTCTCTACAACAATGATAAAGTAGATTGATAATCCAAATCTAAAATGACAGAGGGACTTCATGCATCATGCATAATGTTTGAAAACAGATGTGCGTATGTAATTATGCAATTGGGAGTAATTTTAGTTTTCAACTTTTAAAACTAAACATAAATTAACGTCATTATACAAGGGAATGTCAAAAGAAATTAATACTTTCAAACTGTTAGATAATTTCCATTTTTTAGTTAATTGATAATCTTGTTTTTATTTTATAAGATATAATCTTGTTTTATTTGGTAAGATATAATCTTGTTTTTTATTTGATAAGATATAAATCAAATAATATTTGATGGCTTAGGCCCAGCCCATTTTATCCTATAAATAGATGAGTAAGGGTGGAGGCAAGACACACACAGAAATTTGAGAGCCTCAAGTGACAGTCTTGAGTGATATATTTGAATAAGCTACCGTGCCTGCATATTTGAGAGCTTAGAGTGAAACACTGTGAGCGTTTGAGTGACCACCATTGTTGGAGAGGTTGAGTGTATCACCACATTGGTGTGTTTTTGATTCATTGTAACCAATTATTGTTATAGTGGATTTTGATACTGGATTAGGTCCCATGAGTTTTTCTTTTCTCACATTGAGGAAGGTTTTCTCACGTAAAACAAATTCAGATTGTCTCTCTCTCTCTCTCCCTTTTGATTTTATTTCCACTTTCGCAAATTGATTTGAGGGTCCGAGATACCCAACAGTGGTATCAGAGCCCAGGTTCGACGGGTTCTAAAGGAGACGAGATGGAGACCAACGGTATCACCCACGACGGAGATATGTTCAGGTTGACTGCAGACAACTTTGCGTATTGGAGACCGATGATGGAGGATCATCTCTACTGCAAAGATTTATTTGAGCCCATTACCCTTGCTCAAAAACCGGATGGCAAAAGCGACAGGGAATGGGAGGTCCTGAGTCGTAAGGCGGTGGCCACGATCATAAAATATATTGATAAAAGCCTCTTTGAGCACGTGTCCGAGTTCACGAATGCGTACGAATTGTGGAACAAGCTAGAGTCCATGATTCAGAAGAAGACTCCCAAGAACAAAGCACACCTGGTTCGCCGACTTGTGAAGATAGAATACAAGGACGGGATGAGCATGATTGAACACCTCAGCACCTATAAAGGTATTGTGAATCAGTTGACCAAAGCCGAGATGAAGATTGATGACGAGTTGCAGGCTTTGCTGTTATTGAGTTCGTTGCCAGAAAGCTGGGATACTCTGGTAGTAACTTTGAGTAACTCGGCTCCTGATGGAAAATTGAAGATGGATGTTGTGACAGACAGCCTCCTAAATGAAGAAGTCAGGAGAAGAGAACGAGGTGTAACTAGCACGTCTGAGGCTAACATTGTTGAGAATAGAAGAAATTCTGATTCCCGGGGTCGTAGCAAAAGCCGGGATCGAGGTGGACGAGATAGGTCCAGAGGCCGTCAAGGCCAAAGCATGACTTGAAGTGCTTCTACTGTGGGAAGGTAGGACACAAGAGACCAGACTGCCGAGCTCTGCAGAATGACGAACAGAATGGCTGTGTGAAGCCGGACCAGATTATTCCCAGAAAGAGAAATGAGATGAGCACCACGGCTGTGGCCGTTAACCCGAATGCCGAGATATTCCTCCTCAGTGAGGAAATGTTGAACATTGCCCATGATGATTGCACTTGGATTGTTGATTTCGGTGCCTCGTTCCACGTCACCCCACATGAGGAATTCTTTTCTGCTTACAGGAAGGGAGATTATGGTGTCGTGAAGATGGGAAATCAGGTGACCAGCAAGATTGTTGATGTTGGTGATGTAACCCTGACCACAAATACAGGGTGCCGGGTTACGCTGAAAGATGTGAGGCATGTACCTGACATGCGTTTGAATTTGATCTCGGTTGGAAAACTAGATGATGCCGGGTCAGTGAATTACTTTGGTGAAAGTAGATGGAAGCTGACCAAAGGGAGCTTGGTTGTGGCCTGAGGTAAGAAAGAAGGCTCCTTGTATGTGATGCAAGGAAGGACGATTGGTGGAGAAACCAATGCCATCCGGGATGGACAGAACCTTGAGCTATGGCACAAGCGCCTCAGCCATATGAGCGAGAAAGGACTCCAGATTTTAGAGAAGAAAGAACTATTGACCGGGTTGAAGGGCCAAGTGTTGGAAAGTTGCACACATTGTCTAGCTGGAAAGCAGCACCGGGTTTCGTTTGTGAGACCGGATCAACCCAGACGACGAAGGCAGATCTTAGACCTCGTCCATACTGATGTTTGCTCCATGTCAGAGAGATCGCTTGGAGGAGCGCAGTACTTTGTTTCTTTCATTGACGATCATTCCCGCAAGGTCTAGGTTTATTTGATGAAGACTAAAGATCGGGTACTCCAATGTTTTAAAGAGTTCCATGCTATGGTGGAAAGGGAGACCGGTAAGAAGTTGAAAGTGGTTCGATCAGATAACGGTGGTGAGTACCAGGGTCCCTTTGAAGCTTACTGTAGAGAAGCCGGGATCCAACTTGAGAAGACACCTCCCAAGACTTCGCAGTTGAATGGACTTGCTGAGAGGATGAACAGGACTATTGAAGAGAAGGTCCGGAGTATGCTATCCAATGCCAGATTGTCGAAAGCATACTGGGGAGAAGCCGTCATGACAGCTGTTGACTTGATTAATTTGTCACCATCAAGACCACTTGAAGGAGACATTCCTGAAGAATTCTGGACAAGTCGGAAAGCGACCTATGACCACCTGAAGGTGTTTGGATGTCGAGCTTTTGTGCATGTCCCCAAAGATGAAAGGGCGAAGCTCAACCCGAAGACCAAGGAATGTATTTACCTCGATTCACCAAAAATCGAGTTCGGGTTCAGACTTTGGTATCCGATTAGCAAGAAAATTGTGAGAAGCCGAGATGTAGTATTTCATGAAGATGAGACAATTCATGACATCTCAAAGCCCGAAGTCCGGGTTCCTGTTCGACGTGAAGAACCTGTCCCTCTTGTGCAAGCTGAAGCAAGGGGAGAAACTGAAGATGATGCTGATGAGGACCGGGATGAAGATGAAGAACCAGATTCTTAAGCTGCTGGAGAAGAACAGCCGAGATACCCCATTAAAGAAAGAAGACCTTCTATGAGGTACCCACCTGATGAATACATAGTCATTGCTGAAGATGGTGAGCCTCAGAGCTATGATGAGGCCATAACGAGCTCGGAGAAAGAAGCGCGGGAGAAGGCAATGCAGGAAGAGATGAATTCTTTGCATGAGAATCAGACTTATGAGTTGACTGAGTTACCTAAAGGAAGACAAGCTCTGAAGAACAAGTGGGTGTACAAGATCAAACCTGAAGAGAATGGGCAGAAGCCGATATACAAAGCCCGGATTGTAGTGAAAGGCTGCAATCAGAAGAAAGGCGTTGATTTTGAAGAGATCTTCTCTCCTGTTGTGAAGATGACCTCAGTCCGAACTGTGTTAGCTATGGCAACTACAATGGACCTCGAGGTAGAACAGATGGATGTGAAGACCGCATTCCTTCACGGTGAGTTAGAGGAGGAGATATATATGGAGCAACTTGAAGGGTTCCGAGCTCCAGGATGCGATGGCATGGTATGCCGATTGAAGAAGAGTCTCTGTGGCTTGAAGCAAGCACCTCGGTAGTGGTACAGGAAATTTGATTCCTTCATGACAGAACATAAGTTCATGAAGACGGAGACCGACCATTGTGTATTTGTGAAGAGGTATGAAAATGGAGACTTCCTGATCCTTCTGTTATATGTTGACGATATGTTGATTGTAGGGCAAAGCAAAGAGAAGATTGCCGCCTTGAAGAAGGCATTGAGCTCATCCTTCGCTATGAAGGACCTCGACCCTGCAAGACAGATTCTCGGAATGAAGATCATCTGGGATAGAACGAAGAAGCTACTGTGGCTAAGTCAAGAAAAATATGTTGAGAAGATCTTGAAGAGATTCAGCATGGACAAAGCCAAGACAGTTAGTACCCCCTTGGCTGGGCACATGAAGCTGAGTAAGAAGCAGTATCCAAGATCTGATGAAGACAAAAAAGAGATGCTGAAGATCCCGTACCAATCTGCCGTCGGAAGTTTGATGTATGCAATGGTTTGCACAAGACCCGACCTGGCGTTTACAGTTGGAATGGTGAGCCGGTTTCTTTCAGACCCCGGCAGAGAGCACTGGGAAGCAGTGAAGTGGATCTTCAGGTACTTGAAAGGTACATCCGATTTTTGCCTCCGATTTGGAGAAGGTGAAGCCAAGCTGCAAGGCTACTCGGATGCCGATTTAGGGGGAGATTCCGACTCGAGGAAGTCAACTACTGGATATTTGATGAGATTTGCTGGAGGAGCAGTCTCTTGGCAATCAAAATTGCAGAAGTGTGTGACACTTTCAACGACCGAGGCCGAGTACATTGTCGTGATCGAGGCAAGCAAGGAGATGCTGTGGATGAAGAAGTTCCTCATGGAACTCGGCCATGAACAAGATAAGTATGAGCTAATGTGTGACAACCAGAGCGCAATTCATCTTGCAAAGAACTCGACTTATCACTCCCGCACCAAACATATTAATGTGAGATATCACTGGATCCGGGATGTGGTGGAGGCTGAATAGCTCGCACTTGGCAAAGTGCACACCGATTTGAACTGGTCCGATATGATGATCAAGCCGGTACCAGGATGGAAATTTGAAGATTGCTGTGAAGGAGTCGGGCTGATGAAGTCAGCACATTGAAGCCAAGAAAGAAGGCCGGGTTGTTGAAGTTGAAGACCCCGGTCTCACTGAAAAACGGAAAGGAGAGATTTGTTGGATAATTTCCGTTTTTTAGTTTATTGATAATCTTGTTTTTATTTGATAAGATATAATCTTGTTTTATTTGATAAGATATAATCTTGTTTTTTATTTGATAAGATATAAATCAAATAATATTTGATGGCTTAGGCCCAGCCCATTTCATCCTATAAATAGATGAGTAAGAGTGGAGACAAGACACACACAGAAATTTGAGAGCCTCAAGTGACAGTCTTGAGTGATATATTTGAACAAGCTACCGTACCTGCATATTTGAGAGCTTAGAGTGAAATACTGTGAGCGTTTGAGTGACCACCATTGTTGGAGAGGTTGAGTGTATCACCACATTGGTGTGTTTTTGATTCATTGTAACCGATTATTGTTATAATAGATTTTGATACTGGACTAGGTCCCGTGAGTTTTTCTTTTCTCACATTGAGGAAGGTTTTCTCACGTAAAACAAATTCAAATTGTCTCTCTCTCCCTTTTCATTTTATTTCCGCTTCCGCAAATTGATTTGAGAGTCCGAGATACCCAACACAAACAGAAAGGTATCTCGTGTAATTTGCGCAAATTACAAGAAGTATCATTGTAATTAACTTCCTCTTTGTTTTATTATACTGTAACGAAACTATGATTAATTAAATAAAAGATTATTTATATTGAAAATTAGTTTATTTAATATTTGATTAATTTATCTGCTTGGTTGAATTTAGGTTTTGTGTTAAATTACTATCACAACTTTAATTTAAATATTATTTAATAGACTAATGGTATTTTTTGTCCCTTTTCATTTTTATGTTTGTTTCCATGCTTTACAACATAAATTAATTTGATATAATACTGGTGGAAATTTGTTTAAATTAGATTTAAATATATAAAATTATGTTAAGAACTGAAATTTTATTAATTTATAATTTATTAGAAATGATTTATTATAAAATATTTTTATATGGTAATTTTAATTTTATTAAAATTAGTAATATGAATTTTTCATTAGATATAATAATCATTTATTAAATTGATATGTTAAAAAAAAATTATCAACACTAACTTTGAATATATTTTATTAAGAAGCAAACAAAGCACAAGTTATTTTTAGATGACTTATCAAGACTTCAAAATTAAACACAACTATATACAAAACCAAAAACACAGCTATATATTGTGCAATGAATTACACTTTTATGTATGTATGTCAACAAGTTAAGAATATACTAATTTATGTGTGCACCGTCCAAAAGTCAAATGTTTGAAACTAGTACTAGCAAGTACTAATAATCTATTAATCTTAACATTAACTAGATCCAGTCCACGCATGACCATTTTGTATTTTGTAAACACGTGTAGGTCAGCTACCACACCTAGCTTGCCCCATATATTATAAATTATAAACTATAAATAAAATAAAATGCCATTTCAAGAAATTTGTTAGACCTAATTAATTAATAGCCAGTTCCTAGAAGTTGCGGATCCAATTCTATAATATTCTACTCCCAGGACATAATCAATTTAGAAAAGGAAAAAGAAAACGAGAATATATACCTTATCTTGGAACTATTTTAATAAATCAGATATACTTTGAAAAATCTATAGATAAGGATCACTACTATTACATTCAATTATCCAAAAAAGTTAAAAGTCAAATAATGAAAAAAATTTGCACAGCCTGAAAATTACGAAATCAATAAATTTTGTAGGTTAAACATATAATATAGTATCTAAACAAGTAGCAGATTTTTATTTTGTTTCTTATACATAAAAACTTATTAATTTGATTCCTAAACCTGTAAATATCATTAATGTCGTCATATCTGTTATCATATTGATTGTTAACTTTTTCTTATGCGTTCTTGATTTGATCTCTACTCTTTGTACGTATAATATATTCTTAATTTGGTATTTTTATATATAACGCATTCTTCATCCGATCCCTACAAAATATGTCAAACTTAGAATACAATACACCTATAAGCATCAAATTAAAAATGTATAGAGAGGTTAACGGTGACTAAATCGATAATATGTATATGTATAGAGATCCTTTTTTTTTTTTCAGAAACATATTACGTATTATGATGACGATATCAATTTGGGATCTTACAAAGTCATAGGTGACATCCCTAGCTAAGCCACTCGGGCTACATATATAGTGGATGGTTGGGTGTCAAAGAATTACTAGTACTACAAATATAATAATATATTGTTGCCATGGACTCTTTTAAGTCATGCTCCATTAATTACCATTATTATAATATATTAATATAGCACCTAACTTTCAACATCAGCGGCACCATATGCTCACACTACTTTTACATGATGTTGTTATAATGAATATGATTAAGAATATATGATGCAGTTTTTTTTTTTTGTAAAAGAAGATAATATGATGCAGTTTTTCTTCTTCTTTTTATTACAAAATAAAAATGAAATCAAGTCTTCCCAGCACCCACAATCAATATGTTTAATCCAAACATAAACAGACAAATAGAGTAAAAATCCTTTTAAAAAAATTACATGTACGTATAGTTAATTAATTTCAAACAGTAAATTCATTTAAAAACAAATATATTTTACATGCATTTTCTTTGCTTTATCTTTTTATTCTTTTATTCTCCATTCAACTTTTTTATCCTTTTGGGGAAAAATATTTAAAAATAATAATTAATTTTTTAGTTTGATTCGCTAGTTAAGCAGAATTATTATTATTTTTTAGAGAGTATTAAACAGAATTATTAAATATAACAAGATTTCCAACAAAAAATTAGTTAATTTACACACTAGTTTAGTGTGATTTAGTTTAATATTCATACTCAATACACATTAAAAATTTTAATTTTGATACATTGTTAATATAATTTATTTTACGCTATTAACCAAATAAAAAGTATTTTGAGTATAATGTTTAAGATAATTATTAAAATTTAAAAGCTTATAATATATAATGACTTTTGAATGATAATGTAAAATAAATATTTACACTATCTATATATTTAAATTAAATTTTAATTGAAATCTCAATCCGTAGATCAAAGAGAAGGGATTTTTTTAATAACTTAACGGAATTAATTTATATATTATATCTCAATTATTATTTTATTAAAACCTCAATCCGTATATTGTAAATTTGTAATACGATTGCTATTACTATTATATCTCAACATCTCAACTAGGTTTTTGTCTTTTGAGTTGAGAGAGTGGAAAAAGATAAAATTAGTCCACATTGGAGTCGTGAAGGAACGGCGTCCATACCTTAAATAATTTTGAGTAAATTATACTTGCACCTTCTGTATTTTGCTCAAATTTCACCTGATATTCCTCCCTTTTTGCACATTATTTTACCCCCCTCTGTTAACGCCGTTAACTAACGTCAATTGAAATATGTGAGCAGACAAAATTGCCCTTACATTTTAATTGTAAAACCCAAATTATCCCTTCCCAATTATGAGTAAGTATTGTTCATCTTCCTCTTGTTGGCGAGTTCTTCTTCAACATCCAGGGGATGCAAGTTTCTCTTTCTCTCACAACATTCACGTTTCATTCCTCTTCACCGTTCTTGTTCCAATTTGCGAATTTTCCATTATTCATTTTCTAGTTCGCGACGTTCATGACACTACTACAAATTAAGCCTTTCACGACGCACATACGACGACGGTTATATGGAAACCGTCTTTGTATGCTACGCGGTGGCATTGTCGTAAATATCAGGTTAAACACGACGACGGGTATTAAAGGAACCGTCGTTGATAAGAGCGCGTTTATAACCAGTGGCATTTTTGTGATTTTGGTACAAATTAACGAAGACGGTTATGCTTATAACCGTCATTGTTTGTAACAGTGCATTTAAAATTAAAATAAGGAAAATGACCATGCCCTAGGCTCATTTCATTCTTATTGTGAGTAGCCTCTCCTTCCTTCACGACGCGAGCCATCCCTCAACTGTGCCAAGTTTTTTGCCGGACGCTTCTCACGATTATTAAGGTAATCGTAATTTTTTTGGAGATCCATTACTTCACACGACAACCCTAGCCATCACGTTGATGTTTTTGTTTCCCTTAGCAGTGTGGTACTCGCGTTCTCCATCATAGTCACTGAAGCAAGGTCCAACTCCGGCGTCATCAAGGCCCTTTCTCTGTGACGAGGACGACATCCTCTGAAACCCGAATGAACTCGCGTTGTCCATTGAAGTCACACACAAGTACGTACATACTGGAACTATTATTCGTTGATTTGCTAGGAAATAGGGTTATTTTGGTTTCAAATGTTTATGCATCCACTTCCGTGTTGTGAACAGGTTCCCTGTTTGTGTTGTGGGCTTTTGAATAAAAGAGTATGCGTTCTGTTCTAGGTTAGGGGTTTTGGATTTTATTCTTAATTGACAGGGTTTTGGGTTTTTTTTCCTAATGTCTGTTTCTTGCCTTTGATTCGGAGATGGAATTGAGTGTAATGCAGAACCAAGCTGGGGAACGAAGTAGTGAATGCAATGTGTTTGTGAAATGGTGTGGATATGAAATCAGTTAACTACTTACTGTTTTTATTCCAAGTGAAAATATCATATAAGAATTTAAACTTTATAGAACATTAAGTGAATGTATGTTTTACCTTCATTTTTTGTGAATGTATGTTTTACCTGAAAAGAATAAGCTTTGGAATGATCAAGAACAAGTAAAGATGAAATTGCACCATCTTTTGATTCGGGTTGTATATGAGGCCACATGCATCTTCAGAAATGACAAGTAATTTCTATCTAATTTTCCTATACCTGTGGAGGCATTGCATAAAAATTTAATGATGTTAAGTGGGTGTCTGGTTTGTTGAATGAATAAAGTTCCTGGAATCAATTTTGCTGGGCATGTTGGTGTTGATGTTGTTCCCAAAAATGTTGCTATAATTGTTGCTAGATCTTCATATTCCCATATCTTTATTCATAAAGTTAATATGGGAGGTTCCCTGCACTAAAAGTTCATTCTTTGGCATACCAATGTAGGGGGATCGGACTGACAAGAGAGATACAAGTGTCGTTAACACATGGAAAGACTGGGGCTACCACGGTCCCTTTGCCTCTGTTAAAACGGAAGTACTTAGCTAATTATTTAGGGCGCGCCCAAGGAAAAGCTGGTCGTCTTAAGCTTATAGAGCTTCCAAAGCAATTTCCAGAGAAGGTATGCCATCTTCTTTGCTTGGTTGGTTCTCTGACTGACATTTTTCCATCATTGTTCATCAGAATTCTGTAAGGATTTTTTTTTTAATTTTGAATTCTATTAAATCAGATAATTCGCATGGTGTGTATATACATATAAATTCACTAAACACTCTCAACTCACCTTAATTTGTAATTGATTAGTTTAGTGGTATATGTGTCGAGTTAGCATTGTGGTTTTGTCAATCGTAATGACACATGGTAGCTACCCATGGTCCTTTGTGAAGTTTTAATACAAGCTCCTAGATCTTTTCACTAGATCCCACAATCTCAATTCCCCTACCACACCAAACCTCTTGGTTGTCTCAAGTAACTCTTTCATTGCTGCAATACCGCCTGCTATTGAAGATCTTGTAAATTTAGTTGACATTGACCTACACAATAATTTCTTCTCTGGAAAGATTCCTTCCTCTATATTGATGCTCCCATCATTGGACGACGTGTATCTTTCCAACAATGACTTTGAAGGTCAACTCCATCATTTTCATAAATGCTTCATCTAGAAAACAATGGCTTGATCTGAGTGCAAATCATTTAGAATGGCACATTCCCATATATTTGTAGGAGTTGATATTGGCCCCTACCATCACGCCTCTTTTCCTCCAATATTTGCACCCACTCTTCCCCAACTACAATGTCTATAACACAATGCTATAGAAATTTGTGAAACAATGGAGTTCCAATTTCATTGTGTCACAGAATTTGTGAAACAATATATTCTACACTTCTAACATATACATAAACATAGACCACCTTTTGGATTCCATGGATGGAAAATTTTATTTATAACAAATATTTTCCCACAATGCATCCAGGAAGAAGTATATAATTAACTAGTTTGAAGAATTGAATGGCATTTTGTTAGAAACTGAGATTGGAAAGAACAAGGAGAGAGATCTTTCCTCCAAGGGTTTCCCATCACAAATTGTTTCTCCTTTCACAAGTCACATCTGAGCACTTGCTTGGTTCTCTCAAAATACAATGCCCAAATGCTTCCCTATTTATTTATCTAACTAAACCCCTTTCACTAACTACCAGTTTAACTATCTAGAGTTTAGACTAACTACTTTGTCTTCCCTTTAATCTTCCAAGCAAGTACCCTAGCTTCATTCTGTTTTAATTTGTCTTTGGTTTGGAGCAAGATACTGCCCTTTTCATTCTTATTGTGCATGATTAGAGTCATGAGAATATAATTCTGAGGATGTTAAGATGATAAAAACCTGGTATCATTACTAGAAAGAATAGGGCAGAATTCCTCAATTTACATAATATACAGAATACACATTGTATAACTTCAATTATTGTGAAGCAACATGTTGCATCTTATCGTATTGAGATGGTTGAGTTCTTTAACTTATAAATTGCAAGTTATATATGCCTTTTAAATGTAATTATTATGATCAGTATGAACTTAAGATAATTATATTTTTATTTTTTTTCAGCAGATAATCTATGTTGTCATCCACCCTTTGTTATTTTTAAAATATCCACACACACACAGATGGGAAAATTTGCCATCCGCCCCTTGTCATTGATATTTATACACTGAATTGAACCATGTTAGCTAGGTGTAAGAATGTTTTTAGATATTAATGGTGTCCCTTAAACATGTTAAAGGAATAAGGAAAGTGCATGCTTCACAGTATAATTGATTGTCAAACATTGATTAAATAGCCTGAAAAGATAGAATAAATGTGTCCTTTTAACACAAAATCCATTATGCAAGCTTTCATGGATAAAACATGTTATTGATGGAAAATATAGGCATAAAGAAGTTCATTCCAAACATCAGGCACACCAGGGAGACACCAATGTATGCAATCTGCATAGCTATTTGGGTTTGCTATCTGTTCTTGGGATAGAGCATCCCACTGCTTCCTGTAGATAGAAGGGTGTCCTTCTTTTTTGTATTCTGAGAGCTGAGTGATGTTGAGCATTTGAACATTTTTTCCTCTGGCTTTCAAATCATCAATCACATTCTCCACCACATGCATCATCTTAGGATCAGATCCCTTCCCCCAATAGCCTTCTTCTGCAATCATATCTATTTCGCTGTAACAATTGTTACCCTTAGCTGCTCCCCATTCCTCAGCCCTACAATTTTGTTTTTTCAATTACAAATATTAATTGATTCTAGTATAATTACAGAGATATTCTTTATATATAGTTATGCACTGATATATAATCTGGTATTTAGGGTCCGTTCGTTTGTGGTGGAGTATTTCTAAAAGCAAATAGCTTGGGTTGGAAGGTATGAACAATCTCATTCTCAAGTTTTCCATTTTGCTTTAAAAATTATGTAGTCATCAAGATGAAACCCTTGATGTTGTGTCTTTCTCTCAGTGGGAAACCTGGTTTGATTTTATTATATTGATGGGACCTGCCGCCTAAAGGTTGAACCACTCTTTCTAAGCAAGGTAACTTTGATGGGTATTTTGAGTTTATCATACAATGCATGATGCTGTTGTGTTGCAAACTTGCTTATGTGTACTACTTGCATCACATGTGATCAAGTTATGGCATGATGGAATATTTTAATGTGCTGTTTGTCTGCAAGGTTATTGAGATATATAAATATATACACCAGTGGGAGTTAGCGTGTCACTGGTTTTAGGACACTATACCCCGTTCATAATACCAATATATATCTACTTCTGTTGTGTGTGTAAATAAAAGCACTAAAGTCAACTTTTCTATTTTTAAATTAAAAATAAGAAAAATATTGCCTAGTACATCAATTAAGAAATTCGCTTTATTTGAACATGCACCATGCAAGTCTTTTACTCTAAGACATTCTAGCTAGGAGAGTAATTAGTCTTTTTAATTTACCCTTTTGTAAGGATCATGTTTCTTTCACAAGCAACTTGAAATTGACTCATGTAAGAATATGTTGTCTTTGAGAATGGAGGGTTATATTTTTTTTCTTGGTTTCTTTAGAAATATTTACACAAGATGAGATTTTCCCTATTGTAACCAATGGGCTAATTCCATTAATATCACCTTTGATTGATGATCATTTTCAAATTACTATGCAAATTCTCCAATCACGTGTCTCCACAAAAAAGGGTCATTTTCAACAAAATTCATCATGACTTAACTTTAGTATAGTCTCTTTTGTTGCTGAAGATTTCACATAATTTGGTTTTGCGTTCTGTCATGTGGTCATTGCTAGTCATCTTCAATGCCAGTTCATTTTCCACTTGAAGGCGGGCATGGTATCTCACTTTCTCTCTAAAATCCATTAAACTTACTGACCAACTTAAACTACATATATAGTATATCTCACTGATTTTCGTACCTCATCAAGCCCTTCATAATGATTATCCATTAAAGGGTTATTAAATGAATTCATAAAAGCAGTGAGTGACTTTGTCTTATTGGCATTTGGTCCACCCATCACCTCTTGTGTGGTCTATGTCTTTTTCAATGTCAATAATATAAATCAATACGTGGAAAGAAAAATGTAAACCATTAACTCAAGTGGATAGTGGATATGAAATTACATATTACCAATCAACAGCTTTGGAGAATGAAAGTTATGGAATCCCACAAGTGCTCCCTGCTATGCACTTTGTTTTGGGAACCGAACTGATTCACACAGGCCATCAATGTATAAAAGACTTGAATGTCTGCCATCAGCACAACATATTGATTGTTGTTGGTTGAAGATATTTTGGATTAAACTTAGACATGAGAAGTACTGCATTGAAATAATTGAGCATTGAAATTACTACAACTGTCATGGAGCACCAACTTAGGAGTGCAAGATACTTTTAAAAATTGAAAAAAGAAGAATCCAACATGAGAGGATCATATTATAACAGAGAGAAACATGAAAACAATCTATTATAAGAGAGAGAGACTACCTATTCATATAACCACAAAAATAGAGGTTATGAAGCAATAACATAAAAAATGGGGTACCATAATAGTAGTTAAACCTGTAATAACACAAAGAGAAGTCCTTAAATTAGTAGCTTTCCTGGTACAGCAATTTATAGTAGCAGTTTCTACTATAAATAACATAATATTTTGTCAGTCCACACCTTCAACCCAAAAACTTCTAAACAATTTGTCTAGTTTACCAGTAGAGACAACTTCACACTCAATCTTGATGTATTTATTACAAACCTGAGTTTTGAAGCCCAAATTGGTTTGTCTTAGCAGAACCTATAGATAATTTACCTTACAACTTGGAATTTTCAAATTGAATATATATCTTCCAGTAAGCCAAATTCACTTTTAGTTTTTGTTTGTGCTTCTATTTTTCTCTCTCACATGCACTAAAACAATACAATGGTAATGTTGTATGCTCAGGGAGAATTTACCTTATAATACTGTGTCCCATAGTCCAATCAATCTGCATCTAGGCGTGATGGTGGTAGTGTTGTATGCTTTTTGATATTTCCTAACAAGTTATAGAAAAAAAGAAAAAGTTTATAACATTTATTGTTGCACCTAATTAAATTATTTTGCTTACTTGTACTGACTAGTGACTCCTATCCATTTATTCTTTTGTTCTTTTGGTCAATGAAACTTGTTCTTTTTTTTTTTTAAAATAGTGATTATTCATGATAAAAGAAAACATGAGTTTACATAGAAAGTGATCAATTATTTAGTGATGGATAATTTATCGTTGCACATGCATATAGAATATAACAATAATGATGCTAATTTAAGATTGGTCTTCATGAGTTAAATGCAATTAGTACAGCATATATGCAAGTCGTGTTACTTAATATAAAATCAATTGTGTATTTTTTGAAAATGGTAAAAATTGTGAGTATTAACTATGTATGCTAGTGACAAGGGTAGACAACAGTCGAAGGTCACCAAATTATGGACACTGTATATACACATATATATAGAAAGATCTGTGTGTGTGTGTGTGTGTTATCCCTTGTTTTAAATAAATTATGTTTGTTGTTTTAGGTCCAAGTTATGGACACGGTTACCTCATAAAGGCTTCTGTTGGTAGCTGATACAAAACTCCTCCATACAACTTCAATTACATCAGGCCGTATAATCAATCCTATACTTCATATTTTCAGGTAATTTCTTTGAATAGTAAATTATTGTCCTACTTGCTTTCATTGTTTCAGCTTTGTAGTTTATTTATTACAACATGCATTGCATTGTATAACCTTAGTTTCCCGTTTAAGGTTCAACTCAATGATTAATACAGATAGTTTGGATTAATCGTTGAATTAAATCTTGAATTGTCCGTTTGGACAGTTTGAGAAGTAATGCATTTTATGCAACATTCATACATGGACATTACGTATGGTTTTTTTATATTTAACGAAATTTCAGTCCCCTGCATTATGCTTTGTTCTCCGGGTACATACAGATTGCGGTTGAATAACACCTCCGCTATCATGTCGTGTACTCGGAGACCAATGCGAAATGCTGCCGAAATTTTATTAAATATAAAATAACCTTATGTATTGTCAATGTATGAATGTTGCATAAAATATTACTTCTTGAATGGGATAGGGCCACACCTGTTTGTATACATGACATTCATAAACATGCATATCACATTTATAATTTAAAAGTTGGATAGCAGATGGAATTCCTGGATCGTAGTTGGATGAAAGCACCACGGATTACGAATGAGTATGAAATTGGTGTTGAACAATTTCTTCAATTTACCAGCCAAAATGCACCATCGTTGAGGGGCAAATTTTTTTGTCCTTGTGTTAAATGTTTGAATGGGAGACGGCAATCAATAGATGACATCAAAACTCATCTAATATGTGACGGCATCATTCCGACTTATACAAAGTGGATATGGCATGGTGAATTGCCAGGCACGCAGCCAGGGAATGTAACTACCACCGTTGATGTGAACAACGACGATCGTATAGAAGACATGATTCGCGACCTGGGTGAAGAACGTTTTCGCCAAGCCCATTCATCGACATATGCTAAACTGGAGTCAGATTCAAAGATCCCTTTGTATGCTTCTTGCACGTCCTTCACACGGTTGTCGGCGGTGTTGTCTTTGGTTAACTTGAAGGCCAGATTTGGGTGGAGTGACAAAAGTTTCATAGAATTGCTTGTACTGCTACAGAAGATGCTTCCTGAAGATAACACCCTCCCCAAGACTCACTACGAAGCAAAGAAGATTTTATGTCCTATGGGTATGCAGTACCTTAAAATTCATGCATGTCCTAATGATTGCATCCTGTATCGACATGAGTATGCGGATTTGCGCAGCTGCCCCACTTGTGGGTCCCCAAGATACAAATTAACTGACGATGACGCCAATCATGAAACAAACTCATTCAGCGATCGGCCCGCAAAGGTCTGTTGGTATCTTCCCATAATTCCAAGGTTTAAGCGGTTGTTTGCCAATGCAAATGATGCCAAAAACCTTACTTGGCATGCATGTGGGAGGAATAATGATCGAAATCTCTGACACCCCGCCGATTCTCCTCAATGGAAGGCAATTGACCATTTGTACCCACATTTTGCCAGCGACCCAAGAAACCTCAGGCTTGCGTTAGCTTCTGACGGAATGAATCCTTTTGGTAGCCTATCCACTAACCACAGTTCGTGGCCAGTATTGCTTTTGATTTACAACCTGCATCCTTTGTTGTGCACGAAGCGCAAATACATAATGTTGTCAATGATGATAGCGGGTCCACAACAACCAGTAAATGATATTGATGTGTATTTGGCACCGTTGATTGAAGACTTGAAACAAATGTGGGTTGATGGGGTTGATGTGTTTGATGGACATTTGCAGGAAACTTTCAGGTTGCATGCCATGGTGTTCTGTACAATTAATGACTTTCCAGCATACGGGAATTTAAGTGGATATAGTGTCAAAGGACATCACGCATGTCCTATATGTGAAAAACATACTAGCTTTGTCCAACTTAAACATGGAAAAAAAACAATATATACAAGGCATCATAGATTCCTCCAACCATATCACCCTTATCGACGATTGAAGAAGGCTTTTTATGGTTGTCAGGAAAATGAAATGGCGCCTACACCGTTAGCAGGCAAAGAAGTATATGATCGTGTGAAGGACATCATGACTGTTTTTGGCAAAACCCAAAAGAAGGATGCATCTGACAAGCAAATTTGGAAGAAAAAATCAATATTTTTTGATCTTCCATATTGGTCCGATTTGGATGTCAGACATTGCATAGACGTAATGCATGTTGAGAAAAATGTCTGTGACAGTTTGATTGGCACCCTCCTGAACATTCAAGGGAAGACCAAGGATAATTTGAAATCTCAGCAAGATTTGGTTGAGATGGGTATACGACACCAATTGCATCCAATTGAACAAGGTTGACAAACATATTTGCCCCCCTGCAAGCCACACTTTGTCCACAAGAGAAAAAAAACAATTTTGCCAGTGTTTGCGGACAGTAAAAGTCCCACAAGGATACTCTTCTAATATAAAGAGCCTTGTATCGGTGAAGGAGCTTAAATTGGTAGGGTTGAAGTCTCATGATTGTCATGTGTTGATGCAATAAATATTGCCTATTGCGATACGTGGTATATTGCCTGAAAAAGTTAGGGTTGCAATTACTCGTTTGTGCTTCTTGTTTAATGCATTTTGTAACAAAGTCATTGACCCGAACCAGTTGGATGATTTGGAGAATGAGGCTGCCGTTGTACTTTGTCAGTTGGAGATGTTTTTTCCTCCATCTTTTTTTGATATAATGGTCCACCTAATTGTTCACTTAGTCAGGGAGATAAGGTTGTGTGGTCCAGTTTTTCTTCGATGGATGTATCCTATTGAGCGTTACATGAAAGTGTTGAAAAGTTATACCAAAAATCAGCACCGTCCAGAAGCTTCCATTGTTGAAAGATATGTTGCAGAAGAAAGTATTGAGTTTTGTTCTGAGTACATTGATGCACTTAAACCTGTTGGGATTCCACAAAGCCGTCATCACCTGTCAGTGGGAGGTAAGGGAACAAGGGGATACAATGTAGTTACACTTACTCGACAACAGGTTGCACAAGCACATTTGTATGTTTTGAATAACACAAAAGATGTTTTGCCTTACATAGAAAGGCACAAACAATTTTTGCAACAATGTCACCCAAGAATGAACTTCATGAAGGTGTTACAAGAACATAACAAAACCTTTGTTACCTGATTTAAACAACACATACTTGCTGATGATAGTGCCTCGAAGACTTTAAGACTATTAGCTGTTGGCCCAAATCTCAACGTTCTGACTTGGAAGGGGTACGACATCAACAACTGTTCATTCTACACAAAATCACAAGACGATCGTAGTACTGTCCAGAATAGTGGGGTCAGTGTCGATGCCGCTTCAGAGCACTTTTGTGGTCCATCTGATAACAATCCGATTCAAGCTACGATGCCTTACTTTGGAGTCATTCAAGAAATTTGGGAGCTTGATTATACTGTCTTCAGAGTACCTGTGTTCAAGTGTCAGTGGGTAAACGGTAATACTGGTGTACATCAAGATCGATTTGGATTTACGTTAGTTGAACTGGACAAGGTCGGTTACAAGGACGAGTCTTTTATCATGGCAGAACAAGCCAGACAGGTGTTTTATGTCCAGGATCCGTGCGATGCCAGATTTTCTGTGGTATTACGTGGAAGAACGTCGGCCATTAGTAACCAAAAAGATGAAGGTATATGTGATATTAGTGACATACCTGGTTTCTCAACAAGGATACCTTCCGTTGTTGAAGACCAAGAGGTTGACGATGAACATGCAATTCGTGTTGACCATCATGAAGGGTTATGGGAGAACATTCATACGTAATCGCCACATATTAAAGTAATGGTTTTATTTACATATATATAATTTTGAATAACAGTATGTTTGTTTTCATTAATGAAATTACATTACAAATATTTTGTTGTTGCAAGTTATATATTTTAATGGACTTATGTTTTTCAGGTTGATGGCAACGCCTCCTTTGTCCCCTCCTAATTCTAACGATTGCTCAAATTCCACATCTACTAGGAGTAGACAATCCACGAAGCTACGAAAGTTGACATTGAGAACCGTGGATGAGGTTAGGCCAACGGTAAATGTCAACCCTAATACTGGGAGAGGATCTGGCAACCCCAAAGAGAAGTTCCACAGCTATCTTGGTGTCGTCGCAAGAGAGAAGATTGCTATAACATATTCCCATTGGAAAGATGTACCAGACTCCTTGAAGGATCTAGTATGGGATGATATTTTGGTATGCGTGCCTAGTAATTATTAATTTGATGTTCTTAAATATGATTTACAATACCTTGTTACAAGTTACTATTTTGTGTCATTTGTTTGTGCAGGCGAAATTTGATATCCCGGAACATGTCCAGGCAAAGAAGAAAATTATGTCATTGGTTAACACTAGATGGAGACAATTTAAGTCTAGCCTAACTAGTAAATACATCTATGCTGACCCAAACTGCCAACGAAAATATAACCCATCAGTGATGTATGGTCTGGACACAGACACATGGCAGCAATTTGTTGAAGTGCGAAAATCCCTAAACTGGCAGGTAAACAAAAAAATTGGTGCTGTTGAATTAAAAGACGTAATGCATGATATGGGATTGAAAGTAGGATACTAAAGATTATTGTTCATTACAGGGAGTTAGGAAAAAAGCTCAAGAAACTGTGAAATTGAATGACTGCCCACATGTATTTTCACGTGGTGGGTATGATTTGCTTGAAAAGAAGCTTATGGACAAAAAGATAAACAAACGGCAACAAGATGCGATGAATACCGAAGACTCATCATCCGTCGTGCATCCTCCTTCTTCCATTCCAAGACAGCTGAAGTGGAAGATAGCCCGAACCAAAAAATATGGTCGTATGACAAGTCAAGCCGCACAAGAAATAGCGGAAAAAATTGTGAGTATTATAACTTATCACAAATTGCAACATTTATTAGCATAACATGTCAAATTTAGTGCCCTGTTCATGCCATCAATGCAGGACGCTTTAGAAGAACAAGCCACACAAGGTGCATTTGTTCCCCAAGGCCAAGATGACATACTAAATACTGCCCTTGGAAAGAAGGATCACCCAGGTCGTGTCCGCGGAGAAGTGACAGGGGTGACAATCAAACAATACTTTGGACGCAGTTCACGTGCATCTAGTGGTTCTTCTGCATCCATCACTCCACAACAAATGGCTGAAATTGTAAAAAACATTAAGGAAGAATGCAAGAGAGAGTTAAAGGAAGAACTAAAGCTAGAGTTCTCGCAAATGGGCTCACCGATGTCACACCCAGTTCAGCCAGACATAGAAAAAGAAGTGGCGAGAGTAAGCACAAAGGGGAGTTGTGCAGCAAATGAAAAGGAACCATCTGCCGGACAAAATGGTAAGGATGTTAGCCCGTCTATGGGGTTGTATGTACAATGTAAGGATTCAACACGACTAGTGGCAATGGGCAAAATTTGTGCTGGGAAGTCCACCATTCACAACGTAGAATATGCATATGAAGACGTTGTGAAGGTTACTATTTCCACCGTTATCGACGGGGACGCCCAAGTGCCGTTCCCCAATGCAGAGATTAAAAAGGTCAGAGACACACTTAACACATTTGTTGCATGGCCAAAAAATCTTGTGAAGCCAGTGTCACATCAGGTACCTCTAGTAATTCTTGAAATTCCCTACACATGGTTTGTTGTATTGCAAATAAAAGGTCAATTTTGGTCGTATGACAATCATATGTTTTACACATTTAGGATCCCGAAAACTGTCCAAATAACGAGATTCAAACGGTTTCAAGTCCAACTAGTAGTGGAAGTGAGGTTGATGCGTTCGACGATTTGGTTAAGGTTGTACCTCAAGTTTATCACAAACCTGTAGCGGTGCCTTGGGAAGGGTCTACATTTGGCCATCCAAATGTTGAATCATCGTTGTTCATAACATTTACCGATGTGAATGAAATTCTAGCAGGGGACAGGTGTTTGAACATATCCGTACTGCAATTGTGGATCATGTAAGTGAATGTGCAATGAAGTATTTGTTAGAATAAGTTATTTTTCATAGTCCTTTAAAAAATACCTTAATGTTTCCGATGTTTCAATTGCGTTCATTTGATAGGTTTATGGCGGAATGGACCTCATCCTTGGTAAAATCATCGGTGTATGCATTTTTTGAGCCTCAATCAATACACAATGCGAAGGAGAGACGTGCAGAAACTCAGGAATACATTGAAACATGGATGAAGGATTCCCAAAGAGAGCTGTACCTAGGAGCATACTTGAATCAGTAAGTAAAATGTTTGTATTAGTAGTATTTGGAAATAACCGTGCTACTTGTAGCTAACATAATGCTAGAAATATGCAGGGCCCATTGGCAGCTTTTTATTCTGTGTCCTAAAGACCATACCGTCGTATGGCTTTGTTCGTTGCATAAGAAGCCAGATGTTCACATAAAAACCGTAATTAACAAGTAATGTGTTCAGGACGCGATACATGAAATAGGTTGACATATCATTTATGCTTTAACAAGAAGTCTCATGTTTGTCAATGTTTATCAGTGCAATGAAGAAATTGAAGACCACTACAGCCGATAAAGCAAATCCACCTCCACCCACCTGGATTGAGTTAAAGGTTAGTATTTCGATAAAGCCTACGTATCCATGTACTGATTTTTATCCAAATGTTGGATTTAAACATGTGGATTTGTTTGTTTACTTAAGTTTTAGAGCCATGTTCAACCCGGAGGATATGAGTGTGGGTATTATGTAATGTATTGGATGTGGAACATAGTTACCAGGGATCTGAGGAATGAGTGGACCACGGTATAATTATACTAACACACTCAAAATTCATCAATTTAAATGAATATATATGTGTCAAACACATAAAACTAAATTGATATTTCCTCTACTAATATTGCAGTGGTTTCATGATGGAACACCGTTGGATGTTGAACAGATAACAGTTATAAGAAAGCAATGGGCAGCTTATTTTTTGCAAGTTAAATGTGCGATGGAAGATTCCTCATTCAAGAACTTATTACATTTCACACAGCCTTAACTTTTTAGTTGGTTATCTTTTATAATTGTAGAACTTGTGTTACATATATTATGAACATTTTATGTCTGACATGGATCATGTTTTTACTTCATAATGTGAATGGTAATTAAATTGGCTTATTGATTGCTTTGTATGTTGTTGGCCATGTCAATGTTTAACATTACTTGGGATAGTTATACCGATAGTTTTGCGAATGATGAAGACCTTGTCTTCAGATTATTATTTGCTTTTATTTTTCTGTCATAGTTTTGACTCAAAAAGTGCACTGGATAAATCTTTAAATGCCAAAGAAAAGAAAATCTCTTAATTGAACATGGAAGAGACCCAGTTTATGGGTGTGCAGGTGCAATATGGCAATTTCAAAAGCAAGTTAGCAAGTTGCAAGCACAGCTGTCCAAAGCACAAGCTAAGGTAGTGAAATGTTATGCTCACAGCCTTTTTTCTTTTAAATTTGCTGGTATAACAAAAAATAAGTGAGGAATCATGGACATGATGAAGAGAAAGCCAAATCTGGATAAAGAGAAAGACCCAATGGCAGGAATCATCGACATGATGAAGGTCAGATTCTTTTATTTCTTTAATTGGCTGAAGCTACTGTTCAGTCTCACAAACAAATCTTTTCCCAAAAAGACATTATTTCTTCTTCATTCCCTCGTCTTTTCCATGATGCTGTGCCCACAGCAACCTCAACGGTCCCTTCATACACGATAATCTATATAACCCACTTCCCAAGTTCCTTGTGTTTTTCAAACTCATTCACTGTTACTGCAAATATTGTAACTGTTGCTATGTTGGGACATGTTGGAGGAGAGTGAGCCATTATTGGGGTATTTTTTTGTTCAAAAAGCAAGGCTTTTGCTTCTGAGGGAAAAATTTGTGCAAGATGGAGGCTTTATGCAACAAGGGTGAAAATTTTCAAAAGAAAAAAGATGGGGTTCCTTCTTCTACTAGTGATTCAACTCACAAATGTTCTTCTCCTTCTCTTGGCTGGCCTATTCGGAAGGCTACACTCTCCAAATGCCACAAATCAGATGAAAAAGAAAATGAACCTATTTCTCACTTGGAAGATTCAAAATTTACCACCGTCAGTTCCAAAATATCAGGTAAGTTAGGACTAGATAATTTGGAATACAACATTTTTGACAAGTTTTTGAATTTTGATGCTTGTATGAAGCTTGGAAAAAGACAGATAGTCTGTTCAGACAGAGTCTCACCTGTTTTAGTGTTTATTTTTCTCAATAAATTAAAACTTTAGTGGGTTTAGTTATTAGTATTTATTTGGTTGTTGTCTAACTACTGGGAAATAATGATGGATCAGGAATTGGTGCAATGAAGGAAAGGTTTGCAAAATTACTGCTTGGGGAAGATATGTCAGGATCTGGGAAAGGGGTGTGCAGTGCTTTGGCCATCTCTAATGCTATCACTAATCTCTGTGGTATGCTTTCTTTGTAACATATGTATTGAGAAAGTGGTATCTTTTTCTGGATTGGCAAATTTTTTAAATATTCCTATTATGGTTTGAATTTTAATGTTTTTATAATAATGTTTCCAATTTGAATTTCATGCAACATGTAGCAACTGTGTTCGGGCAATTGTGGAGACTAGAACCTATACCTTGTGAAAAGAAAGAAATGTGGCGGAGAGAGATGGAATGGCTTCTTAGTGTTAGTGATCACATTGTTGAGTTAATTCCTTCTTGGCAAACATTTCCAGATGGAAGTAAGCTTGAGGTATAATTGGATTGAGTACTCATTTGTGACTTCAATTTTCTTCTCAATAAAGAGCTCTCTACTTTGATTTTAATTAACATAGCAGTTACAGTTGTGATGTTTGTAACCATGTGTATTCTGCAGGTAATGACTTGCAGGCCAAGGTCAGATCTTTTCATGAATCTTCCAGCTCTGCACAAACTTGACAATATGCTTCTTGTGAGTGTTGGATCTTAATGTTTCATGGTATGCTAATAGAATAGTAGTTGGTAGAGAAACTGCTCTGATACTTTCATGTAAAATTGCGTTTATCACAGGAAATTTTAGATACTTGCAAGGATATGGAGTTTTGGTATGTTGACCAAGGGATTGTAGCCCAAGATACAGATGGATCAGCTTCATTTTAATAAAGAATTCAACGGCAAGAGGATAAATGGTGGCTCCCAGTTCCTCGTGTCCCCCCTTCTGGCCTTAGTGAGAACTCAAGAAAGCAGTTGAATCACACAAGAGAATGTGCAAGCCAAATACTAAAAGCTTCTATGGCTATCAACAACGGTGCTTTAGCTGAAATGGAAGTTCCCGAGTCATACATGGAAACCCTTCCTAAGGTATGATTTTGCACATAAATAGAAGTTAATTTCATTGTATGCTTAAGACAAACGTTACATATTCAGTTCATGATTCAGTTCATGATTCTGCACCTGTTACATATTCTCAGTCAATTTTAGTAAAGCTTGAACAAGTATAGATTAACTTGGCTAAACCCAGTAGTTTTAAATATTTCTGTATACCTCAGTCTTGAAGTGGAGTAAATGTTGATTTTGATCCTGCAGGCTGTGTCTTTTGGTATATTATTTGTTTGCCATTTCCTTTTGAAAGTTTTCTTATAGCAATATTTATTTTTCTTGCTACAAGGTAACTTTTTATTTCCTTATATTTACATTTATGGATGAAAGTTTAGTTTAAGACCACTTCCATTTGTTTTTGGCAAGAACTTGCTCTGACTCTTGCTCTGTTTTCCAGATGAAGTCAATCAATCTATAATTATAAGGTCAGTAATTTTTTTGTTTAATTTTTTTATTAATAGCTGGTAAGTCAATCAATCTATTTAGTTTAGGCAAACAATTAGTCAAAGAAAATATTAGTAGCATCCATTATTTATTCTGCATTATAGTGACTTTCGACCTCTCAGTCCAAGGTCCACAAATTCTATATTGAACTTGTAAAGACTAATGAACTTGAGAAGACTATCACTGAAACCCGCTATGGAAGCCCACAAAATGGTCATGCATGCTCACTAAAAGTTTATACAACATTAATGTGGTTGAGATTGAGATTGAATGTGGTTGAAATAGACATGAGAATTGGCCTTTGTAATTGTATACCATAAATGTTGTGTATATTGTTGGTTTCGTTTTCACCATTCAAGTAAGTTATTAACTAGATTTTCTACGAATTCATTAATTGAATATGGTGGTGGAGCTTCGTTTGCAGTGATTCTGGAAGAAAAGTGGAAGATCCAGAGTTGTTAGAGGCAATCCGCTTGACAATATTAAATAATATGATTCAGTATCACCCGGTATGCTTCTCAACTCTAATACTATTCTTGTGTTGTCTTGGGTTCAAAGCATCAGGGAGTTAATTTATTTGTTTCAAATTGGTGGTGAAGGAATCAAGCGCCCAATTAGCTCTGGGAACAGCTTTTAGACTTGTGCCTCCAAAAGAGCAGCTGATGATTGATGATTACTTATATACTACTCAACTTTTCAGCAAGTTAATAGCCATCTTTGGTAAAGGAAAAACAAAATGGTTTAAATATGTATTTATTGTATAATAACTAATGCAATAACAGAGGAGTTCTAAGTCCTAACTAGTGTAGCAACATTCGTTTTAACGCACCCTAAATAATTGAATCAGCTTTATTAAAAATTATAAATAAAAAAAAATTGATATTGTTTTTTATTCCAATGAATATAAAAAAGAGTTATATGACTAACCTACCAAAAAATTATTAGTATTTGTCAAAATTCCAATATTGGAAGTCTCTTTGCTTTGTTTTGCTACTTGCTAGAAACGCATTCGCTTTCTCTTCACCTTCGTTTAATGATCCTGTGAGGCTATGACATTATTGGTGGAAGCTGGTTTATAATTTGTTAAGACATTTCAGGTTGATGTGGAGATAGCAACCCACATAACCATCTCTGATGACGGCCCAAAACGAAGGTGATGCAAAAATGTGCTTCTTACTCAACATAATGATAATACCAATATATGCTGATTTACAAAGAAAATTTCTAAGTTGAAACTCACATTAATATAATAATGTTCGAGAAGTTAATTAGCCGCAAGACAACCATGCTTAAAACGTACCATCTTTGAATTAAGTAGTTCTTCCTGTTTTTAACATGTACGTTGTAGTTTACCTTTTTTTCTTCCTGTTTGCAGTTTGTTGTATGTGGAGACAGCTGATCGGCCTGGATTACTGGTGGATCTAACAAATATTATTACGAACATTAACATTGCTGTTAAATCCAGAGAATTTGACACTGACGTAATTAAATAAATATATAGTCAAAGTGTACAACTTTTATTTTTGCAGTCCTAATCATTCAAACCCGAATGCATCAATATAATGTGGTTGAATTCTGGTTCTGAGTGTTTATTAGTGTCAACTTTTTTTTCCAGATGTGGAACATATCTGCAGCCTGCTGGATTCAGTTCACACTTTCAGAATAACAGTGTTTTGTATTTTCTAGCTTTTTGCTAATATAGTGTTGGTACAATGTGCTGGAATTAGTAATGGTTTTAGGTTGTGATATATGTTGTAATTGTAACAGAAAGTGTTAAATGCAGTTAAAATATGATGTGGTTTTAATAGTTGTATGTTATGCATTCATACGTTGCTCATAATTTAAAATATCCGTCTCTAAAGATGTTTAAATTTATAAAAATAAATGAAAATAAATTACAAACAAAGACGGTTATTTACGAAAAAACCGTCTTCGTATACGGAAAAACCATCTTCGTATGTTGGCATACGATGACGATTTTTAGTAAATAATCGTCTTTGTAGGTGTTCAAAAATTAAAAAAAAAACAAAATAAAATACAATCAAAGACGGTTATTTGGAAAAACCGTCTTCGTATGTAGACTAAAGATGAGGGTTTCTCCAAATAACCGTCTTCGTTTCTGTTTAAATTTAAAAAAAAAATCAAAAATAAAATACAATCAAAGACGGTTATTTAGAAAAACCGTCTTCGTATGTCGACTAAAGATGACAGTTTTTATATATAACCGTCTTCGTTTGTGTTTAAATTAAAAAAAATCAAAATAAAATTCAAACGAAGACGGTTATTTAGAAAAACCCGTCTTCGTATGTTGACTAAAGATGACGGTTTTTCTAAATAACCGTCTTCGTTTGTGTTTAAAATAAAAAAAAATAAAATAAAATACAAACGAAGACAGTTATTTAGAAAAACCCGTCTTCGTATTTCGACTAAAGATGATGGGTTTTCCAAATAACCGTCTTCGTTTGTGTTTAAATTTAAAAAAAAAAAAAACAAAATACAATAGAATCCAAGACGGTTATTAAGAAAAACCCGTCTTGGTATGTTGATTAAAGATGACGATTTTTATATATAACCGTCTTCGTTTGTATTTAAATTAAAAAAAAATCAAAATAAAATTCAAACGAATACGGTTATTTAGAAAAACCCGTCTTCGTATGTTGACTAAAGATGACGATTTTTCTAAATAAACGTCTTCGTTTGTGTTTAATTTTTTTAAAAAAATAAATAAAAAATCAGGAAAAATTACCAACGACGACGGTTATTTGGAACCGTCGTCGAAAGTCCCCCACTATCAACAACACCCATATCAACGACACTGGACAACCGTCGTCGTATGCCCTAAATAACCGTCGTCGTAGGCGTTTTTTGTAGCAGTGTGAGCGCCTTCATTTGTCTTCCTCTTCGACGTTCACGAGAACTCTGTTTTTCTTCCTGTTCCACAATTTCTGTTCACGCTAGGCTATGCTTGTAAGTGACCACTGGACCTTGTATATAGGTTACTTTTTAAGATTATTTATTTAATTTTAATTGTTTATTGTTGCTTATTTCTGAATGGGGTTTCAATGGGAGACCAGTTTGAGATCACTTATGATTTTTAAAATCATTTATTTATTATTGTTGATTAGAATAGTGTTGATGTTTGAGACAACAGTAAACACAATGGATGAACTGGAAATCATTTATTTATTATTGTTGATTAGAATAGTGTTGATGTTTGGGACAACAGGATAGTGTTGATGTTTGGGACAACAGGAAACACAATGGATGAACTGAAAATCATTTGTTTATTATTGTTGATTAAAATAGTGTGGATATTTGAGACTACAGAAAACACAATGGATGAATTGGAAATCATCTGTCTATTATTGTTGATTAAAATAATGTTGATGTTTTGGACCACAGGAACATAATGGATGAAAATGTTTGTTGAGAATCAGAATTCAGTTCATATATAAGTTAGTAGAACAAAGGATGAGAGGAAATGTGTTAACATTGCGTACCAACAAAGTGGGTTTAAAGTTGAGGATATTTTAGACATAAATTTTCATTAAAAGTCATGTGATCAGCATGTGACCAGCATGTGCTTAATTTCTGTTAGATTATTAAACGATGTTTAGGAATGATGGGGTTTAAATGTAATGTGAGCTAAACAATTAAGAGATTTTTTGTATAATGTAAAAAGGAGAGGTATCAGATGAAATTTGAGAAAACACAGGAGATGTGAATGTAATTTACTCAATAATTTTTAATGAAGAGGCACGACACTAACCGGCTTCAACCGGGCTTCCTCAACCGTTGATTTTTCATGTTCAAAATTTTCAACTTCAATGATTAGGAAATCGATAATGTCTCTGAAAAAAACAGAAAATCGATTAGGTATATTTTATTTACGGAGATTTTTTATTTCAGAATATGAAAATATATATATATATATATATATATATATATATATATAATTGGTAACTAATGAATTTATATTCCAAAAACAAATTGGTTCAGTTTTTGTTGTTCAGCTAGTTTTTACGTGTTGGGTATATGATTATTGTAACCAAATGCTTATGTTGCATTTGTTATTAAAAAAGTAATTGAACAAACATTATGAAAATTTTATTGATAAATAATTAGTAATATTTTTGTAAATTAATTCTTAGGATTTAATTCACCTAAATTTTAATATATATATATATATATATATATATATATATATCATTAATTGCAGTTAAATATGCAAATTAATTGGTTCCATTCGGTTGATTTCAGTCCGTAACTGTAATAGCAATTCTACAAGGCTATTTTATATATCCTTATTAAAAGAGGTATTATCACCATAATATTGCATTCTATAGTTTTCAGAATTTATACGGGGTCTTATATTTCATCATTATATAAAATAATAAAAAAATAGAATTGAATTCTATGAGTAAGGAAACTATTTTGCATAATCAATTTTTGCAGGGTAATTTTCAAGGAAGCGGAACGATATGTCCGTTGTGTATATACTTTATTGTTTTAAATTTTGTGGCTTAAATTGAGTAACTTCTACTTTCTTTCATTTTAAAGTTATATTATCTCCTTTACTTTTGAGGTTGTATGCCAATGTCATTTACGTACATATTAAATTTGTCCAGTACCTGCCACGTATTGATGTTGGACGGTGCTATTTTTTTGTTTACACTGATTTTTTCATTAAAAAAATTGCGTAACAACACAGACTCACATCTAGTACCATATATTTATTTATTTCTTAGACGCATTATGGGAAGATATGAAATCCATTTTTTCTTAATTTATATCAACCTTGTAGCACTCCAAAAAATGCATAAAACTATTTTTTTTATACAGAAAATACATAA
The DNA here is from genome assembly GCA_013407115.1 of Glycine latifolia. Taxonomy (NCBI): domain Eukaryota; kingdom Viridiplantae; phylum Streptophyta; class Magnoliopsida; order Fabales; family Fabaceae; genus Glycine; species Glycine latifolia. Next base: position 32,844,022 of record CM023955.1, read on the forward strand.
AACTATTAAAAGCAAGGCTTAAGACTCACCTTTTTTCTTCTTTCTATATAAATTAGCCTGCTTCTATAAGATTCTCCCGCCGACACACCATTACATATTAAAGGAAGGGGCAAAAAACAATATTTCCATCAAATAAACGTGGTTGGAATCATAGATGCTTTTTTAAAGTTATTCTGCCTCTTTAATATCTTTATTTAGGTAGAAATAAGTTAGAGTAAGCTAAAATTTATCAATTATAAGTTGATTTAATTTATTTTTTTCTTTTATAACACTTCTTATTTCTCCTGAAAAATTATGAAAAAAAAGAATTATGCATTTGCAGTATAAAAAATTTATACATTCATCTAATTATAATATATATATATATATATATATATATGATAAATTTATTAACTTTTAAAATAATTATTTTAAAATAATTCAAATGAGTATAAAATTAAGCATAAACATTAAAGTAAAAAATTACTTACTGAAAAATAAATGCCAGAGTATCAATTCTTGTGTCTTAAAATAATTATTCTTGAAGGGATAAAGTATCATTGTGGTTCAATAATCGAAAATGCCTAAACAAAACAACGCTAAGTTACCAGTAATGTATGTTAATTCAAGTGGCCTGCAATGAATTGATTTCTCAAGTAAACAATCAAGTTTTAGGGTGTGCAAGTTGTTAAATTGGTGTATGGTACATTGGTACACAAGTTTATAAATAAGGGCTTTAAATAATATGAAATTATTTGCAATGCCTTCACTTTATGGGAATGAAAGAAAATTTCACTTACTTTGAGAATTGGGGTCAATTTCAACTACCATGTCAAGAAAGAGTGAAGACAAAGTTTGATTTAAGCATAGATTAGGATGAATTAGAATCTCAGAATGAAGTGTGTTTCTTTGGCAAAAAAATTTAAATATAGCAGTTTAAAAAAAAAATTACATCAATATTACAGTTTAAAAGATATTTCCAAATCTATGCCAGTTATTCACGTGCAGGGTGGACGCGTTCAATCACGTCATGGGCAGACGTGTTTCAGCAGCATTCACGTGCAGGGACGACGTGTTTAATCACGTCCATGGTCAATGTGACCAAGCTCCATTCACGTCCATGGAGGACGTGATTCAGCTCCTGACTACTTAAGCCCCTTCTCCTTCATTTCCTTCATTTATACATAGTTGCTTATCTCTCTAAAGTTGTTTTCTCTGACTTCTCTCTAGATTCGAGTGGTTATTCGAGGCTTTGTGCAAGGAAACTCTGTCAATCTAGTAAGTGTTGTTCAAATATATGCTTTTTAAATTACATGAAATATGTTATATTGTTGATGGCATGGAGTTATTATTAATGTAGGAAATAGTTAGTAACTTATATTAGAAATTGTTACTTGTTAGTTGTTATAGGTTTATTTGGCTTAGAATATTAATAGTTAAGGCTAGGTTTTAATTAGAAATATGTTATATTGTTGTGTTAAAAAATATTAAAATTAGAAATTGTTAGTGACTTAAAATATTATGCAGGTTATGACCTAGGATTTAATTAATTAGTTACTTAGGTTAGGACTTGGGTTTAGGCTACATAGGTTATCACCTAGGTTTAGGGTTTATAGGTTTATTTGGCTTAGAATATTAATAGTTAAGGCTAGGTTTTAATTAGAAATATG
>CM023955.1:32853789-32988085 GCA_013407115.1 Glycine latifolia
CCTAGGTCATAACCTACGTAACCAACATCATAACCTTGAGGTTGTACTTAATGCTAATCTAAGTAACTAACTAATAATATTGTAACTCAATAAACCTAGGCCTTAACCTACATAAATAACCAATCAAAACCTAGGTCATAAAACCTACGTTATATACAACAACATAATATATTTCATGTAATTTAAAAATAATATGTTTCACTAACACTTACTTGCTCGAACTAAAACTCGAATCCAAATAGATAACCAACAGCTCTGCAAATGCTGAAGATGGGTGCAAATAATGGGTACAAATGTTGAATGGGGTGCAAATGCTGAATGGGGTGCAAATATATAGGGTGCTGGATCACGTCCTGGGACGACGTGACTCGGGTTGGGTCATGTCCAGTGTGGAAGTGAATGGGGCTGGATCACGTCCAGGGTGGACGTGTTTAAACACGTTGTGGGCTGACGTGATTAATCACGTCCTGGACTGGCGCATTCAATTGCTATAGATTTGGAAATAACTTTTGAAGTGCAATATTGTTGTAATTTTTTTTTAAACTGCTATATTTAAATTTTTTTGCCGTGTTTCTTTTGTATCTAGTATCACCAAACATGACTAAAATATATGTAATTTTGGTTTATTTAACTTCTTGTACTTAATTGATCATTGAAATAGATCTGATACTGTACTGTCCAAGGTCACAAAATGAAGGAACCAAATATTAAAAGGAGGAAGCAATTTTCGGAAACAAGCGTATGCCCTGAAAAAATGGTTCCATATATTTGGTCGAGAGATTCCCTACGGGTCTCTTGTTGTGATCGTGCAAGACCAAAAGTTACTCATGCAATCTGTTATTTCTAATTGTTGTGTTGCTAACAGGAATTGGAAAAGAAGAGGAAGGAAAAAGCACAATTTGCCTGTGAGAGGAAAAAGCAGCTTGCCAAATTAAGAGTGAAAGTTGAGAAAGTTTCACAATTGGTATTAAGCATTTTTTGCAAAGTAGCTTGCCTAATTAAGTTTCTGAATTCTTTCATTGTTTACTCTATTGATGAAAAAATATTTATGTATGGCATGCACTTGTTGGCTATTGGGATTGAATTAATGGTGTAATATATTCATTAAGATTTAACTAATTAATTGATTTTATTTTAGCCTCTTATCGCAGGTAACAAAAGAAACAATGTTAAGGAACTTTAACCCGTAAACATCACCTGACTTCTGTTTCTTGTAAATATTTATTAGTGTATTTTCTGATTTTAATACTTGTGCATTTGAACAATGTAGCTATTGAGAGTAACATATAATTAATTGAGTATCTAAAGAGTGTCATGTTACTCACTAATTTGGGTTCTTTTTCAAGCTAAATTATTAGGAAGCTAGGGATACACAAACGTATATGCTTATGCCTTTATATATAATATATTATTAATTTGCTGCAAGATATAATATGTAAGTATAATAAGCATATTAAATTTACAAATTGGTATAAGAAAATAATTAATGACGAAATTGCCAGCAGATATTTTTATCAGTAATATATAATTAAGTTTGTACAGTATCGACAGATTGTCCCTCAGTAACTTAGTTGATAATTTCTGACAAATTTTTTTGTTGATAAACTAGTTGATAATTTCTTACAGATATTTTTGTTTGTAATTATTGATAGATAATCCATCGGTAACCTAATTGATCTTTACTAATGAAAATATTTGTTGGTAATTATGGACGACTATTTTATGTGAATAATCCTTTAAAACCTATCAACCAAATATATAGGATTACCAATGATTTTTTTTACTACGAAATTACTAATGGAAATTTGTTCGTCGGTAATCTGCAAAAATTCATACTTATTAATGGAAATTTTGTGATTACCAACGAATTAGGGCAGTCGACAATTAAGCTTCATTTTATAAATTAGTTTATTTGGATGAAGTAGTTTTTTCCTTTAATTTTTAAAATTACCTATTTAAGAAGAAAATAAGAGTAAGCAAAGATGTACAAAATAATGAAAAGAAATGCACGAAGTGCAAATCAAAGAACATATTCTAAGAATGCCTATAAAAAACATTGAATAATATTTTTTTACACCTTTGTCAATAAGAGGAAAAAAGAAAGTGAATAATGGAGTAATTAAAGAAGCTTCTATACAGCACATTACATCAATAATAGTTGACTTCTGAACCTTATTAATATCATTGTTATGGGTCGGTGTATATAAACCGCATATCAAATGTTCGTCATTATTTCCATGTGAGAAAAACCTTACACCTAATTAGATGCTAATGAAGTATTTCAGCGAACTTTATGCCTTTTTAACTAAAAATATTGTTTGACTCATAGTTAGGACTAACTTCTTTGAGCAATAAACACTATCAAAATACATTATATATGTTTTCTCTTAATAAATTTAATCTTTTTTTTCTCTAAACATGGTTAAAAATTGAATCCTTCTCAGCATACTTAGTCATTCTAATTATTATATTTAAGAAATTTAATTATTCATTAATTTATATATTATATCAAACTTTATTGATCCATCAAATTTTACCCTCATATAATAAACAAATAAAAGAAAAAAAATATTGAATCACATGACTAATCATTTTTAGTAAGATCTCCATTTTTAATTACTTTTTTTGTATCCAGATGAATCAAACTTAAAATTTTACTTAAACTTAGGTCGACATATTGGTCTGATAAAGAAACAAAATTGAAAGGAAGAAAATCAAATATGGAAATATTATTTCTGTGGAACTAAAGTTTAGGATATGATTTGACGAGTGCTCATTCTCAACTTGCGAATATTTTTATACGATCTCAAGGTACAAATCAATAGCAATGCTTTGCCAATAAAATTATTCTACATTCTCTCTCTTTCTCTATGGTTGGAAATGAAAGGGCACCTGACTGTCCCTTTCGTTAACCTTTCAAGTTTCCAATCAATATTGATATCTTATTAGGTCTTTCATTTTCATCTTTTTTGTGCACTTATGATCCCAAGTTGTTTGGTATCTCTATCTCACGAGTTGGGGCAGCTACAAGCAGGTGCTCCATGCATATATCTATTTTCTATTTATGTAGAGTTTTAAGTTATGATTATGGTGATTTGTTGGACCACATGATTTTGTTCTATTATATGGTTGTAGGGCATGCTTCGCTGTTCACATCACAACCTTTATCTCTACGGAGATGACAACGTATCGTTGATTCATTTCACACACTGAATTTAGGTATATATGGAGGTAGTGTAAAATATATTCCCATTTAAAAATAAAATTATAATTCGCGAAAAAGTTTACGTTCTAGTTCTAGAAAGCCCAAGTGCCCAACTGATTGAAAAAAATTGGATCGAAGCCCAAATGATAGGAACACTTCTATGACTTTTATTCAAAGAATATAGTTACATTCACAAAGTTATGATTAGGGTTGTGACGGAATTTACAGTTTACACTCAACGTGTAAAATAGTTTTATATTAGTATTTAACTATAAATTATTGTTGGTATGTATAGGATTTTTAATATAATTTTATGTAAAAATCAAAAAATTATCAATACATTATAATTTATAATTATAATTTGATGATACTGTAAAACTACAAATATGCAAATAAAAATATAAGACTTAAAAAAAGATAAATTTTTTTCAAGCCTTCCCTTGTTGCAATAATCGAATTCAAGCTTCAAACGAATTTTTTTTTACATCGCATCACTTGAATATTAAATCTGGCCATAAACGAACTTCTCAAGTGGTGCTTCATACCTTGAGCACCTTCAAATTCATTTTCTCTTTTAGTTTTCACAAAGGCAATCATAGCCATAAAAAATTAAAAACAAAGTCAAGTAGTGTTCAAATGGAACATTCTAATAAATTTTGATTTTTTTTTTGTTTCAAAAAGGAGAAGCAAAAAATGAATAACGATAGCCTTCATGAAATCCGTAGTAGATTCTGCGAAACGAGATGTCGTGATTCAAATCCGATTCGATTAGAAGAAAATATTTACAAAGCAATCAGATTTGATCCATCTCTTGTTTTTTTATGGTTGTAGTTCCAGTCCAGTAATAAAATTTGAGATCTTAGGGTTTTTTTCCAAAACGATGTTGCATGGAATCACAGTTTTCCATCAACCAAATATGCATGTCGCATATGCCGTCGGCAACCAGAGCTGCCGCAGGTACGGTGTCACTCCATCTTTGTGAGTTTTGCTGTCAACCAGATTCGCTGCGTGCGTCGCCGGCAACCAGATCTGCCGCTCGTTGTAGCACCCCTCCGTCTTCGTGAGTCTTTGGGGGAGTAGTGCACGAACTGCGAAGGGAGGAATAATTGATGGATTAATTCCATTATTAATTAATAATTGTAATAATTGATTAATTTATATATTAATAAATTGGTATATTTTAAATCTTAAAATGATTTTTTTTATCATAATAAAAAATAGTTATTTTGGCAATTATTTTGTAACACTCCGTACAAATATAAAGATTTAAATCATAATGGATTGATTAATAATAATAATAATAATAATTTAATTATTACATATTATTACATAAATTTTGGTGTTTTAACTTCTTAATTATTACTCTTTCTTTGTTACTATAAATTCAAATTTTAAATAATCACACAATACTTTCTCTCTGTCTCTCATTTTTTAAGTTGCATCATTATTTTCCTCTTCTTCATCCCCATCCTTGCCAACTCTACCATATGCTAGCATTTCATATTCTAATGGTCCATTCTCTATAGAATTTTAAAAAATCTTGCATAATTTGAATTTCAATTATAAATACACTAGCGTACATTATTATTTTTCTATTTTGAAATAGTTAATTGCTAATATTTTAATTTTTATTTCTTTTATTTCATATCTTTTAATGGAGAGATTGATTAATACAAACAAAAAAAACACAAACACACTACTACAAAACTTGGTTTTAACATTGCTACATTAACATCGATTTTATCAAAAATCGATGTTAACGAAAACGCGGTGGCAAATTCGTAATTAATAATACATGATTAACATCGATTTTCCAGGTTTTTATGAAAACCGATGTTAACCCAAAGAGATTAACATCAGTTTTCCAAGTTTTTAAGAAAATCAATGTTAAGTTGTGCCTGCTAACATCGATTTTAAATGTTTTTAAGAAAACGAATGTTTACTTGTACCTATGAACATCGATTTTCCAGGTTTTTTAACAAAACCGATGTTAACTTAAACCTGTTAACATCGGTTTTTCAGGTTTTTTTAACAAAACCGATGTTAACATGTACTTATTAACATTGGTTTTCGTAGGTTTTTTAACAAAACCGATATTAACTTAAACCTGTTAACATCGATTTTCCAGATTTTTAATAAAATCGATGTTAACAGGTATAAGTTAACATCAATTTTCCATTGAAAACCGATGTTGTTGTTATTATAAAAGTTGTCCCCCAAATTAAACACGAACCCTTCTTCACTTCACGCCTATCTCTCAGTCTTTGTCTCAGCTGCGCCTACCTTCGCTACCTTTGCTTCCAGTCACCACCTTCGCTATCATTGTCGGCACGACTCACTGTCACAACGCTTCCATTTGTGTTCTTCTTGCTCGCAACTTCCAACAACTCTTGTAATGACCCACCACGTCGATACTATATCACTAACTCATAATCATGGCATAAACTCATTTTAATAAAAAGAACACCCCTTTTGTTACTTGTGAAAATGATAGTAAACTTTTTTGCGAGCATATAATGATCGTCATCTTACAAAATACACATACTTGAAGATATTCATAAGACATCTCGAATACTTGTTTATACACGTCAGACATAATTTAATTACAAGTACAAAAGATTACATCTCAAAATATACGTCTAGTGTTTTACAAATAGAAAGAGAAAATAACAGTATGGGTGTAATTAGCAAAACGAGGAGTGCATTCATTAAAATAAGGGGTACATCTAGCAAAGTGCAACTCCTGCCCGGGATCATGCCCATTGACATCCCGGCAAAACACGGTGGCTTCAACAACTCGGACTTCTCCCAAAAGCACCTAATGCTGCTCATTTGCTCACACGAACCCGGTTCGCGGTCATCATTGGTACCAAACCACAAGGTACAACAACGCAAATGTGAGTTCATCATATTAAATAACGACGATAAATACAATAGGAAAAAGGCATACAACCCGGTCAAGAAGCAAAACGATTATCAGCATACAATTGCAAATGTTCCAAGCATAACATACACGGACATTCACAATCATCTCATAGATCAGCTCATAAATCTAGCATGATGCATGCTCTTGACTCAATTCTCATTATGCAATGTGGTACCATCCCAGAAATGGGCCATCCCAGTGGTTAGATGATGCAGCAGCATGTCAGGGTCACTCTGTCGTGCACAGGAATCACCTTCCCCATGGTGATCAACCAATGAGTGTCAGAAGGAGTTCCCAATAGTCGTGGACCCCCAGTACCTCCGTACTCTATAGCTAATCATCAACCCCATTTTTGCCATGCAAATGTTGTATGTCTCTCATGGGCACCATCACTGTATGGCCCGGTGCAGGCATAACTCGTCCTGGCTAGGATCTCCATACCCTCCCATGTACATACATTCTGCCCACACAAGGGCCCAGCGATGCACTAATCGTGGCCCTTGCAAGGTTTACCACCACCCAGTCCTGGCATCTCACGGTTTACCGCCCACATATGGACCCGATGATGCACTGACCGTGGTCCTTGCAAGGTATACCACCACCCAGTCCCGACATCTCACTACTACACATAGAATAACCAAACGCATTTCCTCATCTTGAGCCATCACATAGGCCGAGTTCGAATGCCACCAACGTAATCATATACGTCATCCACCACAAGTAGAAACAAGTGAACTGGTGTGAAGTAAGGGACGTCCAGGTTGGCGCTTAGACATACTATCTCAAGGTAAGAATCCGAACAAGGACGGACGAAGGCGGTCAAGGTCGATAGGGGTCGGTCAGAGAAATAAAGTTTGATCAGAGGAGGCAAGGGTAGCAAAACGAGAGAGGTCGGAGGACTTCGGTCGAGGTTTATAAGAACCCGAGTTTGTATTTCCCCAATCTACACAAGGGCGTAAGGGAACCCGGAGGCTCATTTCCCGAGAGCAAACAAGCTCTACCGAGTAAGGAACCCAGCAGCTCTCAAGAAAAGGGTTGGGACTTAACAGTTCTAAAAGGGAACATCCCATCCCGGGGTGAGGAACCCAGTCTCTCTATAAAGGGAAGGGTGAGTTTCTAGAGATGACACATGTATTAAAACCCGATCGTTCTAAAATAAGGTACACCAGCTTGACCGAGTAAGGGAACCCGGTGACTCCTTTCCCGAGAGGACACGAGCTCATCCGAGTTAGCAACCTGATAGCTCTTCCTTTGGTGAGAACTTGAGCTCAATGGCTCCAATATATCATCCGGGTAAGAAACCCGGTCTCTTATAGAAGGGGAAATGGGTTACTAATAAACTCTAAGGGAACAACCCCGGGTAGGTGACCCAGTCTATAGGCATCCGCCAACAAGGATTAAGTTACGTTCTGCATGCATGCATGCATGCTACGTAACCCACTCAACTCGTTCTACCCATCCCGGTAGCCGACATCAAAACATGGGTTCAACACGTTCATCTAACTCGACCTACCCATCCTGGTAGCCGACGTTAAACAGGATTTATGGCTATGTGTAACCCAGCCAACCCATCCCGATACTCATCACCTTCACGAACACCTCCGTAAGTGTCTTAGAAACCTTTCAGCATCAAAATGCCTACTTCGTAGACATACATGGGAAGTTCTTAAAACATCTACTTCCCTTCAAGAACACCCAACATCAACACAAAACAACATTCAATAGATCTAAGACATACCACATCCCGTTTCCAAAAAGAGTACCTTTTCTGGGAAAAAGCATCACACACACACACACACACACACACACACACACACACACACCAGGGACATGCAGTTATCGTCACAGCTAGACTCTCTGGCCCCCAGACCGTGGTACTTAAAGCCGTTAAGAAACACAATAAACTCCCCTTACCTAAGCAGGAGTTCTTCCATGAGCTTCACGATGGTTTGTTCCTAACTTATGCTCCGACCACGATAGTCTTCTTGGCGTCGGGATTCCGCAGCAGCTACGGTGGTTCTTGTAGGTTGAAGGTAACAAGGAAAGGGTCGAGAATGAGAGGTTTCTAGGTGAGTGTTAGAGAGAAAGCGGTGGAAAAACAAAGGCAGAAGGAGGAAGAGTAAGCTTGTTGCTATGTCAGCCTACTGCTTATAAACATGGCTGACATAGCATGTCCTCTTAACGTGCTTAGCTAACAACCACAAAACAACAGAGTTGACTTATGTCCAATACCCATCAAGCACGCATACCAAGGAAAAAGTACTCAAACAACAAGTTATAAATAAAACAATTAATCAATCAACATAACATACATCAAACATCCAGATTAGCAACTTATAATTTGGGTCGTTACAACTCCGACAAGGTAAACAACTGTCACGACGCTTCTACATTTGTGTTCTTCTTTTTCTGAGCTTCTTTTTCTCTTGTGGTAGCTTTTTTTCCACTGTTGGTGTAGCTTTTTTTTCTCTTTACTTGTGTATTTACAAATGTGGTCTGTATAGTGCTCTGGCCTTTATGAGGTTTTGCTTGTTTTAATTTATAGTAATATTTCATTGGGTTATGGAGACAGAGAGAGTAATTTAATTAATCCATCTTTTAATTTTGAACAATAATTCTTCAATACATTTAGTAGGCTGCCAATGCATGTTTAAGCCTTTGAGGCTGCCAATGCAATGTTAGTAGGCTGCTACTTCTACAATTCATATCTGCTTGCAATGCTTAATGATCCTTAAGACTGACTCATAGATGTAATGCTAATGATTAATGGTCCCATGCATTGCTACAAACCAAAGTTGTTCAGTAACCATTAAGTATACCAACAAGGTAGCCTATTAACCATTAAGTAATGAGAATTTAGGACAGCTTATTAGTGGCTGATTTTAGTGTTTTCTACATGTAAAGATTTTAGTGTAGCTCACTGCTATTTGCTTTCGATTGGTACAACAGTTGTTGGAGAACCACTACCATCATTACTGCACCCATACATAGCCTGATAGCCTATTTAGTGTGTCAAAGCCAATGTTGTTGCCAACTCCAGTGTTTGTATCCCAAATTCTGAATGTTAGTTGTACATGTAGTGAGGTGGTTGAATCTGCCTCTTCTCAATGTTGGTGTTGGCTTTCAATTAGAAACTAATTAATGTTTTGGGTTATGTTGTTCCTAGGTTTAACCAACATAGTTTGTTCAAGCTTAATTACTATGTAGTATGCCTCTGGCTGGCTTCTATTATATATGGATAATTTGAAGGCAATAATGCAATATATTTTAGTATTAGTATCTCGAGTAATCTTGAAATTGTCATGTTTATCATTGTTTTTGGCTTCTATTATATAATCAATCAATTATCAATATGTGCTTTGGCCATTTAAGTTCTCTGAATGAGTATACTCTAGTGTTTGTTTTGGATCTTACCCTAGTAGCTACACCAAGATTCGCAGGCAATGACTAAAGTATAAGTGTATATATTGATAGTAAATAGTGATGACCCATATCGTCATGGTAAACACTTTAGTTATAGGCATCAATCACACAACTAATAAGAATACACATCCATGTATTGATTTTTATGCTTTCATATTAGATTGAAATGATAATTAAGGCAGCCTGTAATACTTTGTTATGGTCATCATACAGGGGGATTTGTGGACTCTCATTTGCAAAAAAGGGACGTCTTCTTCGCATTGTGTTTTGGCTTTCTCAAATGGTGCATACTAATTCCATCTGGAGATTGGTCAATCATATCCGTTCATCTTCTTGCATGACAATTGACACTTTTTTCTTTTCTTATTTTGCATATGAAAAATATTTAGCTATTGTCAGCTCTAGACTACGGGTTATAAGCTGGGAAATTGGGGAAGATATTCTGAAGTTCCCTAACGATTTGGTATTCTTCATTACTTATGCTTCACACACACAAATGAAAACACATCCCAAACAACTCTTTTTTAATTGTGCCCTTTCTTTCTAGCATTAATTATTGTTTTTAACTAGGACCCTTTTTAGATCATGCTCACATTTGATTATGATTTTAGCAAGAGAGAATAAGATAGTTTAATCACTATTTGTAGGCACTTTTCATTTTCATTTTTGCATCCTCATCACTAGATTCGTGCTTGCAGATTGTTAGTGATCATCATCACAGGTACTTACAATTGTATTTAGTATTTTTTGACATTCTATATGTATACGCGTGGTTTTGTAACTTGTTTTATGTGATTAATTACTAGAGCTTTAATATACAGTCAATGTTCATTATAAGTGAACCTTAGATTCCCATTTGAGATTCATTACAGTGATTCTTCTGGACAGTTTGGATTAATCATTGTATTGATTCTTGAATTGTCCGTTTGGACAGTTTGGGAAGACTCATTTTTTTATAGTATATTAATATGTATATGTTGAGTTTATTTTCTTAAATTTGATGAAATTTTGGTACAATGCATTTCACTTTGTTCTCTGGGTGCATACTTGACTGTGGTGGAACTCACGTCACCGCTTTCATATCATGTATTCGGAGATCAAAGCAAAATGCTGCCAAAATTTAGTCAAATTTAAGATAAGAAACTCAATCTATACATATGAATATAGTATAAAAAAAGTCTTCCTAAATGGGATAGGGCCACACCTTGAATGGAAAAAGTGATGTTTTCATGCATGGAATAACTTTGTGAGTATCACAGAGTTATTAAATAGATGGATCAAAGTTGGATGAATATAAGTCGCATCATGGTTGAGTATGAGGAAGGCATTGAACATTTCTTGCAATTTGCCTCCGAAAGAAGTCGACCAGATGGGGATGGAAAATATTTCTATCCCTGTATCAATTGTTTGAATGGGAGACGACAAGCGTTGGACGACATACGGGACCATCTTCTGTGCGATGGGATTAAGAAGGCATATACCACATGGATATGGCATGGTGAATTAACAAACACACAGTGGGTCTCGCAAACTTAACCACTTGATGTTGACATCGGAGATCGACTAGAGGATATGATTCGGGATCTGGGACATGAGTCTTTTCAGCAAGCACATGCCCCTATGTATGATACATTGGAAAGTGATTCGAAGAAACCATTGTATTCGGGGTGCAAAGAGTCATTGACACTATTGTCAGCGGTGTTAAATCTGGTTAATGTCAAGGCCAAATATGGGTGGAGTGACAAAAGCTTCAATTCACTGTCTGAGGTAGTTCAGGACATGCTTCTAGATGAAAACACGTTGCCAAGAAGTTACTATCAGGCTAAGAAGATTCTTTGTCCAATGGGTATGGAGTATCACAAAATTCATGCCTGTCCTAATGATTGCATATTGTACAGAAATGAATTTCAAGAAATGCATAAATGCCCCAGGTGTGGGGTATCACGATACAAACTGAAGGTCGATGATGACTGTAGCATTGCTGAAAACACACAGAAAAGCTCCCCCACGAAGGTGTTGCGGTATCTTCCGATCATTCCAAGGTTTAAACGTCTGTTTGCTAATGAAGATGACGCAAAAGACCTTACATGACATGCAGATGGGGGAAACTGTGATGGAATACTCCACCATTCGGCAGATTCCTCCTAGTGGAAGAAGATTGACCGTTTGTATCCAGAATTCGGTGAATACCCAAGAAATCTTAGACTTACACTTTCCAGTGATGGAATGAATCCTTACGACAGTTTAAGTACTCAGCATAGTTCGTGGCCTATTTTGCTGGTCATTTACAACCTGCCTCCTTGGTTGTGCATGAAGCGAAAATACATGATGTTGTCTATGATGATATCGGGCCCAAGACAGCCAGGAAATGACATTGATATTTATCTTAGTCCCTTGATTGAAGACTTGGCAAACTTTTGGGACGAGGGGGTTGTCGTGTTTGATGGGTATCATAAAGAGACATTCAAGTTGCGTGCAATGCTATTTTGTACCATTAATGATTTTCCTGCGTACGGGAATTTGAGTGGATACAGTGTTAAGGGCCATCATGCATACCCTATCTGTGAACAAGACACAAGCTACGTACAACTTAAACATGGCAGAAAAACCGTTACACTCGCCATCGACGTTTTCTGAAACCTTATCACCTTTATCGGCGATTGAAAAAAGCATTCAATGGAAGTCAAGAGCATGAAACTGCACCAATTCCGTTAACCAGTGAGCAAGTTCTTGAGCGAGTTGAGGACATCCATACTATATTTGGAAAGACCCAAAAGAAGCTGAAAGGTAATACTTGCATATGGAAGAAAAGGTCGATATTATTTGATCTTCCATACTGGTCTGATCTAGATGTTAGACATTGTATCGATGTTATGCATGTGGAGAAAAATGTGTGTGACAGTGTCATCGGCACGCTTCTTAACATTCAAAGTAAGACAAAGGATGGTTTGGACAGTAGTCAAGATCTTGCTGAGATGGGTATACGTGAGCAATTACATCCTAGGTCTGATGGTAAAAAAATATACTTGCCTGCAGCATGTCACACTTTGTCAAGAAAGGAGAAGATAAGTTTCTGTCAGTGTCTGTGTCGAGTGAAAGTGTCACAAGGATACTCTTCAAATATTAAGAGTCTTATGCAGTTCAAAGATCTGAAACTAGTTGGCGTAAAGTCTCATGATTGCCATGTGTTGATGTAACAACTGTTAGCCATGGCGATTCGAGACATTTTGCCTAACAAAGTGAGACATGCTAGCTATAACTTGCCTATGCATTTTCTTCAATGCCATTTGTACGAAAGTCATGGACCCTGTAAAGTTAGATGACTTGGAAGAAGAGGTGACAATTATCTTGTGTCAATTGGAGATGTATTTTCCTCCTTCATTTTTCGACATAATGGTTCACTTACTTGTTCATTTGGTGAGGGAAATTAAACTGTGTGGTCCCATTTATTTACGGTGGATGTACCTGATCGAGCGATACATGAAGATCTTGAAAGGGTATACAAAAAACCTACACCGTCCTGAAGCATCCATAGTTGAAAGGTACATTGCCGAAGAAGCTGTAGAATTTTGTTCAGAGTACCTTGAAAAAGCAAAACCCGTTGGTCTTCCTGAGTCGCGCCATGACGATAGAGTGGGAGGAAAGGGTACACGAGGGCTGCATGTTATAATGCCTTCTTTGTAGGAATTGCAACAAGCTCATTTGTATGTCCTGAATAACAGTAATGAAGTCCTACCATACATGGTTCGTCATGAGGCATTACTCAAGGAAAGTAATCCAAGAATGACAAAGAATAGGCTGTTGAAATAGCATAACAAGACTCTCCTAAATTGGTTTAAAGATACAATATTTAGTGATGAATCTGCATATGAAACAATGAGGAAGTTAGCAGATGGGGCAACAATAAATGTTAGAAGTTGGCAAGGGTACGATATCAACAAGTATTCGTTCTACACTAAACAACAAGATGAGAAGAGCACAATGCAAAATAGTGGGGTTAGCCTAAAGGCCGAATCGCAGCACTTCGCTACTGTGCATGACCACAATCCACGTTTAGCGTGCATGCCTTACTTTGGAGTCATTAATGACATCTGGGAGCTTAATTATGTTACCTTCACTATTTGTGTTTTCAAGTGCAAGTGGGTTGATATCAATAGTGGTGTGTGAACCGAGGACTTGGGATTTACTTTGGTAGATCTTAACAAGCTAGCTTATCAAGATGAACCTTTCATCATGGCAGAACAAGCTAAATAGGTGTTTTATGTTCAAGATTAGTGTGACGAAAGGTGGTCAATGGTACTACATGGAAAAACCATTGGTATTAATCTTGACGATGATGACGATACCGTTGATACAAGTGTCACTCAATTGTCGACACAAATACCTAACGTCAATAGAGAAGACGAAGTAGACGACGTTCATGCAAATCATAATGATCATGATGAAGGAGAATTAAATAACATGACTTCATGTAATTTATTTATGTTAAATTTTTTCTACTTGTACAATTTCACATGTAACCTAACTTGTCACTTGACTTATTTGTGTTTTTGTTTTTAACAGGATTATGACTACACCACCGAGCTCCCCTCCTTGTGCTGAGTCACCACATCCTCCTCCTGAGTCAGCACCCGCTCATCTGGAGTCATCACCTCCTCTTCAGTCAGGACCTTCGCCGTCTACAGTGAAGAAGACTAGGAAAGCAACATGGCTGAGGTCATTGACTACTAGAGTTGCTGGTGCTGACAGACCAGTTGTTCATGTTGATCCAGCCACTGGGAAGGCTAATGGTCCTCAGGCAAAGAAATTAAGGACGTATCTAGGGATCATGGCTAGAGACAAGGTGGATGTCACGATTCCTAATTGGAAGGAAGTTCCTACAACGCAGAAGGAGTTGATTTGGGAGGACATTCAGGTATTACAACTTAAAGGTCTACTGTCATTGGTTTTAGTTATACAATTTAAATGTTGTTGTAATTGTAAAACTCATGTCATTGTAATGCAGGCTGAATTTGATATACCTAAAGCGTCCGACCAACAGACCAAGAAGAAAATTCTGCAGACAGCCAGAGAGCGCTGGAGGTAGTTTAAGTCAGATCTGATTAGGAAATGGGTCTTGACAGAAGGCAAGGACGACGATGCCGACGCTGTATGCGAAAAATACGGCATTAGTAAGGAACAGTGGACCCAATTCTGTCAGAGTCGTAGAGTCGCTTCCTGGAAGGTTAGTTGTTTTACATTGTTTTACAATTCCACAATTATGTATTCAAACAGGCTTTTTTTTGTTAACCCTATATGTGTAATTCTTACAGGATGTTAGAAAGAAGGCCCAGGCCATCCAGAAGCTTAACACTGCCCCTCACGTGTTGTCTTGCGAGGGTTACGAGTTGTTACAGAAGAGGTTGATGGAGGAAAAACAAAAGAAGCAATTGGAGGGAGCAACTCCTGATGACAGCACAGAGACCATTATTCATCCTCCGTCCCCTGTGTGAAAACACTCGAAGTGGAAGCTGGCTTGCACCAATAAAACGGGCCAAATGACTTCTGAGGCGGCACGTGAGATTGTAGAGAGGATTGTAAGTCAAACCTCCCTCCTCTCATACACCTTTAATGATTTTTTGCCTCACAAATTATGAAACTAATGTTCTACTTATATTCATTGCAGGATTCCCTGGATGAGCAATCCACACAGGGTAGCTTTGTCGCCAGTGGACGTCAGGATGTTCTAACTGCTGCCATCGGACGACCAAAGCACCTCGGCCGTGTCCGTGCTGCTGGAGTCGTTGTGACCATTATACAATACTTTGGACCGGCCCCATTATCCTCTCGCAAGTCCAAGTCATCAATGGCACCTGAAGACTTGTCTCAACTGAAAGAAAACATCAGGGAAGAGCTGAAGCAGTTGATCACTGATAAACTGATGTAGTCGATCACTGAGAGGGTTACCCAGCAGCTGATGATGTCCTTCAGCCAGCTACAGTCCCAGATGCAGTCTTAGAGAGCCATGCTGCCTCCAGAAGTCCAGACATGTCCATATGGTGCCCGTGTCAGCACCAAGGAAAACTATGTTGATCCTTTCGGTAATGACCCAGACACCGGTGCATCTGACAGACGTGGGTTGTATGTCGATGACAATCCTCCCCGCCTGGTTGCTATTAGAAGACTTTATGAAGGGTCGACAACCGTGCACAGCATCCCTCTGGACAGTGATCAGGTAAAGGTGGGTGTTGAGGAAGTTCGAGATGTTGATGCTCGCGTCCCTGTACCCACTGACGAGGTTCAGTTAGTTGGGCAGGCCCTTAACACCTTCCTTGCTTGGCCGACACATCTTGTACAACCTATTTTTAATAAGGTATTTCATTTCTGCCTTATTTCTTGTCATTTAACATTCATTTGTCTCATATAAAGTT
Source organism: Glycine latifolia (assembly GCA_013407115.1). Classification (NCBI taxonomy): domain Eukaryota; kingdom Viridiplantae; phylum Streptophyta; class Magnoliopsida; order Fabales; family Fabaceae; genus Glycine; species Glycine latifolia. The sequence goes on from CM023955.1 coordinate 32,869,754, forward strand.
AAAACGGTCGTTGACTTATGTTTGTTAACTGTGTAGGATAAATAGGGACCTCATGGACCGGCGAAACCTGTAAATAAGTCGGAACATGTTGAGGATCCCTTGTACTAGATCACATTGACCATCCCAGATCTTTTCTTCACACCTTTGCAGGTGGCATGGGACCCACAGATGTTCGGGGTGCATAATGACAATTTCCCATTGTACATCAAGCAGGAGGATATTTCTGAGATCATCCATGGTGGTCAATGTCTGAGCATCTCCGTTATACAACTGTGGATTTTGTAAGTCACTGTCCAGTAGCTAATGTTACATAACTAATTATTTTATGTTCATGTATAATTGACTTTATTTATAAACAATAGGCATATGAATGAGGTATGTCTACAATCGGATCATCCCGTTGTGTATGGATTCATCGAGCCATAGTCCATACAGAGATCTGGGCAATCTCAATTTGAATCCGAGGGCTATCTCAAGAAATGGATGCCGAGTTCACATAAAGATGTCTACCTTGCAGCGTACTTGAATGAGTAAGTAAAAATGTACAAAACAATTTAATTAATGTATACAGTATAATAACTTATTTTTCTCCAACGCAGTTCACATTGGCAACTGGTCGTCATATGTCCTAAGGCCAATGTTGTCGTGTGGTTCTGTTCGTTGCACAACAGGCCTGATAACTACCTGAAAACAATTATTAACAGGTAGGTTGTAATTGTGTAAAACATTTATGTTATTATTTCGAACACATGAATATGTTAATTGTACAATATGCATGCATTTTTATCTTAAGCAGTGCTTTGAAGGCAGTCCATAACACTAAAGGAAATAAATCAAAGGCTACTACTAAATGGTTCATGTATTCAAAATAATATTTATTACTATTTACACTAATTTTCCGTTTAACTTTGACTATGTTATTGAATTTAGTGTAATAAGCAAAGAGGAAGCACTGAGTGTGGCTATTATGTCAGGCATTGGATGTGGACAATAGTCCAAGGAGGCTTCAAGGACAATTGGGACATGGTAATTGTCTAATTTAAAACTATTTTTATTTTTTTGACTTGTCTTTGTTTTATACTTTTTTAATTTATGATTTATTATGTCATGCAGTATTTCACTAATGAAAGACCACTCGAAGCCCAGACATTGAAGGTTGTTAGGGTTGAATGAACTAAATTTTATCTTAAAGTTAGAGATCAAATATTAGGTTAGGTGGTTAAGGGATTTTTAAACAATTGTATAAACATTAGGTTAAGAAATCATTTTTATGTACATTAACACTATTGAATTTTATTTGTTCTTCAAGTTTTATTTTATTGAAATTTTATTTTATTGAATTGTATTATGAAATTGGCTGGTTGGTATGGGTTTGGTTTTTCATTTACAGGTTGAAGAACTGCACTAATTAAAAAAACAGAAAAAATATTTTAAAAAAATTAAAAAAACAACATTGGTTTCCATTAGATAACCAATGTTGTTAACTACATAGGGGCATCGGTTTTGAAAATCAATGTTAACTTCCACACTTTCAACGTTGCCTGATTCAACATCGGTTCAAAACCGATGTCGAATGTAAAAAATAACCGATGTTGAATGCTATTTTTCTAGTAGTGACATATTGACATTTTTATTCTTCCTCTACGCTAATTTTTTTTATCTTTTTCCATTTTATTTGAATGTTTATTTTTACACAATTAGTTTAATATTTAGTATGTAAAATTTATTTGTTTTACATTTCTTCACTTTTAATCTACTTGAAGGTTTACTTTCTATTTTATTTTTATTTTTTAATTTATATATTTACTTTTTCTTTAATAGAAATATTTCTTTCTTTTTTTTCAAACAATTTATCTTTCATTATTTTTCTTAAGGTAAGATTATATGAGTTGTCTTTTTTATAAGTATCTTTGTTGATTTTTTTATCATTTATGTTGATTCTTTCTAGAATAGTGAATGCTAACATTTTTATTCTTTTTTATCTGATTTCAATGGAGGATAAATGCAAACAAGAATTAAACACAAATTATCTAAGGTGAGTTTTTATCTTTTTTAATTTTTTATTTTAATGTTCTTTTTTATAAATTTAGTCTAATAATTTCGATTTATGTACTTCTATTTTTTGTTTTGTTTCATGTTGTTTAAATGGTTTCCTTCTTGCATTAGAAAAAAATAACTCCTCCATTGATTAATTTTTTCAAGGGAACTATTTTTTAAAATTAGTTATGATGTTTTTTAAATCTTCTTTTTTTATTTTTTAAAATTAGTAATTGACATAACGCAATTGGTTGGAATAAATCCGTGGTGTAAACAATTTTTTTTATAGTTTCATCTTTTTTTTTTATCTTCTTTCTCTGATGTAATATTTTTTATATTTTTTATCATTAATTAATTTTTTAAAGTTTATTTTATACTTTTATTTTTCTTCTTCTAATGTATAGATTTTCCAAAGTCAAAATATGAAAATAATTTAACATTATTAGTTTGGTATACCAAAATTTAAAATGAACGATTAATTTAAAATAGATGATTATTTTGAAAGGTAATTAATTATATGGGATGATGTTGTGTGACAATTTCATGTTCATTTTCTCCAAATAATTCAATTAATTAATACAAATTTTATTTTATTATATTTCCAATAGAAATTGAATAAATTAAATCAATTATAGAATCCTAAGTCAATTAAATCATACAAATGTAAAATTACTACATACTATATTTATTCTATTTTTGAGTTAGTTATAATATTTTTTATTTTGTTATTTATAATAATTTATGTTAAATATTTATTATATTATATTATAATAAAAATAATGATATTGATAAAAAAACTTATTATAATTATTTTACATTAATTTATGGAAAGTATATATTATAAGGATATAGTAATGATAATGATAATAATTTATTATATTTTCTTAAATACTAAAATAGTGAATAACAATGATGATAATTGTATTTTGTTACTAAAAAAATATTTTGATTCCGATTAATTGATAATTGATTATAGTAATGTATAATATAATTCAAAGTCATAATATATTTATATGGGATTCTAACTCAGGGATTTGGATCATCTCTCATTAAAAATAATTTGAGAGTCTTTAATTTGAGAAAGATACATTGATGGATCAAATGGACGGTTGAGTTTATTCAGTTAAACTCACTTTTTCGTTAAAGTCTCTACAACATGACTGCTTCCCATGTCTCCCACGGTGGAAAAAGAATTTTAGACCGTTAGATTTTTATTTTTTTAGATTGATGGTCAAGATCTTTTTCTTTTTCCTGTTGTACCCTTTTCTTCTTTCTCCCCACTTTATTTTCTCCTTTCATCTTCCTCTTTCTTACATGCACTAGACCACAACCATGAATCACTATCGCCGTATGCAATTGTAGACAACAAATTTGTTTTTCCGATGACTTTCTTTCTTCCTTTCGGCTCCAACTTCAGATCTGTATAAGCATAGATCGAACGGTTTGAAGCCCCAAAACAGATCAAATTTCAAAAAACGAGAAAGAAGATCTGAAACTTCAATGGTGGTTGCGCCGCAGCAAACGGCAGAGAAGTTGATGAGAGAAAGAGATCCAGTTGTTTCTCCCAAACCAAGTTAGAACTGGCCAAACCAACCAAGGCACAACCATATTGGCAAAACAACAAAAAAATTGTGATAGATGTGCCACACACACGGGGACACACTTGCGGTGGCCATGGGAGGTCGTGAGCATAGTGATTGCCATACGCGGCGGTGACAAATGGCGAAAGACGGTCGAGGTAAAAGGAGGTTGGTCGTTCTTGGTGGTTACTGAAACAACAACCATTGTGATTGAGCGTTGAGTCACAAAGCAAGTAATATTATAAATATTTTAAATTTGATTTAAATAATTATTACTAACACAATGAATTATTTATAAAATAGTTCAAGTGGACATTTGATTTAATATATTAATTTAAATGCTTAAAATCAATACATGTGTTTGTCACATGATATTAATTTATTTATAATTATTTTTCTTATTAGATCAAATTCTACTTAAAGTAATTCATCATCAAAATATCAAAATTATATTATAAACTTTATATAAAGAAAACAATAAATTAAAAAGTGGTTTATAAGGTAACATTCTATTGCTTGTGATAATTTTTTAATGAAATTTTATCCAAATATGATATTTAAAGTTTACTTGGTATTTTTTTTCCAATTTGAACATTTTTAGATGACTTATAAAGTTTTAAAAGATAAATTAAATAAATAAAAATTTAACTCAATTTTTGTTATCCCAAATTACGCATTAATTACTAAATTGTTGCGATCTCAAATCAAACATCAATTACTCAATTGTTGTTTATTATTTGAAATACAATTTTTTCATTTGATAGATTTTTTTCTTCTAAAAATTTATTTTTAAAAGTTTAACAACTTTAATTTAAGTATTCTAATTAACATGGTATTGTTATAAAAATTAAATAAACATTGATTTGAATTAATTTACAAATTATTAGTTATATTATTAATAATTAAACCAAATAAAAATAAATTAAATTACAGCATACATATAACATATTCAAATGATTCTATTAATTTTTTATCTTTGTTTCTAATAAATCAATCTTCCTTCTTATAATATTCTGTATATATGGATACTTTAACATATTAAATTAATTAATTTAATTTAAAAATTTGCTACAAAACAAGGTTTTGATACATGAACAAATGCTATTGTTTTCTAAGATCTTTGTTTCTAATAAATCGATCTTCCTTCTTATAATATTCTGTATACATGGATACTTTAACATATTAAATTAATTAATTTAATTTAAAAATTTGCTACAAAACAAGGTTTTGATACATGAACAAATGCTATTGTTTTCTAAGATTAGTCATCAATCAAATTATTAAATATTTTGTACTAATAACATAATTCTCAAAAAGAAAAAAAAATAACTAAATCAACTTTTTTGAAAAGAAAGTCAAAAGGATACATGCAAGATCTTGTCAAAGTAAATGAGGTCCTACCTTGAACGAAAGCCCTAAGGGTGTTCACCGACCAATTCAGGTAGATTTTGGTCAAATTTAGGATTCAATCCAATTAAATTTGATCAGTTTGATTTTCACAATTTTTTTAAAAATTCAACACAAATCACCCCCATTCATGAATTGTTTGATTCGGTTAAGGCAAACGGATTACTCATTTAAATTTAATTTTTTTTTCTAGAACTACTATTTTATATCATGAATTAACAAAATATTATCAAATGTATGAAAGTAGTAAAATTGATTCATTTAATACCATCAACATAATATTCTAAAATAATAATACAAATTAAAACAAAAGATTCTTCAACAAGATTTATTATAATAATCTGAATCACATAGTTTATGTTTTCTTTCTCTCTTCATATTGAGTACCTTGTAAGCACATTATCTTTTCGATCCAACAATTTCATCAAATTTAATAAATTTGTTCCACTAATAATCTTGTATTTTAACATTTCATCTATACCTATTACCTAAACATGCCAATAGCTAGCTATACTACAATTGACTGCGTAGTACTTCTACATCTTGGACCAAAATGTATTCAACTTCAATATTTGAGAGTCCCCTTATCATTATTTTTCAGTGGTCAGCCATATTATTTAAGAATTTGGAGAATATATGAAGATTGATTCTTACATTAATTTTTACATCAAGAACAAATTTCAAAATCTTGATATGAGCACACTTTTAACTTTAAACCACTCAATCATAGGCTATATTTGAAGTACCATCATAAAACTGTGTGCAACCAACAATTAGTTATCAACAATTTCTACGCACCACAGGAAGGATCACATGGATTCAATAAAGAAAACAAATTGTACAAAAAAATTTGACTGAGATAAAAACATTCCATCAACTATATAATAGACACTTTAAGCACATTGTCATTAGAATTAGTCAACATAAGACATAAGTTATAGTAAAATATATGCAGTTCTGCACCGAAAACAGCATTCACATTAAACTGTTTTTAAAAGTAACTCTTGCACCGACTCATCAAGACACTTTCACAATATATATCCAAATGAAGAGCTGAACTTGCATACAAAAGTTACATCAGTGGTCACAAAAACAAGAGAAACAGTGAGAACGAAAAATAATGAGGAAGAGAAAAAGGAACAAGCTTAAGAAATATTGCGAAACAGAGTATATACCTCTATCCGCAGACAACATATTTGCAGACTTGGGGTGGTGCAATGACGTGGTGTTGCTCTATCAAAACCACGCGACTGTCGACAAGTAAGAAAGAGAACTTTTGTAACCCTAGAATAAAATAACAAAAGAGGAGGAAAGGAAGTGCCTTGAGTGCCTTCTTGCGGTGACAAGGTGAGTAGTGAGTTTACTTTAACTCCCATCAATAAAAGCCCAACTTATTCAATTATTATATTTTATTAAAAGCACTAAAGAAAATAATATAGTACCACACCTTATTTGATTGTCAAATTATTTTTTAGTTTTTAAATTTTAATATATATATATATATATAATAATAATAATAATAATAATAATAATAATAATAATAATAATAATAATAAAATTTATGTTTTGATTACGGGTTCACAGATCGGATCAACGGATCTATAAATCTAAATCCGTAAATCAACTCGTACATGAATGATTTTGATCGGTTTGATTTGGTTTTGACCAAAATGCATAAATGATTAAACCCAAACTATTTGAATCGCTTTGGATCACGGATAACCTGAACCCTTGAACACCCCTAAACAACCCAATGATAACAATTTTTTGAAGCATGTATACTTATAAAAATATATTTTAATATTTATTGACATATTTACTAACATAAATTTATTAATATTTAAATTAAATAAGTATTAATATATTAAAAATTTAAAATAATATAAAATCACTCTAATAAATTATAAAATTTTAATTTAATATTCGTGCAAAACACCTAAAACTATGTTACTATAAAAGAATGTTTTATTCTATGGGATGATATCAAGGGACACCCTTATATTTATTTCCTCAAAATAATTCAATTAATACAAAATTTATATTTATTCTATTTTAATAGAATCTTAAATCAATTATAATATATAAGAATTGTATAAATCAAAATATTCAGATTTTATATTTATTCTATTTTTTTAATTTCATATAATAGATATATGAGAAATGTAAATGTGATAAAAAAAAATCGTATAAATTGATATTGTATATTTTTGTTGATCAATTACAAGTATATTTAAAAATATAGTAATTCTCATCAAAAGTAAATTTTACGTCAACACAATTAATAAAGGGCCATTTTTTTATTTTTTTTATTTTCACAGGTAAAATTTAAATCAATTAAAAAAATATATATATTTAACTATTATGAAACATATAGTTGCACAATTTTAATTAACTGTCCAATAAAATAATTTAAATCAATATTAATTTATTCTTTATATTTACTAAATACTATATATGTATATATTTTTATAATTTAAAAAGTTTTAAATTCATCACAATTTATTTTAATAATTTTTATTGACATATGTATTAATATATATTTATTAAAATTTAAACTAAATAAAATATATTAAAAATTCAAATAATATTAAATATTATTCTAATAAATTATAAAATATGAATTTAATAAATGAAAAAATTAGGAAAAAAAATGAAAATATCGCTTTCCTAAATATCAATAATAATTAGATGTTCTTTTTTATAAAAAAAAAAAAAACTCCTACTATAGGAAAGCTACATTCTCAAGCTCACTTTCTCAAAAATGACTATGCGTACCATTAGACAAAATCTCCGCAAGTTATCATGGTTTATTTCTGTTTTGTCCTATTGATGCGTTGCTAGTTGGGCCTAATGGACTTTAGTTCTTCATTAAACTCTAAAAAAAACCATTTACTACCGATATAATTAATCAATAAAAAAACATTATATGTAATGTCTTTTTTTTAGAGAAATATTTGATGTCTTGAGTTAGGCATAAGTTGTTCTTAATTTACGCAAATTTATATGAAATATTTTTCTTTTTATAAAAATAAAAAAATTATAATAATATAACTTTTAAGATAATTATTATAAAAATTAATAAAATTATTATATATGATAATATGAAATATATTTACATTTTCAATGTACTTTAATTAATTTAAAAAAGTTCTGACAAATATTTTAAAATTTAAAAGATAAGGAGCTGTTTGTTTTAATTTTTTTTTTTTTAATTCCTATTTTTAAATTTTTATGACATTATTATTATTATTATTATTATTATTATTATTATTATTATTATTATTGCTTAAATGTGAAAAGAAACCTTATTAGTTGATTTTTTTATTTTACTTTTGGTTCTTGTATTTTTTTTAAATTTTAGTCTATGTAAGTTTGTGCTTTTTGATTTTTAGTCTCTACAATCAATCATCCCTTTTAAAAACCTTAACATTATCCTATGACAATTTATAGTTAAATGATAATATAAAATATATTTACATTTTCAGTATATTTTAATTAAATTGAAAAAGGTTTGACAAACATTTTAAAATTTAAAAGATAGAGAGCTGTTTGATTTGAGATTATTTTTTAAGTTCTATTTTCAAAAGTTTATATGACTTATAATATTAATAATAATAATGTGAAAACATATCCAATAAGTTGACCCTTTTTTAGTTTTGGTTATTGTACTTTTTTTTTTAGTTTTAGTCCACATAAATTTTTACTTTTCGATTTTTAGTCTTTATTTCAATTATCCTTTCAAAATACGATAATGGTTAATAATGATGTCACATCGATATCATCATGCACCACATTTGCAAAATATGATATCATTACATGTTATGCTAACATAATGTCACATCATTAATGTCACGATAATAATAATGTCATATTCACACTTATGTTATAAGGACTAAAAACAAAAGAATATACATAAACATGATATTATCATGATATGACATATAATGATATCATCTTAATATTATCTTTGATTGATGTATATTCAATATTAATATCAACATCAACAACACTTTTAATCCAAGTTAATTGGGATCGGTGGTAGATGAACCCAATGATAAATCGAAAATAAGACAAATAAAAAGAAAAGAGAAAGGGGAAGAAAAAAAGGAAATTAGACAAACAAAAAAAAAACTAAAAGAAAAGAAAGGTGAAAGAGAAAGGAGTAATAATTTTGGTATATTAAGTTTCAAAATTTTTATTTTGGTCCTTATATTTTTGAAATTTTCATTTTGATTATTTCTTATAATTTTTGTTAGCAAACAAGTGTGTCATTAATTTTAAATTTTGGAATAATTAATTTAAAATAGTGACAGCTAAAAATCATTACTATCTTTTTTAAATTCATTCAACCACCTACTTCTTTAACTTCCGTCATTTTTTTTTTTTGCAAACTCCATAACCACTAGAGTATAAACAATGCAACCACTCTCCTCTCAAATCTCCAACCTCCCCAACACTCCAACCACCATCATCAACAAACAAATCAGATCAACAACATCCATCAACCAAACAACACCATCGTACCACTCCATAGCCACACTACGACCTAACACCAACATAGATCAGAAATGTTGGATCCCGACGATGATGAGAAGCTATAGATTTAATGTCATAGTGGTGATTTTGGGTCTTGCTTCAATTTTTAGTCACATTATTTTAAATTAATTATTAAAAAATTACAGAAATATAATGTTTGCTAACGAAAATTAGAAGAAAATACCAAATTGAATATTTCAAAAACATAAAAGATCAAAATGAAACATATAAAAACCTAAAAGACCAAAATGAAAAATTTGAAATTTACTGTACCAAAATGAAATTTTTAAAACACAAAGCATTAAAATGAAAATTTTAAAATTTAATATACCAAAGTGCAAAAATATTAAAACATAATGGACCAAAAATAATATTTAATCTAAAAAAAAGTCTAAAAATACAAAAAGCTAATGTTTTCACAGTAAATTAAAATTAAAAGTCTCTAATGAATATTGCTATTATCACGAGAAGGAAAGAAATTCAGTAATCTGTATTCCATTATATTGGTATTGTGACACCACCAATAATCCAATATATAGGCCCCCACCAAAGCAAAAACGCGTATAACGGAAATGAAGCATTTCATTTGGATTGCTTTTAACAGTTTATTTAATTCTATAATTTATAAGATCATAAGAGCATCTGGAGGGGAGAGTATTTATATGAGTTTTTTAGAGTCTTTTATTCATCTTTTTATAGTTTCTATAATGTCATGTGATTCATAAGAATTCTTACAAAATTTTATTTAAATACAAAAAATTATAAAAAACTTTAAAAAATTTTCTTGATTGAACATATTTAAAAAATAAGAAATTCTAGAAATGATTTTTTATATTAAAAAATCCAAATTTTTTTAAAAAAAATTCTTATGCTACTTAAATATTCTTCAATACATAATAAAATAATTTTTTTATCATTAGAAACTTACCGAAAACCTCCCATCAAATATGGTCTAAGTTATGCTTAAAAAGTGTCTGATGTTAAAATGAGTCAGTAGAATATGTTGGAACTTTGAAAATAGCGAATTGCAGAGTAAAGTGTGAACCTGACCAAAAAGTGGCATTAATTATGATATGAGCGTCATACACTAATCTTACCTCCAATAGTCGTGTGGTACTGCATGATTCTACTGTCACTCGGTTGCACGTTCAGTTTGGTATGACAATCCTTCTATTCCTACAATACAAACAAGTCAACACAATAATCTCACTGCACTATGCTACCCTTTTTCCTAAAGGCAATAGCCGAAAACCGAATAATAATCAGCTTTATTTATTTTTTTCGGCTCAAAATTGTACAATGATGCTTTTCATGGTGACCCCTATTTGGTCTTTCTTTTTAAACTTTTGGTGGATCATTAGATCAATGCAATCTTTTGGTGAGTTATCATTTCAAAAGACCTCAAAACAAATGGATGTCCTTTTTTGCATAACGCTCTGCAAGATGCCAAACTTGCTACGTGAGAGGATGGTCAATTATAGGGAATAGAATCATGGCTTTAATTTGCTTTTTTTTTTTCTTTTCTTTTTCTTGTTTCCTTTTTCTTTTTCGTAGGTCACATCACTTTTTAATTAACTAATACTCAAAGATCTCTAATAAAGAATTCAATGGTGGAAATTTCATAAGGATTTCTTTTTTCTGATGATTAGGAGCTATTGTGGTTAATGAAAGCAACTAAGGATAAGTTACATTCAACATCACATCGAAATAATCACGAATCTATGATCTGTTACTATTTCATCTTCATCAGTTCCCTTGGTGGTATCGAAAGAGGCAATGGAGGGATGAAAACTAGGATTTAAATATCAACTATCAAATTACCAATCATGTAAATTGCTACATAGAACAAATCATCAATAACATATATCACTTATAACTCTCTATTGCTTCAATTTGACTGGTTAGGTATAGAAAGTAATGATCTGTGACAATTTCACATTGTTTTTCTATCTTGTACTAGCTAGCTAATAGTAGTACTTTCTTGAGATAAAATGTCATTATATATAGCTTTTACCAAAGTATGGTTAAAATCAATATCCCCAAATGAATCTAGATCCACTAAAAAGGTTCAACACGCAATGCACATTAATACAAAAACAATCAAATTTTTTCCTAACACATGGGTCAGCTACATATGGATCAATATGATAGTGTTTCGTTACTATGTATACCCATAGACAAAATTCATCTCTAAATCATATATTTTTGATGGTTTTATCAATAATTTTTTACAATATACTTTTATTTTGGTGGCAATGATATCTTTCAAAACCAAACAAGTGAATGTATTGTTAGAAAGTGTCTTAAGGGAAGTGATTAAAGAATCAACAAATCTATGTTTGTACACAAGTTGAATCCGTGTGTTTAGTAGGATTTCCACATTAATAACAAGAAAGAAAAAACACCAAAATAACTATTTGTTAATTGCTTCTATCTTAACGTGGATCTAGTATATATTCAAAATGATAAAGAAAAAAGAATAATAAAATAAAATAAAATTTAAAAAGGTGAATGATCGGATCAAGTGTTTGAGTAATCAAATTGTCATATAAAAATTTGATGCCCGAACCAATATAGGTCGACTCTTAATAATTTGATTGTCAAATCAATAAACACTTAGTTCTTCAATAAAAAATAGTAATAAAAAATGTGAAATGAAGTATAGAAATTGACATATATACTCATTAGTATATTAATTACATAATTATGCTAAGCAATAGAGAGATATCAATCATTGTTTCCTAAGTGCTTCTTGCACTTCGAATAAATTAAGTTCCACTCCAATTTCATTTTCTGCCGACGAAACTAAAATCTATACTCCTTCACCAACATTTCTGTTTCATGTGTCCCGGAAAATGCAACCAAAAATAGTAATTTAAACTTCAAAACCAAATCCTCCAAATGGATTCATCAGTCTAACTTTTATATTAAACAGCATGACTCTCATTTCTATTTAACCTGAATGAGCACTCTCGTTAATTATAACTAGTCATAATTCCTTCCACGGTTTATGATATTAAATTCACATATTGAGAATGCAAAAAAAATGGTATATAGCAACTAGCAAGTGATGATTGAAATTATAGGCAAAGAAAATAAGAGGAAGGGAGGGATAACAGTATATAACACAACCCACGTGGATGAAAAGAGTGAAGAACTGAACTGAAGATGGCTACGCTAATTGTTATAGTTATACATCAAACTGAATTTAGATTCATTATGTATGATTCAATAAGCTGACTCATAAAATATGTATAGCAATATGATGAAGGGAGGGAAAGAAAGAACAAAGAACAGAAAAGGGAAAAAAGAGTTTACTATTAAAATAAGGAAAAAAAAATAATTAACATCCAAAAGAAGACCTAATGTTTTCTTTGTGTATCTAACTTCAATTTTTGCTGTGGAATGGAATTACTGATAGGATTAGGCCCTGAGTGTACTTCGTGCAATGATTTCCTTTGAATATGATCCCTCTCAGATCCTCTTGACTGGCACGAGAGAAAACATGATAAGAATGATTTAAAACTAACCTCCTCTTGCTTATAAAAGAAAAAGAAAGTGATTATGGATCATATCAAAGAAATTATGCACTTACCATGTGATGGTGATCTTCAATTGTTGCTTTGGTTACTTGCTGAATCATTATTATTCTCATGCTTGAGTTTGAATATAGGAAAAAATGGCATACCAGAAGAAAAAAGATGAGAAAGCCCGAAGAATAGTTCATAGTTTTTGTTTCATGATAGTGCTAAACATGCAGGTTTAGAGAAAAAAGTATTAGCTAGCATGCTTTTGTTAGCTTATGTCAATTTAAAGGAAAACACACGTTTTGAGGCATACAAAAAAGGAGAAATTCATATGATGTGAGGGCACCCCGCTGCACAAACATAATTAAGAATATACCATACAATGGCATGGGATAAAGTTTGAGGACTAAATATCTTTTGTTTACTGGAGTATATACGTAGTGTCTACAAAATTGGGGCTTCTTGTGATTAAATAGTGGGAGAACAATTGTTTGAAGTTTTTTATGCCTACTTCGTACTATTATTTCGGTTTACTTTCCCTGCATGGCTACATTATCATCAACATCAAATGAGGTCAATGGGTATGGCATCAATATTTTTATAAGAGCAACTACTATTCTCACTCAATGGTGATAAAATATGATAAATGCTTATAGTGTCATTGTTTTAGTTCACATGTATATTCACAATCTTGTTCTAGTTAGATGTGATTACTAAGAGTCATACATTGCTACAAAAAACGCCTACGACGACGGTTATTTTGGGCATACGACGACGGTTGTAGCAGTGTCGTTGATATGGGTGTCGTTGATAGTGGGGGACTTTCGACGACAGTTCCAAATAACCGTCGTCGTTGGTAATATATTTTGATTTTTGATTTTTTTTAAAAAAATTTAAACACAAACGAAGACGGTTATTTAAAAAAACCGTCATCTTTAGTCTACATACAAAGACGGGTTTTTCTAAATAACCGTCTTTGATTGTATTTTAATTTGGATTTTTTTTTTAAAATTTAAACACAAACGAAGACGGTTATTTAAAAAAACCGTCATCGTTGGTTTACATACGAAGACGGGTTTTTCTAAATAACCGTTTTCGTTTGTAATTTATTTTGATTTTTTTTTCAATTTAAACTCAAACGAAGACGGTTATTTGAAAAAATCGTCATCTTTAGTCTACATACGAAGACGAGTTTTTCTAAATAACCGTCTTTGATTGTATTTTAATTTGATAATTTTTTTTTTAAATTTAAACACAAACAAAGACGGTTATTTAAAAAAACCGTCATCTTTAGTCTACATATGAAGACGGTTTTTCCAAATAACCGTCTTTGATTGTATTTTATTTTGTTTTTTTTAAATAAATACAAACGAAGACGGGTATTAATAAATAACCGTCATTGTATGCCAGGATACGAAGACGGTTTTTGCTAATAACCGTCTTTGATTGTATTTTTTTTGTTTTTTGTTTTAATTTCGAACACCTACAAAGACGGTTATTTACTAAAAACCGTCATCGTATGCCAACATACGAAGACGGTTTTTTGGTAAATAACCGTCTTTGTTTGTAATTTATTTTCATTTATTTTTATAAATTTAAACACCTTCAGAAAGCTAGAAAATTAAGTTATATGAATGAACAAAAGACAGTAGACAATTTAGAGATCAAGGATGCAAGTAAGATCACAACAGAGGAAGCAACAGATGCCAAACAATTGATTGATGTGGAGATACAAAAATCAGAAACTGAAAGTAATTAAGTATTGAAATTTTAGCATCATTTTTACCTGATATCCTAGAAAAAAACACAACACTTTAGATGGAAGAACAATCCTTTTATACACATAAAAAAAATAGTGTTTTTAGATGGAACAAACATTTTTATTCACTTATACACATGGATGATTACAAATAGTAATTTCTTAAATCTTTTGAAACAAATTCAGTTGTATACATCTGAACTAAAACTTGTGTTTGTTTGAAACAAAGAAGTTGATTCAGCTAATATCGGGATGATGATGATAACATGTAAAGAATAATTCTTTGGCCACATAAAGTAGCTTGTTGTGGCAGTGGGACTTCTATAATTTTCAATAAAACTCATAGATGTACAAAGAAGCAGTAGCATAGACAACCTTGTGTCAGTGATCGCATTCAGTATTTCATTTGTATAATGATATGATAGGTGCGTCTGAAGATAAGGCCCTGCAAACATTACCCAGTACAACATCTGTCAGCATTGAAGTTGAGAAAAACATTCAAGAGAAACGTACAGAAGCAGAATTAGCAGTGACAGATACCAAAGAGGGGCAGATATCAGAAAATGAGTCTGAGGAAAAAAAGGAAGATTCTGAGGTTTGAGCATACTACAAACAAAATTAAGTAGAAAACAAAAGATATTTCCTTGCACTTTCACACTTGCACGTGTTAGTTATGTGTTCCTGACATTAAAATATTATTCTCTTGGCTTACATCTTTATGTTCTGATGCAATATATGTTAAAAAAGGCTTTTGATCTGCACAAAGTGGCATGCCAGACCAATGCGGAAAATGAACTAAAAGTTGAATTCCTATCTGAAGAGCGGAGCCAGGAAACTATAGTTACAAAGCATCCAAATTTGGAAGGAGAGAGCATAGAGATAAACCCACCTAGTGAAACTGAAGAACATGAAAAGGTTCCAGCATCACACACCGGAGAGAAATTAGAGATCAATGATGATGGGAATTTCATACAAGAGGAAGAAAAGGAGATGGAAAAAGAAACTGAAAGGCAGTTGCTTAAAACTGCAACAGAAAGTATGTTTTCAGAATTCACCAACATCTTATTACTTTTAGTGAATTTCGATTTGACCTTAGAAATTAAGCAATGTGTTGCCTAAATTAGAAGTTCATTAATTTTCAAAGCCCCTAAAATAATAAACTTTAATAACAATAAAATTGCATTGAGACTTTTCAATTTCTAAAGAAAAGAAACAACTTAAACTAAACACCATTACTGTAAGTGAATGAAAGCATTATAAACTATTATACTTAGTCTTTAGCAGTGGCATGTTGTGGCAGTAGGCGGTTGGTTTGCACAACAGGATATATAATTATTTATTAGACATACTACTGAAGAACTAATGTAGCCAATTTTATGAGGATGATACCAATCAAATATCTTACATGTCTAATAACAGGTGTACCAGAAGATGAAGTCCAGACAACCCTGCCAACATCAACAATTGTTAAAGGTGAGACGGTTAAAGGAAATGTTCAGGAACAAACACTTGAGGAAGAGGAATCAGCAGCAATAGATAACAATAGTGGCAGACCAGAAAATAAACTTGAGCGAATGGCTAATGTTGTTGAGGTTAGTCAGTACTGAAGTTAAAAAAGAAGATAAACGTGTTCATAATTTCATGGCATTTCACACTCATAAATTGCTCATGCTTAGGCATCCATGCAAACTGTTGTTATGGACTAAAAAATAACATCTCATTGATTTGCTAATAGATATAGTACAAAAACATAAGTGGGCAAGGCCCAATAAGCACAAAACAGAAACTAGAACAAACAAACTCTACCACAAACAATCAATTATTTATTTTCTTCATTTCTATTACAATTTTGATTCTGATACTGCATATGTTAAAGATACAAGCAATTGATCAACATGAAACCATGGCCAAGGTCAGCACAGAAAATGAAGAACATGCCAACCACCATTCTGAACAATCTAGCATGGAGAATGTAATTACAAAGCATATCAATTCAGAAGGAATGGTAACAGAAGAAAACAGTACAAAATCAAGTTATAATGTGGAAGAACTGGAAAAGGTTCTAGAGTCAAACTCCATAGAAAATTCAGAAATCAAGGATGGTAGAAAAATATTGTTAGAGGAAGCATTTAATATGAAAGAAGCCACTGGGATGGAGTTACAGAAGCCTAAAATAGAAAGTAATGTTGATAATTCAGCAACTTTCAATTTTATCTTTACCCATGGCAAACAAATAATATAGCAAAAAACACATCCTGCAGGATCAAAATCAACATTTACTCCACTTCAAGACTGAGGTATACAGAAATATTTAAAACTAATGGGTTTAGCCAAGTCAATCTATGATTAATGATAGTAGTATGAAAAACCAACTTATCTTAATTTTAGCCAAAGTAATTAAGCCTAGTTTGCTAACATATTAAGCCTAGTTTGCTAACATATTAAGCATTCCTAATACTGTGATAGCCATTAAAACTTGATTATGAAAGAGGAAATGCAACCTTAGCAAAGCGTTCAGTGGTACCGGGATCTGAACCTCTTCTGGTAGGTCAACGGTACCTACTCAAAGGGTTATCAGTTTTTCCCAGATCAAGCATCAGTCCATGCTTTTGCAATGGTTTTCTTCATCTCATCATCCCCATCCTCATACATATTATGCAATATTACAGGCAGAGTAAAAGTCAAATTGAAGGAACCAATTCAAACACAGTAGCTTCAGCCAATTAAAGAAATAAAAGAATCTGACCTTCATCATGTCCATGATTCCTGCCATTGGGTCTTTCTCTTTATCCAGATTTGGCTTTCTCTTCATCATGTGCATGATTCCTCACTTATTTTTTTGCTATACCTGCAAATTTAAAAGAAAAAAGGCTGTGAGCATAACATTTCACTACCTTAGCTTGTGCTTTGGACAGCTGTGCTTGCAACTTGCTAACTTGCTTTTGAAATTGCCATATTGCACCTGCACACCCATAAACTGGGTCTCTTCCATGTTCAATTAAGAGATTTGCTTTTCTTTGGCATTTAAAGATTTATCAAGTGCACTTTTTGAGTCAAAACTATGACAGAAAAATAAAAGCAAATAATAATCTGAAGACAACGTCTTCATCATTCGCAAAACTATCCGTATAACTATCCCAAGTAATGTTAAACATTGACATGGCCAACAACATACAAAGCAATCAATAACCCAATTTAATTACAATTCACATTATGAAGTAAAAACATGATCCATGTCAGACATAAAAGGTTCATAATATTTGTAACACAAGTTCACATAAAAGGCTGTGTGAAATGTAATAAGTTCTTGAATGAGGAATCTTCCATCGCACATTTAACTTGCAAAAAATAAGCTGCCCATTGCTTTCTTATAACTGTTATCTGTTCAACATCCAACGGTGTTCCATCATGAAACCACTGCAATATTAGTAGAGGAAATATCAATTTAGTTTTATGTGTTTGACACATATATATTCATTTAAATTGATGAATTTTGAGTGTGTTAGTATAATTATACCTTGGTCCACTCATTCCTCAGATCCCCTGTAACTATGTTCCACATCCAATACATTACATAATACCCACACTCATATCCTCCGGGTTGAACATGGCTCTAAAACATAAGTAAACAAACAAATCCACTTGTTTAAATCCAACATTTGGATAAAAATCAGTACATGGATACGTAGGCTTTATCGAAATACTAACCTTTAACTCAATCCAGGTGGGTGGAGGTGGATTTGCTTTATCGGCTGTAGAGGTCTTCAATTTCTTCATTGCACTGATAAACATTGACAAACATGAGACTTGTTGTTAAAGCATAAATGATATGTCAACCTATTTCATGTATCGCGTCCTGAACACATTACTTGTTAATTACGGTTTTTATGTGAACATCTGGCTTCTTACGCAACGAACAAAGCCATACGACGGTATGGTCTTTAGGACACAGAATAAAAAGCTGCCAATGGGCCCTGCATATTTCCAGCATTATGTTACCTACAAGTAGCACGGTTATTTCCAAATACTACTAATACAAACATTTTACTTAATGATTCAAGTATGCTCCTAGGTACAATTCTCTTTGGGAATCCTTCATCCATGTTTCAATGTATTCCTGAGTTTCTACACGTCTCTCCTTCGCATTGTGTATTGCTTGAGGCTCAAAAAATGCATACACCGATGATTTTACCAAGGATGAGGTCCATTCCGCCATAAACCTATCAAATTCCCACAACTGAAACATCGGAAACATTAAGGTGTTTTTAAAGGACTATGAAAAATAACTTATTCTAACAAATACTTCATTGCACATTCACTTACATGATCCACAATTGCAGTATGGATATGTTCAAACACCTGTCCCCTGCTAGAATTTCATTCACATCGGTAAATGTTATGAACAACGACGATTCAACATTTGGATGGCCAAATGTAGACCCTTCCCAAGGCACCACTACAGGTTTGTGATAAACTTGAGGTACAACCTTAACCAAATCGTCCAACGCATCAACCTCACTTCCACTACTAGTTGGACTTGAAACCGTTTGTGTCTCGTTATTTGGACAGTTTTCGGGATCCTAAATGTGTAAAAAATATCATTGTCATACGACCAAAATTGACCTTTTATTTGCAATACAACAAACCATGTGTAGGGAATTTCAAGAATTACTAGAGGTACTTGATGTGACACTGGCTTCACAAGATTTTTTGGCCATGCAACAAATGTGTTAAGTGTGTCTCTGACCTTTTTAATCTCTGCATTGGGGAACGACACTTGGGCGTCCCCGTCGATAACGGTGGAAATAGTAACCCTCACAACGTCTTCATCTGCATATTCTACGTTGTGAATGGTGGACTTCCCAGCACAAATTTTGCCCATTGCCACTAGTCGTGTTGAATCCTTACATTGTACATACAACCCCATAGACGGGCTAACATCCTGACCATTTTTTCTGGCAGATGGATCCTTTTCATTTGCTGCACAACTCCCCTTTGTGCTGACTCTCGCCACTTCTTTTTCTATGTCTGGCTGAACTGGGTGTGACATCGGTGAGCCCATTTGCGAGAACTCTAGCTTTAGTTCTTCCTTTAACTCTCTTTGGCATTCTTCCTTAATGTTTTTTACAATTTCAGCCATTTGTTGTGGAGTGATGGATGCAGAAGAACCACTAGATGCACGTGAACTGCGGCCAAAGTATTGTTTGATTGTCACCCCTGTCACTTCTCCGCGGACACGACCTGGGTGATCCTTCTTTCCAAGGGCAGTATTTAGTATGTCATCTTGGCCTTGGGGAACAAATGCACCTTGTGTGGCTTGTTCTTCTAAAGCGTCCAGCATTGATGACATGAACAGGGCACTAAATTTGACATGTTATGCAATATTTGTTGCAATTTGTGATAAGTTATAATACTTACAATTTTTTCCACTATTTCTTGTGCGGCTTGACTTGTCATACGACCATATTTTTTGGTTCGGGCCATCTTCCACTTCAGCTGTCTTGGAATGGGAGAAGGAGGATGCACCACAGATGATGAATCTTCGGTATTCATCGCATCTTGTTGCCGTTTGTTTATCTTTTCGTCCATAAGGCTTCTTTTCAAGCAAATCATACCCACCACGCGACAATACATGTGGGCAGTCATTCAATTTCACAGTTTCTTGAGCTTTTTTCCTAACTCCCTGTAATGAACAATGATCTTTAGTATCCTACTTTCACTCCCATATCATGCATTACGTCTTTTAATTCAACAGCACCAATTATTTTGTTTACCTGCCAGTTTAGGGATTTTCGCACTTCAACAAATTGCTGCCATGTGTCTGTGTCCAGACCATACATCACTGATGGGTCATATTTTCGTTGGCAGTTTGGGTCAGCATAGATGTATTTACTAGTTAGGCTAGACTTAAATTGTCTCCATCTAGTGTTAACCAATGACATAATTTTCTTCTTTGCCTGGACATGTTCCGGGATATCAAATTTCGCCTGCACAAACAAATGACACAAAACAGTAACTTGTAACAAGGAATTGTAAATCATATTTAAGAACATCAAATTAATAATTACTAGGCACGCATACCAAAATATCATCCCATACTAGATCCTTCAAGGAGTCCGGTACATCTTTCCAATGGTCATATGTTATAGCAATCTTCTCTCTTGCGACGACACCAAGATAGCTGTGAAACTTCTCTTTGTGGTTGCCAGATCCTCTCCCAGTATTAGGTTTGACATTTACCGTTGGCCTAACCTCATCCACGGTTCTCAATGTCAACCTTCGTAGCTTCGTGGATTGTCTACTCCTCGTAGATGTGGAATTTGAGCAATCGTTAGAATTAGGAGGGGACAAAGGAGGCGTTGCCATCAACCTGAAAAACATAAGTCTATTAAAATATATAACTTGCAACAACAAAATATTTGTAATGTAATTTCATTAATGAAAACAAACATACTGTTATTCAAAATTATATATATGTAAATAAAACCATTACTTTAATATGTGGCGATTACGTATGAATGTTCTCCCATAACCCTTCATGATGGTCAACACGAATTGCATGTTCATCGTCAACCTCTTGGTCTTCAACAACGGAAGGTATCCTTGTTGAGAAACTAGGTATGTCACTAATATCACATATACCTTCATCTTTTTGGTTACTAATGGCCTACGTTCTTCCACGTAACACCACAGAAAATCTGGCATCGCACGGATCCTGGACATAAAACACCTGTCTGGCTTGTTCTGCCATGATAAAAGGCTCATCCTTGTAACCGACCTTGTCCAGTTCGACTAACGTAAATCCAAATCGATCTTGATGTACACCAGTATTATCGTTTACCCACTGACACTTGAACACAGGTACTCTGAAGACAGTATAATCAAGCTCCCAAATTTCTTGAATGACTCCAAAGTAAGGCATCATAGCTTGAATCAGATTGTTATCAGATGGACCACAAAAGTGCTCTGAAGCGGCATCCACACTGACCCCACTATTCTGGACAGTACTACGGTCGTCTCGTGATTTTGTGTAGAAGGAACAATTGTTGATGTCGTACCCCTTCCAAGTCGGAACGTTGAGATTTGGGCCAACAGCTAATAGTCTTAAAGTCTTCGAGGCACTATCATCAGCAAGTATTTGTTGTTTAAACCAGGTAACAAAAGTTCTGTTATGTTCTTGTAACACCTTCATGAAGTTCATTCTTGGGTGACATTGTTGCAAAAATTGTTTGTGCCTTTCTATGTAAGGCAAAACATCTTTTGTGTTATTCAAAACATACAAATGTGCTTGTGCAACCTGTTGTCGAGTAAGTGTAACTACATTGTATCCCCTTGTTCCCTTACCTCCCACTGACAGGTGATGACGGCTTTGTGGAATCCCAACAGGTTTAAGTGCATCAATGTACTCAGAACAAAACTCAATACTTTCTTCTGCAACATATCTTTCAACAATGGAAGCTTCTGGATGGTGCTGATTTTTGGTATAACTTTTCAACACTTTCATGTAATGCTCAATAGGATACATCCATCGAAGAAAAACTGGACCACACAACCTTATCTCCCTGACTAAGTGAACAATTAGGTGGACCATTATATCAAAAAAAGATGGAGGAAAAAACATCTCCAACTGACAAAGTACAATGGCAGCCTCCTTCTCCAAATCATCCAACTGGTTCGGGTCAATGACTTTGTTACAAAATGCATTAAACAAGAAGCACAAACGAGTAATTGCAACCCTAACTTTTTCAGGCAATATACCACGTATCGCAATAAGCAATATTTGTTGCATCAACACATGACAATCATGAGACTTCAACCCTACCAATTTAAGCTCCTTCACCGATACAAGGCTCTTTATATTAGAAGAGTATCCTTGTGGGACTTTTACTGTCCGCAAACACTGGCAAAATTGTTTTTTTTCTCTTGTGGACAAAGTGTGGCTTGCAGGGGGCAAATATGTTTGTCTACCTTGTTCAATTGGATGCAATTGGTGTCGTATACCCATCTCAACCAAATCTTGCCGAGATTTCAAATTATCCTTGGTCTTCCCTTGAATGTTCAGGAGGGTGCCAATGAAACTGTCACAGACATTTTTCTCAACATGCATTACGTCTATGCAATGTTTGACATCCAAATCGGACCAATATGGAAGATAAAAAAATATTGATTTTTTCTTCCAAATTTGCTTGTCAGATGCATCCTTCTTTTGGGTTTTGCCAAAAACAGTCATGATGTCCTTCACACGATCATATACTTCTTTGCCTGCTAACGGTGTAGGCGCCATTTCATTTTCCTGACAACCATAAAAAGCCTTCTTCAATCGTCGATAAGGGTGATATGGTTGGAGGAATCTACGATGCCTTGTATATATTGTTTTCTTTCCATGTTTAAGTTGGACAAAGCTAGTATGTTTTTCACATATAGGACATGCGTGATGTCCTTTGACACTATATCCACTTAAATTCCCGTATGCTGGAAAGTCATTAATTGTACAGAAGACCATGGCATGCAACTTGAAAGTTTCCTGCAAATGCCCATCAAACACATCAACCCCATCAACCCACATTTGTTTCAAGTCTTCAATCAACGGTGCCAAATACACATCAATATCATTTCCTGGTTGTCGTGGACCCGCTATCATCATTGACAACATTATGTATTTGCGCTTCGTGCACAATAAAGGATGCAGGTTGTAAATCAAAAGCAATATTGGCCACGAACTGTGGTTAGTGGATAGGCTACCAAAAGGATTCATTCCGTCAGAAGCTAACGCAAGCCTAAGGTTTCTTGGGTCGCTGGCAAAATGTGGGTACAAACGGTCAATTGCCTTCCATTGAGGAGAATCGGCGGGGTGTCAGAGATTTCGATCATTATTCCTCCCACATGCATGCCAAGTAAGGTTTTTGGCATCATTTGCATTGGCAAACAACCGCTTAAACCTTGAAATTATGGGAAGATACCAACAGACCTTTGCGGGCCGACCGCTGAATGAGTTTGTTTCATGATTGGTGTCATCATCAGTTAATTTGTATCTTGGGGACCCACAAGTGGGGCAGCTGCGCAAATCCGCATACTCATGTCGATACAGGATGCAATCATTAGGACATGCATGAATTTTAAGGTACTGCATACCCATAGGACATAAAATCTTCTTTGCTTCGTAGTGAGTCTTGGGGAGGATGTTATCTTCGGGAAGCATCTTCTGTAGCAGTACAAGCAATTCTGTGAAACTTTTTCACTCCACCCAAATCTGGCCTTCAAGTTAACCAAAGACAACACCGCCGACAACCGTGTGAAGGACGTGCAAGAAGCATACAAAGGGATCTTTGAATCTGACTCCAGTTTAGCATATGTCGATGAATGGGCTTGGCGAAAACGTTCTTCACCCAGGTTGCGAATCATGTCTTCTATACGATCGTCGTTGTTCACATCAACGGTGGCAGTTGCATTCCCTGGCTGCGTGCCTGGCAATTCACCATGCCATATCCACTTTGTATAAGTCGGAATGATGCCGTCACATATTAGATGAGTTCTGATGTCATCTATTGATTGCCGTCTCCCATTCAAACATTTAACACAAGGACAAAAAAATTTGCCCCTCAACGATGGTGCATTTTGGCTGGTAAATTGATGAAATTGTTCAACACCAATTTCATACTCATTCGTAATCCGTGGTGCTTTCATCCAACTACGATCCAGGAATTCCATCTGCTGTCCAACTTTTAAATTATAAATGTGATGTGCATGTTTATGAATGTCATGTATACAAACAGGTGTGGCCCTATCCCATTCAAGAAGTAATATTTTATGCAACATTCATACATTGACAATACATAAGGTTATTTTATATTTAATGAAATTTCGGCAACATTTCGCATTGGTCTCCGAGTACACGACATGATAGCGGAGGTGTTATTCAACCGCAATCTGTATGTACCCGGAGAACAAAGCAAAATGCAGGGGACCGAAATTTCGTTAAATATAAAAAAACCATACGTAATGTCCATGTATGAATGTTGCATAAAATGCATTACTTCTCAAACTGTCCAAACGGACAATTCAAGATTCAATTCAACGATTAATCCAAACTATCTGTATTAATCATTGAGTTGAACCTTAAACGGGAAACTAAGGTTATACAATGCAATGCATGTTGTAATAAATAAACTACAAAGCTGAAACAATGAAAGCAAGTAGGACAATAATTTACTATTCAAAGAAATTACCTGAAAATATGAAGTATAGGATTGATTATACGACCTGATGTAATTGATGTTGTATGGAGGAGTTTTGTATCAGCTACCAACAGAAGCCTTTATGAGGTAACCGTGTCCATAACTTGGACCTAAAACAACAAACATAATTTATTTAAAACAAGGGATAACACACACACACACACAAACACACAGATCTTTCTATATATATGTGTATATACAGTGTCCATAATTTGGTGACCTTCGACTGTTGTCTACCCCTATCACTAGCATACATAGTTAATACTCACAATTTTTACCATTTTCAGAAAATTACACAATTGATTTTATATTAAGTAACACGACTTGCATATATGTTGTACTAATTGCATTTAACTCATGAAGACCAATCTTAAATTAGCATCATTATTGTTATATTCTATATGCATGTGCAACGATAAATTATCCATCACTAAATAATTGATCACTTTCTATGTAAACTCATGTTTTCTTTTATCATGAATAATCACTATTTAAAAAAAACAAGAACAAGTTTCATTGACCAAAAGAACAAAAGAATAAATGGATAGGAGTCACTAGTCAGTACAAGTAAGCAAAATAATTTAATTAGGTGCAACAATAAATGTTATAAACTTTTCCTTTTTTTGTATAACTTGTTAGGAAATCTCCAAAAGCATACAGCACTACCACCATCACGCCTAGATGCAGATTGATTGGACTATGGGACACAGTATTATAAGGTAAATTCTCCCTGAGCATACAACATGACCATTTTATTGTTTTAGTGCATGTGAGAGAGAAAAACATTACCATTCTGGCTGACTATTTCACTATTGAATCTAACCTAGGGTACAAATGACAGAAGTACTATCAAGGTTCACATGTTTTCCTTTGCATGTGTAGTTTGCATTTCAGATGTTCTCATGATTCTCTTCATATAAGTGCATACCTGGCACAGATGCCATATAGGATGCTGAGTGTGTCTTTCTTTTGAGGATGAAGTTCAAATTTCTCTTTTCTCTTAATACTAAAGGGATTACTCATATGCTTTATTTGAGCCGATGCATGAGTTATGATTTGATATTGTTGTTCCATTTTTTGTGTTGATACCAATCAAATTCTTGAAATATTAGTGCATCAGATAAACATAAAGTTCCCATGAAAGCAAAGTGAATGCACGATAATTTCAATATTAGAACATTAGCATCTAAAGCATTGGAGATTGGTGTTGGAAATTCATCTTGAATTTTGAAGAATGTGATTTATCAAAGAGGATTATTAGGCATTATGTATATGTTAAGTGTATGCTACCTCATTTGAGCTATAACTGTTATGGGATTTTTTATGTGTTTTTGGTGTTTAATTGCAGGTTTATGCTCTCACTAAGGAAAGGGATACACTCCGTCGAGAGCAGAATAAAAAAAGTGATGCAGCTGCTCTCTTGAAAGAAAAGGATGAAAAAATTAATCAAGTTATGGCAGAAGGTAGTGTATTCTGAAATCAAACCTAAATTTATATTATCCAGGCTTTGATGGATACAGAATCATTTTTTTTTATTAATGTCTCTTTGGGGTTGATTATATGGACAGTCCTTTTAGATATATGCGACCTAAGTTTAAAGGGACAAAAATCATAGTGCTAAATTCTTCATAGTTATTAGAATAATAAATGCTTTGTCAACACCTTTACTCTTACAATTTTCTTTTGCATTGATATATCAAGTTTTTTCATCTCTGTTGAAAATTCTAATCATTCACTTTAATTTGCTTCATGAAAGATTTCCTTTGAGGTTCCATTGACGGAATTGCCCTTGGTTTGGTGGTGGGAATTGATGGGGGTGGCCAGATTATGTCAGATTATGGGGCTTCTGTTTTTTGGGGAATTCAGCATGTCGATGCTACTTGGGTTTGGAACGATTCTGTCGGAGGTGCTTCCGTTAATGCCTAGTTTGATATAAACTTGGCTCTTCATAGCACAAAGAAGTATGACATATATAGGCATCCATAGGCACCATGGCATAGAATGTGTAGTTGTGACTTGTGACTTCTACTTTGGTGTGTTCAAGATTAGAATTGGAAAGTGAGATCTTTTTGGCTGGACACTTCATCTCGAGATCTAAGATTATAGAAAAAAGTATTTTGATTAATGTAGTTTCAAATTTATGCTTAGAGATTTTATTATTTCCCTTAAATGGACATCTGAGGCACACTCCAGCACCCTTGTATACCTTTATTTGTTTGGCTGTGGAAAGGTTTGGACAATGTCTATAGGAGAGGAAGAGGGTAAAATTGAGGAAGGTTGATGTCACATTATAAATTTTGTATGTGAACTGTTATTGTTCATTGCTATGGTTGGAAAATTAATAATTTAATGTGAAGGGTTTTTCTGTTGTAATTATAAAGTTTCTCCATTGAAGCATGGTAGTGGTTTAATTATTGGAGATTATAGAAGCCCTTATTAGACTGTTTCTCATCTCAGGTGAAGAGCTTTCCAAAAAACAGGCTGCTCAAGAATCCACAATTAGGAAACTAAGGGCTCAGGTATGCAGACTATTTGTTGTATTTTCCTGCCATCTTCAATCTTTTCTACACCTATTGTAATAAATCTCTTAATTACTTTTTTTTTATGAAAGCTAGATTAGAGATTTTGAGGAGGAAAAGAAAGGCTTGACTACTAAACTTCAGGTAATAGAATGATAGGAGGTGGGGTCAAACTTATGCAAGGGGGTTTAGATAGCAATTAAGCAGTTAGTATAACTCAACTGAGTTAGTTACAACTACCTAATTAGAGAAGAATGTATAAATAAGATAAGGCTGAGAGGAATCAGGGGGGATATAGATTGTAATTGGAGGAAGTGACCCTCGAAGATCACTGTGTACTCAAGAGCTGAGTCTCTAATATTGAATAAAGCGTTTTCTTTCTCTCTATTCTGAACCAGTACCTATCATAGAATTATTCTGAAAGCATTATTGGAAGTTATGATTTGCTGGTAATTTTTTTCTCATTCATTCTCTTCACTCATCATGGAATCTAGTTTGACTATAAAAGTCCCATCTTAATTTTTGTAATTTAAATTTAATATTATTTTTAAGGGGAATTTATGGTTTATTGTTGTGTGCTACTGTAGAGTCGTGGGCAATCTTCTATATCATTGAAAGTGTCATTCTTTTTTGGAGTAGCATGGGTTGACAATCCTCATATTTTACTAGTACTTTTAATTGAAACTGCTTTGGTTAATGTCATGCAATCCAGGTAGAAGAGAATAAAGTAGAAAGTATCAAGAGGGACAAGACAGCTACAGAGAAGTTGTTGCAAGAAACAATAGAAAAACATCAAAATGAAATTGCAGCACAGAAAGAATATTATACGAATGCTTTGGCTGCTGCTAAGGAAGCTGAAGCATTAGCAGAGGCTCGTGCAAACAATGAAGCAAGAACTGAGCTAGAGAGTCGTCTGAGAGAAGCTGAGGAACGTGAATCTATGCTAGTCCAGGCACTTGAAGAATTGAGGCAAACATTAAGTAGAAAGGAACAACAGGTTTCTGTTGTATTTTGTCATTTTTTAACTGAGTTGATTTTGTCAGTATGTTATTTTTCAGTTTTAATGTTTCCTTCATCCATTTTCAGGCCGTCTTCAAAGAAGACATGCTTCGCAGAGACATTGAGGATCTTCAAAAACGTTACCAGGTCTGCTCTCTGCTTGTCATTCAATTGTTTGACTTTCTGAGAATGTTATAAGTTTTAGCAACTTTATTTGTGTTTTTGGTAGTTTTTATAATTTGGTTGGATTTCTTTAGGCAAGTGAAAGACGGTGTGAGGAACTGATTACGCAAGTTCCAGAATCCACAAGGCCTCTTTTAAGGCAAATTGAAGCCATGCAGGTTAAGACACATGATTCAGAACTACTTTTCCTTCTTTTTTTGTTTTGCTGCATGAGATCTGTACTAGACTAGTATTCACCAACAAGAAACAAATGCGAGAAAAGCTGAAGCTTGGGCTGCTGTTGAAAGAACTCTTAATTCTCGACTTCAGGTCTCTAGAATACTTTCTGAATTAAATTTTAGAAACTTTTCCATGGTAAAAATTGTTTCATGGGAATTGCTATTTGAGTCATTTGTGACAAATCTTAGCTTGGACATATTATGTTAGAATCTTTTCAAAGCAATTTCTTTTGGGGTAAGTTTTGTTTCTTTGCAGGTTATCTTAGTACTTCATACTCTTGCTAGATAACTAAATTGATGATACCTTTGCTCTGTAGGAGAAGTTGGTGAATTGTTGTGACGATAACAACAGCTGTTATTTGCATGTAGAAGCTCATTTTAGAAATCTACATTTGCTTTTGGATCAATTACTAATCTTTGGTGATGAACTTATGAAAAATTTCTTAGCCATGCACAAATCTGTAAGCTCAATACTCTCCTCATTCGGTGTATATGCTCATTTTTCCCTCTATGATAACCTGTGTCAGTTACTACGCATGTGATTGCAAATATTTTAGCTTCTTTATTTTCGAAAGGTTTTGGAATATCTCCTGAAAACCAGGAGGAAGATGGAACCCTCAATACATCTAGAGATGCAAGTGGGACAGGCATGGGAGAGGGTGTCGGATTAAAGGATGTAAGTGATCAGATTGCTGATGAAGATCAGCTGCTGGGAACACGGGAACAGGTTAGCTTTTTAGCTTATATATTTTTCTGATTTGGTAAGATTCTTCAGTTATCTGATTTCTTTCCTTGTGTCAATGGTTCAGCAAAATGAAAAGCAAGATGACTCTAATGAAGTGCTAAGCAGCAATAATACAGGGATTGAGATGGAACAGGATTTTGAGGCTGATGCAATGAGCCTTAGTAAGGACTCTGGAGAAGATGATGCTATTGATGGTGAAAATGAGGAAATTGAGTCTGAAATGGGACCTGTTGGACCAGACAGTGAAGCAGTGGGTGAGAAAGTTTGTGATGAGAATGAAGATGAAACCCCCAATGATACAAGAGAAAAGTATGAATCTGGACCTTCGGTCAAGGACAGAGATGGAGGGAATAGAGAGTTAAGAGCCAAGGATGATTCTACAACTAATGAACCTGGGGATGGTAATTGTGATGAAGGTGATGCTCAGGATGATGAAACTGTAACCCCAGATGAAGTAGGTGATGGAGAGAATGCTGATGAGTTGACTATGGACAAAGACTCAGCATATTCAGATCCCACTGGGTTGAAGCCTGATGTTCTGGATCAAACTTCTGACATGGATATGGATTTGGAGGTAAATGAAGATGCGGATCTCATGGAAGATGGAGAACCGGATGAGCAAGTTGATTTAGCTGAGAACGGAAATGAAGGGAAGCGGGATGAAGAGACTTGTTCTCCTGATGAAGTTATGGAAGAGGCACATACTGAAGTTGACGTGAACTCAGGAAAAGATGATCAAGGTCAGGAACATCAAGAGAATGCAGACTTGAATTCCACAGAACCAAAGAAAGATGTATCAAGATCGTCGGAGTTGATTAATGAACAAGTTTCCCCTGCTGCATTAGCATCACAATCCAAAGTTGATTGGCAGACATCTGGTTCTGAAAATGTAGCACCAGAGTCAAATGTGTCTAATAGTCATCATGACTTTGACTCTACTCTGTTGGGAGGCTTGCCTTCTAGCAGTATGTATGATATGGATATTGAGATGCCCAACTCATCAAATAGTGGGGGATTTGGTGAAAATCAACCCAAATCTCATCATCCATGGACTGATCATTCATTTATCCAGGAGAAGCATACTAATCCTCGTCGAAGTATAGGTGATGCACTTGAATATAATAAAGAAAGAGTTAATGTATCTGGTGATATTCCAGAAGATAACAATGAGAAGCAGGGTGAGATGGAAGATGAAAATGCTGATGAGTATGGGTATGTTTCTAAATTTGAAAAGGGAACAACTCAGGCTCTGGGACCTGTAACACTTGAGCAGGTTGATAGAAACATTGATTGTGATAAGCTTGATAAAGAATGTCTTGCTGGAGAAGATGCAAAATTGAAGTTTGAGAAGGAAAAATCTGAAATGAATTCTGTAAATAATTCTTCATTGATCCCCCAAAATGAAAAAGGGAGAAAGTGAATACTTCAACTATGGAGAAGTCACGAGAAGATGGATCAGTGTATCCTCTTGCTAGTATGAATATTGATCTAGAAAATCGTTTGGAAGATTTGGTTTCTTTTGGGAATTCAACGAATAATAGTTCCAGTATATTCGTACTTGTGTGTGACTTAAATGGGTTAGTAAAGCTAGCAACCAACTGATAAAACACATGGCCAAACTTTTGTCTAACCCAAGCAAACCAACACAACTTGCTAAGGTATTAGCCATGTTTCAAACAGTAGGCACTAAGCACCTTGCACAAAACAAAAGTAATTGAAAGTCCAATTGCCCAAACTATCACTATCCAATACAAATGCATTTCACAAATCAGAACTTAACAGAATAGGATGCTAAAATGAAAGGCTCTATGTGACGAACATGCACAAAATCCAAAACTCCAATAAAGATGTTTTTCTTCCTCCATATTCAAATAAAATAGAAATGGAAATAGAATCCCCCATCACATTTTAATGTAAATAAAGACAGTAGTAGGCATCAACTATGTTCATTTCTCATTCAAGTTTATTTCCTTAGAGTAACACTAACCCTCTATAAGTCAAGAACCATTCCACACCAACAATTTCTATAGCCTCATTATCTGCCGTGTTGGCAAGAAAAGCATGCCAGCAATCAATTCTGGAATAACCATGAAGCAGATTTCCACCTATATAAGTCATTTACAAGCAAATTTATTGAACATCAACAGGCTAAAACCAAATGTTCAAGTGACAACAAAATATCTCACAAAATTTACAAAATGATGAAAGGTGCTAAATACAACATGTACACAAGACTATAGGCATATGCTTATATCAAGAACTACAAAATAAAGGCTATAATAATTGCTAAAAACCAAGTATAACAGATTATAGGTGGAAATGAAAACATATTATACCTTTCTAGCCCCAATGCCAACAGCATCTCCCCCAAAAATTTTACATGCAGAATATACTTCAACACCTTTACTTGATTGATCTTCTATTCACTCTGAAGTGTGAACCTATTAAAATGCCAAAGTATTGCCTATTACAAACCAAATGGATCATTTTAAAAAATTAAAAGAAATTAGTTTTGCTCACAATTGTAATATAAATTTCCTTCAATTACCTCAAATTTGCTTAAAGGAATAGCAGAATTGCTTCAAAAGTTTTCTAATAAAGCAATCATCAAACAGGTTCCTGAAAATGCAGAAAAACCTTGATTTGAAGAAGAAAATCTGACATGAAGTATAACAAAAAGTATTCAATATGGACTATACAAATACCAATTCTATCTCTCTCCCATTTAGTCACTCTCACACACAAACACATCTATATATGAAGTGCCTGTGAAGTCCCCTTGGCAAGATCATCTCCCCCAAGGTTTTTACCTGCAAAATACACTTCAACAGCTTCACTTCATTGATCTTCTATGAGCTCTGAAGGGTGAACCTATTAAAATGCCAAAGTACTAATTATTAACCGGTAATAAATAATTATTACACACAAATTCAATCATTTTTTTAAAAAAAAGTTCTGCTGACAATTTAAAAGAAATTTCCTTCAATTCGCATATAACCAAATCAGACATGCAGTGAGGAAAGTCAGACAAACCAAGTAGGGTGACAGGCAATACTATTCGCTTGAATGAGACAATGCCCTTAGGCATATCAGAACTTATCTTTTCAAAATAGAGAATGATACACCAAATTTTATCTCTGTGAATTTTTTTGCGCAAATGAAGAATCCGAAAAATGAAGAAAAAAATGACATGTGAAATATAATACAGAGTGTTCATTATGGGACCTAGACGAATATAAATTCTATCTCTCTCACTCCACACACGTATCTAAGATATATATATATGAGCAACTGAACATGTGAATAAGAATAGTAGCTAGCAAAAGATTCCTTACTCAAACAATTGATCGAAGTTGATGGTTGGCAGGTCTATCAGGGAATAGACAAAGTAATGAGCATCAGTACACTACTCGGAACATACCTTTTGGAGATCAAAGCAGAGGCAATGGGATCCGGAACCAGGGAACAGGTCAAGAGAGGTTAGGAGATTAGGGCACAGGCAAAGAGAAGGAGACGATGAGAAGGCGCGACAAAGAGAGGGGCAGAGGCGAAATGATTTTAATTAAAAGGAAGGGGTAAAATAAAATCAAATAAACAAAGACGGGCATTTAAAAATCCCGTCTTCGAAACCGGGTTCAACAACGACGGTTTTCGAATAACCGTCATCTCTATGGTAAGCTGCCTTCTAAAGTTCCATTTAATTGCAAAAATTCCACCGCGTGACATACAAAGACGGTTATCAAACAACCGTCGTCGATTGTGTGTCGTGGTAGGCCCTTTTTGTAGTAGTGATAGTTATCAATTCCAGATAGCGGAGCAGAGCGGCTGCTCTCAAAACTAGGATAGCGGATAGCGAGATGACCGCTATTCTAACGTTTTTATATACGTATTAAAAAATTTATAATATAAATATATAAGCTGAAAAAGAGAAATATAACTAAAAATTCATGTATTAATTATCATTAACAATAAAAACTCTTAAGCAAAATATAAAGTAAAATAGTAGATGTCAATAAAAGTCAAAGAAATAATTCTACAAAGTAAGTCTTGAACCCTCTAAAGTCAAATGTAACTAAAGTTCTAGAAATTAAAATTTAAAATAGACAAACACAAATTAAAATTCACAATAAACAAAGAAAATGAATAACCTGGTATTAAGAAAGGAAAAAAAAACAGAAATAAAAAACTAAGGGAAACAGAGAATATCAAACCTAGTTTAAAAAGAAACAAAATTCAAAAGACAAAAAAGAAAAAGAAACAATTAAAAAGATAAAAATAAAAAGAAACAAAAATTTAACTTTTTAATTTTATTTTTAAATATGAATGGAAGTGGGTGAAAGCTGTCATCACTCCACATCAAACCAAACCAAAAAACACGCACAATTCAATTCACAATGCCCTACCGATATCTCAATGAGGAAAACGCCCAAATCAGCGGCGTCAATCTTCGCCACCGCCTCTGCGATCATCACCGTAGGCTTCTTCACCTTCTTCAGCTTCACCTTCTTCGCCTCCTCGGCCTTCCCGCATTCACCTTCTTTGCCTCCTCGACCTTCGCGATGCCGCTGCTTCGATCTGAGCGGCGTGTCTTCGTCGTCACACGCGGCATCGACCAGCTTCTCCGCCTCCACAATTTTTCTGCGTGTCGTACTCGGACCTAGTGGCCTCGTCGACATCCGTCTTGGCCTACAAGTGCGAATCGCAGCCGCGTCTCCGCGATCGCGAGCACAACGCTACCCCCCTGTCGCTGGCGCAACAGCCGCAACGCTGAAACCCACCGCTACTCTACCCCTTGTAGCGGCACATGTCCGCTTCGCCGCAATCGCAGCCGCAACGCCCGCTATTGATAACTATGCTAAGAGTGATTATATTTTCTTTCGAGTTTCTAGCATAATTGCATATTCATCAAGAACATTAGTTAAATTAGAATAATTTTTATTTAAGTTAATTTATGTACTTGAT
The DNA here is from genome assembly GCA_013407115.1 of Glycine latifolia. NCBI lineage: Eukaryota > Viridiplantae > Streptophyta > Magnoliopsida > Fabales > Fabaceae > Glycine > Glycine latifolia. The sequence goes on from CM023955.1 coordinate 32,904,461, forward strand.
ATGGTGGTTGCATTTATCATCCTTTTCTCATTTGTTCTCTTTATCAAATTACTTATTTTATCGCTCATACTTTGATAATTTACTTTTGCAGTGATATTTTGTCTAAGTTTTATACCATTTGCACGTATTTTCTTGGTAGAACTAATGTTGGGACACTAGTTTTGTTTTACAGAAGTATATTTGCTCAATGGAGTGAAAGTTGAAAATTATATGTTTTTATGAATATTTGAAGAACTTTGTTACCTGACTACGCCCATGGTATATTCAACACAACCATGGTAAGCAGTATGACCATGATAATATGATGACTCCCCTTTTGAACAACATCAACCTTTCGACGACGATTGTGATGAATTTACCATGGTTGTGGTTTGCACCATGATGTTGTAGTCATTCCTCAACGTCCTAGAACTTCAATGTCTTTGTTTCCAACCATGACTGTGGTGGATTCGATAGGACCGTGGTGGATTTCAGTAGCATCGTAGTGCGCCTTTCTGACTAATATTTTTATTAAGCTATAAATAAGGGTTATTTTTTTGTATATTTTTTGTCTTTTACCTAATTTATGAATTGGATAGCACTTTTGGGGGTTTTGATAGTTTTCAAGCGTGGACAACATCGAGAGGACAGATCGTGATTATCATTCCTACCTTGTGGTATGTCTATGCTAATTTCTTATAGGTTTTCAAGTTTTGTTTTGATCATGGGCAACTAGTCATCCTAGTCCAGGGGTTATTATGTAAATGTCAAATTGTACCCCTTTTTTGTTCTTAATGAAATTTCTCATTGTTTTATGTTACTTAATTATCTTTCTTATTTTTATTGTTTATTTGGAAAGTGGTCAATCTTATGTTTTATCAAATGTACTATGGTAATCACCTGCATAAATTTAGTAGACCTAAACAAAGAATGTTTTACACCAAATTACATGATCAAACTGTTTGGGTAATCTTTGATAGACTAATTAATCCTTAATACCATCCCTAAAATTGATTATATCCTTTGACTTAAATCAATATATCTATGATAATTGAAGCATTGGTTCAATGCAAAGAGCATCATTAGACCTTAATCGTAGACTTTTGATTGACTTTGGGAATCAACAGTTAAATGTGATAGGAATTTCATATGAACTAGGATGGGGGAAATTAGTATTTGTGATCATAATTCTTGGTTGCTTTTATTATTACTTAAATCTCTCTTTGTTATAGTTTACTTGTTTTTCTTTTAAAAACTAAACATCATAAAAGTACTTAAATCTTCTTTTAATTATCTCCACTGTTTAGTTTAATAAGTTTGACTATTTGATAGTACAACTAATTTTTAGGATTTGATAATAGAACTTTTAGTCTACTAGTACTATTATGTAAGATACACTTACCCTTGTACGAGAAAAAAGATAAAAGTGCACGCAAAGCCAAAAAAATTGCCCATTGGAGCATCATTTTTTTAAGTGAATGACATATATCTCTCATGTCATAATTAGTTATATATTATGCATAACTGATTATGGCTAAAGAATAATTCCAAACATAGTGTAGAGCTAATGAAACTCAATAATAATAATATTACATTTTTATTTTATACTGAATTCTTTTTACCTATCAAATCCTAATTTAAATATTTAATCTCTTTTACACTTTCTTTTATCTCAATCAAACAATCATACTTTCAATTCTCTTTTCACTTTTTTTCATGTCTTTTCATCCCTCATACTTTCATCTTTTTTTCATCACTCTACCAAATACACTCTTAGAAGTCATTTGAAATTTTAACCAAATCTTTAATTAAGCTACACCGGTCACCCAAAAGGTGTAAATTTTTAATCGTGTTGTCTCCCAAAATCTGTTGGTGAATACTGTTGAATTATAAAATCAAACAAACATGTAACATTAAAACAGTGGCTTTTATTATTCATAACTTGCCGGCATCTCTCCGAGGATAGCATGCTATAAAGAAAAGTGTGTAACTTAGTTTTATGTAGACACAATACAAGCTTCAAGTATTTAATTGCCATCTCAAGTTTTAGCTTGAAGCTAAGTTTCTTGAAGACTTGAACCCAAATCACTATGTACCGTAATAGTTAAGTACAAATCAATATACAGGTATCGTATGTTCTTAGTATATTGACTGCATCATATACTAGTCAATCAGCAAATTTATAAATTTTTTTAGGAGGATAATTATTTTATAATTAGGCCAAATTTATTGGATAAATAATGTCAAATACCAGTTAGCTAGAAGCGGATAAGGGGGTGAACGCCATTTGGGATTGGTACTTCGTTAGAAGAACAATTCTGAATACAAAGGAACATTGGAGTAGGAAAAAACAACCATCCTCTCCTTATGTCATATCACCATCCTCTCCTTATGTCATATCACCTTGCTTTGGCGTAAAATGACCTTGTTTTCCCTTTAATTTGTATTTTCCTTTCAAAGATTTAGGCTTGAAACAATCAACTTAAGTGAGGCAATAATGGATTTATCAGATATTGTCATAATTGTCAATTTATCAGAAACATGATCGAAAGAAGAAAAAGAAAAAAAACAATTTTGAGAAAGTAATCAGTTTTTCACACTGAAAGTGTTGATAGTGCAATTGAACGATTAATTATCTTTAGGCATCATTTTTTTAATAAAGGTCCTGGAATGAATAGGATCATATTTCAAGATAGATATGTTTCTCCGTTTATTAATTTTTTCCCACTTTTCTCACCGACAAAGACGAAGTTCCTTATTTTCTTGCATTGCTTCTTCTCTTATTAAACCAAACATGTCAAACATTATTTTATCTTCTCTTCGTTTTCTTTCCATAGTCAAAAGTGTAAATGTTGGCCTCATCTAATTACAATGACAACAAGCTATTATGCGGAAGAATCCATCTTACAGAAATGCTTTGTAAAAGGACTTTTGTTTTACTTAACTGCCATTATCCAGGGTCTTTATCTCTACCATGCACACACAGTCCAAATTGTGACCTCTGACAACCAAAAATATTATCAGTCATTGAAACCAGATGTGTGTTTCAAAATCTTCACTGATTCGTATCTCATTTGTAAAATAATCAATAATAGGATAGTGAACTAACAGATTCTCCTATTTAGGCATTAAAACTGAACATTTTTCCTGTTGAAACAAATATGTTGGCATACCAGGATCAATAGACTAGAGAAATTTTTATAAATGGACACGTGAATTGTTCAAGGAATGCATTATGCATCAAATGAAACTCAATAATAATTAATGTAGTTTTAGAAGCGTGCAGGAAAATGTAGTGACAAGAGCCATTCAATTGTAGTCAGGAGCATCAAAAAAGTAATTCTGAATAGCAAGGAAAACAAAAATTGAATAACAAATAAAGAAACTGATACCAGGCACTCTCTAGAAGTCCAAATCATGTTTTTTCCTCACTAAGCAAGAACGAGAGTAAATCCAAACAATTAAAACAAAGGAAGAAGTGTTTCAGTGAAAATTGACCTTTGCTGAGTATTCTCATTGACAATTTAGAAGATCCAAAACAGATTTCCTATCAGGCATGCTGGGAGAGGCTCCCTTCACTTGAACACAAAGACAAGCTGCAGCAGCTGTTGCACAACAACATAGTTAGGAACATTTTTCCAAACAGAAAATTCTAGAAAGAAAAAAGAGTTGCATTCCACCATACACACCGGCAAATCTGAGGCATTCCTTTTTGGACTTGCCCTCAACCAAGGCCACAGCAAAAGCAGCAGTAAAAGTATCACCAGCACCAGTTGTATCGACAACCGTTTTGGCAAGTATGGCAGGCTGCTGAATTGGTTTTTCTCCTTCTACAAAAAGTGCGGATCCTTTTTCCCCAAGTTTCACAAGAACTTGTTTAACTCCCTGAAATTTCAGACAAATAACACCAGAACTAGAACCATTGAGACATTGCACTGTTCACAATGATAAATGCCAAAATGCATCATTCATCTATCATTCTATCAGCCTTCATGAATCAACCAAGACATTTGAAGATAAATTCTGAGACAATTTCAAATCTACTGCAGTGTCACTGAGAGACAATTCATAGGACATAAAAGAAATAGAAAACTCAATTGTTTGTTGGTCATTAACTACCATTTCCCCCTATAGTTTCCCCTTATGATGCATTTAATTGGATTCAAGGAAAAGAAAATGAAATAAAAATTGCAGGCAGGTTGTTATTGCCAAGAGGAGTAAATGGCTACATTTCCCTCAACATAAAGGAGCAATAGTTCAAAACCTTGTTTAGAAGATAATGCCACCAAATAAAGGCAGTGAGACCCAGATAACCAGAGGTATCAGATTCAGAAATCAGAATACATGACAATTCTGTAGAAGGATCTCTAATGAACATTAATATGATTGCCATTTCTTTCTGCATTGACACTGTGGATACCATCTATGCAGGGATGTAAACACTACACAAGGGAAGGAGTATCAGTAACAGAAAACCTCAAAGTTACTTCAGATTTTCAATTATATTCGAAAAATTGTGCTTTCTTTGTAAGACATTCTCAAGCTTTTACAAAAACAGTATACAACCGCAATAAAACTGCATTTATCTATAATTTTTCTTGATATCAAGAATGCAATAAAACTGCAATTGCAACTGCATTTCTCTGCAATTTTCCTTAATATTAAGAATCACAATAAAAACGTAATCTAAAACCTTGTCCATCCATAAGCAATGAATATGGCATTCAACTAGCAAAATGTGCAGAAGCATTTCACTGTGAACCCTAAAGTCACTACTTGAACTCACCAATTCATGGCATTTCAAAGCAGCCTGCGCAATCTCTTCAAAACTTCCTGTTGGCCTTCCAGTAAGGCGAGCAAGTTCAGTTTCATTAGGACTCAAAATATCAACAAATGTCAATAATTGCGGAGGAAGTGGCCCATCCATGCCCCCAGCATCCATCACTACCGGCACACCAGCATTCCTTGCAGCCTGCTTGCATTACACCATTACACATAAAGCAATATCCAAAATGCATCACAAATAAGAAAGACAAAAACAAAGCAAAAAACCTAGATCCCGAAGTTTATTTAAGTACTTTTGGCATCATTCTCAAGTCAGAATCAAAGTTTCATGTTCGTAATTCAGGTAACAAAGGTTTGTCACAGCATATTACTGTGATGAAACTCTAATTCCATAATTCCAGGTAGAAAATATGTTTAATTATTCACTTGATCCCTAGACTTGCACAATCTTACATTTTAGTCCTCACACCTTGATACTACTTAACTTAGTCTTCACACATACATTTTTTAATTCATTTTAGTACCTAATGTCCAAAATTATAGGACTAAAATATCTTTAAAGTGTAAATGCAGGAACTAAAACCAGTTAAAAAGTGTATGCGCAAGGACTAAAACCGAGTAGTTTCTAAATGCAATGACTAAATTTATCCAAAGTCTAGAAATAATTTGTTTAAGGAGAAGTTTGTTTCATTCTTTCTAATTTATTTTTTCTATAAGTGTTTCCGAATAAATTTATCCAAAGTCTAGAAAATAATACTTATCAACAGTACTTAAGAAATTACGTCTCTAAGATTTTGTTCTAAAAGGCCCGGCCCGGCCCGGCCCAACCTGTGCAACTTGAACGTTGACAGCATCAGGGATCTCTCTCTGCAGCAAAACAATGCCAGCTTGGGCCACAAGGTCCAAATGCTGACGTGGCAGGGTGCTGGGCCAGCAGCTCATGTTGGCGCCCCCAATGATGATGATGGAGTTCTGGCCGTTGGATTGGAGCATGACGACGGCGTGACCCGTGGGTGCGGCCGCGACCACGGTGAGGCTATCGAGGCGAACACCGCCGACGCGGAGCGCGTCGGCGAGGAGGTTGCCGTAGGCGTCGTCGCCGACCTGCCCGACGAAGTAGGTCGGGTAGGAGAGCTTGGCGGAACACGTGGCCTGGTTGGCGCCCTTGCCGCCGGCGAGGGTCTGGCCGGACTTCGCCGCGAGGGTCTCGCCCTCGCGTGGGAGACGGTCGATCTCCACGTAGATGTCGGCGTTTGCAGAGCCAACCACCACCACCGGCGGCTGCTGCGACGGATTCGAAGAGAAACAGAGGACTCTGAGATTGTGGTTTTGATTGTGATTGTGATTGTGATTGCGGAAGGAGAAGAATTGGATTGGGGAAACGGTGTTGAGGAAACCGGTTCGGGTGTTGGAGTGGAAACAGTGGTGTGGTGTTGTTGAAAGTGTTGCTCCGATGCTCATTTTGTTTGTTCTTTTTTGGCTTCGATTTCGTTCCTTCGATCTCTTCTCGCCGTTGCTGTCTATCTATCTGCCTGTCAATGTACAGCAGATGTAGGAAAAGGTGAATTTTTGGGACTACATTTTTGCTATTTTGTTTAGAGGATTATGGTTGCAACTTGCATTAGGTTTGTGAATAAATTAATGTTTGGATCAGGATCGGGGAATAAATTTATTCTCTTGTCATAACAATTTCAAAAAGATTGAAAATAAAGTTATATTAAAGAACATCAATTATAAGATGCACCAAGTATAAGACATTGTTGTTAACATGAGACAATAGAAATATATTATAACATAGGTGATGGTGGATTTCAAATTTTTGGAGAAGTTAAGGAAACCATCTAACATGATTTGTTGATGTTTTTGGTAATTGTTATTTGATTAAATATGTTGTTCTTGTATATCTAATGTTGGAAGGCAAGGTCTTGCATTAAGAAGAGAAAAAACTGAATATGAAAATTCTTTAAACTTTCTTGAACGGCCTAAATCTAAAAAACTGTACCATTAACAAGACTAACATGTAAAAAATAAATATGGTCAAACAAGTTATGTATCAGTTGAAAATGACACAAAGACATTTGAGATTTCCAAATACCTGTTACCAATAATCTGATATTGTGGATCAACATCAAAAGGCATGAAACCTTCTTTCAAAGTGTGAACAAAAAAATCTCCTGAAGAGACATATTTATCTAGAGATAAAACAACTTCTTCTAAATGTGAGATGTCAATAAGATAAAAAGAATTAGGATCATATTTACACAAATTATAGATCATAATTTATTATAAACAAATTTTATCGGTTTCATGAGATAGTGATAGTAGGAGGAAACACAATAAAATGATGTAAATGTTAATGTAAAAAAAAATTATCATACTTGAATGGAATGTCGGAGCCCACGCTTTATATATATTGAATTTTTTCATTAATAGATAAAATCATATAAATAATATATAACATGCAGAATAATTTTCAAATTATAGAGTTACAACATGTTATCTAAAGCTTTCATAATTTTTATTTGAAGGGTCAGAGACAAATAAGCATTATACAATGTATATACCTTGTTCCTTTTGAAAATCCCAAAACATATTTAGATAAATTCAGTCAACATTAAACAATTTTTACAAAAATTTCTAAGATTTAAAAGCAAAATCATCCCAAAATTGCATAAACCTCTTTGGATTTGATGGTTCATCAACAATCCCAAAATCCCCTTTGTACAAACTTACAAAGTGTCATTAATAATAAGTCTTTATTAACTTAAGAAAACAAACATATATTTTGGCTTCTGGAAAATGTAAAGCATTTATAAATAAGTATTTACTATATTTTATAAGGAAAATATTATTAGCACAACAATTCATTGAACATTTTTTTGCAAAATGAGAAAAATATAGAATGTAATAAATGATAAGATAGATAAAAGAAAACACCCAAAATACTGTTATAGACAACAATTCATTTTCTTTCTTTTATGTATATGGGTAAAACAAAACTACTGCTCTGTTAGTTATAATGGAAAGTAAGATAATTTTAATTCTCAAGATACATCAATTATATATATAATTCACAACATAGACAACTTGTAAAAATTGCAAAACCAACACTAAAATAACATGCAAAAAAAAGGTTTATGAAAAATCTTAAAGGACATAAAGGAGCTATTGTTACGTATCAGAGGATGAAAAGATGATACAATTGTGGCTTCCTTGAATGTGGTTGCAAAGTCATGTAGAAAGGTCCAACAATTGGCTGGGAAATTTTCAAGGATGATATGCGGCTCTAAATAAGCCCTTTGATTATGGAAGGGTACAAATTCTCTCAACTTCAGGCCGGCATTGCAAGGTTAACTGTTAAAAAATGCAATTTATTTATATATTTTTAAACTTAGAAAACTAAAATATATATTTAAAGTGACCAAATAAATATGAACAATTCATTTAAAACAAAATGACTCACCAAGTAGAACCAAATTGACCCTATTTTTTTGCCTGGATTTATATGAATTTTAAAAGAAAAAATATAATAAAAAATACCATATTAAACAGATCAAAATAAGTACATTATGACATATCAAGTTAGCTCAATTATTTTTGGACTTCTAAGTTGATAGTCTGACCCAATCCAACATATTGAACCACTAGGTTGGTCATCAATTCGGATCAAGTTTGATAACTCTAAATATGAAGACATAAAATATAAAGAACATTAAAATTGTTATATTTTCCCCTTTTGTGAAATAATTTTTTCTAATTCTATGAATAAAATTTATTGATTTTGGTTGCTAAGCATGTCTTGTAAAAAAATGCATAAGAATAATCACTAACCAATACCACAACCTTCATGATTCAATTGGAGAGAGGAATGTAACACTAAATCAAATATTACAATTCATGTTTCAAAATATGAAAATCCATAATTAAAACACATTATTGAAATTATTGAATTAATACAAAAATGAACACTATATTTAAAATATTTGAAGATAAGGATGTATATCCCATAATTTAATTAATCAACAAAAAAAATAGAACATTGCATCTCCATGAAATAACATTATTAAATTTTAATTTATAGGATAATTAATATAATCATTATTTCAAAATCACATATGCAACTACTAAAACAAATACTTTATTCCTCAAAACTTAAATTAAGCAGTCAATGTATAACTTTGTGACAAATTTACATCAATCACTAAATTTCAAATTTTTTCCTTTGTCTTAAATTAATGTTTGTCTTTTATAATATATTATCATCTTATAAATAATACATATTATCATAATCTTAACAACAATACTCTCTAATTAACCAAATCCAAAATTAAATAAACCAATTTTTCTTTATATTTTCTCTCTTTGTAGACAACTTTTCACACTCTCGATCTCTCACACACAACTCTCCCCAACTTCAGTCAGAATCTCCTCATAATTAATCGTGTACTTGATTTGCATTTTCACATTTCCTTAAAATAGGAGACATTACAAGAAAAAAAAGTTGTTAACAGTAAAAAAAAAAGGTTGAACCTTAAAAAAAGAAACTGAACCCATTACCAGCAAAAAAAAAAGAAGCTTTTACCAGGAAATAAAAAAAGAAGCTGAACCCATTACCAGCAAAAAAAAAAAGTTGTTATCAGCAAAAAGAAAAAGAAGCTGAACCCGAAAAATAAGTCATTCACGTAATTGGAAAAAATTGCACAAACAAAATATACCCATTTCATAAAATCAAAACTTTGTAATGAAAAGTAAAAAAAATGAGAAAAAAATACCTTAAATACATGAGAATTATTGTTGCCTGTATAGGAAAAAAATACAAATTTTTTCCTCTAAAATATAGTATTGAGGAAGGCAACAACGAGAGTGCAGTGAGGAAGGCAGCAATGAGAGTGCGGTGAGGAAGAAAGAGAAACATGAGAGAAAAAAGAAAAAAAGACATAATATTCTGGAAGAGTAACTGGAGGAGCTGCAAAACTGCATTGGATAAAACAAAATACCAACAAACACGTTCATTTAGATAGAGAAAGGAAAAAAGAGTAACATATATTTTATCACCAAAAACATGTCAATTTTTTGCTTGTTCGATTTTGCCCTTATTTTTGCCAAATGTCAGCAATATAAGCTGTCTAGTTTTGTAATTTTGGTGGTGGTTTGCTTTTATATAGATATATTAGATTAGATTATATTTTTTATTTTTAACTTTTTACTTTTTGATAAATTTTACACAATGTTATTGAAACCGGTTCGGACTGGTCGAATCGGGAACCGGAGGAGGAATTGGGCCGAGTTGCCTAACGAACCGGCCATGCAGTTGGCCCAGCCTGACTCAGATAAAATCAGGCAATTTTGGGGAAAACGGGGAACCCGACTGGGTTTTAAGACCCGAACCGGGTTGATGAAGAAAAAAAAATTACAGATGCCCAAAACAACGTCGTTTTGGTGCCGTAGAAAAAAAAACTACAGAGACAAAACGGAAAATGGTAAAAGCTTCAGGCCTTTCAGCTTTTCTTCATTTGTTCACGCCTCACTTAGCTTAGGTACACACGCTCACGACTCATCTCCGTCACCAGCATAAACGCAACTTGGGGTCATCTTTGTCATCGACATCATCGAAGCTTGGGGTCCTCACTCATCGTGGTTTGATGGTTTGATGCAACAAACGCAGGCCATCTCTGTCGTCATTCTCTCCTCCACTCCGTGCTTGTGTTGTATGCTTTTGTATTCTCTTTTATTTTGTCTTCGTCGTCGTCGTGCTTGACTGCTTGTCTTGTATTTCTGTTTAATTTCAAATTACAGTAGCCTCATTTTTAATTGCTCTACTTATTGGCCATGCTTGGGTGCAATTTACTTACCATAGTTCGAACTTGGGAGGCCATGTTTGATGGAATGAGTGTCTTTGCTGATTTGTTTGCAATTTTGCATTGTTTAGTATTATTCATTTATTTCCTCTTTGCATAGTTCCCGACAAAGAAGAAAGGGGAACCTTGCTAGTTGCCACTATTTTTTTTCAAAGTTTAAATCAAATTAAGCAGTGAGTTTGTGGCTGTGATGAATTGAGTAATGCCTTTGTCTAGTATTTGTAGATAGCTTCAGTCACGAGATAAGCCTAGGTTTGGATTCATTGCCGTAAAAAGATACTATGTTAATAAATATTATATAATTGAATCTTGGCTTGTTAGTGTGGAACTTCAATTCTGATTATAAAATAGCACTAAAGATCCTAACTCCTAAGGAATTGCCTTAAAGTTGTATTTTTCTTTTTACCTTCCTTTTGATTACTTATCCAGTTTGTTTTAGTTTTGACTTTTGATGTTTTCTCATGTATGGTCAATTGAGCAGGAGTTTATGCCTTATAGTTTAGATTCTTATTTGGGTTAATTGGTTAATTACTTAATTGTCATTTGATGTTTTTGCATTTAGACTTCAAGATGGAAGAGACTGAAGCCCCATCATCTCAAGAAGCATATACTCCAAATACTTCTCAGAATGTTAGAGGGAAAATTGATCCAGCTTTGGGACATTGTAAACAAATTGATGAGGGTGGTTCGAAATTGATAATCATGTGTATTTATTGTGAAAAGGGAGGTGGTATTAATAGGTTTAAGGTTCACTTGGCTGGACAAAAGGGACAAATAGAGGCTTGGAAGAAGGTTTCTGCTGATGTCCAACATCAAATGAAGCAATTACTTGAACAAATTGAAAAGAAAAAGAAAAAAGAAAAGTGCAAGAAAAATCAAGTGAAAGTGATACATTTGAAATAGATGAAGACCCTGTGAAATGTGGAACTCCAAAATCAGTTTCTTCCAAGTCTCAAAAAGGGAAGAACACTAATCATGTAAATGATTATTTCATGCCTAGAACAACTCCTAGATCTCAACCTAGCTTGAAGAGTGTCTTGCAAAATAAACAACTTATAGAAAAGTGTGACAAAGCCATTGCAAAATGGATGATAGATGCTTCAATGCCATTTAATATAGTTAACTCGACATATTATCAACCTATGATTGATGCTATTAGTAGCATGAGTCCAAGGTATAAAGCCCCAAATTTTTATAGAATTCGTGGTCCTTTGTTAAATATGTGGGTTGATGAAGTGAAAAATCTTGTTGATAGTTACAAAGAAGTTTGGAAGGAAACTGAATGTACTCTGATGGCTGATGGATGGACTGATCACTCTAGGAGAACTCTTATTAATTTTCTTGTTTATTGTCCTAAAGGGACTGTTTTCTTAAGGTTAATTGACGCTTCCTATGCTTCTAAAACTACTGAAATGTTGTTTAAGCTTTTCAAGTATATGGTGCTACATGTTGGAGCAAAAAATGTTGTTCACATTGTGACCGATAATGTTGCAAATTTTGTTGTTGCTGGTAGGTTATTAGAAAAAGAGTTTCCTAAATTATATTGGTCTCCTTGTGCTGCTCACTGCATCAATTTGATGTTGCTTGACTTTGGTAAATTTGAGGAAGTAAGTGACATTGTTTCACATGCTTCAAAAATTACTAAGTATATATATAATGATTGTTATGCATTATTCTTGATGAGACAACATACAGGTGGAAGAGATATACTCTGTCCAGCTCCAACTCAGTTTGCAACTAATTTCATTGCCTTGCAAAGCATATAAGCCCAGAAGGATGCTTTAAGGGCTATGGTGACATCTAGGGACTGGACAGCCTCAACTTATGCCAAAGACTCAAAGGCTAAAAGATTTGTGGAACAAATCTTGGACTCTGGTTTTTGGAAAGAGTGTGCTGATATTGTGAAGCTTACAGAGCCATTAGTTCGTGTATTACATATTGTTGACAGTGAAGATAAACCTGCCATGGATTTTCTTTACCAGGCTATGTATAATGCTAGAGAGGAGATGGTTAGGAGGTTTAAGAGAAATAAGAGGAAAGTGGAGCCTTATTTGGAGGTCCTTGATAGGAGTTGGGATTCATAGCTTCGAAAAGATCTGCATGCAGCTGGTTATTGGTTAAATCCAGGTTGTAGATTTAATGCTGAAGAATTTGAGAAGCATAGGAACACACAATCTGGCATTTTGGAACTCATTGATAGGTATACACATGGAGATCTTGAGTTGCAAGATAAGTTAAATGAAGGCATGAGGATATATAAAAATTCTGAAGGAGATTTTGTAAGACGAGCTGCAATACGTGAACGAAACACAGTCATGCTAGGTAAATTTAGTGTTTCATACTCTGATAACATTATTGATTTGTGATTTATTTTAGCTTCCTAAATATATTCATTATATATATTTAATTTATTTATTTATATGTTTTATTCTAGATCAATGGTGAGATTGTTATGGATATAGTGCTCCAGAGTTGCAAAAATTGGCTATTCGTGTTTTAAGCCAAACTTGTAGTGCTTCGGGTTGTGAAAGAAATTGGAGTGTATTTGAGCACATCCATTCAAAAAAAAGGAATAGGCTAGAGCATCAAAAGCTTAATGACCTTGTTTATGTTCATTATAACTTGAGGTTACAACAAAGGTATCATTATATTGATTATGCTTTGATTGTTTACCTATTTTGGTTGATTTTTTTTTGTTGATATATGAGCATTTTGATCAATTTATCTAAGAATCGACTAAGGCAACAAAATTATGACCCAATCAATTTGGAAACCCTTGATGACCATTCTAATTGGGTGTTGGAGGAGTCACCACCATTCTTAACTCGTGAAGAGGTGAAGGCTTTACGTAATGATCTTGCAAATATATTCATCCAATCAACATCAGATGATATTAGTATTGTTTCTTAATAACATTAATATTTATTAGGTAACACTTATGTTACGTACTTATGTTAATTGCTAATTTGAATCTATAACGATGTTGCCATAGATAAATTAAATCTGGATGAAGATGAGGATGATGATGTGCCAGTGCCACAACTACCTGACAACACCATGGAAGATGTTAATCCAAATGAAAGCAATATAGGTGAAGAGCCTCATTCTTTTGATGAAGAAGGGTTACCTGAACTTGACCCTACATTGGCTCCTTGGATATAAATTATGAATGTTGTCATGTTGATGGCTTAATGCTATTTGTGTTTTCATTTCAAGACTTATTAATATTTGTGGACTTGTGGTATTAACTTTAATATTTGTGTTTTTATTTCAAGACTTATTAATATTTGTAGACTTGTGGTATCAACTTTAATATTTAAATTGTTATTTTGGATTTTGAAGTATGAATGAACTTTTTTTAATCAAATAATGTTAGTTATATTTATATACTTATATATAATTTGAATTTTTAATATAGACCAGGTCAAATCGGTTCAATTATTGACCTACCGGTTGGACCATTGACTCACTACCTCAACCGGTTCAATGACCGAACCGATTTTGATAACATTGATTTTACATTTAATAAATTAATTTGATATATTTTATTTTCAATTTTTTGAAAAGATATGTAAATTTCATCTTCTATCATTATAGTAACATGACATGATGATCTAAGAATAAAAATTTGTTAAGATTTAAAGTTTTAAGTAAAATTTGTCAAATAAATATAAAAAAATTGAAAATAAAAATTATAGTAATTTTAATTCATCACATCAGTACAATAGAAAAAGGTAAAATTTATAAGTTTTAAAAAAATTAAAAGTAAAATATATCAAATTAATTTATTATGAATAAAATTTATTAAAAAAAATAAAAATTAGGAATATAAAATACAATTAAACTTTTTTTATTAAGTGAGGGAAGGATCCCGAAAAAAACATTAGAACCCATGAGAAAACACAGTAGACAATACATCCACTTAAAGCCTAAAAGTACGTTAGAAATAAAAGAAGGAACAACTAACTTCAAAAATCCTAAACTGATCACTGATTAATATGCTCAGGAAACAAATCACTATTAATAGAAGTAAATGCTATTACGAGAAGAAAAGGATATGCAATGATAGCGTATACCTAATAGTGATTGAATAGTAGATGATATATATAATAAGTTGATTGAAATAACACTTGTAAAATTATTTTACACTATATAAGCATGACTATTAAACTCTATTATTGTACTATTATCAATATAGTATAACATAATTTTATCTCTAAAATATATAATCAAATTTATATGTATGTAAAAATACTTTAAAACATATAATCAAATTTATATGTGTGTAAAAATATTTGTTAAAAAGGTCAATCTCTTATTGAATTTCATACAATCTAATGTAGTACTAACAAAATGTTAGAAATATAAGATTTTAAATTTAAGGGAAAGAACATAAAAAAATTAGTTAATGTTATTAAAATTAGCAATATATTTTTTTTAAAAAAATTAATCTAAATCTAAAATTTAAACAGGAGCATTATTTTTTTACGAATCTATAGGTATCTTTCATAAAAGATTTTTATTTGAATTGGATAAAATTATTTTACGCAATATAAAAGTTTGTTTAAATATTTAACATATATTTAGTACACAAGACTAATAATTAAGTTAAAATGAATTTGATTAAGTTAATTCACACATTAGATGGCTACTTAGGAAAATTATACTCATAAGTTAACTAGATGAGTTGTAAATTAAATACTTATCCACCTCACACTATATGTTTCTTTTAGTATTTTTATGAGAATACCATGCCGTAATTTAGAGTGTATTTAGTAAGTTATTTCAATTTATTTATTTTACATTTAATTATGGTATAAAATTATTTCACAAAAATATAAATGTTTGATAAAAGAGCAGTGATGTCTATAATAATATTTTAATTATAAAACTTTATATTTATAGAGTTCATTTAAAATTTTAATTGTTTTGTTATTGGTTTATACTGTTTGGGTTTAGAGATTTCTTTTCCTTTTGTTCTGAGCCCGTTACAGTGCTGGTCCATACTGTTAGCAGCCTATATATTTTTTTATTCCTTTATGTTTTTGCATTGCATGGTTTGGTTCACACTTCCTTATTTTCATTTTGTCAGTAGCTATATCCACTCCCCTTTTCCAATTTATTTTTAAAAATGTTCTCTTTCAAAAAATACACTCTGGTGTTGACAGTTCTGGATCATCCACCCCCAAGAAAACCCCACACAACCTATGTTGGGGGTGGACAAGAACCTCTCAAGTCTCAAGTCTCAACCTATTTCTACTTCTTTTTTGATTATTTAATCAGAGAAAACTGGGCCTAGGTAAAAGTGTTCATGGATTGATTATTTTAATACTTATAATTATAATTAATAAATAATTAAATTTTAAGAAATTATTTTAATTATAAATATAATTAGTTTTATAAATATAAGTATAATTTGATATGATTAATTATTATTTTTAGAATCAATTATATAACCGATTATAAATATATAACTAGCTATATAATCCGTTATATATAAAACAAGGTATATAACTAATTCTTGGTAAATAACCGGTTATTATTTCACCTTTTATAATATACCCTTATTAGTTACAACACACAATAGTCTCCGTAACCCTTATTTTTTTTTATATATATATTTTGAAATTTTAGTATACCTTGTGATCTTATGTCAATTAAATAAGGTAAAAAAAGAAAATCAAATATAAAGATTGTAACTGATTGTAAAAATTGTTATACATGTACTTAATTTTTATTATAATCTCAACTATTATTTTTTTAATAGCTTTAGTTGTACTTTAAAGTATATATTCTCACTTTAAAAATAGACCACAAATTTAAAACTTAAATTGGTTATATTACTTAAGCTATTGCTCCAACTCAAGAAAATATCACAAATTGAAAGTATGAGTAGCTTCATTCTTTCAAGGAATGCCAAGCTAAAGATATAATCACAAATTCACAACAATTTTCCAAAGAAGAAAGGTATGAAAACAAGATTTTCTTCTCTCTTTCACAATAAGTAGTGTCCTTTTAGATAAAGGAAATTAACATCCTCCCTTCAAGATCCAACTCCAATGACCAATTATAAGCTCCCAAAAGTATCTAGTGGAACAATACTTTACTAAGATGTCATTAAAACCTTATCTATGTGAACTAAGCATTACATGTAACACACAAGATACTATTATATATTATGAACATAAACGTTTGGGCAAATAGACATTTTTGTCCCTGAATGTGTAGAGCGCTAACAATTTTTTCCCTGAAAAATGGAAATTCAAATTTTTGTCCCCAAAAGTGAAAAAAGTGCGATAAATTCATTCATCCGTTAACTTTTGTTTGTTATCGTTAATGAAAGAGCCTACGTGGCACATTCAGGGACAAATTTGTCACCATTAAAGAATTCAAATTTACTCTCTTTCAAATGAATTATGACAAATCTTTTAGTCCTGATGGTTTGAACCCTACTTTCTTAAAAAAAAAAGGCATTTATGTGGTCTTGATATTTTCCACACAGGTGTTACATGGCTTGAAACTGGAAACTTCCCCTCCCCAAGTAACCAAAACCACTATCGTCCTTATTCCCAAAAATAATAACCTTGTTACCACGAGAGATTTTAGACCTATCTCCCTATGCAATGTCTTGTACAAAATTATTTCAAAAGTATTAGTCAATCACTTTAAACCTATTCTACCTAAATGTATTTCACTTGAGCAATTAGTGTTTGTAGAGAATCAATTAGTTTTTGATAATGTCACTCTTGCTTCAAAAGTCATTTACCATATGAGAGATAAAATGAGGGGTAAGGTTAGTGAGATTGCCATAAAAATTGATACTAGTAAAAAAAATTTGACCATGTTTAATGGAATTATCTCTTTCATGTTTTGACAAAAATGGGTTTCCATGACAAATGGGTTTGTTGGATGAGACTTTGTTTGTTTTCAAACAGTAAACTTTTCAGTTGTTATCAATGGTTATCTACACGAGCAAATTCTTTTAGGGAGAGGACTAAGACAGGGTGACCCACTATCACCCTATCTTTTCATATTGTGTATTGAGGAACTCTTAGCTATTCTTAGAGATGAAGAGAGAATAGGAGATATTCATGGAGTAAAGGTGCGTAGAGCGGCTCCTCCCCTCTCAGATCTCTTATTTGATAATGATTTTTACTTTGTTTTGCAAGGTAGAGGACAAGGAATTTCTATTATCAAAGAGGTCTGGATAATTGTGGATGAGTCTCAGACCAAATCATTAACTATTAAAAGTCTGAGATTTTTCTCAATACCAACACTCCTCAGAACAAAAGATGTGACATCTCTTCCTTTCTAGGTGTTACACAATCCATTGGAGAAGACAAGTATTTGGGGTTACCCTTATTCATTGGCAAAAGAAGAAAATATAAGTTTTCGACTACTTAAAGGACAAGTTGTGGAGGTGCACCAACCAATGGTCAACTAGGGAACTTTCAAAAGCTGGTAAAGAAGTTATGATTAAATCAGTTGCCTAGTCAATTCCTATTTATAGCATGAGTGTTTTTCTCTTTCCTTCTACCCTTTAATATGAATTGCAGAAAATGATGAATTCCTTCTAGTGGGGTCAAAACAATCAATCTAGAAGGGGTATCAACTAGCTAAATTAGGATAAAATGACAATGAAGAAGGAGTTTAGAGGCTTGAGTTTCAGACAAATGCATGCTTTTAACCTCGTCATGCTGGGGAAGCAAGATTGGAGATTGATGACCAACCAAGATACTATAGTTGCAAAGGTATTCAAAGCCAAATATTATCAAGTAGTGGACTTCTTGGATTCCTATTTAGGGAACAACTCAAGTTTTATATGGTGTAGTATCCATGTTTCATGGGTAGCAGTGAAAGAAGGTTTGCAATGGAGAATAAGAATTAGAAATGATATTCACATTTGGATCAACCTTGGTTAAGGTATGAAACTAATTATTATGTATCACCCACTCCTTATTCTTATGTCTATAACTTGAAAGTAGGAGACCTCATTAATGGAGAAATAAACAAATGAACAAATGGAAAAGAGACCAAGTGGAAGTTATTTTTAATCATGATGATGCTCAAAGAATTCTCTCCATCCCTCTCCTCAACACCTCAAAGTGTGAAAAATTCATATGGAAATTCACACCAATTGGAGATTATTCGGTTTGTAGCCCATACCATTTTTAGACTCAGGGGGAGCTAGAAAGGATCAATGAAGCTGATGACCTTAGACATTGAAATGTTTAGGCCTTTTATATGCCAATTATATTGAATAACATTTATAATTTGTGTATATCTAAGTTGATGCCTCATATGATCAATTGCATAAAACTCATTCATGTTTTTGCATTCATGTTTTCACAAAAGCAAAAGTTTCATAAAAAGCCTTTCTGAAGCACAAGGTTTTCATGAGTGCATAAAAAGATAAATGTTCCAAGTTTCAAGTATTGGGAAAAATGTTTTCTCACTAGTTTAATCGATTACCATCAAGTGGTAATCTATTACTTGAAAACGAAGAACATTTTAACCGATTACGAGATTATGATAATCGATTACACAGTTCAAAATTATAGAATGGACTTCTTGTGATAATCGATTAACGGATGGTGGTAATCGATTACTTGACAACTATTTTGGTCAAAGCTTCCTGTGATAATCGATTACATTGTTCATAAATATTTCCAGAAAGCCTCAAGAACACTTTAATCGATTACATAAGTGATTTAATCGATTACTGACAGTTAAAATAGTTTTCTCTATAAAATAGATAGAGCTTGTTTGAACTAAATACAACAAATATTATAACACTTTTTGAAGATAGAAAAAATACTATGAGTTATTCATTGTTTAGACTCACAAATCCTCAGTTTCATCAATCATAAAGAAACCATGAGACGATTTCTCTTTTGAGCATATTTTGCAAAAAGAAAAGGGCTTTGGAGAGATTCTTTTGAGATATTCATTCAACCTTGATTTAGAATCTTTATCATCTGCATTCATCTGAATTGGATCATCAAGTTGTTTCTCTCCATACTACTTTGGTTGTAATTCTTTTTAGAATTTATGAGTTGTGTAACTAGTGCAATAGTTTTCTTAAAGCTTGTCTAGAATAGGTTTTTTCTAGAGGGAAGATTAGAGAAGGATTTTCTCTAAGTCTTGATCACTGAGAGTCTAAGGGAGTTAGATTTCTTATTCTTAATCTAGGTTTAATTGAGAGTGATTGTATAAACTTGTAAGAAACAATTTGCAAATAGTTAGATCCTAACTAGTTTGTTAGGAAACTAGATGTAACTTTCCTGGATTGAAAAGTGAACCAGTATAAACTTAGTGTTAATTACTTCTTCTTTATATTTTCTTTTGGTTATTAATTGTCATTAGTTGGTATAACTTTTCATAATCAACAAAAACATTTTTTTGATGTTATTGCATTCTATAAAGACTGGAGTTTGATTGATTGAAAGTGTTCTATGTTTCTTTTGTTATATGATCCCTTTCAACTTTGATTGTTAAAGACATTTTTAATTGGTCAAGAACAACCAATTCAACCCCCTCTTAGTTTGTGTGCTATTCACATTGTTTTCAATTGGTATCAGAGTAGGTTCTTGTGTGTTACTCAAGATCACTACTTTCTTTTAAAGAAAATGAATACCACACAAATTATCTTTAAGGAGGGTGCCTCCCTCAACCATCATCCAATGTTTGAGGGAGAACACTTCATTTTTTTGGAAATAGAATGCAAATTTTCATTCAACCAAATGACCCAAGTGCATGGAATGCAATTGAAAAAGGTCCTTTGATACCTACCAAAACTGTTGATAATGAAAATGTTGCCAAAGAATGGGAAGAAATGACTGATATAGAAAAAATCTAGTTTAATATGATTTTAAAGCTAAAAACATGATAACCTTTGCTTGTCTTCTGATGAGTTTTTCAGAATAGTTAGGTGCAAGAGTGCAAAAGAGATGTGGAAAATGTTGGAGATCATTCATGAAGGAACTGATGAAGTAAGGAGATCAAGAAAACATGCCTTGATCCATAAGTACAAAATGTTTAAGATGAACACAACATAAAACATCTCTCAGCTCCAAACCAGATTCACACATATCGTCAATCACCTACTGGGTCTTGGTAAAACATTTGATGTAAAAGAACTCAACATCAAAATTCTGAAATGCTTGACAAGACCTTGGCAACCAAAAGTGACAACAATCAAAGAATCCAAAGATTTGTAAAAAATTTCCATGGTTGCACTCTTTGGTAAGTTGCTTGAATATGAATTAGAAATGTCTCAACTAACAAATACAGAATATGCAGACAAGAAACAAAAAGACATTGCTTTGAAAACCGCATCTTCAAAAGCTGAAAAAGATGATGATTAAAGTGAAGATGAAGGTGATGAAAATCTGAATCTGATTATCAAAAGATTTGGCAAGTTCCTATAGAAAAACAAAAATAGAAGGTTCCCTAGAACCAACAAAAGAAATAATAACAGCAATAACACCAACAACTTCAACTGCTTTGAGTGTGGAAAGCGAGGTCACATCAAATTTGAATGTCCAACCTTCTTGAAGAAGCAGTTAGAGAAAAATAAAGGAAAGAAAGAAGCGAAAACCAAAAGATTCTACATAGCTTGGGAAGATAATGCATCAGCAACCTCTAAGTGTTCAAGTGAAAATGAAGAAGTAAATGTTTGTTTCACATCAACCATTGATGAAGAAGAGTCAAGTGCAGAATCTGAGGTAAATCCTGAAATTGATCAATTAGTTGATGCTTTTAATGAAATGGATGAGGAGGCTCAAAGGTGATCTTAGATGGCATACCACTAAGCTAGCTTTAATGCAAGCAGAACTTTGCAACTTGAAACAAGAAAATGAAAAACTTGTTTCCAGCTACAAAGCAAATGGCTGTGTATGTGCCTCTTCTTCCGCAAAAGTAGATGAAAACAAAGTCTTACTAAAGGAATTTGATGATTACAAAAAGAGCCATATTGAAAAATGCACGACTTTACAAACTGAAAACTCCTACTTGGTAGATCTCTTGAAAAAGCTCTATCGAGAGAAATGTAGTTTAAACCAAATGTTAAGTGTGCAAAAGTATGTTTATGATAAATCTAGATTGGGATACAACTATCAATCAAAATCTTTTCAAAACTCCAAGTTTGTACCCCCAAAACAAATAAATTGAAAAATGTTTTAAAAAACAAAGCATACTAACATGACTCGTTTTGAAAAAGGATCAAAATCTATAACTTGTCACTACAGCATGAAGAAAGGTCACACCTCACACAAGTGTTATGCTAGAAGGTTCCTTGTGCCAAATGGAGAATGCATATGGGTTCCTAAGAAAAAGAATAAAATAGCTAACCCCTATGTACCCAACCTTAATTGGCTACCTTTCTTTGCTACTTGATTTGATTGTTGTAGGTGTCTCTAAGAGCTAAAACTTCACTATGGTACTTGGATAGTGGATACTCTAGACACATGACAAGTGATAAATCCATGCTCACTAATATGATATTAAAGGAAAGAGGAATTTTCACCTATAGAGACAACAACAAAGGAAAAATAATTGGAGAATGCAACATTGGTGATAGCTGCAAAACCAAAATCAGAAATGTGCTCTATGTTGAAGTTCTAAAGCATAATCTACTTAGGATAAGTTAGCTTTGTGATAAAGGATTAAAGGTATCCTCTAACAATAATTGTTGCTTCATATGTGATGGAAAAACTGGTGAGGTAATCCATGTTGGTAATAGGAAAAGAAATATTACTTGTTTGCAATAGAACATGCATTCATTCATAACATAAACTGCTTAGTGAGTAAAATTGATGAATCGTGGCTTTGGCATAGAAGAGCAAGTCACATCAACATGCATCATATGAACAAGCTCATAAGGAAGGACTTAGTAATTGGATTTCCTAAACTCAAGTTTGAAAGGACAAACTTTGTGATGCTTGACAAAAGTGGAAACAAACAAAAATATCTTTTCAAAACAAAAACATTGTTTCCACCTCAAGACCTCTTGAATTACTTCACATGGATTTGTTTGGTCCTTCAAGAACTATGAGTTTGGGTGGCAATTACTATGGACTTGTTATAGTTGATGATTACTCAAGATTTACATGGACTTTGTTCTTGAAATCCAAGAGTGATGCATTTAATGCTTTTAGAAAATTAGTCAAGCTTTTACAAAATGAAGAGGGCTGCAAGATAGTCTCAATAAGAAGTAATCATGGTGGTGAATTCCAAAATGAACATTTTGAAAAATCCCATGAATAACTGTAATAAACCACAATTTTTTAGCTCCAAGAACACCTCAACAGAATGGTGTTGTGGAGAGGAAAAATAGGTCACTTGAAAAAGGTGCAAGAACTATTCTTAATGAAACTAATTTGTCACAACATTTTTGGGCTGATGCAGTGAACATTATTTTCTACACTCTAAATATATTACTCATAAGACTCATCTTAAAGAAAACTCATTATGAAATTTATAAAGGTAGAAAACCAAACATTTCACACCCTAGAGTTTTTGGTTGTAAATGTTTTGTTTTGAACAATGGAAATGAATTTCTTGGCAAATTTGATGCAAAAGCTAATGAAGCAATCTTCCTTGGATATTCAATGCAAAGTAAAACATATAGAGTTTTCAATAAAAGAACCTTATGCATGGAAGAATACGTACATGTTATCTATGATGAATCTAACTCCTCAAAAGAGGAAAAGAGTTTTGAAAATGATGCAGGACCATTGGAAGAAAATATCATTTCCAATGAAACTGGTGAGATGAAAAAGAGTGAAACAAATGATGTAGTTGAACCTTCAAGTCCAACTCAAAGGCCAAAGGATTTGAGAACTACAAAAGACCTTTCTACAGACAACATTATTGGTGAAGTATCTAAGGGAGGATCCACTAGATCATCTCTTAGAAATTTATGTTGTGATATGTCATTTGTATCTCAAATTGAACCCAAAAATATTAAATCAAGCATTACTTGATGAACACTGGATGCTTGCTATGCATGATGAACTAAATTAGTTCAAGAGAAATGAAGTATGAGAACTTGTTCCTAGGCCTCCTTCTCATAAGCCAATTGGCACCAAGTGGGTTTTCAGAAACAAACTTGAAGAGAGTGACATCATAGTTAGAAATAAGGCCAGATTGGTTGCAAAGGGTTACAGCCAAGAAGAAGACATTGACTATGAAGAAATCTATGCCCCTGTTGCTAGGTTGGAAGTAATAAGGTTGCTGCTTGCATTTGCATGTTTGATGGACTTCAAATTATTTCAAATGGATGTAAAAAGTGCCTTTTTAAATGGTTACATTGAGGAGAAAATTTATGTTGATTAACCTCTTTGTTTTGTAGACTTCAAACATCCAAATCATGTCTTCAAACTTAAGAAAGCCCTCTATTGCTTAAAACAAGCACTCAAGTCTTGGTATGAAAGATTGATCAATTTTCAATTAGTCAATTCTTCATAAGAGGACAAGTTGATAAAAATCTATTCATTAAGAAATCTGCTAGTGATATATTACTTGTTCAAATTTATGTTGATGACACTATCTTTGGGTTTACTAACAACTCTTTGTGCAAGGATTTCTCATTTTCAATGCAGAATGAATTTGAAATGTTAATGATGGGAGAGCTAACATTCTTCCTTGGATTTTAAGTGAAACAAATGAAGAATGACACCTTTCTCAGGCAAGCCAAATACAACAATGAATTGATTAGAAAAATTGAAATGGAGAAAAACAAGGATGCTACAACTCCTATGGCAACCACAACCCATCTTGACTCTGATGAAAAAGGTAAAAAGGTTGATGAGTCAAGATATAGAGGGATGATTGGATCTCTGTCGTATTTGACTGTAAGTCGCCCAAACATCAGGTTGAGTATGTGCCTATGTGCAAGATATCAAGCCAATTCAAAAGAGTCACTCCTCACAATAGCCAAAAGGATCATTAAATACCTAAAATCAACTCCAAAAGTTGGCCTATGGTATCCTAAAGGTGCATCACTAAACTTAATTGGTTATTCAGATTCTGACTTTGCAGGCTACAAGTTAGATAGAAAAAGCACAATTGGAACATGCCATCTACTAGGAAGTTCTTTGATCTTATGGCACTGCAAGAAACAGTCTTGTGTTGCACTTTCAACAACTGAGGCAGAATATATTGCAATTGGTAGTTGGTGTGCTCAAAGCCTATGGCTCAAGCAACAACTACAAGACTATGGTGTTGAAATGAATCAAATTCCATTGTTGTGTGACAACAACTGTGCCATCAACCTATCCAATAATCCAATTATGCACTCAAGGACAAAACACATTGAGATCAGACATCATTTCCTCAAAGATCATATTCAAAAAGGTAATTGCTCAATTGAATTCATTGATACAAATAATCAATTGGTTGACATATTTACAAAACCCCTTGCTAGAGATAAATTCTTTCTCCTAAGAAACATGCTAGGTATTCTTAATGAATCCAACATTGATTAGCATGTAAATGATGTGTTTGATGACATGCAATTTAACTCCCAAGTACATTATGCATCATGTTTAGCAAAATTCGTATCCTGATAAATTTCACTATTCATACTGCATAATTCTATGTGATAATCGATTACCAAAGGCCAGAACTATGTCTTACTTACTGACTTAATCGATTACATCCACGGATTAATCGATTATTGTGCAAACACTCACTGATATAATCAATTACACCTACAAATTAATCGATTACATGAAAGTTTAGGGTTATTACAGTTTAAAAACTCTCTGGAATAATCGATTACACCTACGAATTAATCGATTACATGAGGTTCAAAGGAATCCCTACGCCCTGGAATAATCGATTACAAGGGTTTTGTAATCCATTACTATTGCCTTTCTACAACTCTGTACAGCTTTTAATGAAAATTCTGAAACCTTATCTCTTAATTCAAATTCAAATTCTGGTTCAGTGAACCCATACTTCATTGGGCTTTGTGAGAGTAGTTATTCTGATTTGAAAATCAAATATTAAACTAGTTATGGCTCTATAAATTCATAATCCAAGAGCCTACACTCCTCACACCAAAAACCAATTCTCCTCCTCAAGAAAAACTCTATTTTTTCTTGTTGTTCCTCTTCTTCTCCACTACCAATACTTTGCAATTTCAAAATTATTCTCTTCACCATGTCTCAACCATCCTCCTCAAAGAAGCTGAAAACCAGCAATAGGAAGGCTAGCCAAAGTTCTAAAGCTACTGAGAATAGGTTAGACACCTGGTTCTCCACTGAGGCTGAATGGAACAACTACATGCATGCCAGTAAGCTTGTTCTACCTCACCAAATTGTTGGAGATTAAGGGTACATATTACCCTGAATTGGTGAAAGTATTTTATACTTGTGCCAAGGCTGGAATGGATGACATTCTTCGCTCCAAGGTGAATGGAGTGTCTATGGTGATTGATGACACTGTGTGGAATGTAGTGGCTGACATCACTTTTGAAGGTGTCTGAAGGTTTGAAGAAGATATTGGTGGTTACTCAAAGATGGAAACCTACAGAGGTATGCTACAGAATCCTAGTGCTCAAATTGGAAACAAATTAGTTGTTGGCCACATGACAGCTGAAGATAGGCTTCTTCACTACATCATCACTTACATCCTAACACATAGATCAACCAACCATGCTCAGATCATTGATGATGATCTTCAGTTGGTGTATGGGATGAAGACTAGAACTCAAATCAATTGGGTTCTGGTTATTGAAGAAACTATGATGAAGGCCAAGAGGCTGCTGAGCTATCAATTTCCTTATGTTGTCATGATCTAAAGGTTTATTGACTACTTTGATATTGATGTGACAAATGAAATTGTGGACAACACCACCAACATAACCAACCTCATCTCCAAGAAGCATCTCACCAAGCTGGGAATGATGATTACCCCAAATGGGTGGACCATGGCTGTAGCCCAAGCTCCTCAAGGAGTTGCTAATGAGGATCAAGAAGCTGATGAGTAAGAAGAGGAAGAAGATGTTGAAGCTGCACCTGCTGAGCAGCAGTGGAGTCCTTTTGAGTCTCTAATGATTCAAAAGATGGATGCTATGACTGCTTTGCATCATGAACATTCAGCTGAAGTTCATTCCTCTTTAGAAGACATACCCACTAGATTAGGCAACATTAAGACTAGGATGAGTCTCAAGGACTTTGATGCTTAGTTTAGCTTAGTGGTTGTCTTGTTTCTGGTTGTGTTGTTTTTATTTTCTAATATTCTGCTATGATCTTTGATGACTTGCCTTGATGTATGCACTTTTATCATTGAATAAATAAAACTGCTTTTAAGTTTTTCTGATTTTCCTTTGCTTATTTCACAATTAATGGTATATTTTGCCTTTGATAAGCCAAAATGGGGAGAAAAATAAACATGTGCAGGGTGCAGGGGGAGTAAAATAAAGTAAGGGGAGAAAACAAATGAATATTTGCTCTGATTAAACCGAGCATAACAATTGCTTTATTATGAAATGATATGAAATTACATGAGAAAAGGGGAGCAATAAAAATGCTTATGATGTGTATAGTTTATGCAAAGGATACTTGACACTTGATCTTGGCTAGCAAGCTGATTCTTTTTCAGGTATCAAATAAAAGCTTCTAGAATCTCTCTCCTAAAGAAAACTAAGGATCAAGATGTTCAATCGAAGTTTGGCATGATCAAAGCCAAAAAAAGGGAGATTTTTAGACTTAGGGGGAGCTAGAGAGGATCAATGAAGTTGAGGATATTGGACATTGGAATGTTTAAGCCTTTTATATGCCAATTTAATTGAATGACATTTGTAATTTGTGTATATCTAAGTTGATGCCTCCTATGATCCATTGCATAAAACTTGTTCATGTTTTCACAAAAGCAAAAGTTTCATAAAAAGCCTTTCTGAAACACAATGTTTTCGTGAGTGCATAAAAAACTAAATGTTCCAAGTTTCAAGTATTGGGAAAAATATTTTCTCATTGGGTTAATCGATTACCATCAAGTGGTAATCTATTACTTAAAAACAAAAAACATTTTAATCGATTGTGAGATTATGGTAATCAATTACACAGTTCAAAAACAAAGAATAGACTTCCTATGATAATCGATTACAACATGGTGGTAATCAATTACTTGGCAACTATTTTCGTCAAAGCTTCCTGTGATAATCGATTACATTGCGTTTTAATCGATTATATTGTTCATAAGTCTTTCCAGAAAGCCTCAAGAACACTTTAATTGATTGCATAAGTGATTTAATTGATTATTGACAATTAAAACAATTTTCTCCATAAATAGATATTGCTTGTTTGAACTAAATACAATGAATATTATAACCCTTTCTGAAGAGAGAAAAGATACTAAAAGCTATCAGTGTTTAGACTCACAAATCCTTCGTTTCATCATTCATAAAAAAAACCATGAGAGGATCTCTTTTTTGAGCATATTTTGCAAAAAGAAAAGAATTTTGGAGAGATTCTTTTGAGATATTCATTCAACCTTGATTCAGAATCTTTATCATCTGCATTTATCTGAATTGGATCATCAAGTTGTTTCTCTCCATACTACTTTGGTTGTTATTCTTTTTAGAATTTTTGAGTTGTGTAACTAGTGCAATAGTTTTCTTAAAGCTTGTCTAGAATAGGTTTTTTCTAGAGAGAAGATTAGATAAGAGTTTTATCTAAGTCTTGATCACAGAGAGTCTAAGGGAGTTATATTTCTTGTTCTTAATCTAGGTTTGATTGAGGGTGATCGTATAAGCTTGTAATAAACAGTTTGCAAATAATTAGATCTTAACTAGTTTGTTAGGAAGCTGGATGTAGCTTCTCTGGATTGAAAAGTGAACCAGTACAAATCTTGATGTTGATTACTTCTTCTTTGTCTTTTCTTTTGATTATTAATTGTCATTAGTTGGTATAACTTTTCATAATCAACAGAAACATTTTTTGATGTTATTGCATTCTATAAAGATTGGAGCTTGATTGATTGAAAGTGTTCTATGTTTGTTTTGTGATACAATCTCTTTCGACTCTGATTGTTAAATAAATTTTTAATTGGCCAAGAACTACCAATTCACCATCTCTTGATTTGTGTGTTATTCACATTGTTTTCAACCATAACATTTTGGAGAATATGTTGGGTACAAATCATTTAAGGGAGAATGGATAGTGGATGTTAATCTGGAAGTTGTGTACCACCTAAAATGAGACACTTCCTCTGGAGATTACAACGTAGATGTTTGCCAACAAGAATGAATTTTCATACAAAGGATATTTCTTACCCCTTAACCTGTGTTTTCTGTGAAAATAGTCTGGAGAATGAATGACAACTTTTCTTTACCTGTGAAAAAGTTGGACAATTTTGGGAAGTGGTAGGACTTATGAATCTGATAACAACAAATAAGTGATCATGCTGATAGCTTTTGTAGTTTCATCTTTGATCTTTTGCACGACTCTTCCTTAGAAACAATGCCAAGGACTACGCTCACCCTTTGGTGTATAAGGAAGAACAGAAACAATAAAGTATGGGAGGACAATGAAACTGATCCAACAATAGCTTTTTAACTAGCAATGCAATTCTATTCTTAATGGGAAACTTGCTCGTACATCCAATGTTGGGCCTGCTTGTGAAGCCCAATAAACATTTACTTTCATTTGCTTTCTTTAGTGAAACGGTGCGTACAACTTTTATTAATTGCTGGTATATATTGCCTTTATTCACAAAGTGCAGTATTGTGTTTTCATTTTCCTTTTACGTTCCTTTTTTGGTGAAACATTCCAGCAGCTTCTATATTGCTTTCTTTTCATCTTGTTTTTCCTCTGTAACCTAGCTCTGCTAGGGTTTGCAATTTCTGCACAAATCTTGAGCGTGGTGAGTGAAAAACTGAGTGATGATGATATAGGTTGTTCTGTGGTCTGTGTTTTGCGTTCCTATTGCTGTGGTATTGCAGGTGGAGGTTCTTTCTCTCTCGAGTTTGATCCTGTTGGTGTTCTTGAGCTGTTCTCTGTAAAGAACTAGTTGAGAGAAGAGTAGAAGGTTGGGTAATATCTGGTCTTGACATTGGTAAAGAGTAGTTCTCTTTTGTACCCTGTAAATCTTGTTTTCTTGCTTACCTGTGTAATTTTAGGCTTTGTTCTTGTTGATAGTTTAGCCTTGTAATTACTGAGGAATGCTGTTGTAATTGTTCTTGCTATTAGTGTTAATAAAAGAGTCTACAGGTTCTTTGCCCTTGGATGTAGGTAACAAGGATTTTATCCTAGTTACAACAAGGATTTTATCCTAGTTACTGAACCAAGTAAAATTCTCTTATGTTGTTTTTATCTCTTTTATTTGCTTCCGCTGAATATAATCTGGTTTTAGTTTATATTGTGCGCTAATAAAACTCTAATATCCAACTTCACAGCAATCCACTCCCTCCGCTTTGAATACAGTAACTAGTCTATGGCTTCCTCCCCAATTTGGCACCATAAAATGCAATCTAGATGCAGCTATTTTTGCTGAAAGCAAATCTTTTGGTATTGGTATGCGTTTGAGGGATGATGGAGAAACCTTTATCAAGGCTCGAACTACTATTTTCAATGGCACTCCAACTTCTCTAGTAGCTAAGGCATGAGCTCTTCATAAATCAATAGCTTAGGCAAAACAACTTGATTTTTCAAATATCATCTTTGAGTATGATAATAAACAGGTTGCTGACATCTTCAACAACTGCTCTACAGGATCTTCAATTTTCTATTCTATTATTAAAAGAAGTAGAGTAGATTTTATTACTATCTTAAACTCTAGAATGAGTTTTGCAAAGAGAGAAATTAATCATGTAGCTCATAACCTTGTTAGGGTTTCAAGATTTTTTTGCTTCCTGTAAGGATTTTGATTATGTATCCACTTGTATTGAGCATAATATTATGAATGAAATGATATGATCATGTTTCTTCTAAAAAGAAAAAAGGTTATACAATGATATAGTTGCATTATAATCTGGCAACAAATAATTGGGCCATGATTATGAATTATTTAACTTTTTTATAGTTTTGATTAAAAAAATAACTATTGTGCAATAATTAACCAATAGTTAAAAAGAATTAAAAATCATTAAAGGCAGAATGGCAAAATCTGTAAATATAAGGCACGTGACAAGAAAAATAAACCCTTGGAAAGTGATCGAGACCTTTGTGGCACGTAAGTGTAGTTTTGTCTGGTTTGACTATATATGTGGAATAAATAGGCAGAAAATTTTGAAACTACATGGAGGAGCCAGAAGGAACAAAATTGGGCTCCTCTTACTATGAGAAGAAAAATGAATAAAGAAGGATAAGGAGAGGGCTTGTCACTACAATGTAATAGAGACTGATTGACTTATATGTGACACATCAACATTTCTTATAAAAAAAATAAATTATGTGGCACAATTTTTGCAAGTCGAACTTGTAGTTTGACCTAGACAATGATCAAAAGATACTCATGTATATAAGTAATTAGCTTTAAAAGGAACTTTATTTTTAGGGTTTATAGTTTTAAAAGTGATCTAAATGAGTCAATCAGACACATATAGAAGCGAGAATTAATTTTGAAATATAATATTTTAACGATGTGCATTGTATTTCCTTTCAGTAATTAATGAATATACATAATTTTTTTTGAATGTTTATTTGATTAGTAAAATTATTCTTTTTTAAGAGTTTAGCAATGATCTATTGAAAGTAATTTTACACTCTCATTTCATTACAAATCATTGCTAATATAATTTTTGATATAATTTTTAATATAATTTTATAAAAGTTAATAAATTTATTACATATAATATATTTTTTGGATGACAATGTGAATCTTTCAATGACTTATAATCAATTTATTACACTATAATTAGGGTGGATCCAAATTTAGTTTTCGTCTTTTCTTATTTTATGTATATTCACAATTCTTATTTTAAGATTATTTTAAAAATATTATTAAAATAAAAAATCAATTTCTAGTTCAATATATTTTAAATTTAAATAAATTAAGTTTATATATATATATTTTATTTATTTATTTAAATTATCGTTTAATTACGATACATTATGTGCCCGATACTATATAAAAAAATTGTATTGATGATATAATATATATATATATATATATATATATATATATATATATATATTAAATTATCGTTTGATTACGATACATTATGTGTCTGATACTATATAAAAACATTGTATTGATGATATAATTGTTCATTGAAGATCTCATTATCTCTAATCAAATGGACTTATTGTTGTGAATGTGATCCTCGATTTGAGCGCTTTAGATTCAGTCTGCCAACTAATTAGCAAGCTGTCCAGTAGTTGTTCAATAATGCATATCTGACTTTAAGTAAAAAATATTTTGTTTAACACTTGGATAAAAATATTGATAAAAATCTTTAGTTACATTCAAAAAAATCTTATCAAATTATGAATAAATATTATTAATATAATTTTATAATATTTTATCAAATGTTATATATAATTTATATTGTTAAACCTAAAATTGTTAAAAAAAAGCTTAAAAAATATGCATTATAAGTAACATTTGATAAATGTTGTAAAAATATATTAGCACATTTATTTATAATTTTATGATATTTTTTGAATGTTGTCAAAATTTTTTATTTTTTAGGAACATTTTTTAAAGTGTTAGATAAAAAAATGTTGTTAAAGATCATATTTTATAGTGTTGGTTATTTTTTATTAATTACGATAAAGTAGGATTTTTAATAAATTTGATATTTTTTCTTTAGTACTGTACATTTTTTAATTAATAAATTATTATTTTTTAAATAATAAGTTACTTTAAATAATTTTATCATATATGGCAGCATATGATTGAAAGATAAACTAATTTTCTTTTACGTTATTAATACAACATGTTAATTAAATTTAAAAAATTATTTATTTTTTACGCATTGTTGGTGTAAAATGTTTTACGTTATTAATTAATAAAATAATTTCATTATATTATTGGTTTGATTGAAATTATTAGATTTTTTTTAATTAAGGTTTGGTGTTCAAGTATTGTAGATGAAAAAATATAATTATAAAAAGAAATTCCATTCAAAATATTAATTAAAATTTTGACAAAAATTAATTATCAAGAAAGTAAATATTTTGCTCCAATAATGCACAGACTTAAATTAATAAAAATATTATCCTAACTACGCACTTAAAATAATTAGAATGTATTATTAAATTTGAGGCCCAAGAACATGGCCAATTTGGCTCAACCTGTTAGGCGAAGGAGCTACACCGTGACTCCATGAAATAAAAGATTAAAAAACTAATTGACCAAATATTATTTTATTTTATTATAAAATAATATAAATTTATGAAAAAATGGATTAAAATGACACAAACAAACAAATCTTTTGCTTATATAAAAAATTAGTTGACTCAAATCCATCCATTTTTCACATTTTAAGATATGTTTAGTTTTAAATTATAAAAGTATGTTTGTGAATTTCAATATAAAATTGGGCATTCCAATATTATTTCGTAGTTTCTATTTATAAGATATTATTGAACTTTTTAAGAAAATTAGTTAATTTAGGTATCTGTATTAAATGTGTCTTTAATGGTAATATTTTTTCAAATTTGTCCTTAACACTAATGGAAATCTTATGTGATCTTTGTAGAAGAGAGAAAGTGATAATTCAAAATAACATTTAATTATAGATTAAAATAAATAAGGTATTTAAGTCAAAAGATAATTAATACATAAGACAGATGAAATAAAGTCTTATAATGAGGTAAAAAAATATGTTGACTATGTCTTATAAATAGATCTAAGAGTCAGGAATACGAGACCTACATTCACATCTTGAGAGACTGTAGCGTGGAGTTTTTTCAAAGGCAAATGAGCGGTTTCTGTTCACATGCAGAACCTCATAAGCTAGGTTATGAGCATTATTCATAAGGGGACTCGTATGGAAATAAGTCATAGTATGACTTTGTTGTTGCATCATATTAGACCGGTTTGAAGAGACCCTGACCGTACTGCCACAAAAAAAAATAAAATTTACCTGAATGTCACGCGAGCGAAACTAAATACCAGACTGCCATGCGATATAATTCGCTTGTCAGTCCAACGAAATAGGTGAAGGACACGTGGCAGGACGGGATATAATTCGCTAGGGGGACCAGCGAATTAGGTGGACACGTGGCAGACAGGCAGTAATTCGCTGGGGAGCCCAGCGAATTACGTGGCATGACAAATCCAGCTTCAAAACTTCGGAAGGCCATAACTTTTGATTGGGATGTCCGATTAAGGTGCATGATATGTCAAAACGATCGT
Source organism: Glycine latifolia (assembly GCA_013407115.1). NCBI lineage: Eukaryota > Viridiplantae > Streptophyta > Magnoliopsida > Fabales > Fabaceae > Glycine > Glycine latifolia. The sequence continues at coordinate 32,938,396 of CM023955.1, forward strand.
AATTCAGAGGAGAAGCCGCTGGCAAGTTCCTGAGGGAAACTTGGCCAAAATTTTTTCCCAAAAGAGGTTTCTAAGTGCCTCAAAATTGCGATTTAAGATTCAATCATCAAAAAAATTCATTTTTGTCTGCTTTTTTAATTAGTTAATTAGTTAATTTAATGTTACTTTTTATTTTTTCAATTAATTCTCTGAATTTCGAGCGTTTTGACATATCATACGCTTTCATCGGATATTTCTATCAAAAAATATCACTGTTCGAAGTTTATTGCATTATCAATTTTATATCATAACTTTTGATAGACATGTCCGATGGAGGCGTACGATATGTCAAAACGGTCGAAATTCAAAGAAGTAATTGAAAACATAAAAAACAACATTAAATTAACTAATTAACTAATTAAAAAAGCAGACAAAAATGAATTTTTTTGATGATTGAATCTTAAATCACAATTTTGAGGCACTTAGAGACCTCTTTTGGGAAAAAATTTTGGCCAAGTCTCCTTCAGGAACTCGCCAGCGGCTTCTCCTCTGAATTACGATCGTTTTGACATATGATGCGCCTCAATCGGACATCCCAGTCAAAAGTTATGACCTTCCGAAGTTTTTGAGGTTTTTTCTCTCATGCCACGTAATTCGCTGGGCTCTCTAGCGAATTACTGCATGTCTGCCACGTGTCCACCTAATTCGCTGGGCCCCCTAGCGAATTACGCTCTCATTGTCACGTGTTCATCACCTATTTCGCTGGACTGACAAGCGAATTATGTCGCGTGGCAGTTTGGTATTTAGTTTCGCTCGCGTGGCATTCAGGTAAATTTTTTTTTTTTTTGTGGCAGTACGGTCAGGGTCTCCCGGTTTGAAACAAGTAGATTGAACTTTCCCACCAAACTTTGAGTATGGAAATAAGATGGAAAAGTTATCAATATAAGGTAATTTTATTTGTAATTTATTAAATGTAGATAAATTTTAAATTAATATTTAAATAAAAATAAGTCATAGAATATATCACAATTTCTAATAATAAAATCGTAAAAAATGAATGACTTTAATTTTTTTTATTAAAATTGTAAAAAAGTAAATAAATTTTATTTTCTTTATAATTTTTATGTGAAGTCATATTTATGACTTCAAAATCTTTTCATTTTTAAAAATATTTGTTTGAAGTCATTCTAATTTTTTTAAATTAATTTTTAACAACTTTAAGTTAGTTTTAATTTTTAATTTCTTGCAATTCTCTGACAGACCACCTAGCTATTTTAATCTTTAGTACTTTGAACAAGGTATAATTGGATATGTCACATCCATGTCAGTTCTATAGTAGATATTAACAAAAGAGTATGTTTTGGTTCTTCTTGTGTCAATTAAAATTTAATGTGAATTAAGAAAAATCATTTTTATTAACTAAATAAATTAAATAATTAATTCTTATAAATAATAAATATATAAGGGCCTAGGTCTCCTCGGAATAGGAAAAAAATGAAAGATTTGCTAGGTTCTCCCAACTAAAATTCAAAAATGCATTTAGCGTGTCAAACCTATATATCTTGCCAACTCTATTTGTCAGTTGTCAGAATTATAAATTAATATTTTTTAATAATAAAAAATGAAGTTTCAAATCCAAAAAATTAAATTAAGATAAATAATTATTTTTCTCATGAATGTATAAATGATTGACAAATTCATTTTTGAAAGATGAAAATTTAAATTTTAATTTTAAAAGTGAAAAAAATATAACAAATTTATTTACATGTTAATTTTCATTAATTACTGAAAGAGTCTACATAGTATAATTAGAGATGAATTTATCAATATTCTACCTATTCAAAAATAAAAATGATTATTTATAAAAAATATAATATAATTTTTATTTTTTCTATTTTTTATTTAATAAATTCTTAAAAATAAGAAATGAAGCATAAGATAGAATAATCATTGTACTTGCAAACTCACCTCTTTCTAACCACTTCCCTTTCATAGTTCACACCCACTCGGTAGCAAGCAGTCCATAGCCACATCCTACAACCATACAAGGTCCTATATATTCCTTCTACACTGCGCATTTTTTCTCAGGCTCGAAAACCAAATCAAACAGCACTAGAAGAAGACGATGGAAAATGAGGAGAGTAAGGAACAGCGAAAGCAAGCGAGGCTCGCCATTATCGAGCTCGCCAACATGATAAGCGTACCGATGGCGCTAAACGCCGTCGTTCGCCTCAAAGTCGCCGACGCCCTATGGCAAGGAGGCGCCAACGTCCCCCTCTCCGCCGCCGAGATCCTACCCCGCATCCTCCCCGGCGTCGACAGCGCCGACGCCGAGAACCTCCAGAGGCTCCTCCGTATGCTTGCCAGCTACGGCGTCTTCCGCGAGCACCTCGCCGCCGGCGAACGGAAGTACTCCCTCACCGACGTTGGCAAAACGCTCGTCCCCGATGAACAAGGCCTGTCGTACGAGCATTACGTGCTCCAACACCACCAGGTTAGTTTAAATTTTTAAATAATTGGTATTTAATAGTGTTTATCCTGTATAATAATAAAGTTTATAATAAATAAATATTTTTAAACAGATAAATTATATTTAAATATATAAAAAAATAACTTATATTGTTATGTAAAATTGTTTTTAAGTACTGATGAATTTTTTTAGAAAATATTTAAATTTAATTTAAAAATAAAAATAAAAATGATGTATTAAAAGAGATAAAATGTTAAGAAATTATTTTAAAAAAAACATTATGGCTGAAGTGTTTTTTTTTTTTAAAATAATTTTGTTGAAAATAATTATTAAAATTTCTCTTATCTTAAATAACTTTTCTAATTTACATATATAGATGGTAATAATAATATGAAGTGACGACCTTTTAATTTATGGTTATTATAATATTCTTTTTTTTTTTGAGAAATTAATATCTTAATGAATCTTAATAATTATTTTTTAATTTTTGACTAAAAAAAACTTGAATTAAATTATTTTTTGTGTAAAACATTATCACATGATAAAGTTGCGTTTATATAATATAGAAAAATAAGCATGAATGACAGTAACAACAAAAAGTAGTCATGACAATTCGTATGAGTTTTTAAGATCACTTGGTAGTTGTAACACGGAAGATAAGGAATGCTTATTGAATGAATAAACTGTAAAAGTGTCATTTTAAGAAAAATAACAACTCCACAAGCAATTGAGAAATTGCATTACAGTATGATATATATTATCTTATCTATCTTTTTTGAGCTCATCTTATAGTATCTTATTATATTAATAAGTGAGTTTCTTTAAATTTTTAAAAAATAATTCTAAAATAAATATTTTTTTAAAACCAGATATAATTTACTTTTTAAAAAAAAATGGCATAGATGAATTTTAAAAACAGATGTAGTATATTATGTGCAGGATGCGTTGATGCGAGCGTGGCCATTGGTGCACGAGGCAGTAGTGGACCCTACAAAGGAGCCCTTCGAGAGGGCCAATGGAGAGCCAGCATATGGGTACTATCTGAAGCAGCCAGAGATGAATGACCTAATGGTGAGGGCCATGTCAGGGGTGTCAGTGCCCTTCATGAGGGCCATGCTAGAGGGCTATGATGGCTTCCAAGGTGTGGAGAAGCTTGTGGATGTGGGTGGTAGTGGTGGGGATTGCCTTCGTATGATCTTGCAAAAACACCCCACTATCAAAGAAGGGATCAACTTTGACCTACCTGAAGTTGTGGCCAAAGCCCCACAAATCCCATGTGAGCCTCTGTTAGGTTTTGGCTTATATGATCTTTGGTGAGATTTGGTGGTGGGGTTCACATGATGTGGATTATTATATGATTTGTAGGTGTAACCCATGTGGGTGGTGACATGTTCAAGTCTATTCCCCAGGGAGATGCTATCTTCATGAAGGTGAGTCATTACTCAGTTTCTGTAAAATACTCCCTTCTTTACGACATATTATTAGATAGTTTTGAATCATTTTGCATTTATAATCTTAGTCAATTTTTATGTGATATGTATAGTATTTTGGTAACGATTCCTAACTCACATTTAACATGAAAAATCTAGTATTGACTTAAGTAATTAGTTGTTGCTTCCACCTCTTCAAGTTATTTTCAAACAAAAATGTATTCATGTATTTAATTTACAAGAAAAAATTGATAATACTCATGTCATGTGAAAATTAGTTTAAGATATGATGATCTTGATTATGTAATAAATTTTTCCTCTTTTACATATTTAATTTATGCATATTTAATTAGAGTTGTAATTTTGATATTAGTATTTATTTATAAATGGATATATAATTAAAAATTATTGATTTTGTAATAATTATCTTAAAAATTTGTAAAAATAATATCTATTTGAATATTGACAAATGTAAAAAAAATAGTACAAACTCTTGAGTTTTTTGGCTGATATTAGATCTTGGCGATTCACGGACTGGAAAGAAACAAAGTTGTACCAAAATATCTATTTCTCTTAATTACCATCACCGTGAAAAATAAAATAAAATATCTTATCAGGTTCAGGCTGCAATCTGTTCTCTTGTTTTATTGAAAGGTTATCTCGCTATTCTCGTGAAAGCAAAACTTTGAAAAATGCAAATTTTATATTATTTTGATAACATTTTACATACTTTACATCAAGTCTCCCTTTATCTTTTAATTTTCAAATTATGAAATTTGTGAAGAGAGCAATATTATGTTTTCTAGATACTAAAGTCATAAGAAACTTGACGCAATCAATACTCGACACATATAACTGATAATAACTTTTAAGTATTCATTTGCACCATCGTTTACTCTCAAATTACACGTTGCCTAAGCTGCCTTCCCTCAGTTCCCTGCACGGAGTTGGAAAACATAAAATTGCTTTCCTGAATTAATTTTTTTTAAAAAAAACAGAAGAATCATTAAAAAAACTAATTTTATGAGAAATTGGTTAAAATGGCTTATGATTTTAAGAAGACTTTAAATTCTTTTCAAATTTTATTATTTTTTAAAAAATAAAATAAACACACGAAAAAAATTTAATTTTTTTAAAAAGGTAATTTTCTTCTGAAAAATATTGTAAAATGCTAATAAACAGATCTATTTGCTATAAACATGTTTATAGTATAACTCAGGGATCAACCTAGGATAGGGACATTGGATGGACCAACAACTTCATGGCCAATGAAATTGACGTGGGTGCTTTTGTAGTTTAGCTACTTAATTACATTACATAATCATTTTTGTTTGGCAGTGGGTGCTAACAACATGGACAGATGAAGAATGCAAGCACATAATGCAGAACTGTCACAAGGCACTCCCTGAGGGAGGCAAACTAATAGCATGTGAGCCAGTGCTGCCAGAGCACTCAGACGAGTGTCACAGAACGAGGGCTTTGCTTGAAGGTGACATTTTTGTGATGACAATCTACAGAGCCAAAGGGAAGCACAGGACTGAAGAACAGTTCAGGCAATTAGCCATTGATGCAGGCTTCCCTCGTTTCAGAGCCTTCCATGTTGACCATTTCTACACTGTCCTAGAGTTTCAGAAATGAAATAAAATGAAGGCAACAACTACTCTGCTAGTAGAATGCTTAGAGATGCAGAATTGAAGACACAATAATAGTACGAGACTTGCTTAATTAGGTCCCTATCATTATCATGTGTCTAACAATAAGAATCATGCCTTTGCAAAAAGTACTACAAGTAACGACAGAGTTGTATAACCTAAAATTAAATAAATATCTATTCAAGAATAAAAAACTACTATCCTTTTATTTAAGTTATTACTTTACTTTGTAAAATGTGTTGGAGTTTATGTTTAGAAAACTCCATGGGTTATGAATAAGAGATGGTTGGAAAAATGTTAAAAAAATAATAATAACTACTCCCAACCGCTCCCATAAGGAACAATCGCGATGATCCGAAAAATAATAACTACTTTCAACCCCTCCGATACGCCGACAACTCTTCAACATGGTTGTTTGTTGTCTATATATAGACACAGAGACAATCAGAAAAATAGATAGAAAAAAGATAGAAGTTTTATCTGATCTTCTTGATTACATGTTGTTGCATTTTCATATCACATAAATTCTTCATTCTTTGTGTGTGGTTCCTCAAGCATTTGCTTTGTTCTTTTGGGCTGTTGATTGGTAGTGCCACCGATCTTCAGACGTTAATCCGTTCTATCCTGGGAGACAATTGTTCATCAACCTTTGACATCAATTGGAGGGAACAAATTGTCTTAAGGAGACAACCTTGTTGGGCTCAGATCCTTTCATCTCTCTGCATCTATTTATGTTTCATACACATCATACAGGTTCTGTTTAAATCGTTTTGTGCAGTTGTAGTATATTATATTGTCCTTCTTGACTACTCAGATTCTGACCCTTGTGCAATTGGATCTATTCCAATTCTAAAGTATTTAATTATCGACAACAATCTTAAGACAATTTGTTCAAATTTGGGTTCAGTATATTCTATCTTTATGTATTATATATTGTTCTCTACTCTCTGTACTTTTGAACGATTAATCTGTGTGATTAATCACTATTTTTGTTTGTGTAACAGAAATGACTTCAACAAGTGCAAACTTGGTCAACAACAACAAGGCTCCCTCTGTTTCGACTCCTGCTAAAAAGCCTGAAAAATTCAATGAAGTTGATTTCAAGCGTTGGCAACAGAAAATGTTGTTCTACTTGACAACCCTGTGTTTGGAACGTTTTCTCAAGGAAGATGCTCCGAAGTTGGAAGAAGGAGACGAACATGATAAAGAGAAGGTTGTTGCGGTTGATGCATGGAAGCACTCTGATTTCCTATGCAGAAGCTACATCCTCAATGGTGTAGAAAATTCCTTGTATAATGTGTATAGCACTTTCAAAACCAGTAAGGAATTATGGGATAGTCTAGACAAGAAATACAAAACAGAAGATGCTGGCTTGAAGAAATTCATTGTTGGTAGATTTCTAGACTTCAAGATGGAAGACTCTAAGAATGTGATGAGTCAAGTGGAGGAACTTCAAGTGTTACTGCATGAAATTCATGCTGAGGGGATGACTCTGAGTGAATCATTTCAGGTTGCTGCGGTTATTGAAAAATTACCACCATCCTTGAAGGATTTCAAGAACTATCTCAAGCATAAGCGCAAGGAGATGACACTTAAAGATCTGATACCGAGGTTGAGGATAGAAGCAGACAAGTTGCTGAAAAGAAATTTGGCAACAATCTTATGGTCTCTGGGGCTAATGTTGTTGAAGAGGGATCAAAGTCCAAGAAGCGGAAATGTTCCGATGATGGAAATGCTAAACAAGGCAAAGGTAAAGGCAAAAAGTTCAAAGGCAATTGCTACAATTACAGTAATCCTGGCCACCGTGCAAAGGATTGCAAAAAGTCACAGAAATCCAAGAAGAAGAAGACCACTCAAGCCAACTTGGTTGATACCGCTTGTGGAAAAGTTGAAAATCTCAACTTAATAGCGGTGGTGTTGGAGTGTAACCTTGTAGGGGACACTAAGGAGTGATGGGTGGATACCGGTGCTACTAGGCATGTCTGTTCATCCAAGTGGATGTTTTCTTCCTACACCCCTATGAAGAATGATGAGAAACTCTATATGGGTAACTCTTCTACTTCAAAAGTTGAAGGTATTGGAAAGGTGGCTTTAAAGATGACTTCTGGCAAGGTTGTGACACTTAATGATGTGCTTCATGTGCCTGATATTCGCAAGAACTTAGTGTCTGGATCCCTTCTAAGCAAGAATGGCTTTAAACTTGTATTTGTTTCTGATAAGTTTGAACTTACTAAGAATGATGTGTATGTAGGAAAAGGATACCTTAGTGAGGGCCTTTTCAAGATGAATGTAATGACTGTAACCAGTGGTGTTGTTAGTATTAATAATAATGTTACTTCTGTTTACTTGCTTGAGTCTTCTAATTTATGGCATCAAAGATTAGGACATGTTAATTTTAAATCAATTAAAAGTTTAGTTAATTTAGATTTATTGCCTAAAGTTGAATGTTCTAATACTAAATGTCAAGTATGTGTTGAATCAAAAGTTTCAAAATTACCTTTTTCTTCTGTTGATAGATCAACTGAACTGTTAGATTTAATACATACTGATATATGTGATATGAAATCTGTACCATCTAGGGGTAATAAGAAATATTTTATTACTTTTATTGATGATTGCAGTAGATACTATTATGTTTATTTACTTAATAGTAAGGATGAAGCACTTGTGGCTTTTAGGCAATATAAAAATGAAGTTGAAAATCAACTTAACAAGAAAATTAAGGCTATAAGGAGCGATCATGGGGGAGAATATGATGACCCATTCGAGGAATTCTGTATAGAGTCTGGTATTACATCAAACGACTGCTCCTTATGCACCACAATCAAATGGGATTGCAGAAAGGAAAATTTGGACATTAAAAGAAATGATGAACGCTATGTTAATCATGTCTGGTTTACCACAGAACTTGTGGGGGGGAAGCCATTTTGACGGTGAACTATATTATTAATAGAGTTACTCACAAGAAGACAAAGAGCATGCCATATGAAGTATGGAAAGGAAAACAACCATCCTTGAAATACTTGAAAGTGTGGGGGGTGCTTGGCTAAGGTCACGGTTCCTAAACCCAAAAGGTTGAAGATCAGACCTAAAACCGTAGATTGTGTATTCATTGGTTATGTACTTAATAGTAGTGCTAATCGGTTTTTGGTTTATAAATCTGATGTCTCAGATATACACATTAATACGATTATTGAATCAAGGGATGCTAGGTTCTTTGAGGATATATTTCCGTATAAAAAGGTATATGAACCAAGTGGTAATGACAATGATAATGTTGTGAGACCTCGGGAGACTACAACTAGTGTTGATACTATAGAGGATGAACCTAGACGTAGTAAGAGGCAAAGGACCACCACATCCTTTGGACATGATTTTCTAACATATCTGTTAGAAAATGAGCCTCAGACACTGTAACGTCCCTAGAGGCACCATTCTGGAAAAAGGCTATCAATAGTGAAATTGAATCCATCCTGTCGAATCACACTTGGGAATTGGCAAACCTTCCTCCTGGCACTAAGCCTCTAGGAGGTAAGTGGGTCTTCAAAAGGAAGATGAAGGCAGATGGCACTATTGATAAATATAAAGCTAGGCTTGTAGCCAAAGGCTACAGGGAACGCGAAGGTCTTGACTACTTCGATACCTATTCACCTGTTACCAGGATTATGTCCATTAGGATGTTAGTCGCGCTAGCAACGTTGAATGGGTTAGAACTACATCATATGGATGTTAAGACAACTTTCTTAAATGGAGACCTAGAAGAAGAGATTTATTTGGAACAACCTGAAGGGTTTGCTGTTCCAGGACAAGAACGGAAAGTTTGTCGCTTAATTAAATCCCTTTACGGGTTAAAGCAAGCTCCAAAACAATGGCATGCAAAGTTTGATAAAGTTATGTTATCGAACAGTTTTAGTATTAATGACTGTGACAAGTGTGTCTATATTCAAAATACTAAGAAAGGGTTTGCCATAGTTTGTCTTTATGTAGACAACATGTTGATAATGGGTAGTAATAATCAAATGATTAAAGCTACTAAGCAATTGCTTGCCAGCAAATTTGACATGAAAGATTTGGGAAGAGCAGATGTTATTTTGGGTATCAAAATCCACAGAACATCAAGAGGGTTGGCTTTATCACAAGCTCATTATATTGCTAAAATTCTTGAAAAATTCAAGAATTTAAATATAACTCCTGTGAAGAACCCCATAGACTCTAGTCTTCGACTATTGAAGAATACTTGCAAAGCTGAAGCACAAAAGGAATATGCTCAAGTATTAGGTAGTCTTATGTATATTATGAACTGCACCAGACCTGATATTGCTTATGCAGTGAGCATGTTGAGTCGCATTACGAGTAATCCAAACATGTATCATTGGAAAGCTTTGGTAAGAGTTTTAGGATACCTAAAGCACACTCAAAACTTTGGCTTGCATTACGAGAAGTACCCTACAGTTATTGAAGGATATTGTGATGCAAACTGGATCATCGATTCTAATGACACTAAATCTACAAGCGGATATGTGTTCACCCTTGGTGGGGGTGCTGTATCTTGGAAATCGTCTAAGCAGACTTGCATTGCAAGATCAACTATGGAAGCAGAATTTATCGTTTTAGATAAAGTTGGTGAAAAAGCTGAATGGCTTCGTAATTTTGTTGAGGATGTTCCCAGTTGGCTAAAACTAGTACCAACTGTAGGCATACATTGTGATAGCCAAGCCGCCATTGGAAGGGCCAGGAACGTCATGTATAACGGCAAGTCTAGACATATACGTTGTAGGCATGATACCGTAAAACAACTACTCTTGAATGGAATCATCTCAATAAACTATGTGAGGTCTAAAGAGAACATAGCAGATCCATTAACTAAAGGGATTCCTGGAGAGTTAGTTAAAAATTTGCCGAAAGGAATGGGTTTAAGGCCTATCAATTGTTGATCATCGTGGTAACTCTACCTTGATGAGTGGAGATCCCACAAACTAGGTTCAAAGAGACAACTAAGTCATGATCGACTGTTAAACACTGTGGAGTTTTAAACTCATACTCATTCCGATGACAAGACAATGTATATGAGGGTAAGCATAACGTCTTTTAATTGTTTCTTAATCTGATGTGTTCAGATGATGTATGTGGAGGTATATCACAAGAAATCACCTATGTGAGTGTGAAGTAGGGGCCGCTTCAATGAGAACTTAAAAAGGCCGATTCTCTACAACACTCGTAGAACCAGGCAGGTGTCCACGACCAAAATGGACACAACAATGAGAACAAGCAATGCTAGGGAAGCAATTGTGTGTCTCCTATTATCTTGGTATACGCAATAAAGGTCGACGGTTCAAGGCATCACGACCACTGATTGACCTAGTATACCCGATAGGTTTACACTAGAGAAGGTTCAAAGGTAACCCCTACCTATCTCGATGCAATTGTTTCTCGCCGAGGAATCACACTTGCATACATATTCATATACATTTTGTCATGTTGAGTTGATCTCTTATTCATGTGGCGGATTGTTGGAGTTTATGTTTAAAAAACTCCATGGGTTATGAATAAAAGGTGGTTGGAAAAAGGTTAGAAAAAAATAATAATTACTCCCAACTGCTCCAATAATGAATAGTTGCGATGATTCGAAAAATAATAATTACTCTCAACCGCTCCGATAACGAACGGTTGCGATAGTTCACCGCCAACAGTGGCGATGGTTCGCCAGCAACTCTTTAACATGGTTATTTTTTGTCTATATATAGACACAGAGACAATCAGAAAAATAGATAGAAAAAAGATAGAAGTTTTTTCTGATCTTCTTGATTACATGTTGTTGCATTTTCATATCACTTAAATTCTTCATTCTTTGTGTGTGGTTCCTCAAGCATTTGCTTTGTTCGTTTCGGCTATTGATTGGTAGTGTCATCGATCTTCAGACGTTGATCTGTTCTATCCTAGGACTGGGAGGCAATTGTTCATCAACCTTTGGCATCAATTGGAGGGAACAAATTGTCTTAAGGAGACAACCTTGTTGGGCTCGGATCCTTTCATCTCTCTTCATCAGTTTCTGTTTCATACTCATCATACAAGTTTTGTTTAAATCGTTTTGTGCAGTTGTAGTATATTATATGACCTCTTGACTACTCAGATTCTGACCCTTGTGCAATTGGATCTATTCCAATTTTAAAGTATTTAATTATCGACAACAAAATGTCATGAGAAATAGAGTGGAAGAGTTACTCTCAAATGAAAAAATAAAATAAAATCAGAGTTTCTCAAGTGTTAAAGGTTCTGTTTTCTTTAAAATTTTCATTTTATAATAGAAATATATTATATTAATAAAATTTAGTAGAGGGCTAATATCTCATTCAGTAATAATGTCATTCTTTTTGCATAGTCAAACAAAATTATATTAATATATGATTTAATTATATTCTTTTAGGCTTAATGATCTATTTAGTTTCTTATCTTACTTTTTTTAGTTTATTTTAGTTCTTTATCTTTTAGAAAATTCATATTACTCCTTTATCTTTTTAAATTGTCCAAATTGATCCTTTTGTTTATTCAAATTTAATGTCGTTAATAATTTGAAAATATTAGTGGTTGAAAATTGCCACAAAATGTATTTTCAAGTTCTTCCCTTCCTCTTCCTCTTCTTCTTCCCCACAAACCTAGAAACTCTAACCTACCCCCAAATTTCATTCCCATAAACCCTAACTCCCCTAAATTCCACTACATCCTCTGCATCCTCTCCAACTACATTACCTCGACATCGTCGCCATTGTCGACCCATCAAGTGCCCCTCGCCACCCACAACCACGCTGACCATCTAATTCTGATTTTGAATTATTAGAAGATTCTGATTCTGATTTTCCGTCCTTGCCACCCATAATGACAGAGAAAAGGTTAAGAATCCCTTAGTTTCAATCCTCCTCTCCACCCATGATTTCGATTCTGACATTGACGAAGCCCTTGCTACCCTCACCACATGCTAGGAACAACTATGTTTCAATCCTGTCCAAGTACTTCTGAATCTCACAGAAGCAGAAAAGCCACTGCACCTTCACCTTCTTGGACTTGTCACGTGTCTCCAAATTTTTGATGGGCCTCCTGATGTGTGACTTGTTGTTGCTCCGTTCTTTACCAAAAACAAATTTATATGAAGTTAGAACACTTACATAACACTTACTTGTTGAAGACATGATCAAGAAGATGAGAATTGCATGTACGTAGCGCAATCTCCTGAAACCCAAAAGCCAAAATTTCCTTTGCCTAATTACAAGCTACAAATTTTAGAGTTTTCAATGGGACAAATCCTAGAGAGCAATTAATAACAAGATAGCAAATGAGACCTAGTCTTGCTATTTATTAATCCCACGCACCTTCCATTATAGATCCAGTGGTTAGGCCTATACTATTTTTCCACACTTATCAAAATTAGGTATCCAAAGCCTGTAAAAAATTAATCACATTATTAATGAGTTCAAGTATTATCAAATTGTTCATAATATTAACCCGTTTTTGCCAAACCAAAATATTCAATTAATAGTAGCCCACAAAAATTATCACAAAATTCTAACATTCTTCAACTTGGGAAAAATTAATTGTGTATCTTTAATTTTAAAAACATTTTAAAAAATGACTCTTAGGCTAATAACATATTGTGGTCCCAAAGCATATGATCCCAAGATACAACACCTAATTTAGACTCTATCCAACAAAAGCCAAGTAACATTGAATCATGGTGACCTTCCATGATTATAAATATTACCAACTTCGTCAACTAGTCATCAATGTCGAGTGTAGCAAGAAATGTCGTGCTAATGTGATTAAAAAAAGCCATAACGTTATTTTCTTCGTTGGTCCTCAATTTCTCTTAAGTGATTGAAAGCCAAAGAAATTACATGGTTTATTAAGAAACCATCATGCCTTATCTTCAATCCTGGTGTCGATTATTAGCATAATGATCCTAACGACACCAAGCTTTTCATATCATTATGCCTCGGCTCAAATTTTGTTGTTGACCACCGGCATAGTGGTCCCGACGATATCAAGCTTTAATAATTTCACATTTGATATATGTACACACAAAAGGTATCATAATGAAATCCATGTCATCATTTATTCATCAAATCAAATGTAAAGTGTCATTAATACATCATTTCCCTAAATTCAAAATAAGGATCCAGCAACATGAAAAAGGAAATAACATAAATCCAAAGCTTCTACTAACCAAGTATATCAAAAGAACTCACAATGCACATGTTTTCAACATGCCGTTTGAAAACAATAGGTCTGAGTCCCTTGGTCAAGGAATCAACCAATAAGCAATATGTGTCCACATGCTTTACCACTCTAGAACCAATTTTCACAAGATCTTTAACAGTTAGGTACTTGAACTCCAAGTGCTTAGATCCTATAGAAGACTTATTATTGTTTGTATAAAACACAACATCGTTGTTATCATAAAATATCTTCAAGGGCCTAGCAATGAAGTCCACAATGCGAAGTCTTGTCACAAGATTTCTTAACCAAACAACATAAGTAGTAATAACAAAACAAACAATAAACTTTGCTTGCATAGAAGAAAAGGAAACAAGAGTATGTTTTTTTTACTTTTCCAAGATATTGCACCCCCAACTATCATAAAGATGTATCCAGAAGTTGATCTCCTAACACTGGGGCAACCACCAAGATCTGAATTTGTGTACCCCATGACCTCCAAGTTGTCAAATCTCCTATACGCAAGCATATACTCCTTAGTCGTCTACAAGTACCTCATCACCTTATTAGTAGCTATCTAGTGATCATTTCCAAGGTTCATCTGGTATATACCAAGAATGCAAACTATGAAAGTAATATCGGGCCTAGTGCATACTTGACATACATAAGGCCGCCCAGAGAAGTCCCAAAAGGTTTTCATTCATCTCTGCTTGCTCAATTTCATTCTTAGGACATTGGTCCTTGTTGAATTTGTCACCTTTGACAACTAGAACATCTCCAGGTTTATAATTCTGCATATTGAATCTCTCTAAGGCTTTACCTATGTAAGCCTTTTGAGATAACTTCAGCGTATAACATGATTTATCTCTACGAATCTCATTCCCCAACACAATAGTGGCCTTACCTAGATCTTTCATGTCAAAAGATCTCCTTAGCATATGCTTTGTCTAATGCAACATGCCAAGGTCATTAGAAGCCAACAATATATCATCCACATATAACACAAGTTAAATTTTCTCCCATTGACCTTGAGATATATGCACTAATCAACTTATTCTCCTTAAATCCCATGGAAGTCACCACTTCATCAAATTTTAGGTACCACTATCTAGAAGTTTGTTTCAAGCCATAAATGACTTCTCCAGTTACATACCAAGTCTTGATTACCACTAATACAAAAACCTTCAGGTTATAGCATGTATACTAACTCACTCAAATCACCATTCAGAAAAAGTTGTCTTTACATCCTTTTGGTGCAACTCCAAATTGAAGTGAGTTATGAGGGCAATAATGATTCTAAAGGAATCCTTTGTCTATGCAGGTGAAAAAGTATCTTTAAAGTCAACACCCTCATTCTGCGCAAAACCCTTTACCACAGTCTAGCCTTAAATCTGTCAGTGTTACCATTTAAGTCCTTCTTTGTCTTGAAGACCCATTTACAACCAATTTCCTTACAATTCTTAGGAAACTCAACTAGCTCCCATACACAAGTAATTGACATAGATTGCATCTCTTCATTCATTGCATGCTTCCACATTTCTGACTGAGGACAAGAAACAACTTATTGATAGCTCTTTGGATCAACAATATCTCCAATGGACTTGAAACTCATCACCAATAGCAGTTTTTGTCTCTCTAGTTGAAATCCTCAAAGGAACCTATGAAAGCTACTCGACTAGTTATGCCTTCTCATCCATAGCAGAAGGATCAAACATATCACTGGCCTGAGAGCTAGCTATTTCTCTAGTTGCAATTGCAGCCTCAACTGGAACAACTGGGACCCTAGTCTCAATTGGAACGATATGAACACCAGTTTCAATTGGAACAACACTCGAAATACTAACAACTTAAACAAGTAGTGGTAAAGAAACAGACTTAGAAGACTAGACATCAATATCATCAGATGGAACAACAGGGTTCACCACATCAAGCTCTGAGAACTTAACATTCATGGACTCTACAATTCTTCTACCCTTACAGGATAGAAGAACCTATATCCTTTAGTAGGATTTGGATATCCAATTAAAAAGCAATGAGTCGTCTTAGGGTTTGTCTTTTTCTACAGCGATTATAAATTTTTACCTCAACTGGGCAACCCCAGACTCGAAAATGCTTCAAGCTAGATTTTCTTATTGTTCAAAGTACAAAAGGAGTTTTGGGAACGAATTCTATAGAAACTCAATTCAGGATGTAAAAGGTTATTTTTTCAAGGCTTCTCCCCATAAAATTTTTGGCAAGTTACATCTACTTATCATGCTTCTCATCATATATTTAAGTGTCCTATTATGCCTTTTGGCTATACCATTTTGTTTAGGAGTCCTAGGCATGGTGTATTGTGGAACTATTCCACAATCTTGCAAGTATAAGGCGAATGGTTCTATATGTTGGCTTGTGGCACCATAGTTACCATTATACTCTCCAAAACGGTTAGACCTTACAATCTTGATGATTTTTCCCAATTTCTTTTGCACTTTGGTTTTAAAAAATTTGAACTTTTCAAGTGCTTTAGATTTTTCTTTAATCAAGTAAAGATAGCCATGTCGCGAAAAATCACCAATGAATTTAATAAAAATTTGCTACCACAAATTGTAGGAGTTAAGGGCCTACTAATGTTTGTACTGATGATCTCTAAGAAACTTGAAAACTTCTAGTTACGCCTTTCTTTTTGGTTTTAGTAAACTTTCCCGTATACAGTCCACACAAGTACCCAAGTCATCAAAATTCAAGGAAGGTAGAATATTTGACTTTGTCAATCTCTCAACCATTTCCCTAGAAATATGATCTAAGCGCTTGTGCCACAACATAAAGGATTTTTCTTCAACATAAAGAAATATTACGAAAATCCAAAGAAATTTATATAAACCATCCACTAAAGATCCATAACTAATAATTTGGGAGTTCAACATCAGTTTTATTTTCTTGTCACCAAAAGTAAAACAAAGTTTGTCAAACAAGAAATAGAAATCAAATTTATCCTAAAAAAAAAGGTACATAAAAGGTATCATTCGAAACCATTTCAAATCCAAAGGCTAAAACTAGGCTGACGTCGCCCACTTTTTCTATGCATACTTCAAGATCATTTCCTCAGTTTTTGAACCCTTGAAAAGAAACAACAAAATGGGTTCTTGAACCACTATCAAGCCACCTTTGGCTACGATGCAACGAGAATGCACCAACAAAGCCAATTTTCATTATCATAAAGGTATGTTTCGTTATTTGGATCACATTTCAATTGCTCCTAATCTCATTTCACTTTGGAATACTAATCTTATTGCTCCCCAATTTGTTTAATCTTCAATATTTGAGTCAAAATGATTGAGATATAATGAACTATATTGGGCCAATGGAGAGTTTGGATGCAACATAAATTTTCCTTGACATATCTCTTGTTGCAATTTGTCATTAGAAAGAGACAATTGCTAATGCTGATCAAAGAATAAATGTAATGAAGATTCAATCAAAGTGTATGAAGATCAAAGTTGAGAAAACAAAAACACTTGAGAAAAATCTTACTAATAGTAACGAGTTGGTAACCAAGTTGTAAACATATTTGGACAAGTATGTTGCTTCATTATCTGCTAAGTATATAGAGAATGATATTCTGAGTATCCGAGTTGTTTCTTTGGAAAAATCTATGGCAAATGTTAAGTCGAATTCAGTGACTTGTCTTCACAGTTTATGATTGAGCAAACAAAGAACAAAACTGTTGAAGAAGAGAAGAAAATTGTTGAAAGTTCACATCTGCTAATGAAGAGGTTGCCAACTTAAAGAAGATTGTTGCAAAATTTGAAGGTGAATTGCATGACAAAGATAAAGTTCGATCTGATTTGGTTTTCGAGTTGGAGGAAGTGAAAAAATTGATTGTTGTTAACCACCAAGAAGGCTTCAAAAAGGCTCAACGTCAAGTGGTCGTGTTGCTTCCAGATTTTGATTACAAAAAATTGGATGTGAATTGTGATGTGGTTGACGGTGAGATTGTTAGAGAGTCTCAACTCTATTTTGATGAGGAGGAAGTGGAAGAAGAAGTAGAATCAAATGTGGCTAATTAGTTTTTTGTTCATGTTTTCTATTATGTTTTGTGTTTTATATTTTGTTTAAGTATGGAATAGGTTTGGAATCTAAGTGTTGGTTGGACTTAATGTTGATGTAACCAATACTACTAATTAGAATTTATGTATAAGTTTATATATGAATGAAATGGTGAGTTATTTAGTACTATCTTTTAAATTTATTGAGTTATAACATGGAAATATTAAATTGCAGTAAAAACACAATTTAACTCTAAATAAATTGGAAATAAATCAAAGAAAATGAACAAGTCTAAATGAACAAGTTTTGAAAAAGTTTAAGTAAGGTTTGGATATGACCTTTGGAGAGTTGCTTGCAAAAGCTTAAGTAAGGTTTGGATACGTCCTTTGGAGAGTTTCTTGAAAAAGCTTAAGTGAGGGTCAGATACGACCTTTGGACAATTGCTTGAAAAAGCTTAACTTTGGTTATAAGCATAGGATGATGTTAAGTTGAGGATTATGCGGTTATGTGGCAGTATAATGACAAAATGAAAATACTCAGAAATACTTGTAACTCATATATAAAACGAAGTAAAAAAGGACTTCTTTGATAGTTTAGATCTTAAAAAACATGTATAGGTAAAAACATCCTTTTACATTGATACTTTTTAAGTAAAAACCCTTATTTTTTACATATGGGAAAAAAGACTGAAGAAGGAACAATAGTATGCCACTTGGAATTAACTGTAATAGGGCTTTAAATAAGAGGCATTCCAGGTCTTGGGAATGACCTTTCCTACAAGATCTTCAAGTCTATGTGCCTCATTCTACAATGATTTAGTTACTCGAAATGTACCCCCAATGTAGAGTAAGCTTTTTTCACTAAGTGGTCTTTTCGAGCATCACTTCTCATCCTCTAAACTAGATAAACCATAATGAAATTCCTTCTTCAAAGTTTGGAGTTGTGTTTTTTGGTTACTCTTTATTTGCATGCTCCCTCTTGCATTCTTGCCTCATTTCTGACTTCTTCCACCAAGTCTAAATCCACTACTAGAGCTTTGGTGTTGTCAACTGCATTGTGCATCATCCTTCTAAGTGAAGGTTTGTCAATCTCCACTAGAATCATGGCATCAGTGCCATAGGTTAGCTTGAAAGGTGTTTCTTTCGTGGTTGATTGTGGAATACAGTAATAGCCCCAGAGTATGTTTGGAAGTTCTTCAACCTAGAGTCCCTTTTGAATTTTTGATAGTCATTTTCTTAAATCGGTAAAGATAACATTATTGGCTACTTCGACCTGCTTATTAGTCTAAGGGTATCCAACCGAGGATGCAAGATGTCTAACTTAAAGTTAGTGGAGGAGCTTTTCATAACCTTTTTCAGTGGATTATCTTCCATTGTCTATTACAATGGTTTGAGGTTAGCCATGTCTGTAGATTATGTTTTTCCATGTGAAATTTTGTACTTTCTGGGCTGTAATTTTCGCTAGAGGCTCCACTCCTATCCATTTGATGAAGTAGTCTATTGCCGCAAGGGGGAATTTGATCTGACCATTGGCTACTGGAAATGGACCAAGTATGTCCATTCCCCACATGGCAAAAGGTCAAATAGATATGATGCTATGAAGTTCCTTAGGGGGCAAATGCTAAATATTGTTGAACTCCTAACATTCTTTGCATTTCTTAATGTACACAACACAATTTTCTCGAATTGTTGTCCAATAGTACCTAACACATATAGCTCATGTTTCCATGCTTCTTCCTGAAGTGTGTAATCCACAGATTCCTCTATGCAATTTATCCATAATATATTGTGTTTGATCTTCACTGATGCACTTCAATAAGGGCCTTGATATTCCTCTTTTGAACATTTCATTTTTTATGATAACATAATGAGAGGATTTAAGTTTTACCTTCCTGACTTCCAAATCCTTTGAAGGTAAGGTATTGTTGATGAGGTAGGTCCATATTGTAGACATCCAACTACTTTGAACGACTTGATCAAATAAGATTTCAGCAATGTCCATACTTGGTGCTTTCTATGTTTCCTGAATGAAAGTTCCATGCTGAGCTGTCTTTTTAGTACTGGCAATGCGAGTCAAGGCATCAACTCAACCATTTTTTCTCTCTATCAACATTTATTAGTTCATGATTGTCAAATTTTTCCAACTGTCTCTTGACCAAATGATAATATTTCTGCATTTGTGCTTCTTTGGCTTAGAAGACTTTGTTTACTTACCCGGTGACAAGCTTGGAATTGCTTCTGTACTTTATTTTTTGGACATTGGTCTTTGTTGCTAACTTCAAACCTACAATAAGGGCTTTATACTCAGCCTGATTGTTTGAAGTTTTCCAATCAAACTTCAATGATTGTTCTATTGAGATATCATCTGGTTTTTCCAAAGTAACTCCAGCACCAGTACGTGTTGTTTGAAGCTCCATCCTCGTACAATTTCCACCACCCTTCATTGTCACTTTCACTCGGAGGGAGTTTGACCATGAAGTTGGTCAAGCACTGCCCTTTGATGGGACCTCTTGGTTTGAACTTTAAACCAAACTCAGAAAGTTTGATTGACATGTTACCATTCTACCCGCCAACTCAGGTTTTCTCATGACATGTTTGAGGTGATGGTCAATTTTGACTGTGATCTAGTGGCTTTAGAAATATGGTCTAAGCCTCCTTGGTGAGTTGATCAATGCTTAAGCTAGCTTTTCAATCATCTGGTGTCTTCTTTCTGCTCCTTGGAGAACTTTGATGGTGTAATAAATCGGCTTTTGCTTTCTACCTTGTTCTTGCAAAAGGGTCGAGCTTATTGCTGAGCCTAAAACAGATATGTATAATGGAAAATCAACCCTAGGTGTTGGCCGAGTTGCAAGAAATGTCTTGAAATCAGATAACATCATTTCGCGATGTTCATTCCACTAGAAGTCTTTTGGCTACTTCAATAACTTGAAGAAAGTCTTTGCTTTTTTTGCCATGGTTGGTAGAAAATGAGATAAAGATGCTAATCTGCATGTTAACTTTTGTACCTTTTTTAAATTATGTGGACTCCTCATGATGATTACTACTTCACACTTATATGGGTTGGCTTCAATACCTCTTCAAGTAATGATGAAACTTAAAAATTTCCCCCTCCCACTCCAAAGGTGCACTTCTTTAGGTTGAGTAGCATGTTATGCTTCCTTAACTCTCTAAATATTTCAACTAAATCTTTTAGATGATCATTTGAGACTGATGATTTAATTGTCATATCATCAACATGCACTTCAATATTTTTTTCCCTACAAGCTTTTGAAAACTTTGTCCATTAACCTTTGATAGGTTGCTCTAGCATTTTTCAAAACAAATGACATGACTTTGTAATTGAAGTTTGCATCCTTAGTGATGAATGTTGTTTTGTCTTTATAAGGAGAATACATTTTGATTTAGTTGTAGCCATAATAAGCATCAAGGAAACTCAACATTTGATATCCACAAGCACCATCAACAAGTTTGTCAATTTTGGGTAGTGAGTATGCATCCTTTGGGTAAGCATCCTTTGGTCACACAGTTCCTTAATTTAATCATAATGTTGTATTTTCTTTTTATTTAAACAACTCTGGGGTGTTTGCTAGTGCTTCTAAGGATAAAACAAGGACTTTAGATGTCATTGAGGAGAAAATTGATAGAGCAACAATGATTCGCAGAAGTCACAGAGACGTAACATCCTTATTAAGCTTTCTCTTTGCAGAAAATGCATCTTGGAGGGCCTTATCAACCTTATTTACTGAAAATATTTCTCTCTTGTTTTATCATTTTATTAATTGACTGTTTGGATTTCTATCTATGCTAAAAGTCTTTAGAATACTGTCTTTCTTTCAATAGCAAAATTGGCATCATGTCCACTACTTTTGTAATATAAATGTACTTACTCTAGGGGAAGCAAAAAGGATTTATGCACAAGGAAAAAAGATTCTTTAATAGGTTTAGGATAGTACTTATGCATAACCTTAAATATCAGTTCCCATAACCAGGAATATCTTTCTATTAGTGGAAATGGTGCATTGTTTATGCAATAAAATTTACCACACTAGTGAGGAAGGGATAATTGATATAAGAGAATCATTGTGTAAATTTATAACATTTGGAATGGTAAATTTTCTCCTCATGGGTTGGTGAGAAATTTCAGTGCATATGACATTTAATGCCAATGTTGTTTGTCTAGGTTTTCACATTTTACGTATACAAATATTAAATGATTCACTTCACTTGCCAGCCCTTTGCCACTAACATGGCATGTACTGTCGTTACTCTTGTGTGATCTAGCTGAGTAATAGTCCATTTGTTATCGATGAATTTGCACTAAGTTTTGTAGTTGTCTTCCATATCTTCCGTATCAAAACTACCAATTACATGTCTAAGGCAGGAATAGAGTCACGATGAAGAGAAGATAATATTGCCTTCTGTGATTTTTTAGTTTCTAATCTTTATTTTTTCTTTGGAGAAGTGCAATCTAAATTTCTCTCTAGGCTAATTTTTAGGGCAATTTTCTTCATCTTTAACTAACCATAATCATATATTTTTAAACAAAAGAAAAGGGAAAATGATCCTAATAACAATTTAGAGCAATATTTTTGTAGGCTTAAACAATTGAATGTAATATATTCCCTTTTTGAACTTTATGTTATATGCAACTAAGGTGCTTTATGATTTTTTTGAATTTGTAAACCTTTCTCATTTTCAGGGTGATTTTGAATTGTCTGAGGAATCACCATGTTTCAGGCATTTAATATCCTACGCTATGAGGTCGATCATAGATATAATTCTCATTATGATGAATTCAATCTTGCTGAATATGGCCCACAAAAGAGCCAAAAGGTACGTCTGAACTAAAACTCATACATTTATGATTTGCCACTCATTCATTTTAGTGATAAAATTTGTGTTGGTTGTGAGGAAGATGTAGTGGTCATGTCTATTGTAAAACATGGCTTGTCATTTTGCAAGATTGATATTCATCCAATGGTTACTTGGTGAGGGTTTGGATGAAATAGAATATATGCTTTTATTTAGTGAATGGGAGGTTTTTTTTATTCTTATTTAAATTAATACTTAAAAGATTTTGTTGTATGATCTAATCTGTATCATCATATTGTAGGATTCCATTACGGAAAAAGAAAAATGGTGTTATTATGTGGGCTTGTGTCCAATTAAAGTTTAAATTGATCTAGTTAAAACTATGATGTAATGATTGATGTGCTATCTTATGAATGGTGGTGAAACGTTTTCAATCTCAAAAGATTAGAAACCAATGAAATTTTTAATGTGGGTCCTTGAAATGTGGCATAATATTGAGTTTATCAATGTTGTCATTCTTTGAGTTGCTTGTACTTGCCCCAATATGATATAATAATTTTGTTCCTAGTATATTGATTTTTCTACTTTTTAGCACTTGAACCAGTGCAAATTTGGACCAAATTCCTTATTGGATTTTTAAATAAGTAGACCCTAATATGTCAAATTAATTTGTAGATATGAAGAAATGAAGAAAAAGGTAGGAACTTAATAATTGAACTAATATGTAAGCCATAAACTTTGGGTTAGTAAAAAATGTTCTATTTGGTTAGTTATTATTATTATTGTTGTTGTTGTTGTTGTTGTTGTTGTTATTATTATTATTATTATTATTATTATTATTATTATTATTATTATTATTATGTGCAAAAAATGACATCGGCTTATTTAAATTCGATGTAAAAAGTGTCTTTATAACATCAGTTTTGACCAAAATCGATGTTATAAAGGCACATTCAACATCGGTTTTGTCAAAAACCGATATTTTATACGACTTTCAACATCGATTTTCTTAGACTCAATGTAGAAAGCGCTTCAAAATGCACAATTTTGGTCACATTCTACATCGATTTCATCTAGAAACAATGTAGATAATGATTTTCAACATCAATTTTTAAAATCGATGTTGAAAAATGCCTACTTTCAACAACGACGGTTTCAACATTAGTTCTAAAATCGATATTGAAACTCCTCCAAAATCGACGTTAAAGCCCTTTTATGTAGTAGTGTCAAGGTGATTTTTTCTTATTTTTGGACATTTTTTTTATGCATTTTTAGGCCAATTGATGGTATTTAGGGGTGTGACGTAGCAGTCTCTAGATAAGTTGCCTTACCAAGACTCTTTCTTGTCTTTCATTCCAAAACCTTATCCATTTAGCATGTTTTTCTTCCTATTTCTCGTCAATATGTCCTTGCATGTCCACCTTAAGTAATTTACTTAAAGTTTTTTGGTGGTTTCGATACATTCTAGCATAAACCAAATTGGAGCTTTACCCGACCTGTATATTTCTAGACAACCATTGCATAATGAACTAATGCAGTGCTTGCAATCCATATGTGTGAATCATTAAAATTGTTTGGACATAAGAAAGATATGGCACCCAAAGAAACTGTAATATTAAATAATATTATTACAATGTATGAAATTTTATTAAGTTGTGTGATATTAATATATAGCTAATTCTCATAAATTATACCTGATCATGCTTTATGTTATCAATTCTTGTTCCAAAACCAATAGCATTAGTGTAAGGAGTTTCACCAAAATGTATCCACACATAGTCCTAGCTGAAGTGGCACGTTTTCTAACATTATTGTACATTCTCCCACTGGAAAATGGAAAGTGTGTGTTTCAGGTCTCCATCTTTCAACGAGTCTAGTTAAAAAATGGTGTTCAATCTTGAAGTGGTCAAGCTTTGCTACTGGAGCAAAGCCACTTCCCCTAACAATAGTTCTATTAGAGGATTCGACACATGCATTGAATGACAATATGAAATAATCATATTTTTTGCATTACTTATTGATGAAAGAATTAAACCATAATTGTTAGCAGCAATACCATGTTTTAAAATTATATAAATATACCTAATGAAAACAAACATTTTTTAACATTCCATGTTATGTATATGCACATATCTATGTTTGTGTTGTTCCTATAGCAACATTGAAGACTCCATATTTTTTTTTGTAACAAAAAAACCACAAATCGATTGAAAATGATAATTATTTTACTCAGAGAAGAAACTGTATGTGTATGTTGTCGCCTCTTACTATGTGTATTTATACTTGTGTTGCAACCTACGTCATGCCAATGTTGATCAGTTAAAATTGAAAAGTGCAATGTTCATCGTCCTTTATTTGTTGCACGAAAAAATTATATTTGAATGTGATTTTAATCACGTGTTAATAGTTCTTCGCATGCAAATTAATGCGATCCAACCCATTCAATTTGTCGGTGCATTCAAAGCCATTGATTATTTTTTTTAACTAGAATGACTATGCACTAACATATGGTTCAGATAACATTTATTCAAATATGGTTACTATTAACACTTCATGAAACATTAGGTAGTCTATCCTTTCCTTTTGTGCAGAATGACCGATCACAACCCTATGCAAGATTCCCTCACTGTGAACAGGGTCTACAAAAACATCGGTGTAATCTATGCCCTTGATGGAGCAAATACAATCTTAACCTTTGCTTTTACACAAATTCCTATGTCTTGATTGGTTGATTCACATCCCTTACATATAGGTCATCTATCTTACTTCCCATAAGAAGATTATTGGTGAGAGAGTTAAATCGATCATCGAAAAGTAAATAATTAGTTTGCCACATATATTTGTCATTGCCTACTATAATGAGGAGGTCAAAGAATCTAAGCAGGAGTCATAATTTTTATTCTGTTATCCATATTTTCCAAAGCCAATTGAAATTACTTAGTGTAAAACACTACATGGTTTGAAGCAAGTCATACAACATAACCTTAATTAGACCCTTATTCGGTGGTCGATATCCTACATTGGTGAATATTTCATTATACAACTTGTAAACTTGAGGTAGACAATGATGTCATAACAATGTTTCATACACTTCACCAATACCCAGACCCTACTGAATTTGAGTTATATGCTATTATAGAGGATATCCAAACACAATCATGGCTATAGTGGGATGATCTATCACAACAGTTTGATCGAAGTCTAAACTTGGGGAAGTTGAAAATGTTAACAACATCTACAAGTATGAAAAAAAAAATATTACTATTAGTGTGTTTATGAATTTCATTAGTTTTAACAAGATTAAGCTATATATGTTTAATTTTTAATGGATGAAGTATTTTTTTTTTATTTTGAGTTTAAGACTATGTTTAATTTGTAATGAATGAAATGTTTTTTAATTTTGAATTCAAGACTATGTTTGTATTTAATTTTTGTGTTCATAATGGATTAATTCCCAATGCATAGTAATTTTGTGTTCAATTGCTAATCATATTTAATATAAGTACCAAAGAAATCTAAAATAGATGAAAAGAATATGTAAAAATTAGAAGAACACCGCAAAAATTTCTATAAACACATTTATGATTGTGTTTTTTTCCAAAAAATAATTCAAAAGCCACACTTAGACATGGAATTTGGCATTTTGGATCCTAAATCCCCGTAGTCGGTCCCTTATGGGTGGTTATTGAAGATTGATTTTTTTTCCTAGCTACTGCTAAAATCTCAGGTCAATCAGAGAAAGTGACTAGTTAAATGACCAAAACGCCCATGCACAAAAATTCATGGTTAATGATTAAAGTTGTAACGTAAAAGGAATCCAATGACCCTGAGTCATGTTATTTTGCATATGTGCAAAAAAATAAAATAATGGTAGATGATTAAATTGTCTATTAAAGTTGTTGCATGTAGGTTGAAAATAATGGCAAGAATCCAATGACCACGAGTCATTGTAATGATCCATGACAAGCATGATGTGAAGCTTTAACCAGTGTTATGTCAATTTCACATTGTCCAAAGTTGTTTCGTAATTGAGTGTCTATATAATTGTTGCTCAATTATATCTATTATATAATGTCTACTGGTGTAGCTACATATATCACCAAAACACAATCTCAGTTTTGTCATTAACCTAACAAAAAATGATGTCTACTCAAAAGCAAACCATTCAAGCTATTATCCATGACAATGGGGAAATGGGTGATTTCACTAAAGGAATGGAGTTCAATTCCAGAAAACATGCAATATTACAAGTCGCAAGAGGCATCACATTAGAAGCATTGCGTAGAGACATTCACCGAGGAATAAAACTCAAACAAACCTAATAAACTAAGAATGTGGTTTATAAATACCCTTTGACAGCAAGTCAAGGGTTACTAAGGTACACATTTATATATAAATCTTGAGGATCACTTGAACATAGATAGTATGATGAAGGTCCAAGACAAGCCAAAGGTTTAGAAGGAGAGCTTGAAGCACTTCCTTTGGTGAGCTTCAAAAGACCAATGACAAGAGCTAGGATTCAAGCAATTCAAGACCATATCCAAGCTAACTTGTATCTCTTGGAAAAGCATCAAGAAGCACACCAACTCAGTAGAAACACAAAAGAAGTGCTACACGTTTTAATAGATTAAAAGCATCTTTTCTGATACCTTTAATTGATTACCAGATTCCTGTAATAGATTAAAAGCATCTTTTCTGATACCTTTAATCGATTACCAGATGCCTTTAATCGATTAAATCAGCATCAGGAAATTTAAAAAGACAAGAACTTATTGTTTTAATCGATTACATAAGCCATGTAATCGATTACACAAGCCTGAAAGTGATAAATCACTCTGTTTTAATCGATTACAGTGCGAATTAATCGATTAAACCAGTTTTTAAGCTACGCTGCACCTATTTTGGAAGCCAAGGGTCCCTTTAGCAAAGCTTGCACTTCAAGCTTCATTTAGGCTTCATTTCAATTTGTATTTTCCTTGCATTTTAGTGACATTTAGCTTGTAATTTTGTGGCCTATATAAAGTGCCCAAAACTGAATGTAACTAACTTTGGTTCATTAATACAATTTCTGAAAATTGTTGTGAGAGTTTCTCTCTTGTTCTTGTTCAAGAACTTCTTGAGTCTTATCAATGGCTTCCCAATGCTATTGTGATGATTCTTCCTAGACTTATTGGAGAGCTTCTCCATGGTGACTTCATCTTCATCCCTATCCTTTCTTCCATCTTCCATTTTCTACAATCTTTAGCTTGTCTTGGACCTCTCATTCTAGGTTTGAGTTGTTTGTCACATACGTCGATGTTGATACACCCATTCTAATTCCTCAACCAAATTATCAACCATACCAGCCAACATATTCTGAAACATCCCAATAATCAATTTACCAATAGTACCAACCAACATTTGATCAACCACACCCAAAGTCAAGAGTATGAACGAGACACCAAACTTGCATTATACACGCAATTATGGAGTGCCCCAGTTGTTGATCCTTTGCCCATGCTGCAACAATCTAAACCTCAATATGCAGAGGATGGTGCAGATCATTTACAAACAATACACCAATTACACCAATTAACAAAAACAACACTACTAGCAAAAGGAGTCTTATATCAAATTCATGTCCACAATATGTGTTGAATATGCCACAACACAAAGAAATAGTTGTTTATTATTTAGGCTCAACATCATGGCATAAATAGCATTTAATCGTGTATAGTTACTCAAGAAGGATAAACTACATATTTTGTATTGTTACTTTGGTACTTCTGGTAACTTTTATATAGATTAAAATCAATGTAATATAATTTTTTAAAAATATACTAAAATATAGATCATTTGATTATTTTTTGTTGTTGTTGTTCAATTTTGATAAAATTTGACACAAACAATCTTGATAATATGTAGATATAATTCAATAATTGAGTGATAAAAATCACATTCATTATGAAATTATTGAATGATGTAATAGCTGTTTAAGTTATACTACTGTAATTTGACCTCTCCTCATATATATATATATATATATATATAGATAGATAGATAGATAGATAGATAGATAGATAGATAGATAGATAGATAGAAAGAGAGAGAGAGAGAGAAAAAACATATCTTTTGAGAGCAAACATAAAGGGTTAAGATTTAATGTCAAAATGTCAAATAAATTTTTGAGTGCTCACATGACATTAAAAATCTTGGTTGTCCATGATTGGTTATACAGTTTAGATTTAATCTTCTCACCTCATATAAGATATTTATTCTCATATGATATGTCCTCTTTCTCTTCAGGAAAACCAATTTCATTACAAACCAATCTCAATCCGTAAGACAAGACATTTTTATGAATTTATTTTGGTTGATACTAACTCAGTCCAGATTAAACATCGTAAAAATAAAGATTCTGAACAAATTGCCTATTCAACTCTACAAATCCTACTAAAGACAATATAGTGTTGTTTCTACCATGATACATGACATTGAAGATTCAAATATGATTTTTCATATATTAAAACAAACTGATAATGGAGCCAAAGCCCAACATGACTCACCTCAATTAAACCTAATAGTCGCACTAGGAGCTTGTTGTAGAAAAAACCATATTTCCATTTTTTAATTAAAATTAAAATTAGATTTTAACATTGACATGACATTTGTTGTACGATTTGTTGTAGAAATCTGAGTATGCATGTCATTTCTCTAAAAATACTAAGAGCATTTAATATTGCACATATTTTAATATGTTTGGGCTAGTTGTTGGGAGTTGGAGTAAGCATATATTTTGGGACATACTATTTATACCTCTCATGTTTGCTAAGTACATGCCTTCCTTCTCTTTATATTTTTGTTGCTAATTAATTATACCCTTTAATTTATTTGTTAAAACATAGTTCAAGAAATTACTTTTCAAAATAACATATATTAATTTCGATAAGCAACTCCAAAACTAAGTTTTAACATAATACATAGTTCTAAAAACTATTTCCCAATAATCTTAATTTGGGTACACATTCTAGATAGATAAAGGGAGAGAAATGTAAGTATTAATTATAAGTAATTAGTAAGATATATACCCATGCATTCACATAGGTCATCCCTATTTTAGCACATGTTCAAAATATATCTATTTATATGAATAGTGAAAAGGCCATTTCAAATTGTAGAAGTTATAGATTATTTTATTTAATTTCTTTTATTTATGGGTTTAATATGTATTTGCTTTTTATTTTTTTTTCAATTTTTTTGTTTCTATATACAATTTTCTATGTTTTTTATCCCTATATTTTTTCTTTATCTCTCGACTCTTCTAAATTCTCAAATCAATAGTAATTTTATTTTTTTAAGAAACTTTATCTAAATATTACATTTCATCAAATTTTAGTTATTTAATAACCAATTTTTGTTTTTCTTGAGCCTTTGTTAATGTCTAATTGTTAAACTCCATTTTTGAGCAATCAAAGGAGTTCTTATTTTTTAGATATCATATAAATAAGTGTCACTAGATTAATTGTTGTTATAATTTCCAACTTATAGAAAGACACAATAACAATCATTGCAATCATGAACACCAATGGCGGACGGAAGAATTTTATTGAGAGGAGGCGAACATAAAAAAAATATATCATAAATAAAAGTACTCCGAAGATAATACAAACCCAATATACAAAAACTCAAAAGTACTCCGAAGATAATACAAACCTATTATAGAAATTAAGATCACTTCACTTGACTCTTACTCTACGTGTTTTCATATTGTTAAAATCATCTATAATTGAATCCGTGCTAAAATTCAAAACATTTTGTTTTAAATGTATATAATCAAAGAATCATCAAGAAATTGGTCTTCCATTCTATTTCGAAGTCTGGTCTTGATTATCTTCATAGTTGAGAAAGATCTTTCAGTAGTTGTTGTAGAAACTGGAAGAATGAGTACAAGTCTAATCACTCTATCAATAAGAGGGTAAATGATGGACTTTCCAGTTCTTGCTAGCCCTTGACATAATTCAAATGTAGTTGATAAATTAATCAAATCTGGATGCTTAGGAATGTCAAGCTCAAAATGTTGTAACTTCATCTTCAAATGCAATTTTTCCTGTTCTGTGAAATCTCTAGAATAAAATTTATCAACAAGTTTGCAAATATCATCACTGTTAAATGACTTGTACCTGTTTCTTGGATCTAAAGCCATGCTCAAAGCAAGTAATTCAACAGTATTATCATTGAACCCGCTATTTAATTCTTGTAATTGATAATCAATTCTAGAACAAAAGATATTTATTCTATAAAATTTTTTAGTAGAAAAATCACCATGTTCATTTCGAGCACGACCTCTCCTTCCAACATATTTTACACTCATACCTGGAATGTCAATGTCATGTTTTATGCAAAATTCTTGAACATGAACCAAGAAAGCATCCAAACTTGTCTCTCTTAATTTCTAAAGTAACTCTTTTGTAGTTGAAACCAAATGTAAAGCATTTGAAATATCTTGAGACTTTCGTTACAAAGCTTGACAAAGGACTTCAATAATACCCATAATTTCCTTCATAAGGTGCAATATGATGACAAAATCAAAAGATGTCAATGATGAGTATGCATTATCTGCATCTCCACGATGTGATGCTGTCTTTCCTTCATTAGAAATATTTTCAAGAACTTCACATACGGCTTTAAACATTTTAAACAAAGTGCATATTGAATTGTAATAAGAACTCCAATGAGTAGCTCCAACTCGATGCAAAGTACCAATCTGATTAAGACCAACTCCTGATTCGAGTTCATCAATAGCAATCAGTCTTACACTTTCCCTTTCTTGGGCAACCTTTAACTCATCATTACATTTACAAGAAGAAGTAACAATATTAATTATGAAGTTTAATTTTCAAAAAATTGATGAACGTGTTTTACCTCATGAGAGGTGGCAACCAAGGCAAGTTGAAGGCAATGAGCTAAGCAATGGACATAATAAGCATATGGACACTCAGCGCAAATTAAAGCCTGCAATCCATTCCATTCACCTTGCATATTGCTAGCTCCATCATAGCCTTGCCCTCGAATATTTTGAACATCAAGATTATGGTAACGAAGAGTGTTGGATATTCCTTATTTCAAAGTCTTAGCACTTGTGTCTTCCACATGTACAAGACCAAAAAAACCTTTCCCGTATAAAACCATCTTTATCTACGAATCTCAAAACAATAGCCATATGCTCTTTTCTAGATACAACACTAGCTTCATCAACAATAAGACAAAACTTGGCACTGGAATTTCTTCCCGTATTGTGTTCTTTACCTTTTCAGATAAAACATGAAGAATTTCCTTTTGAATTCGAGGGGAATTATATGATGCATTTTGAGGAGCTTTTTCTAAAACAACTTCTACAACTTCTTGGTTATAGGAAGCTAAAAACTTTACCATCTCAAGAAAATTACCCTGGTTAAGGGAATCTAAGCTTTCATCATGACCTCTAAAAGCACATCCTTGAAGAGCAAGCCATCTTGTCACATCCACAGAAACTTGTAGTCTCAAACGATTAGTTGCAATCTCCTGAGAAGTAAGTTTTTCAACCAATATCTCAATATGTTGAGATTAATTGGTTCATAAGATCACTACATGAACTCACAACATTTTTATGCATTGAGATAACATTTTTCCCAATATGGCATAGAAAAGCACAATTTTCTCCTTCATTAACCTTTTTCCAATTTCTAAATCCCTCAACAACAAATGTATTAAGTCCAAAACAACCACTGCCACATGGTTTACTAAATAAATAACAAGGCAAACAAAATGCAGCATCTTTGCTTGGAGAATACTCTAACCAAGATGGAAACAAATCAAACCAAGAAGAGCAAAAATGACGTTGATTCTTCTCTGGCCCAGAAAAAGGATAATTTTGAAGCTTGCACTGAAATGGACCAAATTTAAGATAAGCACAACGAATTCCATCTTGTTGATTTATAGGATATTTCCATATTGGAGGGCATAGTGCAGGATCTCTTTCTAGTAAAGCAAGATCAACTTCTTTAACTACCTCTTTATTTTCAATTCTAGGAGACTTTGAAGGAGGAGTCTCGGTATTCAAAAATTCAACATTAGGAGTAGACAATGGCAAAGACTCACTATTCTTTCTCTTAAAATAAGCATCAATGGTAGTAGCACTCTTCCCCATAATTTTTCTGCGCATCAATCACAAACAGTATCAAGTATCAATGACAATTGCGTAAAGTAAATCAAAAGAAACATAGAATGAGATTAATTACCAGTGGATGGAAAACATTTAATTAATTTATTATTCCACCCAATTTCAAAGTGACAAAGTCAAACCTAATTTACATGAAGAAGAAACATGTAAAGTATAAAAGAATGAAGAAGCATAGAAGAGGGGGATTGGTTAGGTACCTGATGGATAAGGAGTGAGAGAAGAGGTAGAGAATGAGTCCTTGCCTACTTGCCTTCCTCTTCACGCTTT
Organism: Glycine latifolia; assembly: GCA_013407115.1. Classification (NCBI taxonomy): domain Eukaryota; kingdom Viridiplantae; phylum Streptophyta; class Magnoliopsida; order Fabales; family Fabaceae; genus Glycine; species Glycine latifolia. Next base: position 32,971,437 of record CM023955.1, read on the forward strand.
GTAAATGACAGAGTTGCAAAGCTGCCAGCATACTTTTAGTTAAGAAATTAAAAAAATAATCCTGTTAGCAATAAAAAGGGACAAAAATTGGATACTAACTAGTAAGAGGGATAACCCAAAATAATATATTGGAGCAGATAAAACCCAACATGCAGTTTCAACATCCTTGATACAAGCCCACTTAAGTATCCTCCTAAGAATTTCACCCAATAAATAAATAGAGTATATAAATTTTTTTTCATTCAAATTTTAAAGGGGGTGGTGGCCAACCCTAACCCCCTAATTCCGCCTCTGATGAACATAGCATGGACAAGAGAAAAAGGCTAAAGGACACCACACCGGATGAAAGAACCGTATTTTTAATTTTCTATATTTTATATTGAATTAACGTTTTATTTAATTAACGTATTTTCAATTTTCAATTTTCTATATTTTATATTTAATTAACATTTTAAAACATCAAATTATAAATATTTTGTATAAAAATTGATAGTATATATTTGTTGGATGAATTTTAATTTTGTTGTTGGTCTCCCCTGTCATCATATTCCGGGTTCGTTCTTGTTCGCTACATCATAAAGGTATTTGGTGGAGTGTAATTTTTTTTTCCTGTTAAACTTTGCTTATAATCTCTCATTTGTATAGAGTAGTTGATGATATCATACTGTTAGATGAGGAGTCCACTAGTTATTTTCACTCTATTTCTCATCTATTTTTTCATTTTTCTATTATCTTTTCCTTATTTCTCTCAAAATCAGGAACCCCTTTATTTTCACTTTATTTCTTATATGTTTCCATTTATATTTCTCATTTTCATTCATCTTGTTTCTCAAATTATTAGTTTTTTTCCTATCAAATGGACCCTTGGCGAAGGAAAAATAGTATACAGATGAAAGAAATATATGAGAAATAAATGTGAGCGTGTTTAGCAAACAAACTATATGAGAAATAAAATGGAATGATATCTATTTTTTTTTCACTTTATTTTTCATATATTTTTATTCACACGTTTGTCTTTTTTTTTTTAAAGAATTTACAATCTTTTTACTTCCTTTATTAAACATTTAATATTTTTTATAGTTTATAATTTTTTTACAGGTCAATGTCTCTTCATTTTTTTCAGTACTTTTAGTCCATGTTAAGCAATTAAAATCAGTAAAAAAAGAAGTTCTAGACTAAAATTAAAAATCCTAAATAATTTAAAAATTAGAAAATAATAAAAACCTTTTTCAAATTAAACACTTTTATTTCTACTTCATTCGTGTTAAATTTACGGGAGAAAGTTGAATAAAAATCAGTGATTGTCTGTGAGTGACATTTTATAATCAAGTTGCTGGGCGAACGTGGAGTCTTTTGTGAGTGAGTGACATGTTCGTATTCAATGAACAGAAGACGGCGAGGAACATGCTCACTTATTTTTTATTGACGTTCTGACCCACCTCTGAATACTCGAGCAACACGAGCAATTATTATTTTAATATATATTTATTAGCATGCAAAAGAAATGAATTTAATTGGATGACACTTTTCTCAGGAGTATTTTTTTTAATACTAACTTCATTTATTTATATCTCTCACTTCTTTTTTTATTTATTTATTATTGTATTGTAATCCATCTCTATCTCCTTTTATAATAATACTGCCCTAATAAATAATACCGCACAGGAAATTAACTGACTGTCTACACATAGATTTAAATAACTGTCTAAACATGAAATTATTAGCGGTACTACATAACATAGGGTTCGTATATATAAAAACAACTATTTCCCTTACTCAAATAACAGATCACCAATATCATGTCCTTTAGTCTTAAAATAAATATTAACATTACCAACTCTTATAAACAACAAAACAGAATTTGAAAAATTCAAAAGCATATCCCAAACACAGGATATTTCATAGCTCCATATTATCCATATCCTCGAAGAAGAACTTTAAGAAAAGCTGCATAAGTGCTGTCTGGAAAAATATAGTGACAACAACACCATCCCCATCAGGGCTTGGAAGAATGGTTGCCCTATCTACTTGAGCCCGACTTACTATACCAAAATGCAAAGGCTTTTCCCAACCAAAATCTGATTCATACACTGGCATGTTCATCCAGCTTGTGAGGAAAATGCTATGATTCACATCAAAAGGGATATTAATACTGTGTGCATGTCCCGTGAAAAAAGCCCTTATGTGATTCAGTTTCTCTTGGCCTAAACTAGCATGTAGTTGTGACCTTATAGACTCATCCGTAACCGTTTGAGCTGCTTCCCTTATCTTTTGAGCAGCAAAACCTAATGGATTTGATATGATATCTCCCTCATAACATTCGGGTGTCACTACTTTTGCCAAAGCATTCCCAAAATAATTCTGAGGGAGAGGGGGATTCAATCTATTGCGAAAATTAACACTAAAAGTAACTAGGGTTGGGTGGTTCTCACCAGATTCACGAGCCTTGGATGCACATCTCCATATATGAGCAGCAACAACTTCAAATCTGGTATAAGGTCTTGACCCTTCTTTTGAAGATCGATCATTAGCCTTCTTCTTTAGCCTCTCCACATGGCTTGAGGTGAGTTTCAAGATTGAAGCACTTACCTTCTTTCGCTCTACTCCCAACGGTATTTGTGCTACAGGCTTCTCTAGATCTTGCTTATGTGGATTGAGTTCGGTTTCACTCGAACTAACGACTTGTGACGATGATTGCTGGTATTGGAATTTGAGTATAGTTCGATCGAGAAAAGGCATTTCATTAGGCTCTAGTGCTTCTCCTCGAGCCAGCTTTGCCCAACTATTGATGAAGTGAACGAGGCCGGTCGCATCAATCAAAGGATGAGCTAAAGTAACTCCAATGGCAAGGCCTTCACCACCACCATGGAACCTTGTTAATTGAAGTAGCAGCAGGGGAATTTCCTCTCTGGGTTGAGTATTATCAACTTTTGGAACAAGTTCCTCAGTGGACTCGGAGGGTGAAAAATCTCCATAATCACCAATTGTTTTTGTGGTTTCAGCTTCAAGCAATCTCACCCCTTTTGCATTACAATCCACTTCTAATCGACCACTTTTTGTCAAGCTCAACCTGCCAGCTACGGGATAGAAGTACACCAAAATCTTGCTAAGCGAATTCCTCAACCTCTCAATGGTGTCGGTGTTGTGTTTAGCTTTGTAAATGTAGATAGCGGATACGTGACCTAGGTTTCCGATTAGGTCACAATCGGATAGCCATAAAGGATCCTTGGGAGTTGGTTGATTTGGAGTGACATTGTAAGAAGCCAGAATGGTTACCATTTTTTGTGTTTGAAGGCTTGAATTAATGTGCTTCAGTATATATATATATATCCTTCATAGCTTTCTTAGGAGAGCTTTTTAAAGAGTACCGAAGGAATGCCAATAATTCATTTTTTTTTCTTTTGATAGATGTAGAGAGATATTTTGACGTAGCTAGGGTAAAACTTGGTCATGGATTTGGATTTTAAATATTTTAATTTTAAGAGTTAAATATAAATCCATTTTAATTTTGATAGGATCGGAGCTCAAATTTTATTTGATGCAAAATCGTGATTTATGTGGAAACCATCTTGGAAAAATGTTTCTAAACAACTCTTGAGTTGTATATACATTGAAAGAGAAAGGAAGAGATAAAAGATAAGCTGATATAGTGCGATAAGACGAGAGATAAAAAAAAAGTAAAATTATTAATTGAATATTTTAAATTTTTGATCGTTAAAATATAGACTCATTTTATAGCAGTCATTTTGAATGAAGATGATAAGTAAACAGCCAATAGATGGGCGAGTGGAGTGGGTAAAAAGCCAAAAGCCAAGTTTTATATATAGGACATGTTTGGATACAAATTAAAATTACTTTTGAGAATTTTTTTTATTAAAAATATAGAATTTTTTTCAGTAAAGAAACCTTCAAAAGTACTTCTAATTAACATTGTATACAAACAAACTCATATAATATATATTGTTATTGTGTTTTTTAAAAGTTTTTTTGAGTAATTTAGCTGTTTTGCACAATTATGGGATGAGAAAATATAAATGCACACTCATATGTTAATATACATCTAGAAAAAAAATATAATACGTATTTGATGTGAAAAAAATAAGAAATAGAAACATAAAGAGCATTTATGGAGTGTCAAATTAAAGATGAATAACTACAATTATGAAAAATAAATTACTTGGATAATTAATTATATTTATAAATGATTATTGAAACAATCGATTTTGATCCTAATTAATTTGTGTTTAAGTTTTCTAAAAAAGTGATTTTAAGATAATTAATTACGTACGGATGCAACAACAAAATAATCAACTTTTACATAATAAATTATGATAAAGAATGTGTGAAGCTAAAAGAGAAAGTTGAGAAATTTAAGGGTAATTTAGTAGTAATATTTTTAAGAGAAGAAATATGTCGACGAATAATCATAAGGTTCAAATCTTAAGATGAATGAAAAGTGCTTATTTTTCATAAAAGAGTTTTTTTTTATTAGCAAATTTCAATAGTTGGCCCAAATACACTAAAAGGTAATTTATTTAGGGAGTTGCTATTGGTACTATCACTTTTGCTAATGGTATTATCCATGTGGGAGTCTTTTAACTATATTCCAAAATTGCTCCTTGGATTGAAACACAATGAAAATGTGTTTTCGTTGCCTACATGGGGGTGAAAAATAAAACACAACAACACGATTCTATTGTACAATATACAATGAAATCGTATTTTCATTGCACACATGGGATGTCAAAAATAAAATCAATCAAAATGTGATTTTGTTGTATTGTACTATGGGATCGTACTTCTGTTGCTTTTATTTTTTACACCCATGTGTTCAACAAAAATACAATTTTGTTGTACAATATACAACAAAAAAAAAATGTATTTTCATTGTTCTTAACCTCCAACACAAGAACATCAACCCCTGACATCCCAAACCAACCATCCAAAACCCATTGACAATGCCAAAATAGATTCAACACACAAAACCTGCAAAAAAAAATCCAAAACGAGAAATATCTAGTGGGGTGTGAGGTGGCTGATGTGGTACAACATCTTTCTGATGGAGATGATCGCAATGGTTACTTGGAGGTCGACGATGGGGCACGAAGGTGACGAAACCTCGAAGTGACAGCAACAACGACCACGATGTTGACGACGTAGTGTTATTCAGATCTTGACGGTGTGATAACCTTCGTATCATGATGGGGAGAGGTGGTGTGGTGCTCCTTCAATCTTGATAGGGGTGGTGGGGCGGTGTGGCATGGCTTTGGGTTTTACGTAAAGGGTATTTTGGTCCTTTCCTCAATCTTGGTAGTCTAAATAGCAATAGTGGTATTGGGAATAGTAGTCCCTTTTATTTTATTTTATTTTTTGTAGAAATTGAAGACAAGTATTAGGAAATTTACAACTGTTACGGATAAAAGATAGGCCCATTTATAAAATTCAAATATTCAAACTTCTCAACATCGTAACCATAGGTAAACAGAAGATATAACAAATATCACAACCGCTGCTGGTCAGTTATTTAGATAATCAGTTACCCGAATATCTCGGCCAAAGATAGTGGGCTTCAACCACCACTCCACCAGGGTCCAGGTCAGTATCCTATAAATAGAGTATTACCCATGGAGAAAGGTACACACATTCTAGCTCTCTCTTTTCTATTCACACAGGGCACACACTGCACGTCACTCGTGTTGTGTATCCAGTCTGTAGTGATCTTGTTCCTTGAGGTGCTTCTCCACCATAAGCATCTTCAGAGAGAGAGAGCCTGATCCCATATTAACTTCCTAGCAATCCCTGTTGGACATTTCTGTTCATCTTAAGCAGAACATTGGCGCCGTCTATGGGAACGATAAATTTTGATTCCCATCAACTCACAATGGTTAACACCAGAAGCCACCAAATCGAAGGGCGAGACGAACCACCCAATAATGTTTTACAGGAGAACGTGGTGGTAGAAAATGCTATTTCAGATACTGCTTCATCCCCAGCCCTACCACCTCCACCAACTGGCGAAGTCGCACCAGAGGCAACGCAGCGCTTCATTCATAGTGCTCTAGACTCGATTCTATCCCGGATTGAGAAATGTTATGAGTTGCAACGACAGGAGGACATCCAGAACTTGTTAGCGCAATTGGATGAGTGCATTGCCCAACGGAGACAAGACGACAACCATCGCATCATGCACATAGAGTATCGAATTAGAAATATGGAGAATCTAGTACAAACCGACGGACAATCTCACCTGACATCAAGAAGACGCTGTCTGGCAAACTCGGTACCCACTGCCGAAGTCAAAAATCGGAACCCGGCCAGTCATTCTGAGCATGGGGATTGTCACAGACCCAGCCGCTAATGATCGCAACCGAGATCCCAAACTGTACTGCAGTAGAAAGCTCAACAGCAGAAGCCGTACCCCGGCCAAGGAGAGAAGATGGCAAGTACCGAAGGAAATATCGTCGGGGTCAGCAAAATAACAGCCCGTTTGTGGATGAAATAGTGGACGCTCAATTTCTAGAAGATTTTGACAAATCGTTTTTGTCAAAATATGATGGGAGCTAGGATCCTCAGGTGCACATTGACGAGTTCGATATGCAAATGTGCATCCGGGGCATTGATGAGCCAATAATCTCCTGGATCTTTGTCACTACTTTAACGAGAGCTGCGCAAACATGGTTTCATACTCTGCCACCTCGGTCTATTCAAAATTTTGAAAATTTCGGACAAAGGTTCTTGTTGAATTTTGCGACCAGCAAAAAACAGCCTAAGTCTGAGTTCACTTTGGGAAAGATACGCCAGCAACCAGGTGAGACCTTACAAAGTTACTTGGATCGCTTCAAGGAAGCCGCCCTGCAAGTACAGGGTCTGGAAGAACGGGTACACGTGCATCTTATATCAGCTGGGCTCAATGGATCATCCCGCCTTGCCAAGTCCATCTACAAAGATCCGGTAAAATCCCTCATCGAATTCAGGATGCAGTCCAAAAAGCACTTGGAATTGGAGCAGATGGAGATTGCCAACTCGGCTCCCAAGGAAAATAAAAGAAAACCTTCTCCATCGAAGAACTGACGTCAGGAAGGCACTCATACCAGCCGACATCCAGCGAATATCCGCATTGGCCGACCTCCACAGCATGTTTCTGACCCTGGATTCAGGCCTAGGAAATATGAAAAATACGTTCCGTTGAATACTTCCCGGGCTCAGATATGGAGAGAGGTTGCTTCCACATAGATGAGGAAAGTAGATAGACCTCGTCCAGTTTTCAAAAAAGAGGGGCTAAATTACTCTCATTTCTGTGGATTTCACAACGGACCGGGTCACACTACTGACCAATGTTGGGACCTCCAAGATGCAATCAAAAAATTTATCCGGGAGGGTAAATTGCGACAATATGTCATCAAGACTCAGGGGCAGCAAGGCAAGCGAAAATGCCAACACGAACACAAAGACCGAGATGAAAATAAGGGCAAGAAAGATGATTTCCCATAGCCCGAATTCGAATGCAACGTTATTTCAGGTGCCATGGGAGGCGGAGGTGACACTGTAATCAGCGCAGGAAGTATCTCAGAGAAGTCATGTCGGTGAAGGCTCAACCAAAATTCAAAGAAAACAGTAAGAAAACCACACCCCCGCTAATTTATTTTACCGAAGAAGACATGAGAGGGGTGGTACCCGACCATGAGGACAACCTCATTATAATGGGGACTGTAGCAAACTGCCGAGTTAAAAGAATATTTGTTGATAATGGTAGCTCAGCCGACATCATCACTTGGAGTGCATTAAAAAAGATGAACTTGGATGAAGAAGATCTAAAACCATGCAAAACCATGTTAATAGGTTTTAATGGTGGAGGCACCGATCTCAAGGGTTCCATTGACCTCCGACTCACGTTAGGAACAAAGGAGGGCTTTAAGTCAGAAAGAGTCACATTCATCGTCGCCGAGTTCTCTTCACCATACAATATCATCCTGAGTAGACTAACTCTTCACAAATGGGACATATTGATGTCCACCAAGCATCAAAAGATGAAGATGGTTGGACACCTCGGTCGAGTCATCACCATATGCGGTGATCAAAAGGAGTCCAGACAGTGTTATTATAATATAGTAAGAGAAAGTGAAGGCGGCCCCTCTTCACCACCTCGGATAAGGGAAGGAGACCTGGTGGAACAAAAAGTTGAGAAACATTCATTTCGAAAGTTGGTCAACCTAGTGGAGCTAGATATGCGAGATCTGGAAGAATGGAGACCAGAACCGGTAGACGAACTGGAAGACGTTCAGATCGGAAGTTCCTAAAGCAAATCACAAGAATAGGCAAGCAGAATGATCCAGAAAGAAAAGGCAAATTGATCCAATGCCTCCGAGGAAACCAAGATGTGTTTGCCTGGAAAGCTTCCAAGATTCCCGGAATCAAGCCCACCTTTTGTTGCCACAAATTATCTATGTACCCCAGCTCTAAGCCAGTGGCGCAGAAGAATAGGAAGCTCGACCCAGACAGAAGACAAGCATTAGAAAAGCATATCAAGGAGCTGTTGGAGGCCAGATTTATAAGAGAAATACAATACACCACGTGGCTCTCCAACGTGGTAATGGTGAAAAAGTCCAATGGGAAATGGTGAGTTTGTGTTGATTACACGGATTTAAACAAAGTATGTCCCAAAGACTCATACCCAATGCTGAGTATCGACCAACTGGTAGATAACTCCACCGGGTTCCAACTGTTGTCATTCATGGATGCCTACTCTGGATACAATCAGATACCCATGTACCCGGATGATCAAGAAAAGACAGCATTTCGGGGTGTTGAAGCGAATTACTGCTACAACGTCATGCCGTTCGGATTGAAAAATGTCGGGGCTACTTATCAGCGGATGATGAATAAAGTCTTCGCTAGCCAGATTGGACGCAATATTGAGGTATACATTGATGACATGATAACAAAGACATCCGCAAGTGAAGATCTAGAAGAAACTTTCCACAAACTGAGGCAGCACAACATATGCTTAAATCCGTTGAAGTGCACCTTTGGAGTAAAAGCCGGGAAGTTCTTAGGGTTCATGCTCACCCACAGGGGAATAGAAGCAAATCCCAACAAATGCAAGGCTATCCTGGACATGCAATTCCCATCTAGCAAGCGAGAAGTCCAACAGTTGACGGGAAGAATGGCCGCCCTGACACGGTTTCTCCCAAGATCCGCGGAAAAAGCACTCCCCTTCTTTAAATTGTTGAAAGAGGAGGCTAACGTGGGATGGAATCCGGCATGTGAAGTGGCATTTCAAGAGATTAAAGGATGCTTGGCCTCGCCCCCGGTCCTTTCAAAACCAGATCCCGGAGAAACATTGATATTATATCTCTCGGTTGGAGAAGAAGCCATAAGCGCCGTACTAGTCAGAGAAGTCGGTAAGTCTCAGTTGTCGGTTTATTTTGTGAGCCGAGCTCTCAAGAACTCAGAGTTACGATACCAAAAGCTTGAAAAAGTGGCTTTTGCCCTCCTTACTATAGCAAAAAGGCTTCGTCCGTACTTCCAAAGCCATACCATTGTCGTCAGAACAAATCAACCTATCCGGCAAGTACTACACAAGCCGGATTTAGCGGGAAGGATGATGAATTGGGCCATCCAACTGTCCGAGTTGGATGTCAAATATGAAGCTCAGCATACCATCAAATCTCAAGCCTTAGCCGACTTCATAGTCGAGCTGACCCCGGCATCCTCCAACCAAGAAAATCCAGTATGGAAGTTGTATGTTGATGGCTCGTCCAATTCCAAGGGAAGTGGGGCCGGAGTCATCATCGAGAATCCTGAGGGAGTGTCATTCGAACAGTCGCTACAGCTTAACTTTCCGACATCTAATAATCAGGCAGAATATGAAGCATTGATTGCCGGGCTAAAACAGATCAGAGAACAGGGAGCGTTGAGAGTTAACGTTTTCACCGACTCATAGCTCGTTTCAGCACAGATCGAAGGAAGGTATCAAACTAAGGGGCCTTTATTAGCTAAATACCTGGCTAAAGTAAAAGAAATAATAGCAGAGTTTGATGAAGTCATCGTCGCCCATATCCTGAGGGAAGAAAATGCCCGAGCCGACATATTGTCAAAACTGGCAAGCACGAAAGGTACGGGCAACCACCAAACGGTTATTCAACAGGAAGTCGCCCAACCCGTATGCGCCATGGCAATTTCAGTGGCTAAGGACTGGAGGTGGCCTATCATAAATTACTTGGAACAAGGGATAATTCCAGATGATGGAATGGAAGTGAAAAAGCTAATCCGAGATGCTGCTATGTACACAATAGTTGATGGCGAACTGTACCGAAGAGGTCTCCACACTCTGATGCTAGTATGTTTGGACCCGATTCAAGCCGAGTACGTGCTTTCAGAAATACATGAAGGCATTAATGGTTAGCATATGGGTGCAAGATCTTTAGCATTGAACGCTCTTCGGGCCGATTATTTCTGGCCGACAATAAAGGCGGACACGACAGATCATGTTATGAGATGCGACAGTTGTCAAAAGCATGCGAAGGTAATATGGTCTCTCCCAGCCGACTTAACATCAATCACGACACCTTGGCCCTTTTTCAAATGGGGAATGGACCTTCTAGGACAATTTAAAGCCACAGAAGGGCAGATGAAGTGGCTAATAGTAGTCATCGACTACTTTACAAAGTGGATTGAGGCTAAGCCCCTAGCTACCATCACGTCGGCCTGAGTTCAAAAGTTTTTCGAACGCAGCATAATATCGAGATTTGGGATCCCGGCAGAAATTGTGACGGATAATGGAACACAGTTTACAGATAAAAGGTTCTAAGAAATGATGACCGGGTTCCATATCAAACATCACTTCTCATCAGTAGAACATCCGCAGTCCAATGGCCAGGCCGAAGCGGCAAACAAAATCATTCTAGATGGGTTGAAAAAATGAATGCATGAAGTCGGCCCAAACTGGGTCGAGCAACTATATTATGTTTTATGGGCATATAGAACCACGACCCAAACAGCCACCCAAGAAACCCCATTCAGAATGACCTACGGCTGCAAAGCAATAATACCTGTGGAAATCGGCCAACCATCATGGAGAAGGCAACATCTGTCTCGTGCAGGAGAGGATAACAACGCAGCATTAGCCGCCGAGCTAGACCTGATAGAAGAAATCTGAACTATGGCGCATCACCGGGATCTGCATATGAAACAAATAGCGGCCCGCAAATTTGCCAGAAAAGTAAAGCCGAGGTCCTTTGAAAAGGGGGATCTCGTATTACGCCAAGCAGATATAGGAAACAAGAATGCCTGAGATGGGAAGTTAGCATCCAACTGGGAAGGACCATACCGGGTCGCACAAAATCTTAGGCAGGGAGCATACACGTTAGAGACTCTTGAAGGAAAGAACATAAAGCGCACTTAGAATGCTGACAAGTTGAAGATCTACTACAGCTAGAAATTCCGAGCTGCAATAAAATTCATGTGTTTCTCCTTAATTGATTTTGTAAGTCGGGATACAGTATATTGATACCCGCATAAGTCTTTCATGGGGATCATGAATTAATATTTAGTTTCCATTCATGTGTTTCTCCTTAATTGATTTTGTAAGCTAGGATACAGTATATTGATACCCGCATAAGTCTTTCATGGGGATCGTGAAGGAACATTCAATATTTTTATTTCATGTGTTTCTCATTAATTGATTTTGTAATCCGAGAATATACTGCCCTGTGTAAATCTTTCATTGAGATCATGAACTTATGTATATCTTCGAAGAATATCAATAAAAATCCTTGTTACAAGGAAGTTATATATATTGTGCACAAGTTATATTAGCCTGGTAACTGGTGTGTTAATTCGGTCTTAATCAAGCCGACGTAACCATTTACTCATGGATGGGTGATTTGACATTACGGAAAAGTCACATCCATTGATTAATGTTTATGTAACGCATTAATTGTTGCTAGGACTGGAACATGATTCCAAAATTCGATATTCAAATCCCGACTACTAATTCGGGTAAGATAATATTTGGCCGTTGGAGCCAAGTTCATATTTGAGCATATAAGACCAGACAAAGATAAAAAGCAAATCAGGTAGAAGACGGATGCATCAAAAATAGAAGAAATTGTATGAGTTAAAGCCAATCTCGGCAATATTAAAAATTATTGGTAGAGCAAATTAAAATTACAAAATATAACCGGCATTCTGGTCCTTCAGTTATCTCCCCGGGATTGGTCTCCTTCAGGCAAGTCCGTCGTAGCAGGATCATCATCTATTGACTCTTCACTGTCCAAGATAGTCAATAGTTTGTCACCGCCAACGTAGGACTTGAAATGCATACCTAAAGTGTTCAGCTCGACTCCGGGGTTCAGGAAGGGAATTTGATCCAAGGCGTTATTAAACGAGGCCTCTGTAGATCTGGCCACTTGCGACTGCACAAAAATGAGCTCGGTATTTGTTTCGGCCAAGTCCTTCGCTTTCTTATCATGAAGAGCAATCAGTTTCTCGCAGCGGTTGTGAGTATCCCGGATCTTACTATGAAGGGAGGAAACCTCGGACGACAACTTGGCCGCTTCAGCATGTGAAGATTCTATTTCAGTTTTAGAGGCCTCAACTTCAGCGCGAGATACCTCAAGCTTGGAAGCCAATTTGGCCGCTGATTCTTGTGCTTCCTTTGCTTCGGCTCGGGATGCCTCTAGCTCAGCATGAGCAGCCTCTAGTTCCTTGGCCGACGCTTCAAATGCGGCCGCAGTTTCCCGAGCCAAAGTTAGCTTCCCTTGCAATTGCTGATTTTCATCCCGAGAGGCCTCGAGCTCGGCAGCAACCCTGCAAGCCTTCCTGTTTAGAGATGCTAGGCTCTCAATCAAGGTGGCACTCTTCAGCGTTGCCAGCTCGATCTCACTGAGTACTTGCATCTCGGCCTCTGAGAACGACACCATTTCAGAATATCTCCTTGGCGCCCGAGCAACGTTAAAAAATTCTTGAGTCATACCCCTTTCCCAGAGAGATCGAGGTGCCAACTGAATATGTTGTTCAAAAGGCTCGGGCATAGGACTCATAATATCAATTGTGGGCCTTGGGATCACATAAGACGAATCGAGGTCGATAGCTGGCATCTCGATTTCAAGCGAAGTGGTTGAGGCCGAAATTTCAAGGGTGACCACCGGAACAGGATCGAAAGAAACCGGAGCCGAGTCGAAGTCGCTAATTTTACCTTTGCCCTTCCCAGTGGCCACCTTCCATTTTTCTCGTGTCCTGATAGCAAGGAGATGATCAGGCCGCGGAATTCGGGCAGGTGCAGAATCCATCTCAACCGCTGCAAAATGATACAATATCAGATATTAAACAACGATCGCAGTAAGAAGTATTTATTCCCATTAACATAAAAAGGAACCCAAACTAACCACACTGGATATAATAGGTTATGTCGGGAAGATCCTGTGACTCCTTATATGACATTATACGAGCCGCAAAGGAAGTATCGGAGTCCGACATCTGGGTCTCATCAGTACGGTAAGAAGATGGGGGAAAGTCATGGTGGGTAGAATTCCAATACAATGGGAATTTCCATGCACCGGGATGAGAATCCGGAGCATGAAGGAAAAAGGGACAGCGGTCGGGTTCAGCAACGACTTTAAAGAACTTGTCTTTAAAGCCCTTGAACGATTCGGCATATACAGAGAAAAGTCTACGGTCATTATGACCACGGTCATTACGACCCCTAAATGAGACCCACCCTTTCCTATCGGCAGGCTCCTTACCCGACCGGCCAGAATGGACAGTAAAGAAATAAAAAAAATAAAGAACGAGTGCAAGAAATTTCTAATTCTCGACATAGAAACACAAAGGCTTGCATAAAAGCCCAGCTGTTAGGGTGAAATTTGAGAAGGGGCGACGTGAAGATGGTCCAACACTCGCATCTGGAAATCAATAAAGGGAAAGCGAACTCCTAGGTGAGTCACTACATCCCTATAAAAGAAAAAGAATTCGGGATCGTTCCCTTCCCGGGTAGAGCAAATAGGCTCATCCGGGCGGGGAACGCAAATACTAAGACCCTCCTGAATCCCAATGGGAAGCGTGGCAACACTTCCTGGATCCAAGACCGAGGTGTTACGTAACACCTCGTGGGTAACCCAAGGGTATTTGGTAGCTAACACTGGGGATAGAAGTTGAGATTGAGAACCGGCGGAGGGAGATTCCTCGACTACTTCCACGAGAGGTGTGTCCATAATTACCTACGACAAAATAGAAAATAGCAATCAGTAAAAATACCTAGGGAATTGGTCATTAGAGGAGGATCAAGATTTGACGGAGCCCGAACCAATGCCGGGGTATCTTTATCAGCAGTCGGCACCTCGGCCCCAAAATCCGACCTGGTTGAGATTAGAACCTCGGTCTTATTTGGGGAAGGCCTACGAACAATGACTGGATTATGTCGGCACGTGTCAAGTAAAGCCTCGGCTCGTTTATCTTGATTAATGATTGCTAAGTATAGAAATTCGTCAAGACATTTCGAGCACGGCTCAAATCGAGTTTCGAAATGTTGCCCTTGCACACTATCTTTTTCCTGAAGCACTCAAGGGGGGCAATATTCGAAGACACGGAAATCACAGGGGGTACCCTAGGTTCTGGTAAGGGTATCCTAGACCTTTGTTGAGATGACAACCCTAATAAAGAAGGATTAGGAGGTTTGGGAATGTTGGCTTTGGAACTGCCAGAACCAGAAGGGATTCGAAGAATGACTTTTTCCTTCTCTTCTTCAGGAAGAAGGAGGCCGAAAAACCAAAATGCAGAACGGGGAGGGATAGTTCTACAGATGTGCGCTTCTTCCTCAAGAGATGGGAGAATGCTACGAATGCAAATGCGCAAAAGAGAGGAAAAAGAGAATGGGAAAGCAAAAAGGGGGAACAGACAGAAGACAGGCAAAGTCAAGGCTTGCGTAAATCAAAATAGCAGATGGAAACTAAAATAAAATTGCAAATGAGAAATGAGCATGAAGGGGAAAATGCAAAATACCTGGAATAAGGGAAAGACTGGAGAAGTACGGAGCGAGGATGAAGAGCAAAGAGCACAAGCGAGAAAGTAGTAGCGCAGAGGTTGCAAATACAAAGGAACGAAATAAGGCACAAAGAAGAGATGAGAAAATGCATATAAAGCCAAAAAGGAAAATAACTGCCAAAATACAAAACGCTTGCAGTAGGTAATCGGCGGATGTGAAAAGACACACGGGTAAAAGTGTCATTTCTGCAAAAAGAAAATGATTAAAGTGTGCAAATTAAAGAAAGGACAGAGCATTAAATGATCGGGATACGTGTCATTTACAAGGACAGAGACGTTTCATTTCTCGATGGCCATAGTTGAACTAGCTACCATTGAAAAGACAAGAAATAGCTCGGCAATGGTTGGAAACTCGCCCTCTACGAGCTTCCCGAGCAGGGCTAATTATCTCGGCATGGATCAAGCAACAGTAACCTACCTCGGCACGGATTTTTTGGATTGAACATAGCACGGTCTACCTACTGATACATCCCGGTCATCCAGAATGCTTGATAACCGGGCTGGGGGGCATCTGTTACGGATAAAAGATAGGCCCATTTATAAAATTCAAATATTCAAACTTCTCAACATCGTAACCACCGGAAAACAGAAGATATAACAAATATCACAACCGCTGCTGGTCAGTTATTTAGATAATCAGTTACCCGAATATCTCGGCCAAAGATAGTGGGCTTCAACCACCACTCCACCAGGGTCCAGGTCAGTATCCTATAAATAGAGTATTACTCATGGAGAAAGGTACACACATTCTAACTCTCTCTTTTCTATTCACACAGAGCACACACTGCACGCCACTCGTGTTGTGTATCCAGTCTGTAGTGATCTTCTTCCTTGAGATGCTTCTCCACCATAAGCATCTTCAGAGAGAGAGAGAACCTGATCCCATATTAACTTTCCAGCAATCCCTGTTGGACATTTCTGTTCATCTTGAACAGAACAACAACACTCATGCATCTTAATCAAGTAACTGAGTTAGATCTCCTTGGTGTATTCCCCTTTATTTAAATAAAAACTTTGCAATTATCTCTAAGTAACCAAAGTAAAAAATGGAACTAATTAGTTAGGATTTGATTTGGGGTTGGCAAAAATAATAAGGGCCTCATGGGAATTTTTTCAATTTCTTAATTAATTAAGGATAACTCTCTTAATTTAATTAAATTATATCCCACATAAATTTTTAAACCAGTAAAATAATTACATAAAATTATTTTACTCCTGAAATTTCTTAATTAATTAAGGATAACTCTCTTTTTAATTAAATCAATTTATTTCTAATTATTGATTAATTTACAGGGTCATGTTAGTCATTATATCATTTCTCAAACTTCAGTCTATAAAATTCTTTAAAAATAAAATTTTAATTTTTTTTTATGGGTTTATCAGAATTTTCAAATCCCTATCTGAATTTACAAACATAATAAATCACAGTGTAAATTAAGGCTGTTACGTAGGAGTTGGCAATTTCCAAGTCTATTGCCCAATCTAATTATCAATTTCTAAAATGATTAGTGAATCGAATAGCGCCTACAGTCCTGCATGTTATTTTCTTATTTGAATATATATATATATATATATATATATATATATATATATATATATATATATAT